>CM072512.1:13870424-14259764 GCA_036898135.1 Oncomelania hupensis
ACTGTAAAAACAGAGAAACAAAGGCAAGCTATCTTGTATTTTATGCGTTCAGCAACTGGTAGCCAATGGAGTCTGTGTAGCAAAGGAGTAATGTGTTCACGGAGGTTTGAACGGAAAATGATGCGTGCAGCAGAGTTTTGAACTTTCTGTAGGGGATCAAGTGCAGATTGGGGTAAGCCAGCCAAGAGTGAATTGCAGTAATCCAATCTAGATAGGATGCATGATGTAACTAAGGTTTTAGTTGCTTCAACAGTAAGATAGCGACGGATGGAACTTATTCTCTTTAGTTCAAAGATGATGATGATGATGATGATGATGATGATGATGATGATGATGATGATGATGATGATGATGATGATGATGATGATGCTTGATTGATGAATGCTATTAGAGGACACTGGTTTCTATGAAATAGAAGCACACTACTAACTCGAATTGCCGGTACTTCTAATTACAACTTGAACAAGAATAAAATAACGTTTGCCTCATTTACGAGTGTGCTGGTCCTGATTTGGCTTGGAAGAGTCCGCTGGACCTAAAGCAATAATCTTGTATTGTATTGTATTTACGAGTGCTCTTAACTGCTTACGAACAGGATTTCTCATTTTTCGCGGGAAGATTTTCCTTAATGGGACTATTACAGAAAATAATAATCGTATTGTTATTTATTTTATTTTTTTTTGTTATAGGATTGTTACCTGAATAAATACGTCGACGCGTGGTTGCTCTATTGTTTATTAGATTGGAAAGAAACAAGAATAACTGGGTTGCTTAACGTTGAAAGATTGCAAGAAACGCATAATAAGAACAACAGATCCACTTTTTTTTGTCACCATATATTGTTTTTAAATCTATTGAACCCGGAGTTCACACAATACTAGTTTGATAGCAATGACAGTAATTCTCTATGGATTCATTTATTTAACTTTATTATTAAAGGTTGAAAGTCTTGAATATTTGTTTCCTCGGGTTATTGATCTGGGCACTCGTACAGTTTGATAAAGTAAGGTCGGGGCATGTTTTGTCGAATTTAACTGTAAAGCAGAGAACAGGGCTAGTACAATCTCTCTCTCTCTCTCTCTCTCTCTCTCTCTCTCTCTCTCTCTCTCTCTCTCTCTCTCTCTCTCTCTCTCTCTCTCACATACTAGCCATGGACTTTTAACTGTTCCAGTCTTTTATGGACATCAACGTCGCTCACCTTCTCTCACAGCACGCTCTTTATACTGGCTACTTAGTGCATATTATAGCCATTATCATCATCATCATCATCATCATCATCATCATCATCATCATCATCATCATCATCGTCGTCGTCGTCGTCGGTAACGACATGTTGCTCAGCTGCTTTACATTCTATCATTTTCATGTCAGCAAAACTATTCAATTTTAATCAAATTAATAATGAACCATTTTCTTTCGTGTGTGTGTGTGCGTGTATGGGTGTGTGTGCGTGTGTGTATGTGTGTTCAGCCCGAAGGCGGAAGGTGGAGGAGAAAGGGCTGTGAAGCAGACGACGGTTCTGAGTGATCCTGCGCGACGATTGGACGAGCGGAACGTGACGTGTGGTTGCCTTGGTTTCGTGTACGGCAGTCAGCAGCCCAACATGGCGCTGCTGGAACAGGCCAACAACGCTCCGCCGGAGAACTGCTACAGGCTGGTCATTTTGGGCTCCGCTAAGGTAAGCCTACACACTAATAGATATACTTTCTGTTCTTTCTGTTTCGTGTCATTGGCCAAAGATTCAGCATGCACGCCCTTAGGCCCTGTCAAAATATGCCTTATTCGGAGATGGGAGGTGACTCGTCTTTTTGTTTTGTTTTTAGTTACCTAGAATTATCCGGGCGGACATCTCCTCTCAGAACACTATGAAAGCTACCCCGAGCTGCAAGCTTTTCTTCGGGAAAGGTGGGTGGTGGTATCCTTGCAGTGCAAGGCCGAACTAGCGGAGGATTGCAACTAGGATTGCAACTGAAATCCACCTTTCAGTTGATCCGGCAGGTTTGATGGAAGACAGAGCAGAAATTATAGGCGAGAAACTGTGATCCTTGGCAAAGACTCTTAGACTGTCCGCCCAACTCTGGGCGCAACATGCAGGCAATCCGGCCAAAGTTGTTTCCCCTCAAATTTCCGAACATGGTCTATTCAGAATTGTCTGGGGATCTTTTTATTCATACCGACGTTTGGGTTTTCTTTCGGTAGTTTACAATGGGCTAGTTTCCACTATAAACAAGCGACTTTGGCGCTAGCTGAGTGTCAGGATCTATCAAGCTTAGGCTGTAAGTAAGATATAAGACTTTTTTGTTTGGTCCAAAGGCTTAAATTGGTCAAGTTGGGGTGGCCTATAGGAGTTCAGTGGATAGTGTACTGGTTTCCTACGCGGAAGGCCGCGGGTTCGAACACTGCAGGTGACGAGCTTATGGTACGAGACTTTCAGGTCACCGAGGGTTTTCTCCGGGTACTCCGGTTTCTTTCCTGCCTTTAATTGTATTGGATGCGGTCTGTCCCAATTTTTTTCTCAAAAATACATTTTGATTTCCTTTCCATTTTGATTTTTTTTTTCATTTTGTAATAGCGACCTGCCTTTACACCACTTGTTTGAGTGATGAATGTGTGTTTGTTGTTTATGTATTGTATGAGTGACTATAACATGTGAGCATGTGTGTTGGTTACAGATCAGCGAGCTTTGAGACTGATTTAGGAATAAGCCGCGTATAGCATCCATTATTATTAGTAGTAGTAGTAGTAGTAGTAGTAGTAGTAGTAGTAGTAGTAGTAGTGTAGTGGTAGTAGTAGTAGTAGTAGTAGTAGTAGTAGTAGTAGTAGTAGTAGTAGTAGTAGTAGTTGTTGTTGTTGTTGTTGTTGTTGTTGTTGTTGTTGTTGATATTGTTTCCGGCCATGCCCTCTACATCCTGTGACACTAGTCTTGCATTGGAATCGGCGTTGCTTTCGAGATCGATTGCCTCCATAACTTTAGTAGCAAGCCCGATAAGGGCAAAAGGTCTATCCGCAAACAGTATTTTCACCTGCTGAGGCCGGCTATTGCGGTCTCCGTGGAGGTGGTAAATGGGTGACGAAGTGCTGTCCGAAGTCAACGATGAAAAACAAACTGATGCTTCTCCAGACGGACGTTTGCAGCAAGGCTCTGCGCTTCGGGGAAAAACATACTGTATTGTATACATTACAGCCACCCAGATAAATAGATACTCAGTGCTTATAGGGTCCAGCGGACTCAACCACCCGGACCAACCAATACACGTGGTATTTTCAATGAACTACAATATAGACAGGAGCTCGATAACCCTGTCAAAAATGCGATCTAATGGAGATGTGAGCTGCAAAACAAGGGCAAGGGGACATAACTGCAGCTAAGGCGAGCAATACTGAGCGATATTTTAGAAGGGGGGTAACCCTGTCAGATCGACTCTGTATTGTGGCGAGCAGCTGTCGATCATTGAATTGTGTCATTAGTCATTCGCCTGTTAGTAGTTTAGGAAGAGATAAAACCCAACTAAACAAAAACCCGTGCTAAAAAAGCTGTTCGATTTATTTCACAGCTCTCCGTCACTGTCTCTTTGTCTCTGGTCTCTGTCTCTCTCTCTCTCTCTCGTAAAACCATGGGTTAATGATCAGTCTCCTATAGCTGTTGTAGTTTAACAGAAATGGACGAATTCTTTACCGAGCTGCTGAAGCGAAACCACGATATTGGAAAAGTGATCTGTGGAGGCGGTACAAGAACTCGATTTTCTATGCTACCCCAAAAAAATATATATATATATTAAAAATATATATTAAATATATATATATCATGGTGGGCTTAGGAGGAGGGAGAAAGGACAGGGGGCGCTGGAACTGCACAACTTTAAGCTGACTTGTGAAAACAGATCATGCAGCTTGGAGATAGGCTAAAAACAGCGAACTCTTGTATTTAAAAACGATAGGGATGGCAGAAGGTGTCATTAAACACACACACACACACACACAAACAGAAAGAAAAAGACCCGTGTCGAGGAATACAGACCTAGAACATGAGCCGTGAACTGGTTTGTAGAACTGTAGCCTACATGGGGATGGACAAGATGAGGTAGGGGGCGGGTCAAGAGTCTGGGTGCGGGGATGGGGATGAGGGGTTTGATGAATTGATGCAAGTTTGAAAGAGAAGGAAAAAAAAAAGAATCGTAGCGCTGCGATGATGAAGGCCTAAATCATGTGATCAATCCATACAATTCCAACATACGTTTTTAGAGAGAGAGAGACAGATAGACAGACAGACAGACAGACAGACAGACACAGAAAAGAGAGAGAGAGAGAGAGAAGACAGACAGACACAGAAAAACAGACAGACAGTCAGGAAAAGCATAGCACTGTTATGCACATCGATCCGCTATAAATTTTCAACATTAGCTTAAAGGAACTTAACCCAATATGACCACTCAATGATAAAAAATCTTTCAACAACAAAAATAACTCTTTCGGAAGTATAGTTTGTTTTTTTCATGAAAACTTTCCGTAGTGTTTGTGCCTATTAATAGTAACAGCCGTTGGCTAGCCAGTCAACATTCTGGTGCTAAAAATAGCAGCTACCAAAGCCCGTAAAAGACATAACCAATTAGCCTCGTTATTCGCTCAGAAATAGGGACAAAGGTCACGCGGTTATGCCATTCGAGGGTACCTTTATCACTTCCTGTCAGAACCGAACTTGAAAATTCAAACTTGAGCCGTTGGGTTGACTCACTTCGTCATTGTGTAATGTGATAACAGTGCCCCTACGACCTCCGAGTTACGGGATAGGATAGGATAGGATAGGATAACAGTGCGAATTTTAAGGTAAACCCGTTTTCTCCAACAGTTAACAAAGCCTTAAAAGTGGGGCCTTTTTAAGTTTCAGTAGTAACGAGAGCGAGAGAGAGAGAGAGAGAAAGAGAGAGAGAGAAAGAGAGGAGAGAGAGACATAAATATAAGTTTCAGTAGTAAAGAGAGCGAGAGAAAAAAAAAGAGAGAGGAGAGAGAGATATAAGTTTCAGGAGTAAAGAGAGCGACAGAGATAGAGAAAGAGAGAGAGAAAGAGAGAGAGAGATGGTGATTCCCCCCACTATCGGTTCGTTCCCAACAAACTTTTAAATTTACGTTATAATGGGTGAGTGGGGGGAAAGAAGTGGGAAAGGAGGGCGGAGAGGGGGGTGGGGAGAGGAAGTGACGGCATGACCGTTATGATGAATCGTTATCTGCGATCACACAATACGGTCTGCGCAAACTTCTGTTTTGTTTTTTTCCAAAGCCTGACAAATCTGTCCCCGGAGCTGCTGCGTCGAGAGCTGCAGTAAGATCGAAACCTAGTGTAGCTGGGGCTTGTGTGTGGCGTGTTAAAGATCAACTCTCAGAGGATCAAAGGGAGTAAATGTCACCAGAGGCCAAGAGTACTTTGTGTGTGTGGATATATTCAGGAAAAGGAAGAGAAGAAGAAGAAGAAGAAAAAAGAAGAAGAAGAAGGAAGATGAAGAAAGAAGAAGAAGGAGGATGAGAAAAGAAAGAAAAAATTAAAAAGAATTAGAAGAAGCAAAACTGTAAGAAAGAAGAAGAAGAAGGAAGAAGAAAAATAAGGCTGAGGAGGAGGAGGAGAAAAAAACAACAAATTAAAAGAGTTAGAAGAAGTAAAAGAGAACGAAAGAAGAAGATAGAAGGAGGAAGAAGAAAGAAGAAGAAGAAGAAGAAGAAGAAGAAGAAGAAGAAGAAGAAGAAGAAGAAGAAGATGATGATGATGATGATGATGATGATGATGATGATGATGATGATGATGATGGTGGTGATGATGATGACGAATAAGGAGGAGGGGGAGAAGGAGGAGAAAAGAACAAAAAATAAAAGAGAAGAAGTAAAAGAGAAAGAAAAAAGAAGGAGGAGGAGGAGGAGGATAAATTTTTTTTAAAGTAAAAGAAGTTAAAGATGAAGAAAGAAGAAGAAGAAGAAGACGAAGAAGAAGAAGCAGAAGAAGAAGAAGAAGAAGAAGAAGAAGAAGAAGAAGAAGAAGAAGAAGAAGAAGAAGCAGAAGAAGAAGAAGAAGAAGAAGAAGAAGAAGAAGAAGAAGAAGAAGTATCAGAAGAAGAAGAAGTAGCAGAAGAAGAAGAAGAAGTAGAAGCAGAAGAAGAAGAAGAAGAAGAAGAAGAGGAAGAAGAAGGAAGAAGAAGAAGTAGCAGAAGAAGAAGAAGAAGAAGAAGAAGAAGAAGAAGAAGAAGAAGAAGAAGGAAGAAGAGGAAGAAGAAGAAGAACAAGAAGAACAAGAAGAGAAAGAGAAGTGAACAGAAATTAATAGGGTTTTCAAAACTGTATTTCTTCAGCGTTATGCGTATTGTATGGTATAATATCCCAGCTCCATGTACCTTTTTGTTACCAATAAGCAATTTCAAACTCGATTACCCAGTCAGGTCTAACGCCTAGGGAGTACTATAAGATGGGGCAAGTCACGCCTTTCAAAATTGCACGTCAACGAGATACAGGTCGGAGAAATATTTATTTTATGCTATATCATAATTATTGGTATTTTACATGATAAAAGTTCAAGATAAGATTTTTTTAAATAAAAATTCGAAATTTAAAAAAAGTATTTTTTCTGTCGACGTTGTGAGCCTGGTCTTTAAGAGGAGACGGCATTAAGGGAGATGGTGAAGGTTGAAAGGGTGGTGTTAATGGTGGTGGAGGGGAGAGAGGGGCGGGAGGAGGGCGGTGATGCAGTCGGTATCTTATGATTGATGACAGCACGATAAGAAATCTGCTGGATAAACATCCAGATTATTTAATAACGATTCAGATTTCTGGTGTGTGTTTTGGAAGGATTTAGAGGAAGGGGGAGGGAGGGAGGAAGGGAGGAAAATAAAAAGCTCCTTTGATATAACAGGAATTGTGCAGCAGATATGGCTTGAGGAGAGGAGAGGTAGGGGTTGGAGAATTAGAAGGAAAAAAAAGAAAGAGCTTACTCTTATATAGCGCACTTACAAGCTCAGAGAGCTTCTCAAAGCGCTGGCCACTACTATCCAGCAATCACAAAAATAGTTTGCTGAAGTCAGGATTCGAACCCACGTCGCCCGAGACGCACGTACACTAGTCTGATTTTTAAAAAAACAAACAAACAAACAAATCTAATAATAAGCGGTTCTGTGCTTTCTGTTTGCCGCTGCAGGGGTTTTGCTTTGTCGCAGTGGACAGGTTCAAAGGAAAGGAGGGGGAGGGGAGGGGGGAGGGGAGGGGGAAGGGGAATGAGGAGCGCGCTTACTCAGTGGTGAAACTCGACAACAAAACAATGGAAGCGTTGAAATGGTAAACGAGAAAATTGCAGGCAGTGGTTTACAATTTCAAAGTTGACGGCTAGGAATGCCGAAAAAAAAGACTTGCACAGGCAAAGCAACCTCGTACTTCTTCGAATGAGAGTTTAAACCGAGGTCTAGCCTATGCACGCATGCATTCCGTTGCACTGACATTTAAAGATTCTGACACTCATCATGTCTGTGCTTCAGTCAGTCTTATTAGTGGCCAAAGACGTGACACAACGGCATACTAGGCTTGATGCACGGTTTGCATCGTTTAGGCAGACATGTCTGTTTGCATCTTGACTTCGGCCAGACCCTCGAGCTAGCAGTTTTTGAAGCGGTAACTGCGCTGTATAAGAACAATACTAATTACTAATTTTGCTTGTTCGTGTCCAGGTGGGCAAAACAGAAGCCAGACCCTCGAGCTAGCAGTTTTTGAAGCGGTAACTGCACTGTATAGGAACAATACTAATTTACTCTTTTTGCTTGTTCGTGTCCAGGTGGGCAAAACAGCGCTGGCCCAGAGATTTCTGTTCAACCGCTACGACGACAACTACACGCCCACCATCGAGGATTTCCATCGCAAAGTTTACCGGATCAGGGGTGTGCCCTACAGGCTGGACATCCTGGATACGTCAGGGATACACCCGTTCCCCGCCATGAGAAGGCTGTCGTTTATTACGGGTGGGTAGGCCTATTCATTCACCGGTAACAATTCACTCTACCGCGTCAAGTATTCGGACTTTAAAGATCCTGACGCCCATGTCCTAGGCGGGTGAGTGCCAGCGACATAAAAACACCCAGCAAGCACTAGGACCCTTCTCCCCTCATCCCAGGATTTATGCTCAGTGGTCCGGTGCGTCATACGATGCGCCTTTGGTTCTGTATCCACCAGCGCCTTGAGCTGCTCTTAAGATGGAAAAGGGACATAATTATATCACTACCGCCATGGTATTGAGCGACTTTTGGACGGGAGATAATCCTGCGGACGTTTCACGCCACTAATGTTACGGCGTGGAATAGCTGCAGCAAAGTACACAGTCTCAAGGGAAAGCAACAACATGACCGTTTGGCACTACAGTGCCGAGCGTACGAAGAAGAGGAGGTTCGGTTTTAAACAACCGCAACAATATGTAGATCTAGATAGAATTAATCGGATACTCCTCAGACATACGGTTGCGCGCTGTCGGTGGGGTTCCGGGGGGTCATCTGTGGCCTACACCGCCAAAATTGTAAGTTGATGGGTGAGGCGGATGTGTTTCCATTTAAACTTTTTTTTTCTTCAAGGTTAGAGTCCTCTGTCCTTTAAAGTGAACCTGTCCCCTTTGGATCAGAATATCGAATGCGAACACTTTTTAATAGGCTACAATGATCAGAAGAATGGGAAATTAGGGTTTTCTCCGGGTACTGCGGTTTCCTCCCCTCCTTCAATAAAGCTATTGGATGCGGTCAGTCTAAAATTTCACAACTAAAAATGTGATTTCCTTTACATCTTTTAAGAGCGACTTGACTTTACACCGCATGTTTGAGTGATGATTGTGTGTTCGTTTTGCATGGAGTGTCTGTAACATGTGAGCATGTATGTTGGTTACAGATCGCCGCGCTTTGAGTTTGATGTAGGAAAAAGGCGCGTATTGCATCCAGTGTTAATAATAATAATAATAATAATAATAATAATAATAATAATAATAATAATAATAATAATAATAATAATAATAATTATACAGCGCTTTTCCTAATGACAGATCTGTTGAAAGACTATCTGCTTATGTTGTCGTACAGTTTTGGATTACAGTTTTTGAGAAATTTCAATCCAAACCTCACCTCCGAGCAGTATCTAAAATGTGTTTTGCTATAATCATGACATACATGACTTCGCTCCATGTGTAAAAACGTGATCGTGGTAACTCACCACAGTATATACAGACACTAATCTTAACTGCTGACTGTAGAAGCTACAGCCTCTCTCGCACGTTTAGTAGGTTATCCAACACACTGCCTATATACTTTAGTTAACGCTAACCCTCATGGCGTTAAGGAGTTTCCGCGTGTCCAAAAGATTTTGACCCAATAATGTGAACAAATAAACTCTTTAATGATTTACGAAATGAATGTACTGAAAACATTGTTTAGTGCGCGCCTCGGACGGCGTGAAATGTGTCCTGTATCGGCAAGCTGCTCTTGAGATGAAAAAGCGTCATGGAAGAACGATTTTAAACATTGCTGCTGCATTTTTATCTCCTTTATTCCGTTCTTAATATCGTCTTCTTCTATGATCTAGTACTAAGAGCAGGCATTTGAAGCAAAGAAAAGGTAGTCAGACAAACTTTAAGTTTGAACGGACGCTTTGAAACTATGGGTAACAGTTTTCAGCCCGCCCTTGCTGTAGAATTTGTCAGTTTATTTTTCTGCGTTTTAGCGAAACCTACTCGCCTACTTTGCAAAACAGAAGCATCCTAGCTTTGAACCTAGTGGTTTGTCGAAAGCAAGTGTCTAAATTTCAAAAGCAACCGATGTAAATAAGGTGGCAGCATTAGTTGAGTTACGGATGATGATGATGATGATGATGATGATGATGATGATGATGATGATGATGATTGATGATTTCGCAAAGATGACAACGGCCAAGCTGTTACTGCGCTATTATTTCCTATTATAAATAAGATGATGATGGTCATATTATCAATAACAATTGAATTCAGAAATGTCGACGAAGATGAGGAAGACGGCATCAAAGACACACGCGGTTATTTTTTAAAAATTTAATTAAAAAAATCTCTATCACCATCAAAATAATTAGTTATCGTTCTCAAAAAGCACTTTTCCAGCTCAAGAGCTGCTCAAGGCGCTGGCCGATAAAATATTTAACTCAAGCCGCACGTAGCGTCCACTTACCGCCTAAAGTGCGTTAAAGGGGTAGGGTTATGTCCCTTTGGTAAAACGTCGCAATTATTCTTTATGCCATTTTATTTGCGTCCAGGGGACTTATTTGTTCTCGTTTTCGCCATCGACAATCGCGAGTCATTCAACGAGGTGATACAGCTTAGAGAGCAGATCTTGGACTGCAAGAAACAGTGCCAGAAAGTGGGCGTGCCCCACCTCCTTCATGTGCCTATGGTCATCGTCGCCAACAAGTGCGACAGAGAGAGCCACAGGCGAGTGAAGTAGTTTTTTTTTGTTTTTTTTTCTTTATGTAGGCAAATAAGAATATCAGAAGACCCAGTGGAGACAAAAAAAAGGGGGAGGGGTGTCGATGAGTAATAGAGAAGTAGAGAGGACGAAGGATGACGGAGGAAGAAGTTGCTGAAGAAGAAGTCAGATGAAGTCGAGTCAAGAAATCTTTATTCCACAAAACATGGGAAGTGTTAACGAAAACATGGCAAGAGAGGGGGAAAAAAAACAAGTCAACAGAACACGTTAACATTGATATCCTCTCACATACACGCGATATAACAATTGCCCATTTATGTTTATATTCAGCATTATTTTCGCACCTATCAAATCTTTCGCTTTCAGTCGTTCCCCTCTTCCTCCTCCCCCTCCCCCACCCCTCTTTTCCTCAGTATAACAGCAAGAGTGAAGTACAATCTGTGTCTCTCTCTGTCTCTGTCTCTCTCTCTCTCTCACACACACACACGCACACATGCTCGTACACACAAAACAACAACTAAAAAGAAAAAGGTGTTTGTTTTTTTTAATCGAGGGGTTGGGGGTGGGTGGTGGTCGATGCAGGGTTCAGAAGAAAGGAAGAAGATGAGGAATGGAAATAAGACAGCGTTCTCGTAAGGAGATTTAGTTGGAAAATACTTTGTTGGCAATCAATAAATATAGGTGCTCTTGCTTACTCTAAAGACGGATCCTTGTTCTTAATTAGTTACAGCGTATTTAAAAAAAAAATAATTGGTTTGTCTGGCCTGCCCTCGCAGAGTCGTCGATCCAGGGGACGTGGAATCGCTGTTGGCCGGACAGTCCAACTGCATTTGTGTGGAGGCCTCGGCCAAGAAGAACACGAATGTGGACGAGATCTTCAAGCAGCTCTTCACCATGGCTCACTTACCTGCCGAGATGAGCCCCAGCCTGCACCGCAAGGTCACGCCCATGTACGAGGGTCGGAGCGGGGGTCAGCAGAGCGGACGACTTGTCAGCATCCGGCGGAAGATGAGCGACGCGTGCGGTGCGGTAGCGCCCAACGTGCGGAGACCCAGCATCCGCACCGACCTGCTGGTGGCGCAGGCTCGCACCAACAAGGACGATTCGTCGTCACCCAGCAGAGATCATCGTTGTGTGCTACAGTGAACTCAGGGCTGAGCCGTACAGTAAACTCGTGTGACGTGAAGTGAACTAAGTGCTACGTCATACAAAGTGTGACATGCAGTGAACTTACTGCCACGTCATACTGTGAGCAGCGACATGCAGTGCCCTCATTGATGTGTCATACACGTAGTAACTGTGAGGCATTATATCATAACAAAGAACGGACCACAATGGCATGACCTCTGTGGCTTATGTTAATATATGTTTAGTGAATTGTGTCCTATAAAGAAGTCATACTAACTCACTGTGTCATAATACTGTGAGATAATGCTGTCTTAGTTGTTTAATGTGTTAACAGTGAATTATTGCTGTGTCATACAGCTACCTGCGTCATGCAGTGATGTGTGTTATACAATAACAGGTGTCACAGAGTCACACGCGTTACACAACAATATGTGTTATACATTAACTTGTGTCACACAGCAACACGTGTCATACAGTAACGTTTGTTATTCAGTGACATGTGTCATACAGTAACGTGTGTCATACAGTAACAGGTTTCCTACAGTATCTGTGTCGTCCTGTAACCTCTTTCATACAATGACCTGGGCCGTAGGGTGAACTCTTTCACACAGTGACGTCCTAATGCTGTCATACCATACAGTGACCTGCGACCTTCTACAGCGAACTACCAGTAATACTCTTTCATCGGTAGGTATATAATGCCCTTACATTCGTGTGTGCGCTTCGTTCGGAGAGTGGACTGGATGTTCTGGTGAACAGAATTATCTCTGTGTCTTTAGTGAATTGTTCACAGTGTGCTCCACACGAGCGCCTGTGTTCCTGTGAACGCATCACGGTTTAAAATAAGAACACTTTGTTATCTCAGCTGTAAACAAGTGAACGAAAAATTACGATAAATAACATAAAAATACAGTTCTCAGAAGTCAATGATAACATACAATGGGTGGCGTAATGGAAAACTCGGGAGAGATCGTCTACCTTACATTTGTTGGTTAGTCTAGCCTTGGGTTGCTCCTGCTGTGCAGAATCCTTTGGTTTGGCCATTTGGTTAACAAGGCCACACGACATACGTTCTTCCTGCCTGACCATTCGTCTTCTGCTTTTGTATGGCGTACGAACAGGGTCAAACGCGCGATGAAAAGTAGCGATGCTTTGCATCGATCCTATTCTCATAAGGATCCATCCGTTTAGGAAAGTATCGATACTGTTCTCAAAATGATCGCTCATTTTCTCAAATGGAACACCAATTGCGAAAGTATTGATGCTTTCTGAAAAGTATCGATGCTTTGCATCGATACTTTTTAAAAAGTATCGATACTTTGCATCGATACTTTAGCTCGAGCAGTTTCATCGCGCAGTTCCGAAGTTTACCGAGGCGAAACACACTGTTTCTGCAAAACTGAAATCGGTCAAGCTAATGAAATAATATACATGTATTATGTAACATTCCGCAGTTCATTAATTAATAAATATAATTTTTCCAAATAGCTAAATATAAGAATTAATATTAGTTAATAAATAATATCTACATCCATCTTCCCGCCTCAAGTAACGCAAAACGAAAGGAAAGTAAGCAGATTGGCGCGATTGCCTGTTTTGTGTTCCGCTTTAGTTCCGATCAAACTTTTGGAAAATTTGCATACTGTGTATTCGGAAGAACTCGGAAATGCGCGATGAAAAGGATCGATCCTTTCGTAACGGAGCGATGCAAAGTAGCGATACTTTTCAAAAAGTATCGATGCAAAGCATCGCTACTTTTCATCGCGCGTTTGACCCTGTTCGTACGCCATACTTTTGGTGGTGAGCAGGACTACATCGTCGACAGGTATGGCACTAGTAGCCGGCAATCCTGGTTTCTATCAACACGCTTCACCGACTTGCGAGGCAAATATTTGTATGTCCCTATTAAGAGGGATAAATTAAAATAATAATTGGGGTCGGGGGCCGTGCTCTCGAGATGGTGGACGAGAGGCGGGAGTCAAGTACTCCGCTCGGCTACATTAGCAGAATTATTAGTGTAGAGGAAACAGTCCTGGCGCTTTCAGAAGAAAAAAAGGGGCAGTACAGCCCTACGCTATAAAATAAACTAGTAATATATATTCTTTGCTGTTCAATCACATTGAAAACATCTAGAACATTAACATGGACATCTTCCTTTCAGAATATTATTTCTAAAATAAAACCTCACACCTGACCACATTGACCTAAGCTATATCAACTATCTGGATGAGCTTGCTTTTTTCTGTAGATATTTAACCAGAATCCCACATGTTGCATTTCTTTTCAAAAAAAAAAAGTAGGTTAGCATCGCCATTAGGCAGTGTGGTACTGCCAACGTTGATGGGAAAGCTTCATTGGAAACACCGAGTTACCATAAAATTCCCTTTTCTACATCATCATCCAGTGTTGGAAAACGTCATACCTTTTCTTACAAAGAAGTAGGTTGCTGAATCCCAAAAGTCGAGAAGTCGGTCTCTGTACACTAAGTCTTTTTTTTTGGAAAATGTTTAAATACAATCTAATAATAGTCTGGTTTTTGTCGTCATTGACCACCGGGGAGATGAGGAGTGGGGAAGGAGGGGGATTTATAGGGGGAGGGAGCGGGTGGGGGACATTACATTACATTACATTACATTACATGATTATTGCTTTAGGTCCAGCGAACTCTTCCGAGCCAAACTCTTCCGGGACAAGACTCCTTATTTGTGTGTGAGGTCTGTTGGATCAGCTTGGGAATATTAGACGCTTTCTGCCAGGTGGTCACTAGGGCTTCCTATGATGTTATTATTTAGCAATGTAGGCATTTTATATGTTTTGTTAATAATTTATAATGATATTTGTATTCTATTTTGTTTTTGTAAACGGGGGTTCGATAAATTAGAGTACAGACTCAGCGTCCCCTGCGTGGGATGTCTTTATTGTAAAGTGACTGGCCGGTGGAGAGCCTTCAGTTTTACCACTAGGGTTGTTTCAGCAGATGTTTTTTGCGGATCAGGGGTTGTCCGGTCCTGATTTGGCTCGGAAGAGTCCGCTGGACATGAAGCAATAATCATGTAATGTAATGTAAACATAATCACGCACGAACGCATTCACGCACGCGCTAAAAGGATGAGGCGTTATGGAAGAAGCAGTTTGAAGATAGAACAGATCAGGAAAAGACTTTAGAGAAAAGATTATGCATTGAAGGTGTTGATATTCGGTATGCTGCGGAGAGAAAGTGGTAATCTCCCCTTTAGAGCTAGAACTATTTAAATAAAATCAGCTATATATTCATTACAGTTGAAGCCGTTTAAATGCCACAGCTGCTAAACTGTTAAAATGCAGTTATCTCCCCGTTACAGCTGAAAACGTTTAAATACAGGCACGAGCTGCTCATTACAGTTGAAACCGTTTAAAAGCTAGTACAACTGCTAAAGTGTTTTAATACAGCAAGGCAAGGCAAGGCAAGGAAAGACAGCGAACTTCTTAACGCTAACATTGCTGTTTATTCATGTCAAGACAGTATTAGCTATTCATTAAATCGAAACCGTTTTAGCTCTAACTGGTTACATCTGAAATGCTACAGTCAACTATGAATAACATCCAGAACACTTGAATCACGGCCAACTATCAATGTAGACCCAGTGTCATTATGAAGGAAAGATACATTAATCGTCTCAATGTGAAACAACAGCATTGCTCAACATTTGAACAGCATGAACCTTTGTAGTTCAAATTGCTGGGGGGCATTTTTGTTTTCTTAAATTGTATTTTGAAACTGGGAATTTATACATGTATTATTGTTTATGATTTTTGAAAATGGATATATTGATGTATTACTTAAAAAAAAGAGAAGTAATTTAATTTTGTTTACTAAGGAAATACATGCTCATTTAAATCTACATTCATTATGTAGCATAATAATCAATTGTGTACATAGTGTTTCATGGTTTGTGTGAGTGGTGGGAGATGTAGAGGCTATATGTTGTCTATAAACGCTTGTTATTGCGTTCTGTATTTCAATATGTGCATATTGCTGTTGTGTTGTTGGATGTTAGTGTCATTATTATGATGCGTTTTGTGCATAACAAAATGTAATGGTTTGTGTGTTGGAGTCATTTTATGTTGCGTGTGCTTAAACTAAAAATGCTATATTACGTGTTGTCCTACAAATTGAGTTACTGCCATGGTGAAATCATATCTCTTATTCCCAAGCCTTGTGAAACAAATGTACATATCTATTGTGTCTGTGCATATGTTCCTAACATTTGGTCCCCAAAAATATGCTGGCACAGGTACATGTATCAACAACTATAAGAACTCTGGATGGTATATGAGCCCAGTAATGTAACTACAGTACAGTAATGCTCAACATTCGAATTATAGAGAGTGAGTATAAATTGTGTGTTGTGGAAATTTGTATTACTTTCAAGCCCTCCCTCCCTCCCCCCCCCTCCCAAATATATTGTTATAATAAGATCAAGGATTTAAATCGTCTTTGCCATAGCTGCATAGTTTAAGCAGTACTGTTTATATGTGTATAGTTGTATTTGTACTGAACATCGTCTTTTTTGTTGGCCTGTTTGTTTTAGTCCAAACTACAGTGTTATAAAACCAGAAAATGTCGAAGTTTATATAACAATGCCATCGATTTCCCTTTAACTTTGTGTGTGTGTGCTTTCGATATTGCCATGGTGCATGATGATTCACTGATATTCTCATTATCACATTACATGAATGTAAATGTCAGGTAGCTTGGAATCTATACTTGGGTCGTTTGCAATCAAATTAAAATACCCATAGTGACGACGCTTGGGCAAACGAAGACACGATAGAGCCCATGATAACTAAATTATATTTATTTTCACTGTATGCTATTTTATATTATTTTATATGCTGTCTTCTGTAGCACTTTCCCAGCTCAAAAGCAGCTCAAGGCGTCGGACGAAACAGGATCTGGCCCAAGCCGCTCAAGTCAAGGCGTCCACTTGTTTGCCTTGAACGCATCGTTTGACGCACCAAACAACTGAGCCCAAGCTTGGCGACAGGGGATGGGGGCTGAACGAGACCTAGGGCTAGCTGAGTGTATTTATGTAGCCGGCGCACTCCCGTCTAGGACATGTGCATCAGGATCTTTAACGTCCGATGTGCGAGTGAATGCGTGCGTGCAGATTAGACCTCGGTTTATACTTTCATCCGAAGGAACCACAGTAAGCACATCTAAATGGAAAGACTCGCACGCACTGTATTCCCAAACACACACACACACACACACACATACTTGTTTTCAGGGTGTTATTATGACTTTCCTGAAACGCCACAAACGTTGTGCTGACAGTGGGTCACATTACGTCCCCCTTTTTAAATACTTTTAAGTGTTCTTACTCTAACCCTAACCCTTACCCCGAACCCTTACCGTAACACAGCCCTAACCCTAACGGATCGTTGGTTTGATGTCAAAACGTGTAGGTCTGTCAAAACAAGGTATGTAGATGTTCACTGGTTTGTCCAAATAACACCCTGTAAACAAGTACACACGCACACACACACACAAACACACACACAATGATATTGGTGACAAAAATCTTGTCAGCAAAAACCGGGCCTAATGTCTGCAGATGACAAAGGTCGGAAATGATCCATCATAAGAAATGGAGGCCATTTGTAAAAACTGTCAGCCCACAAGCACACAACAACAAAGGGAAACTACCGGTCACATAGATCTTACAAATGAACATTTCGTGTCTCCTATTCCGCCCCAGACGATTCCGGTTTTTAATTTCGCATCTGTAAAGAAAGAATTTAGTTTCGCATCAGTAGACCTATTAAAAAATATATATATATATATAAACTAAGTAGAGCAATACCATTTAGTTTCGCATTTATAAAGCCAGAAATTATTTAGACATTAGTAAAGACAGACAATATGATGTAGGAAAGCCTATAATAAAATATCAAGGTTGTAGCGGAGGGTGGAGACCCCCGTTGGGGTGCCGGGGGTTTCAGTATAAATAGTATCCCCAATTTCTGGAAATTTAGTGCTTTAAATTCCCACTGTTGCTATCTTCCTCATATACTCTTTCCCTTTCCTGCTCTGTCCTATCACTCTGCTATACTATCTTCTTCTTCGCTAGATCAATGACCTACCTTTTTTCTTGAAAACTCTTCCTGGACAAGACTCCTTGTTTGTGTATGAGGTCTGTTGGATCAGCTTGGGAGTGTTGGACGCTTTCTGCTGGGTGGTCACTAGGGCTTCCTATGATGTTAGTATTTAGCAATATAGGCATTTTATATGTATGTTTCGTTGATTTGTAATGATGGTTGTATTCTATTTTGTTTTTGTAACCGGGGGTTCGCGTAGTTGTAAACCCTCAGCCGTCCCCCGCGTGGGATGTCTTTATTGTAAAGTGACTGGCTGGTGGAGGGCGTTCAATTTTCCCACTAGGGTTGTTTGAGCAGATCTTTTATGCGGATCGGGGGTTGTCCGGTCCTGATTTGGCTCGGAGGAGTCCGCTGGACCTAAAGCAACAATAAATCGATCAATCGAATCGATGGAGGGTGGAGAATGGGGAAAATGGGAGACGCATCTGCACTGTACAGGGGAGATTACCGTCGTATTCTTTAATGCGATAAGAACGCGTTTCAACCACGATTTTCTCTGTCTTGCAAGATAATAAAATTAGAGATTTTAAGTAGCAGGAGAAGTAGAAGAAAGGGGAGGGGATAAGCAGGAAATATAATAAAAATCTGTAATCATTTATAATCTGATTCGTCATCTGATCTTTCTGTCCTGTGTCAGCTGTGACGGCGCTAAGGGACAAAAATATAGATCTGGTGTGGTAGTCAGGTGGCATTTACCCAGTAAATAAATCCGCGAAGCCGTACAGTAGGGTACGGAATTACCCATCGCTTCGCGGATTTATGCACTGGATAACTGCTTTCTGATTACCGCCTCTGGTTAATATAGTCATATAGTAATTTAATTGTTGTTCTCCCTAGTGCTGACGGATGAGCTCCTCCTATTTGACTTCCGCAACCTCCTTGCTCTCTCCTCCCTCCCTCCCTCCCCTTACCTCACCCCCACTCCGATCTTCCACCCCTATCTTGTCCTTTTGCATCCACAACCATCTATTTCGAGCTTACGCTAAACATGGAGAGTGAGAAAGAGAGAGAGAGAAACTTGAAACTTTTTGAAACTTGAAACTTTTTTATTAGGGATACAGATTTTAGACTAATGATACAGTCTAATCTTCCAATCTGTCCCTTAAGAAATTAACATAATAATAATTAACCTTTAACTTTAACTTGGAAATCACATCACTCACACACACACACAATCACACCAACATCTTCATCATTATCTTTAAACAATTTTAGGCAACCATCCTTCCTCCCCATATCCTTCACCCTTAGAATAATAATAATAATAATAATAATAATAATAATAATAATAATAATAATAATAATAATAATAATAATAATAATAAATTAATAAATAAATACATAAATAAGTTAATAATTACATGAATGACTGTGTTGTCATATATGTTATTATACATCACTTTTATAATTAATTTCGCAGATGCCTACATATTTTACATTTGAAAGAAAACAGTGTGTCGCAATGTTTACACTCCAGAGGGAGAGAGTTCCATACACTAGCTCCATTAAACGATAGGCTATTTTTGTATAAATCAATGCGAGGGAGGGGTAGTTTATAATTATACAGTCTATGCCCATCAACTGGTTTAATAAAAAATGTATTAAGATATGCAGGTGTTTCTCCATGTGTGATTTTGAACATAAGGATAGCTGTATTAAATATAAATTGTTTTTGAAGTGGTAATATTCGGAGTTCTTGATATTTCTCAATAGTTGTAACATCTGTATTTATATTATAAGATTTATAAAGTATCTTGATGGCTCTTTTATGAAGACTATTTAGATGTTTAATTTGAGCATCACTGGCATTACACCAAATAATCGATGCATAATTAAAATGAGACATACAGTGGGCATAGAAAAAAGATTTTGTGTGTTGAGAGAGAGAGAGAGAGAGAGAGAGAGAGAGAGAGAGAGAGAGAGAGAGAGAGAGAGAGAGAGAGAGAGAGAGAGAGAGAGAGAGAGAGAGAGAGAGAGAGAGAGAGAGAGAGAGACTCCTTTTAACACGGAATTGTGAATTATTCGAGTGGACATTGGATTGGATGGGACTGGATTGGACTGGACTGGATTGACTGCCTTATATAGTTGGTTTCGTTTTGGCGCAGTCCCAAAATTGGTTTCACTCAGTATATTCGCCACCCCATGCCACCCCCCACCCTCCTATTCCCCACCCCTCATTCCTGTCATTCCTGAATGTCCTGATGACCGGACACAGTCTTTCTCCGGTTGCGAAATGCTGAGTAACTTTAGTGTCAATGGCAAGAAATTAATTTTCACAATAACTATTTACGAATACGAACGTTACAATATTCCCCTGTATGGAAAAGAATTCTTAGCCATTTGTAAGTTATAGGTAAAATCCTTCATGGGGTTGGGATAAGAAGGAGAGGAGGGGAGGGAGAGGGAGTGAAAGGGTCGAAGATTCAAAGCGCTGCCAAGATTGACTCCATTTTGTCTTTTTGTACATTGAAGCGTTAACGATTGTACCATTTTATATACAGGGTGTTCCAAAAGTCTTGAGCACATTTTGACATTGAATATTTCCGAAACTATTAAGGATATAAAAACGCATCTGGTAAATTCAGAAAGCTTGTAATCTCAATTTTTACATGGAATGTTCAAAGATGTTCAATGTGAGCACCATTGGTCACACGACACACATCAAGCCGATGGTCAAATTCTTGCCAAACGCGTCCCAGCATTTTTTGGTTGAGTGAACGCCATTAATGGGTCTGAAAAGAAATTAAAAAATCAACAGCTTTACAAAAAACTTAATGTAATTAGCTTTAAAATGGCACAACTTTTATCTTACTACCATTCATAGTAATTGAGATATGGGGACTTCAAATGTGCCCAAGACTTTTGGAACACCCTGTACTCTAAGGCTCCAGCAGTTACTCTTCATTGTATCTTGAGGTGTAGGATAGTACTGAATTTGTGGTAAGCTTGTATAAACAGCTTGACAACAGCTTAGCATCGATAACGCTAAAAGGCTACCCCAGCATTGGCTGGGTGTTTTGGGGGCACAAAGAGTAAGCCTGAGTGCTAGGTTACTAATAGAATTCCGCGCTGTAGATATAATACAAGACGATTCTTTCAATGGTTGTGCACGATTGGTACGTGGGGAGGCCTGGAGCTAGAACCAAGAAGACGGAATACAAATCACGTCTTTACGTGAACAAAACAATATGCACACATGACACTATTCCCACCGCCAAGCGCTGCCGGAAGCCTGTACGTCGTGGGCCGGAAGTTACAATTCGCTCTTTCGCTCCACCCACCACTTCCTGTAGCTTCCGGCTGCTTGCTGGATTCTGTCACTGTTGATTAACAAACCCAGTGTGATGTATTGGCGCATTTGCATTTCCGAGTCGTTAATGCACAGTTTAGATCATTTAGAGGATTTATAAAACAAAAACAACCAGATGTTCTTATCTTTGTGTTTTTGCAGCGATTATGATGGTGACAGCATTCTTCTTTATGAATAGATGCACAAAGCACAGATTTATTTATTCTTTTTAAAAACCGTAGTGGTTCAGATGAAGAAAAAGACATGTAGTGGTTCAGTGTATAACAATATCAAAGAAATATAAGTCACGTTCGCTTGTCCTCACCTCATTTTCAAATATATATGTTCCTATGTTGGTGGATCTTCGACCGATTGAAATGTGGTAGTTCAAGTTGTTCTCTTCTTTAAGAGTCATAACAATCCATAATACAAAATCCATATTTCTTCTTTCTTTTTTACAGAATGAAACGCGGCCATAACCTACTGTTGGAAATTATGCGAATTTTAGAAGTTGCTGGCATTTTCCATGTTAAAAGGTTTGAGTAATTTACTGAAGTTTTATCCCCCAAAGATGTTATTTCATATTCACACCGGAAAGAGAGAAAAAAATCCAAATTTCCATGCATTTTATTCACACATTCATCAAATCATTAAAATGTTGCTAACTTTCCATCCAGAAATATTATCCACACTTTCCATAAAATTCCAGTATTTACAATGCCAAAACTAGATTTGAATATCGTTGTTGAATGTTGTGAATATTTATTTTACTCACCTCCCCAAAAATTACTATGTTAGCCAGTGCTGCCTCAGTTTTATGTATTTTGTTGAAGTGTGATTTTGATGTTTGATGTATCAACATGCCTTCTCTGAAAAATGCCTGAACAATTTTTGTGTCGCCTGTAGAATATAATACTATATTTTAATATTATAATCAATGTAATCTAGTATCATTTTCTTATATGGCATTAGGTTTATTATATAGTTTGATGTTGTAAGAAATTATCCTTTCCTGTCATATACTAAATATATTGTGGTATTCTTGTATATGGTAGAAATGTACCGTTTGATATTTAAAATATATTGTATTTAATATGTTGAGATTCAAGATTTATTTTTTTTAATAAATCTAATTTCTTGCTCTTTTTGGAGCGTGATTATCGATATGTTTTAGAAAAATATAGTTTTATAATGTTTTTAACATTCTTATATAGCGCTTTTCCAGCTCAAGAGCTGCTCAAGGTGCTGGGAGAACTAGGAATAATGATAATCCAGTGTGCTAGCTTTAGAAAGTAAATATCATTTGGTAGATAATTTATGTTATTGTTATGTTTCATAATATCTCATCGTTGCCAGTGTTCCGTATCTAATTTATGAGGTTTTGTCCTTGATAATGATTTAGTTGGCCCATCCAAAGTATAAAAAAAGCGAAATAATATTTTGTGAATTGTTCTGTTAGGAAAAAAGGCAATATACTTTAGATTTAGACATTTTAATTTACAAAAAGGATGAAGGTCTTACGCTATGAACCTATTGTTACAACCTGTTCTTGTTATAATGATTTACACAAGCACAAAAATGCAGGCACAAAAATGCAGTCTTAAATGTAAAACTATTACGTTACTGAATACATACACTTAAAATACATGTACGCTAAAAAGTAATCATAATGATGACCGTGGTTCTATCATAAGCGGTGTTCGTTAATAACAGTTCTATAATACATTTTACTATTTTTGTCTTGGATCTGTATTGTACTTACTAACTGCGCTAAATTTCGCTGTGAAAATGTCGTCAAATTCTATTGTTTTACCTTGACGAGACATCTTTTTCTTGTGTGAGTGCAGTCACTGTGGCAAAGGCTGCTTATTTTATTTTATTGTACTTTATTTTATTATTGTATTTTTTTTACAAACTGTATTTATTTATTTCTTTTTGTTTTTGTCTGTGGAATGTGCAGGTTTACTTATTGAGTTGAGTAATATGTTGTTTTATTTTTTTATTCAAATGTGTGTGTATTAGTCTTTACGCACGGTTAACCGGTTCTGGGTAGAATTTTTCCAGTATAAAATACTGTTTAGAGAATATTTATACCTCGATATATACTCAATTGAACATTGCATTTCGTTCTTTATGTTAAATGTGTAGCCTTGTTTTTGAATATAAATATGTTTTGGTCCCTGTGAATGAAATATAGGTACACTTATGAAACTACACGAATTGGGTGCGTTGAGCGTGTGGCGTAGCCTACTTAATGAAATATTTTCTCTAGTTTCTGTGCATTGAATGTCTATGTATATTGAAAAAAGAAAGTTTTTATGTGCGTGAAATATGTAGGTTCAGGTAATAGTATATCAACAGTATTTGTTTGTGGTTCTTTTTCAAAGTGTTGATTGTTTAGATTACGCTCGTCAAACAATAATTATTTAATGTTTTCGTTTGGGTTGAACGTCTTCAGTTAACTTTTTGTTTTTAATCGTGCGTCGAATGTGTAGGTTTAGTTATTAAAATATTTTGATTCGTTTCCCGTGCGTTGGATGTGTAGTTTTCCATTAAAAAAAAAACAAACATTGTAAGAGGCCAGTGTATAAGTATACAATCGTATTATCGCTGAAGTGCTATTCGCTGGTATCGTTTTGTAACACATACTGTTGAACATGTCAGCCTGCCTGGTTTTTGATAATAAAACTTTAAAAAACGCACGTACTTGTATTTCCTGTAACGTGTGTGTTTGAGTGAGAGAGAAAAAGAGGGAGAGAGTGTTTGACCTCTCTATCTCTCTGTATGTGTGTGTTTGTTTGTAGGTGTGCGTGTGTGTGTGTATGCTTTTGTTTCAACTTATGGAATCTAGAAACAAGCAGGTAGACACACTGATGTAGGCCCTACACACATACAACAAGCTGGCATAGCAAGTTCTTAAACACACAAACCATAGAAAAGATTTTAAACTGCATAGCAATCTAACAACCCTAACAAATTTGCTTAATTTATTTGACTCAGATCAGAATCATAGAGAATTCGACTCCCTTTTGGATGCCGGGGTTTTCTGTATAAATAGTATCCCAACTTTGTGGAACGTAGTGCTTTCAATTACCACTGTTTCTGTCATTCTCAATTGTTCTTTATCCTTCCTAATCTGTTCCATCAGTCTGCTATCTTCTATCTTCTTCGCTAAACCAGTCACTTACCTTTTCGAGTGAAAACTCTTTCCACACTCCTCATCTTTGTATGGGGTCTGTTAGGTCAGCTTGGGGATATTGGACGCTTTCTACCAAATGTTCACTAGGGCTTTCAATGCCATTGAATGGTGTTATTATTTATCATTTTATGCATTTTATATGTATGTTTTTGGTTCATATTTAATAATGTTTACATTCCAATTTGTTTTTGTAAACGGGCGTCCGATAAATTAGAGGACAGCCTCAGCGCCCCTTGCATGTGATGCCTTTGTTGTGAAGTGACCGGCTGATGGAGTGCCTTCAGTGTTCCTACTAGGGTTGTTTTAGCAGATCTTTTATGCATATCGGGGGTGAGTCCTCTTTCAACCAAGTTGTGGTCCCGATTCGGCTCTTTGCATTCCGCTGGACCCTATAAGCAATGACTAACTAACTAACTAACTAATGGGATGTTCGAATTGAATCACATAACACACAGAAACCACCCTATAAACAATGACTAACTAACTAATGGAATGTTCGAGTTGAATCACATAACACACAGAAACCATATAACAAGTTCAGCAACAATAATAACAGCAATAATAACAGCAAAAATAATAACAGCAACAATCTAACAATAATAACACCAACCTGGAAATCAACAGCGATCATTTAATTTAAGGCATTATAATTTTAAAAAAAAAAGCGGCACCGTGAAAATAAAACAAAATTAAATAATTAAATAATAACTGTACAATCAACAATGCTTTCGGTAATGAATAGCCTACAATTAATTATCACAGACATGGTTTTCATAATCACAAATAGCAGCCTGAAGTTGTAATTACGGATCGTAATTGTATCACAGATGTTTCAAATTTACAACAGAAATTATGACAGTGATCAGAATATAACACCCCTCCCCTCCCACCCTTCCAAAAAATTTAAATAAAAAAATGTATATATATAGTCTTATAAATGTCTCCAGAAACAAGGCATGTTTGTCTTTGTACGGTCATCTGGGAACACAGTTTTGCTATCTGAGAACATGCGAATGTCTCCAGATCCAAGGTAACTTTGAAAACGCAAGGAAAAAAAAGTTTCGTCTCCTCTAGGCGACGAATTAGGTCACGCTGTATTTGTTTCTAGGTCAACTGTCTTTTATGAACCGTTTGAGAATGTTTTCGAACCCATTATTGACGCCGGATAGTGTCCTCACTTGGTTCCATACAATTTAAGAATCCAAGAAGGCAAATGGGTTTTGGGGACTGAAAAAGTGCATTTCCCTAGAGAAAAGGGTTAGGGCAAGGGCTAGGGATAGATCTACAACTAACCCTTACCCTAGTAGCATATTTCCGATGTTTCCGTCAACTGTAAACGGTGTTTTTGCATGTTCTCAGAAACAAGGAGTTCTCTCTCTCTCTTTCTCTCTCTCTCTAGTCTATATATATATATATATATATATATATATATATATATATATATATATATATATATATATATATATATATATATATATATATATATATATATATATAAGTCAAGAAATCTTTCATTACAATCATACAGTGAACATTTGGCATGTGGCTCATATTATACATTAGCAACATGCACACGCACTTGCGCACACTCACACAGCGGGCAGACCTCACAGCTAAATAAAGAATACACGTATAGTCTTATACACACAGGATCACGGACAACTCCAAGCGATATACAACGCATAACCAGGCACATAACAAATTACAAGTTTCCATACACAAAAGAAAACAAGGATGTTACATTTACATATGAAAAAATATCACCCACAAAGTAATAAATACACTTTAATAAAGTCACGAACTTTCATTGATTTAACATTCAACCAGTCCAGTCGAATTGTCTTTAATTTATAGCTCAGAGACCACGTCACAGGAGACAAAGACTGCAAACTACTTATCTTGAGAAGACTTTATTGTGATGAGAACAGACAAAATGGCATAAACACTTCTCCACATTTACAAAAGTTCATTTTTTAGCCTCCAACCATAATACTTGTAACTTACCAAATGTGGTTTTGTCATGATGTTTCGTCATTGTGAACGCCACAGAAACCGCAAATGGCATCAGTAATAATCTGTAATAATTTCTCCTCAAGACAACTGTACCATTACAACAAAAACAACACGACAACATAAGCTTACTGTCAAAGTGTGCATGTGTCGTGTCTAGACCAATATTGCGCGGTTTCTAACACCAACGACAAAAACGTCAGTCAATGCCTGTAAGACTGTTAAGTCACAAAACTGGCCCCTCTCTCTCTCTCTCTCTCTCTCTCTCTCTCTCTCTCTCTCTCTCTCTCTCTCTCTCTCTCTCTCTCTCTTTCTCGGTGAGTGTATGTCTAGTCCTTACTGACGTCATAAGGGCCCAGAGCGGAAGGAGTAGTGGCCGGGGATGCTGGGAAGGTACTGTTTTCTGCGGACCTGCCGGTCCCGGATGTCGGTTACTAGGCGACGGTAGACGCGCGCTCGGTGTGCCTCCCAGTTGACGTACTCCTGCAGGCGACTTTGCAAGGCATCGTCCGCTGGGTAGGGGTTTTCCTGCAATATGGAGGCAATAGACACATGAATGCTGATACCTTAGCACAATGCATGCAGGCCTATCGACGACCCCAACACAAAAGCGTGCAAGAGGACGTTCACCAAGATTTCTCGGCTTATTCCCTTCTCGAGTCACAGGTAGAATGGTTTCTCGATATTGGCGAAATGTTCGCTATGGAGGCTAATTGTACTTGGTCAATGCCCCTGTGCTCGTATCAACATTGAAGTTTTAACTTCCACCCTCGCCATGGGAGATACGGCCGACGGGGCTAACCATCCAAGGAAAGAGGGGTAGGAACCTAAATCAACACTGAACCACCAGAGCAAGTATACTGTTAAGACGGACGAGCGAAATATTGGCATTTTATCTTGCCCACCGCAGCACTCGAACCTGGGTCATCGACGTGCCAGGCGAACGCTCTACCACAGAGCTGCGGCAACGGGTCTTCCTCAACTATCTAAGCTTACTACAACCACTGCTATTATTATTATTATTATTATTATTATTATTATTATTATTATTATTATTATTATTATTATTATTATTATTATTATTACTGAGGATTTGTATAGAGCACATATTTCGCCGTAATCAAGGCGCTGACCGATACAGGATCTAACTCAAGCCTTTGGGCGCATCGTACCGCTCCAGACAACTGAGCACAATCCTGGGCAGCCAGGGATGGGGGAGAAGGACCTAGGTGCATGCTGGGTGTGTTTTTGTCACCGGCACTCACCCGTCTAGGACATGAGCGTCAGGATTTTTAAAGTCCGTTATGATGGAATGTATGCGACACAGACTAGACCTCGGTTTATACTCTCATCCGAAGGAGTAGGAAAACGGGAGTAAAGCGTCTTTCCCAAGGACACAACACAATGCCCCGGCCTGGGCTCGAACCCGGGACCTTCAGACCCGCAATCCAAAGCTCTATCATTAGGTCACCGTGCCTCCTGCTACCATTATATTACAACCACCACCATACTAAACTAATTTGATTTCGTTCATTTTAAAAACAAGGAACCGAATATCAAGATTTGGAACAAAAAACAACATAAAAGCTAACTCTAAGTCTAAGCGTGACAGGACAAGAGAGGAAATGAGTTTGGCTGTAGAAAAACCCATAGAATAGGGGCAGGGAATGGACTGAGGGGGTGAAGGGTAGGGGGTCTGCAAGACTATTTTAGCTCTCATTTCCTAAAGAAATAAACAAACATCCTTTACTATCTTCTTGCACATGCATGTTGTTTCGGAGAGTCAGGTGTAATCTCAGCTTGATGAAGTGGAGCAACTGTAGTCGATGTTTAGTTTCCCTGCTTGTCTGACAACCACCAAAGCATGTTAAGTAATCAGGCTTATTGCTGCATACTATCTCCATCCGTATGACAATAATAATAATAATAATAATAATAATAATAATAATAATAATAATAATAATAATAATAATAATAATAATAATAATAATAATAATAATAATAGGTTTAAACAAATATTTAGCGCGATTTCCCAATAAAACTGAGCTCTAAGCGCATATTATTTATTAGCGATGAAAACAGCCATTGTAAAATTCCTGTTGCCTTCTCTGCTTACATTACATGATTATTGCTTTATGTCCAGCGGACTCTTCCGAGCCAAATCAGGACCAGACAGCCCCTGATCCGCATAAAAGATCTGCTGAAACAACCCTAGTGGTAAAATTGAAGGCTCTCCACCAGCCAATCACTTTACAATAAAGACATCCCACGCAGGGGACGCTGAGGCTATACTCTAATTTATCGAACCCCCGTTTACAAAAACAAAATAGAATACAAACATCATTATAAATTATCAACAAAACACATACATATAAAATGCCTACATTGCTAAATAATAACATCATAGGAAGCCCTAGTGACCACCTGGCAGAAAGCGTCCAATATTCCGAAGCTGATCCAACAGACATCACACACAAATAAGGAGTTTTGTCCCGGAAGAGTTTTTAAGAAAAAAGGTAGGTGACTGGTCTAGCCAAGAAGATAGTATAGCAGATTGATAGAACAGAGCAGGAATTAGAAAGAACAAATGAGAAAGACAGCGACAATGGGAATTTAAAGCAATAAATTTCCAGAAAGTGGGGATACTATTTATACTGAAACCCCCGGCACCCCAACGGGGGTCCTTCTCTGCTTGCTCACAACAGCTTCAGACTAATGAAAGATAGACTACATGGGTTTAAATAATTAATCGCCTCTTTCAATTGTACCCTTTCTTTATACAGAATGACCGGGTTAATTGACGAGCCCCTGTAGCTACTGAAATCTGACATATCGCTCCCTACCCCAATACGCTGTGCCATTGATCTCTCAACCGTAAGGTGTTGTTGCAAGAAGAGGAAGATAACCTGTACAAACAGCTTGAAGAACTTTGGACCTTGGTACTTTGATTGAACATACAACAACGATACAACAAATATTACATTAGGCTCCTTAGTAGTAGGTTCCAAAGTAGGAGAAAGGTGTCGATACTGGAACAGCGTTAAAGTTGGAACACCGCTTTCTCTCCTAGATCTGTATACACGTTCCTCGCTCACATTTGTTAAATATGCTCCGGGAATATATTAATTATGAGGATATTCCTTATAGGCAGGTATATCATTAAGATAATCATATGATTCCATATTTACGTACTCGTAACTATACAGTCGGAGTTTCCGTTTCTTCACCAAACGGAAACTCCGATGGTATGGCCACGTCACCAGATCATCAGGCCTTGCAAAGACCATTCTGCAAGGCACAAGTGCAAGAAGGTAGAAGAAGAAGGAGACCGAAAAAGAGGTGGGAGGACAACATTCGAGAATGGACTGGTTTGACACTGAGCGAAGCCATCAGGGTTGCTGAGGACAGAGAAAGATGGAGTATGCTGGTTAGACGATCATCTGTGGTGCCCCTACGACCTCCGGGTTACGGGACAGGATAGGATAGGATAGGAACTATGCAGTTCTACTTTCTCAAAGTAAGCTTACAGCTTATGCAGTTCCACATTGGACTAGTGATTCTATATAGTTCCAATTTAAACGCCATCGTTCCATACTGGTATAATAGGAACTGATAGTTCCAATAGATACTACTCTGTTCCACATTGACAGACTAAGAATTATTATATATGGTTCCAATCAACACCCTACTGTTCCAATATTGACGACTAAAGGAAAGTATTAAAAAAAACAATTCATAAGAAATATTGCTGTTAGATGCACAATTCTTCTTTAGTTAAAATTAAAGAGTGACACTCAATAAACATTCTGATATGAAAAAAAGTGCTGTACATATCTAAATTAAAGAGTTTTTTTTCCTTTTAATTAATAACGACAAATATGCATAATACATGCTTTGGTTCATGCAATGGACTGGTTTTTATCAAATCTAATTAATTATAGCAATAAAAAACAAAAACAACAACAACAAAGATCACAATTTAATACTAATTGTAATGGTAGTGGTAGTAATGATGGTGGTTGTAGTGGTGGTGGTGGTGGTGGTAATGATAATGGCAGTAATAACAGTTGTAATGATAATACGTTTATTTAATTTGTTTATCTTTTCATTTATTTTTGGGATCTATCTGAAAGGCCTGAAAAACAAAATGTAATACTTTAATACAGCATTATAAATGTGCACTTTTTTCCCCTAAATTGAAGAGTTATTTGACCCCGGTAGCACCCCGTTCCAATATTGACACCTTTCCCCTATGTGGTGCCCTGTAGCGAGACAAGAAGAGAGAGAGGAAAGAGGGAGAGGGATGAGGGGTGGGGGGGTGGTGGTGGTGGCGGGAAATGGGGATACACAACATAATATTACACAGCAAAAACGTCATTTCAAAAAGTCGAACAGACTCCTATGAGAAAACCAAACTTCTGTGGTTTGGGTGTGTGTGTTTTGTTTTGTTTCTTTTTCTAGGGAGAATCTAACTCAGGTTGTTCTGCACGCACGTCAAACGACTGCAGGCTAAGTCCAAATTCTGCAAGTGTTTTGTGGTTGTTGTTTTTGTTTGTTTTTAAAACCAATCTTATATAGCGCTTATCCAACTCAAGAGCTGCTCAAGGCGCCGGTCGACACAAGATCTAACTCAAGCCGCTCGAGGGGCCCACGTGGACCGCTGAGTGTCTGTGTGCACTTAGCTTTGCCGTCTCGCATATCTATAATTCTGTAGCCACAAATACTCCGCATAAGAAGACTGTCGGACGTGGACAATTAACTCTAGGAGGCCTGTAGGTTAAGGGAAGCGCTGGGGTCATCGTCCGGTCACCTGTCTAGCAGATTCGGGAACAATATAGCTGCTGCCAGTAAATGAAAAACATGCTTTTTTTTCTTTTTTTTTAAATGGCAGTGGATAGGCTTATCGCACATTCTTTCTCCTCCCACCCTCTCCCTTACATCCATTCCCCCTCCCTCCCTTTCCCTCTCTCTCATTCCCCATCTCTCCGTCTCCCTCTCCCCTCTGTCACGAACTGGCTAGTTTTAACTCTGCTTATTACTATTTAGCCATGTGTAGTCTTTGTACCAGTAGAGAGTCAGTAGATTACACAGCAGCAATTAAAGGCCACACACCGCGAGCCCGACCCACGCTGCGCAGTGAGTCAGCACTTGAGCTTTGAATTTGACCATTTAAACCAATCAGAGCAGGCTAAGCGGGTAGAGCAGTTTGACTGTGTCAGAGCCTAACACAGTTGGAATCAGTCGTGTGTGAGACGAGGTAGAGTCAACATCTCCACAGTTAGAGAAATCTCTTCACTCATAGACCAGGAAGCAGGACTTTAGAATCTTAGAGTTCTCTCAAGTCATCACGGGCCTGAACTTGTCAAACAGGTAAATGAACACACTTCTGTTTCATCGTGATATATTTGTATTATTGTTGAAATTATGTTTGTGGAATTTGATATGCATAAATGTGAATTATTAATCCGAATTGCCGTACCACGTGGAAGAGCCGACCACGAGCCGAAACACGACCGGTTGCGCCGCCATGTTGTATCCCGTGCGGAACCACTGTTGTTTAACTTATATGTATGTTTGCAGACCAGTGGCTGTACCACTGAATGTTTATATTATTATTAATTCTGTATGTGTATAGTTAGACACGATTGATATTTATGTATGTATAGAAATTTAGAGTGAGATTCCAGTGGACCCCGGAAGTAGCAGAATGTTCGTCGCTTATGTATAGAGATGTGGAGCTATCACTGAGGGCTACTTTGGCTTTCAGTGAGACGCTCTGCACAAACCGATTATTCAGGGTTGTGCAGAATTTCGTCTCTTATATTACAGACGAGCAGGCGAGCTATCCCGAGCTATCCCGAGCTATCCTGTGCACCCCACTCCACAGAAACGACTAGTTGGTTGAGGAGCCTCTAACGCACAAGTCGGAAAGAGCTACCTTGAAAAACACCCTGTCAGACCCCACAGCGTGGCAAGGGAACCCAACTACACAACGACAAAGGTGTACCAGAAGCTACCTCACAGAAGGACTTCGACCGCACCATCAGAAAGTTAAGTGTAATCGACGAAGGTGCACTTAAACTCTTCAGAAACTGTAAAACGGACCACAGTAGTCCAACTCTTCAGAAACTGTAAAACGGACCACAGTAGTCCAAATCTACATGAAATATAATAGCAAGTGCCCGAGGAAGATATAACAGCTGCCTAGACTATCAGCGATCGAACTATTAGCAGTAACTGAGACTTTTTAAGTTAGATTAGTACTTAGAGAACCTTGTATAGAGTAGAAGAAATAAATGTGTGACTTTAACTGTTATCAAGTGGCTGGACTACATATGATTCATAGCCGTGGGAAAGCTAGTGTGACAGTAATCTCTTACCATTTTTCTATCTATCTCTGTACCCCAACCTTAACACAGAACGAGCTAAACAAATAAATTTATTAAAGTAATTCATAGGGTGACGTACTAGCAGTTCCCACCGAATAAACGTGAGGGTCCATAATTCCATTGTGCAGAGCCCATAAACCCCACGTGACACTTTAATTGGCGAGCCTAGCCAGGATCTGTGATAATAGGAATTGGGTATAACCGGATCTAAGTACAATAAAATTAGATAACAGCAGTAGTAGAATAACTTAGAATAGTTGTAAGAAGGACTGATCAGTTTGGGTGCACTATTCTTTAGTTAAAAACTTGGTTGCTTCAAATATTTTTGTGTCTGTATGTTGCATTGTTCTTTTGCAGGTTTTGCTTAAGTAACTGTTGTATGCCATTTGACTCTTGTTTTATTCTATTATTGATTACGAATTTGATTGTCTTTGCATTGTTGTTATTGACTTGCAATATTGCTAGTGTTTTGGTATTCCACGTGATTCAGAGGTTGTTCATAGACACTTTTGACAATGTCGGACCCAGTAGCCTTGAGATTGCGCTTCAAGGAACTAGGAGAAGCTTTACACTTAGCAGGGGCAGACCTAATTGCGTATATAAATGCAGAGGTAGAGAAACAGGAAGCTAAGGCAGAGAGAGCAGCAGAAAGAGAGGCGAAGAAAATAGAAGCAGAACAGAGAAAGGCAGAATTAGAGGCAGAGAGAGAGGCAAAGAAATTAGCATTAGAAGCAGAGCAAAAGAAAGCAGAGTTAGAAGCAGCAAGAGAAACGAGGAAATTAGAGCTAGAGGCAGAAAGAGAACAGAAGAAGGCAGCATTAGCAGCAGAGAGAGAAGCAGAAAGTAGGAGATGGGAGTATGAGAGGGCAGAAAAGGAAAAAGACAGACAGCATGAGTTAGAGCTGAGAAGATTGGGATCAGGAGCTTCAAGTTCTTCCTCAACCCCTCCCCACTCAGATCAGCTAGAGGTAGCATCCAACCCTGTACAAGGAATGTCATTTCCACTGGGGACATTCAATGAGAGAGAGGAAGGTCTAGATCTCTATCTGACTAGGTTTGAGCGTCTAGCAACAGAGTACAAACTAGATCCCACTCATTGGTCTTTTAAGCTTAGTCAAGGGCTTAGAGGAAAGGCTTATGACATCTACAGTAAGCTACCGACTGACAGAGTGACTGACTATCACAAAGTAAAAGAGGCACTCCTAACGGGATTCGAACTCACAGGAGAATGCTACCGGCAAAAGTTCCGCACCAATCGGAGAGTGAAAGGAGAGAGCTATGCGCAGTTCGCGGATCGGTTGTCCACAATGCTGGATAAGTGGATTAGCCAGTCAGCCACGGCTAAGACGTATGATGGACTGACAGAACGGTTAGTATGGGAACAGCTACGGGAAACCATGACCCCCGAGCTGAGAACATTCTCAGTAGAGCAGGGCGCGGAAAGACTGGAAGATCTGGTCAAGGTCGCAGATAGGTACGTGGCCGCACACGGAGAAGCCAAGAGCTTCAGGCGAGACCTAAAGCCTAACGGGAAAGAGGCACAGAAACGAAGCCCTAACCGAGAAGAGCGCACCGCGAATAAGCCGAATAACCCCAGACCTGGGCAAAATAAAGGACCCAACACGGAATTCGGGAAAAGAGGTCCTGCAGAACAGAGACGGTATTGTTCGTTCTGCAACAGAAACAATCACTCCACCGCAGAATGTTTCAAGTTGGCCGCACAACGTAGGGAAGAGCGCGAAAGCCGGCCAGCGCACAGGGTTCTAACTCAAAGCAGCGGTAACAAGCCACACACACTCGGAGATCACCCATCGGTGACAGACACGGTCAAGGTCAACGGTAAAGAAGCGAACTGTCTGTATGACACAGGTCTATCATACGACGCGATAGTTAGCGAATCTCTTGTATCGCGCGCGGACTTGACGGACAAGACAGTCGACTTACAAGGAGCAGACTTGACGAAACCGACGACTACTTGCCCAATAGCATGGATCGAAGTAGAGAGTAGGTACATCACAGGACGAATCCAAGCAGCTGTTTTACAGAAACCCCTGTATGATCTAGTGCTAGGTTGTAGGTATGTGTTCTTAGGCACGCCCCCTAAAACTGTAGAGATAGCTGCAGTGCAAACCAGGGCCCAAGCTAAAACCCAACCACCCCAGCCCGAGTTCGCTCCGAATCCAGGACTCGAAGAGATCAAAACAGCACAGAAAGAAGACACCTCGATAGCGAAGTGCTTCCAGAAGCTACCCAAGGCGCACACACCCCCGCACAAGGGAGACTTCTACATGGAAGAGGGAATTCTTCATCGACAAGGAGATGGAGATCACACCCAACTAGTACTACCAGCCACCCTTCGAGCCCAAGTACTAGAATTAGGCCACAGCATGCCACTCAGCGGACACATGGGAATTGGAGCCACAGTGCAGAGAATCAGCGCACACTACTATTGGCCAGGAATCACGGAGGATGTCAAGCGCTACGTGAAATCTTGCCACCAATATCAACGATATTCCCCGCGACATCACACCGTACCAGTTACCTTAGGACCATCAGTAGTAGTCGGCGTGCCATTCCAGCAAGTCTCAGTAGACATAGTAGGACCACTGCCCATGACCAAGAAGCGGAACAGATTTCTACTCACACTCGTCGACGCATGTACGATGTGGTGCGAAGCAGTCCCGTTGCCAGCGATCGACACCAAGAAGATTGCAGATGCACTCATCGCCATCTTTACCAGAGTCGGATTCCCGGACAGCATTAGAACGGACAACGGATCTCAGTTCACCGGCCGCCTGATGCAAGACGTGTTCGAGTTGATACAAGTTCATCACATTCGCACACCACCATATCACCCCGCCAGCAACGGACAAGTAGAAAGACTGAATGGAACCCTTCTCACCATACTCAGGAAAGTCGCCGACGACAATCCAGAAGCGTGGGACACCTACGTGAATGCGGCACTGTTCGCATACCGAGAAACGCCCCATGCAGCCACAGGCTACACCCCGTCAACATTGCTATTCGGCAGACCTCTAGCCGGACCGCTAGAAGCCCTACGCAGAAGTTGGACGGAGGCCAAGATAGACGACACACCAAGAGGTGCCACCAAGTACGTCGCAGACCTGCAGGAAACCCTCAAAGCAACGTGGAAGAAAGCTGGTGAAGCACTGAAGAAGGCAAGAGCCCGTCAGGCGAAGTACTACAACCGCCACGCGAAGGACAGAGAACTGCAAGTCGGCGATCAAGTGCTACTCTTACTTCCAAGTGGAACCAACAAGCTGGACATCGCTTGGAGAGGACCGTACCGGGTGACTGCCAAGAAATCCAAGACAGTCTACCAAGTAGAGGTGAACGGGAGAGCCCGATACCACCACATCAATCTCCTCAAGAAATATACGGACCGACCAGCGACCCCCAGCACTCACAACTTGTTAGCCATCGCCATCGCGGAAGAAGGAGAAAGCATGGAGACCAATGCAGTAGAGTACCCCCTGCACTCCAAAGAAACCTACAAAGACGTGATACTCAACGGAGACCTAGCCGCTAAACAGCAACAGCAAGTACTACAGGTCATTCGACAACATCAGACTGTGCTCACAGACCGACCAGGGAGGACAGACCTCGTCGAAGTAACCTTAACGGTGACCGACCCAACACCCGTCCGCCAGAAGCTCTACCCGATGCCACTGTCTCAGCAGCGAGCCATCAAGGAAGAGATAGACACCTTACTGGCAGCCGGAATCATCTCAGAGTCTACTTCACCCTACAGCGCAGGCACGGTATTGTTGCGAAAACCCAACGGAGAGCATCGACTGTGCATCGACTTCAGACTGTTGAATGCCGTAACGCAGTTCCAGCCAGAGCCACTCCCGGACCAGACAGACCTATTTGCCAAGCTACAGCGAGCGAAGTACTTCTCACGCATCGACCTCAGCAAAGGATACTACCAGATACCAGTGCAACCGCGAGTCCGAAAGTACCTAGCGTTTAGCACTATGGAAGGACACTTCGAATTCAACGTGCTTCCATTCGGACTCCACAACGCACCCAGCATCTTCAGCGCCATGATGCGAAAACTCCTGGCACCCCTGAGCAGCGAGCACCTACATTCGTTTATGGACGACATCCTCATCGCTACGCCTACGTGGGAGGAACATGTCACGCTCCTACAACAACTACTCGCCCGCCTCAGAGACACGGGATTGACGGCAAGACCCACCAAATGTCAGATTGGATTCACAGAACTAGAATTTCTGGGACACACCATCAGTCAAGGAAGCCTGCGACCGGTAGAAAAGACAGTGAAACGCCTACTCGACGCTCCTAGGCCCAAGACCAAGAAGGAGGTGCAGTCGTTTCTAGGACTCTGCGGCTTCTACCAGAAGTTCATCCCCAACTACAACAGCATCGCCGTACCACTGACAAATGGAACCCGGAAAATCGCCCCGGACAAAGTAGTATGGACAGCCGAATGCGAGACAGCATTCCAAACCCTCAAGGACAGAATGACATCGGCGCCAGTACTCCACCTACCCGATTTGACTCAGCCATTCGTTCTTCGCACCGACGCAAGCGACTTAGGCCTCGGAGCAGTACTGCTACAGCGCGACCCCAAGAATGCAGAGACGCTATTCCCTGTCGCCTACGCCAGCAGGAAATTGAGACCCGCCGAGACCCACTACGCCACGTCGGAGAAAGAATGTATTGGACTAGTCTGGGCCATACAGAAATTCCAACTCTACCTGTATGGGACCCACTTCACAGTTCAGGTGGACCACCAACCACTATCGTTCCTGGCAGCCTCCAAGTCTTTGAACTCTCGCCTGATGAGATGGGCACTCACCCTTCAGGCGTACTCATTCCAAATCGAGTACATCCCCGGCAAAGAGAACCACGGAGCCGACTACCTCAGTCGCCATCTCGTGGAGGACACAGCAGCTGTCGCCCACCCATCACAACTAAGGGCCACAGCACCAGAATTCGTCCCCGTCCAGTAAAACCCTGTCACTAGTGTCCATAGCTACCTGGCACAGCATTGCAGCTCAGGTAGAGCAACTTAATTAGTTTGTAAATAGGACCCTAGGATAGTGCAGTGTTAAACTAGGCTCTGTAGTAGAAAAAGGTCGAATCCAGTTGTCATCGCCTTTTTTCAGTTGAGGGAGCCTGTCACGAACTGGCTAGTTTTAACTCTGCTTATTACTATTTAGCCATGTGTAGTCTTTGTACCAGTAGAGAGTCAGTAGATTACACAGCAGCAATTAAAGGCCACACACCGCGAGCCCGACCCACGCTGCGCAGTGAGTCAGCACTTGAGCTTTGAATTTGACCATTTAAACCAATCAGAGCAGGCTAAGCGGGTAGAGCAGTTTGACTGTGTCAGAGCCTAACACAGTTGGAATCAGTCGTGTGTGAGACGAGGTAGAGTCAACATCTCCACAGTTAGAGAAATCTCTTCACTCATAGACCAGGAAGCAGGACTTTAGAATCTTAGAGTTCTCTCAAGTCATCACGGGCCTGAACTTGTCAAACAGGTAAATGAACACACTTCTGTTTCATCGTGATATATTTGTATTATTGTTGAAATTATGTTTGTGGAATTTGCTATGCATAAATGTGAATTATTAATCCGAATTGCCGTACCACGTGGAAGAGCCGACCACGAGCCGAAACACGACCGGTTGCGCCGCCATGTTGTATCCCGTGCGGAACCACTGTTGTTTAACTTATATGTATGTTTGCAGACCAGTGGCTGTACCACTGAATGTTTATATTATTATTAATTCTGTATGTGTATAGTTAGACACGATTGATATTTATGTATGTATAGGAATTTAGAGTGAGATTCCCGTGGACCCCGGAAGTAGCAGAATGTTCGTCGCTTATGTATAGAGATGTGGAGCTATCACTGAGGGCTACTTTGGCTTTCAGTGAGACGCTCTGCACAAACCGATTATTCAGGGTTGTGCAGAATTTCGTCTCTTATATTACAGACGAGCAGGCGAGCTATCCCGAGCTATCCCGAGCTATCCTGTGCACCCCACTCCACAGAAACGACTAGTTGGTTGAGGAGCCTCTAACGCACAAGTCGGAAAGAGCTACCTTGAAAAACACCCTGTCAGACCCCACAGCGTGGCAAGGGAACCCAACTACACAACGACAAAGGTGTACCAGAAGCTACCTCACAGAAGGACTTCGACCGCACCATCAGAAAGTTAAGTGTAATCGACGAAGGTGCACTTAAACTCTTCAGAAACTGTAAAACGGACCACAGTAGTCCAACTCTTCAGAAACTGTAAAACGGACCACAGTAGTCCAAATCTACATGAAATATAATAGCAAGTGCCCGAGGAAGATATAACAGCTGCCTAGACTATCAGCGATCGAACTATTAGCAGTAACTGAGACTTTTTAAGTTAGATTAGTACTTAGAGAACCTTGTATAGAGTAGAAGAAATAAATGTGTGACTTTAACTGTTATCAAGTGGCTGGACTACATATGATTCATAGCCGTGGGAAAGCTAGTGTGACAGTAATCTCTTACCATTTTTCTATCTATCTCTGTACCCCAACCTTAACACAGAACGAGCTAAACAAATAAATTTATTAAAGTAATTCATAGGGTGACGTACTAGCAGTTCCCACCGAATAAACGTGAGGGTCCATAATTCCATTGTGCAGAGCCCATAAACCCCACGTGACACCCTCTGTGAAATGGGCCCACGGAGGTTCATATGATGACGTGGTTGACCGAATCAAATAAATTGGCCGTTATCGCTTCGTTTGTCTTGTCTGTCTGGCCAATGGACCCAAAGTCGAAATTTAAAAAATAAATAAACAAATAAATAAATAAATGTAACAAAAATTATCTTATCGCCAGGCTATTCCCACTCGCACCCTTTTTTCCCCCATCTATGTCTCTTTAATAACAACCACCATCCCACCGACAGCTCACACCATCGCTATACTGTACCCACATTACACACACTATCTCTCTCCCTCTCTCTCTTTCTCTCTGTAAAATTAAGACCTGCACTGTCACTCATAGCAAACAAATAACGCGTTACAAAGGTGTGGACACAAAAATGACTTCGTTATACAAATAAATCAAGACGGCAAGCCATCGGAATGTATTTCCAAGACACTGGCACACATGTTTAAAAGTGTGGATTTTCTTGGCAGCGCTGTGACTCGGCTTTACCCCTATCCTATCCTATCCTATCCTATCCTATCCCATAACTCGGAGGTCGTAGGGGCACCACAGATGATCGTTTAACCAAACGAAGATAAAGGAAAACATACAATGATAGACCACTATCTAAAATATACGCAAGCGCAGAATTGTCAAAATCGACTGAACCAATGTTTAGATACAAACTGGTGAAGTGCAATGACCTTAACTTCTGAGAAAGTATTAATACGAATGGTCTCAAAATGTTGCTGAAGGATGGCCCAGGGCTTGAAAATCCGTAAACCAAAACTTCTTTTTAAAAAATCACTTCATCCGTTTTTTGAGGCATCGACCAAAACACGTGTTTAGCAACAAAGTGACTCACGTGACCTTGGCCTTTGCCGTAGACAATTATAATTATATGATGGCAGGTTATTAACCTAGGAAATGTTCCTATGAAGCGCTGGTCAAAATACGTTCAATGGGTCTTGAGATATGGCTTCCAAAGAACTGACCGACCGACAGACAGACATTTGGCTCGTTCTGATCCCCCAAGCCCAATCCGTATAGTTCAAAGTATTTCAAGAAAAGACTACTACTACTACTACTACTACTACTACTACTACTACTACTACTACTACTACTACTACTACTACTACTACTACAACTACGACGACGACGACGACTACTACTACTACTACAACTACAACTATAACTATAACTACTACTACTACGACTACGACGACGACTACGACGACGACGACGACGACGACGACGAAATCGTGGCTGTGTACGTTTAAATGCCAAAGGAAAGGAAACGCGTCATTGCGAACGTTGTGAAAATTGAGTTAAACAGAGGGCACATCACATGCACTGTTGTACCAGCATGGGCTTTCTGTCAAAACACGCTCAATGCATTGGAACATGCACACTTATAGAAATGTCTATCTAGTGATGCATTGAGAGGGAACCACTGAACTAGTCATATTGGTATTATTTGAAATTGTAGAGAGTTATATGATTATATCTTCCCCTGCATTCAGACGGAATAATTGAACTGCAATGACTTCGCAACGACGACAACGACGATGACGGTGATGATGGATGCTTCAAGAAAATAGACTGATTGGGTATTCATAAATTTTTTAAATAATAAAAAATCGGTTATGGGTACAAACATCATCATCATCCTCATCCTCATCCTCATCATCATCATCATCATCATCATCACCACACCCATTGCACCAAGGTACCAGCGCACTCAAGATGCACCTCTAATCTTCGCTGCGTAGCGTGAACAGGATATATCGTAATATCGCCAAAATACGCTTTCTACCCGCTTCAAGCGCTATAGTGACGGAAAAAGCGCAATTTCACTGTAAATATATACAGAATGTTGCTCTACAACATTCCGCTCTTTCCGTCTCAAAAATCCAATTGCCTTGTTGGATTCTTAAATTGCATGAAACCAAGTGAGAACACTATCCGGCGTCAACAAACGGTTCAAAAACATTCTCAAAACGGTTCGTAAAAGACAGTTGACCTAGAAACTAATACAGTTTGACCTAATTCGTCCCCTAGAGGAGACGAAACTTACATTTTTCTATTTTCATGAGTTCACTGCAGTCAAATTGCGCTTATTCCGTGATTTCGCAAGTAGCCCCGTTCGCTCATAGCGGACTCAAGTTATTATCTTGGCGATATTACGATATATCCTGTTCACGCTACTCAGCGGTACTTTCAACTGTATCTTGAAAGCGCTGGTAGCCATGCGCATTACCTCATCATCATCATCATCATCATCATCACCATCACCACCACCACCACCATCATCATCATCATCATCACCATCATCATCATCATCATCACCACCACCACCACCACCATCATCACCATCATCATCATCATCATCATCATCATCATCATCATCATCATCATCATCATCATCATCACAACCACAATCAACATCATAATCGTCACCATCGTCTTCTTCTTCTTCCACTTCCCTCTCCTCCTCCCCACGATTGTGACCGTCTTCTACAACCTTTGTCTCCTCCATTTCGTTGAGCCTGGGGTGGCGTGGCAGTGCAGTGGATAATGAGCTGGTTTCCTATACCGAACGTTGAAGGGCTCGAACCCCGCGTGGGCCGAACTTACGTGATTTAGTTACGATACTATTTTTCAGGACACCGAGGGTTTTCTCCGGGTACTTCGGTTTCCTCCCTCTCTTCAATACATTTATTGGATGCAGTCAATTTGAAACTTTGAAATATCAAAATTGATTTCTATTCCGACTTCTGTAAAAGCGGTTTCTTCAGATCGCCGAGCTTTGAGTTCGGTTTGAAGGAAAAGCGCATGATAGCATCCTTTATTATTATTATTATTATTATTATTATTATTATTATTATTATTATTATTATTATTATTATTGTTATTATTATAATTATTATTATTAGTATTATTATTATTAGTATTATTATTATTGTTATTATTATTATTATTGTTATTATTATTATTATAATTATAATTATAATTATAATTATTATTATTATTATTATTATTAACTATTAACCCATTCAGCGTTGCTGAGACTAGACGAGGCCTTTGCTTTCTCTCAGATGGTCTCATCTCGTCTCAGCCACGCTGTATGCTTTGAATCGATTCATTTATTAAAAAAAGAAAAAAAAAAGAAGATATATACGTGTTGCCGTACACTAGTTTTTCTCCTCTCTCTCCCTCTCCCCCTTCTTTTCTCTCTTTCCAGGTGACATTTCCTGTTTGGAAATCAAAGAAAGGGAGCGAGTGGGTGGGTCAACAAAGCCGTTTCAAGTTCCATAGCTAGAATAGCAACTCTCACCTTTCTAAGCCAATGTTACACTCACGTAGGCTAAAAGATATATTCCGCAGAATCGATATTCTTTCTGCACGTCTGTATGTCTGTCTTTATGTGTCTCCCTTCTGTGGAAGGTCCAGCTTCGTGGTTGAATGATTTAATGTTGAGGTCTGCCTATGTCTGTCCCCACTGTCGCTGTCTTCCTCATTTGCTCTTTCCCATTCCTGATCTGTCCTATCACTCTGCTATACTATCTTCTTCTTCGCTAGATCAATGACCTACCTTTTTTCTTGAAAACTCTTCCTGGACAAGACTCCTTGTTTGTGTATGAGGTCTGTTGGATCAGCTTGGGAGTGTTGGACGCTTTCTGCCGGGTGGTCACTAGGGCTTCCTGTGATGTTATTATTTAGCAATATAGGCATTTTATATGTATGTGTTTTGTTGATGATTTATAATGATGTTTGTATTCTATTTTGTTTTTGTAACCGGGGGTTCGAGTAGTTGGGGTAAAGCCTCAGCCGTCCCCTGCGTGGGATGTCTTTATTGTAAAGTGACTGGCCGGTGGAGGGCATTCAATTTTCCCACTAGGGTTGTTTCAGCAGATCTTTTATGCGGATCGGGGGTTGTCCGGTCCTGATTTGGCTCGGAAGAGTCCGCTGGACCTAAAGCAACAATCAATCAATCAATCAAGCCTATGTCTGTCGCCCTTCCCTCCTCTGTGGAAGACCCAGTGTCTTGGTTGAATGATTTAAAACCGACACTAAGTCAGTCTGTCTGTCTCTGTCTCCCTCGATTCTGTCAAAGGCCCAGGTGTTTGGTTGAATCATTGACAAATATGAAGCCTCTATGTCTGTGTATATATATCTGTCTCCCTCCTACCTTCTGTAGAAAGCTCTTTTTTAAAATTTGAGTTAAATAATAATAATAAATAATAATAACTAGCATTTATAAAGCGCCTACCCTAAGGATCTAAGCGCTATACACGCACACTTTCTTACGCAAACACATATACGCCTTATACATGTACTATAATTATAAGACAAGTTACTCTTTCACGCGTACATACTACTGCTGTGTAAATCAATATGACAAAAACATACTAAATTACTACTTAACCCCCCACTCCTCCAAACCCCTTTTACAACTACAGATACTGCTGAAAGACTTTTGAGAAAAGATACGTTTTAAGGTTGGATTTGAACGATTCGCAGGAGGTAGAATGTCTAACATAAAAGGGGAGAGAATTCCAAACGATTGAATACTTACATGAATTCTACAATGTCGCATACAAGTTTCGCTAGCCTTCTCCAGGAAGAGTCGCTTGGACAAAACAATCAGCTCCGCCCCGTTGCTGACCAAACACATGCTGGGTTGATCTGGATACATGACCTGACTCATGCCCTGAAACACAGCCCAGATATTCGTCATTGCGTGCATCCCATTAAGAACATAACATATGATTATCTTGGTGGTTGTGGTGGTGAGGGTGGTTTCAATAGCTTTTAATTTAATATAAATGTATTTAAGTTCACAATGCAAAAGTTAGAAAACAAACTGACGTAATAACCTGAGAGAGGAGTACAGCTGCACCGATAAAACAAAACACCAAGTAGCACAATAAAATTCGTAAAGCCATTAAGCCAACGGGCACATCGCGATAAGAACTTAAGAACTTTACGTGTTCGAGGAAATTAGGTTGTTCTCGCAAAAGTGAACATAACCCCCCCGCCCCCCCCCCCCCCCAAAAAAAAAAAAATCACTGATTGTCTTCAGTAATATTAATTTGCTACCTTAGTTGTTTTTTTTAAAAGTATTTTAAATGTTAGCGCAATTATTCGAACATAAACAAGATGGCAAGCCATTCAAACGTATTTCTAGATACACACACAGCTGAAAATCAGCGTTTTAAAGCGTTTATTTTCGTAGGCTTGTTCGGTCTTTGTTTCATCCAAGAAGAAGCACAATTTAAATAGGGAACGATTGACGAATCGATATGTGAGTTATCTGCAAACTAAAAAAAATTATGAAAAAATCTATTTGGACAATGTTGGGAAGTCAAAACTTACGAAGTATTGTCCTCTTTCCAGCACTTTCACCAGGACAAACATGGGATTGAGGTCCACAGGACTGTACCGGAAGTCACGTGCTCCTTTGTAATCCAGCTGGTCCGCCATGGTCTTCCGGCCCACCCGCTCTCGGAATCGGCGCTGGTAGTCTGCAAGCACAATGTAATGGAAAATGTATTATTGAAACTCTTTTGATACTTAAGGATAATAGTAAAGAGATCCTGATTGCTGGATAATAAATAACATGCTGGAGGGCATCCACTTTTAGTTGTACTGACTAAGTGCTGTGCGACAGCTATTTATTCGCTGGGAAAAACAGCCTCAGATTCACCACAATGTTTTCTTCCCTCTCCTTGGAGCACTACCCCAAATCCAATACAAAATGACCGCTGAGTGTCGGTCAAAATGGAGATAAACGAGCTAACTAACGCTTCACATGGAACGGTTTGTGCATTCCAATACATATCATCTTTCTCTCTGCTCTATGTGACCTTGATTAACTGAACTATGTCACTGTGAGCGTTGTCGGAAAGCCCTTTTCCATGTTCTTGGAGGTGACAATACAATGTCTTATATCGTATATGTATAATTTTGTGGCCACAAATACTCCGCGTATAAGACTGTCAGACGTGGACAATTAATTCTAGGAGGCCTGTAGGATAAGGGAAGCGCTGGAGTCATCGTTCGGTCACCGGTCTAGCAGATTCGGGAACAATATAGCTGCTGCCAGTAAATGAAAACATGTTTGTTTTTTTGTTTGTTTTTTTGTAAATGGCAGTAGATATTATGCTATCGCACATTCTTTCTCCTCCCACCCTCTCCCTTAAATCAATTCCCCCTCCCTCCTCTTAACACTTAACTTAACACTTAAATTTGTTGCCCTTGCGCTAATGAACTGATGTTTAGGAAACCGTAAGACTATAATAAATAATAATAATAATAAATGTGTTTTATATAGGGCAGTGTTCTGATCTACGATCCAGTATATTGCTCTTTACAACAAAAACGATTTTAAAATATGATTTAAAAAAGAAATTATGGATGCTTTTGATCCTAAAACCTTTTATCCTATTAAAAAGTTCCAATGTTTGATACTCCTTTAGACAATATCAAACTACGAACAAACGTTGACAACCTATAATATAATTCAGCAAAACCAGTTACAACACACATACACTAAGGTCCCAATTCGGATCTAATATAATCTAACCTTTGTAATCTGGTCCGCTGGATCCTTTAAATAATAACTAACTAACTAACTCACCTATATTGAGCTTGTCGATCTCCACTTGACCATGAGTGTTATTGCTGTGGTTGCTGTGACTGTCAGGAGAGGATATGTCCTCCTCTTCTCTGGACTCTAGGACGGTCTCTCTTTCCTTCGTCACTGCTGTATCAACACTGTTGTGGTGAGATCGAACCTTCCGCCGCCGATGTCTTCTGCTTCCTCTGGACGCAAGGTAGACACCCTGGGACAGTACAAAAGATCAGTTTGTATAGCATGTGTTTTGCTACAAGATTTAACAAGACACACCATGATCCATTCTGCCCATTTAACGCAAGGAAATTTGACATATTATTTAACGATTTTTTTGCAAAGCATTAAGAAGACAGTTTACCTATTAAAGCAAGGTAAGCATCGAAGCAAATCCAAAAGTGAAGGGACGAATACAAATTACAATAAAATATTCCAACACACCCAAGCGTTTGACACTAAGTTTCCAAACCAGAAATCCTGCAGGCAGAGTCAACCGTGTGGCTGCCATGAAGAAAAAAAATATCCGCAATTTTAAAACAAGCTTCATTATTGTGCAAATCAACGACCGCATTTTTTTTTCTTCCGTTCGTTACCTCCCCGTTTTTTTTTTGTTTTCTTTTATTTTGTTTTTGTTTTTTAATCCATCTGTTAAAAGATTTAGTTTATTTATGGACTGAACCTTGTAGAATCAAGTTCTCTGATCCCAAACTATCCCTTAACCCAATAGACGTAAAGAGCGGCTGTTAAAGATTTAATTCGCTTTCTGATGTGAATAAACTACCTCATTTACAAAAATGTAATAACTATAACAAACTATACCAAATGATCCAATCAAACATCCATTGTACAGCGCAACCTCTATGCCAAGACATGCTCAGGGCGAATCAACTATCATATGTGTTTATTATGACTTAGACAACGTCAGTCGTCAGCTAACGTGGAAGCATACTCATACCTTGGCCGTCTTGTTAATGGGGCGTAGACCATTCATTCCATTCCCCATCTCCTCCTCCTCCTCCTCATCAGCATCTTCGTCTTCTACATCCGCGTCTGTCTCTTCCTCTTCCTCCTCTCTGCCTGTTGCGGTGGGGATCTTGGGCAGCCGCACAGGCTGGGGTTCGGATCCCGGCTTGTGGAGGACACGGGAGCGATATTCGCCGATGATACGATCGTAATCCACCATGCCGAGTCTCTCCTTGGCGTTGAACACACCTGGTAATGTCTGCTCCTGTACAACATAACACGCACAGAATAACTACAAAAAAAGCGCGATCAAATCACTCCACTACTCTGTAAGCTTCATTGGCTACCCATAGAGACCCGCATTAAATACAAACTGTCCGTACTGTGCCACCATTTCTTCTCTGGAACCTGCCCTTCATATCTGTCTGTCTATGTCCTTTCCCGCACTCTTCGCTCTTCTTCTGACTCTCGCACACTCTGCATGCAAAAAACTAACACCAAAATGTACGGAGAACGGGCATTCACCTATTGTGCACCCAGGCAATGGAACACTCTTCCAGCCAACATCAGACACAAGCAGACCACACCCTCATTCAAGCAAGCTCTAAAATTTCACCTCTTCAAACTGTACTATCCTGACTAAATCCTTCATTCTTTAGACCCTAGCCCCAACACATATTTGTTCTGCTTTTGGCTATGCTTGTGGATTTTGTTGTAATTGTGATGATTTGTTTGCAGAAGGTAAACTTTATGTATTGTCTGATTTCGCATGTGGGTTTTTCTCATTGTATAACTTCTAATGCAATATTGTAAGTTGTTTCAAGTTTGTTTCTTTCTTTTCATGTAAAGCACTATGCGCTTGTCTATAAAAAGACAAGGAATAGTGCTATATACATGTCCATTATTTATTTATTTATTTATTTAGTTTACTTTTGGCTTAGAAAGTAACTGCTGGCGAGTTTTAAACAAAGGGAGACAAAACCCAGGTGAGCAGTTGTTTGGTCTCAAAAGATGGGACTAGACTGGAGTATAAAATATTGCTCTTACTTCTTAGATAACACATCAGCAGGCTTGTAACGTCAGTGACAAAACTAACTGGTGCAGAATCATTGTAGCTTGAATATGCAGCAATTGAGTCACTGTTCGAGCAGCTCGGCCCCCCATTACCTTCTAAAAGAAAGTGCAAGACGAAGACATCGATGATGAAGATGAAGATGATGAAGATGATGATGATGATGATGATGATGATGATGATGATGATGATGATGATGATGATGATGATGATGATGATGATGATGATGATGATGAAGACATGCGGAAACAAGCAGTAGAAGAAACAGCGGGTCCTGATTATGATTATACTTTCTTTGACAATCTTGAGTTAGTTATTTGTTATATTATGTTTCGTTTTAGTAAGGCTTACCAGCCTGCGATCAGCCTCAATCTGGTTTCTGAAGACTTCCGGAGTGCTGGCGTCGTCTTTCTTCTTCCGGTTCTGGGCACGCTGCCGCCATGTTGTGTTGCCATTGGCCGAGTTGTCTCCTGAAGGTGAAACATTATTTTTGTTTGTGATAATAATGGTATAGTTCGTTTTATCGCAGATAGATTCCGAAATGCAGTCTGGGTAAAAGCTACATTTGTTCAAATATGTTCCAGTATAACTAAGGACTGGGACCAATATTTTATTATTTACTAGGAAACTCTCACTAGCTCAGAAAAATGAAAATTAAGAGATTAAGTCACAAGTTATGCGCTCATTCGTTTTCACAATAATCATATACGACTTCTGATTATTTTAATGTGTAGAGTCGCATAAATGCACGTAACATGCGCAGACAAACCCAACATGCAAAGACACACTCACAGTGACACACACACACACACACACAGTGAAACACAGACACACAGTAAAACAAACACACATGTAGTCAAACACACACACACACACTCACACACAAGCACACAGCACGTTGAATGATATTCAGAATAACTACTGTACATAGCAGATCATATGTTACTTGAATCTGGAGTGGTCAATTTGAGTAGATAAGCCTACTTCTAGACAGATTCCGAGTCTAATAGTACCTCCTCAAAACAAAACAAAAAGTATTACAATTCACTGCATGTATTGATAATAATAATAATAATAATAATAATAATAATAATAATAATAATAATAATAATAATAATAATAATAATAATAATAATAATACAGTGGAACCTCCGGTATCCGGCTCTCTGGTATACGACTCCCTCCGTTATGTGACCTGAAAACTTCTGACGGATTCACTTCCAATAATAAATGACCTCTGGTATGCGACAACCTCATTTATGCGACCAGCGACCGTGTCTTAAGCCCTTTATACGACCGTCTTAGGGCAATTTAAAAGAGATATCAGTTAATTTGCTGTCTGTACCTTTCGTTTTTTCTCTCATGTTAGTGTACGCCTGCTGTTGTCTGCTATTTCTGGTTCGCAAATAAGGGACATTACTCGCCTACACTGGATGTCAAAATGGCGTCGCGCAAGAGGAACGTTTTGAGTTTGGCAGAGAGAATGAAAGTGATTGAAAGAAGTGAAAATGGGGAGAGTTGTTTGTCTATTGCAAGAAGTTTAGACGCTGGGAAGACCCAAATTCAGCTCATCATAAAGGATAATGAATCTGTAAAACTAGATTTAGACTTTTTTTTTCTTTTTTTTTTGTACTCTACGATGGGAGAGTGGAGAAAGTGGCGAAACGGGAAACATCGAAACTGAGAGCTTCTGCATTGACAGACTTGGATGAACGTGTCTGGCAGTGGTTCGACTGTTTTCTATTTTTGAAGTTGTGAATAAAAGACAAAGCTAAAAATGAAACATGTTTTACAGTTTCCTTTGTCAGAGAATACATGCTGGTGAGTGTGAAAATTATGACTACATACCCCTCCGAGCCTTACCCCCCCCCCTTCCACAACCCCACCCCACCCCACCCCTTGTTTCCGGTATAAGACCACCTCTATTATAAGACCGTTTTTTCTCAGATTTTGGACGGTCGTATACCGGAGATTCCACTGTAATAATAAGGATATTTATATAGCGCTTTTTTTTCCCAAATGAACAATATCAGTTCAAAGCGCAGTACTCACGCATTCATTCTAAACATCCGGCTTCATACAAAATAAAATCAGACACATTGCTAACGAATAAGAGACGAGGGAGGGAGGGAGGAGGGGAGAGCTAAGGATGGGTAATGGGGTGGGTGGTGGCGGTAATCTGAATCAAAACAAGAAACAAAACAAAACAAATGGAGGAATGACGACGATGATGATGGGAGGCAAGATCAGAAACATTTAAGGAAGAGATGAGTTTTCAAGTTGGATTGGGAAGTAGCTATGTTTGGAGAGCTGCGAAAAGAGAGGAGGGGTAGAGAGTTCCAAGTTCAAGGGCCAAGCACTGAGAAAGATCGACGGTTAGCAGAGGAGAGTTTGTAGCGGGGTATGTGAAGCATGAGAGTGTCAGAGGAAGAACGAATATTTCTAGACGGCTTATAGAATTGAATGTTCTGGGTGAGGTAGGAAGGGGCTACGCCATGGACGAACTTGTAACAGAAAATAGCGATTTTGTAGATAATTCTATGAGACACTGGAAGCCAGTGGAGTGAATGTAGAAGGGGAGTGATATGATCAGATTTTTTTTCTTTTTGAGAACCAGACGTGCAACTGAGTTCTGGACACGTAAAAGGTAAAAGGTAAAGGTAGTCCCATAGCCTTGTGGCCGTAGGGGAGCGTGATGTTGGAGATCACACTTATCTTGGGCCAGCGTAATGAGGGTGATGCCCATCTCTCTCCTTCGCTGCTTTACCTTCCCCACCCTTAAGAGAGTAGGTACTCAGTCTGGAAACGTTGGAGCAGATAAATAGAAGAAGGGTGTCCAGCCAGGAGAGAGTTACAGTAGTCTAAGCGTGACAAAACAAGAGAGAGAGAAAATGAGTTTGACAATAGCACTGTTGCAAAACTAGTGCAGATAGAGTTATCCGGCCCTGCCTTCACCTATGCCAAGGACACCGGCTAGTTCCGGTTGAGTATTAAGCATGGCAGCACGTAGACGGAAGACTTGTGGCGGAGAAAAACAGTATTGCGTTTGCTGCCCTAATTTCGCAGGAAAAGTAATTGAAGGGCGCATTGTCAAGTTACACACATTACCAGCTAACAAAACACTGAAACGATTGTGGGAACAACGTTTGCGACTGATTCGGAAAGATTACAACAATGTAAAATAAGATTCAAGATTCAAGATTCTTTATTGTCCAAACACAAGGCATGGATATTTGTTTAGCAGTGCAATAAGGAAGGAGATAACAACATCAAAATTATTACAAACATGGACATACAATATTGATACATTTGATATACTATCAAAAACAACTTCCATACCAAAATACAAATCTATAAACACTAACACACATGCATAAACAGATAACCAGCCACATACCCATGCGTACACATTTAACACACAGATAATTATTCCACAGTATATGTATACACAACTACAACACTCACCCATTCTTCCATGCCTTAGATCCATCCTAGATCATAATAATAATAATAATAATAATAATAATAATAATAATAATAATCATTATAATAATAAGAGTAATAATACAAAATAATCATCATAATATTAATAATAATCGTAATCATTAGAGTAATTTATAATGATAAAAATAATAATAATAACAATGCAACTACAACAACTAATAATAATAATAATAATAATAATAATAATAATACAACAGCAGCACCAACAGACAACTAATAATTAATATATGGTAATAATGATAATAATAATAACAATACTACTACAACTAATAATAATAACAACTGAAAGACTGAAAATAATAAGACATAATTGCAGTTGCTTCACTGAATTAAAAACAAAAATTATTCTACTGTATAATAATGTTATCTTCTAGATAAACTGCAAAATTAACATTTCTCAATTAAAAAATTAAAGCAAAGAAAAAGAAAGAGACTTCGAATTTCTCGTGAATGTAGGTCACTGACAAACGAATTAGGCCTACTGAACAAACAAATCAGCAATCAATGTTTAGGCAAGCAGCCACCCTGAGTAAAATTTGAACGATTGTACAAGAGAAATATAATTTATATAACCCTGCATCTTTCTTGCTTCAACCGGAACTAACCGAACCCAAGGGCCGCAACCGATCCGCCACTTTCGCTTTCATTATGAAACAGTGCTATAGCGTCAGTGGTCAGATGTTTGTGGACAAGGCCTATTCTACGGAGATGAAAGTTGCATGTTTGACAGGATGTGCGGATGAATTCTGACATGGAGGGGGTGTTGTCAAGAACGACACCAAGGTTTTTGACAGAAGATAAAATAGGAAGAGTGGTCTCGCCACAGTGTCTACAGAGGAAGAAGACAGGTTGTGTTTGGTACCTGTGAGCATAACTTGATATGAACTTTGTGTCGTCTACAATACTAATTCTTCTACTTACCCTGGTCTGCATCTGTGTGCATGTTGGCCTCTACATGTCTCAGTTTCTTCAGCACCGACAGGCTTCCCTGCACAAGAATCAAGTAAATACATTGCCTGCCGCAGATATCTAGTGAAAGCTTTATTGAGCTGTTGAGGTGCATGTGTGGTGAGGATTTTAGTTCAAGACAACGTTTGACTTGTAGCAACAGTCAGGATAAACTGTAAGCAATAAAACAAGCTTTTACGGGTCTTAGTTTTAATTGAGCACTTCCTTGAAAGGCACTCCTTTACAGTACAGAAGTGGACTCATTAGCCACAAGAGGACCCTCTACCACACAACACCCCCTCACAAAAAAATCGAAATAGTACAATCCATAGAGAAATACAACATCATCATCGTCACCACCACCACCACTAATAATAATAATAATAATAATAATAATAATAATAATAATAATAATAATAATAATAATAATAATAATAATAATAATATCGTGGTACTACTGCTACTGCTGCTGCTGCTGCTGCTGCTACTACTACTACTACTGCTACTACTACTACTACTACTACTACTACTACTACTACTACTACTACTACTACTACTACTACTACTACTACTACTACTACTACTGGATGACCGCGCTTTTTCTCCAAACCAATCAAGCTCAAAGCGCAGCGATCAGTTCCAACATACACGCTCACGTTCAACACACGCTCTTATATACACAACAGGTTTGTAAAGACACATGTATCGGCCATATAAAATACAAACAATCAAACGTCAACCACCACATTTTTCAACCTCATACATACACTCACCGATTTCACAATGTAAATCCAGTCTGAATTATTGCTGTCACGTACTAATACCTGACCACGGCTGCACACAGACGAGAATTGCAGAATAAGCCTACGTTATCGATAAAAACACAAACTGAAAACGTTAAACCATAGGTAAACCATTGTGTTTCATATACACAAGTTTCAATGCGTCTTGATGGTGTTTTATATCCAGCAAGGTGATCAAAAGGCATTCACATTTTATTTATTTATTTATTTTAGTATTGTTATAGAGCGCTTCTCCAGCTCTAAAGCTGCACAAGGCGCTTGATAGAAAATGGATCAAACTCAATCCGCGCGAGGCGCCAACTTGCTGCTGTATACACACCATGTAACACCCCGGACAACTGAGCGTAATCCAGTTTTTAAAAAAAATTCTCCCCACATCTGAATTTAATACGGTCAACCCACTCTGCAGTGCCGGTGTGACATCGTCAAAGTTCCTAGTATCTTATTTAGGCTGGGAGCGACTGGGAGCATTCTGACTGGTCGACGCATTACAAAATTCGACGCATGCGCACAGTGCTATCGTAGTCTTAGTAAGGATTAGGGTTTAGGGTTAGGGTTTAAGGTTAGGGTTAGGGTTACGACGCCTAAAAACATCGTGAAAAGGCCGGCTCGACTTGACCTGGCGCATGAGCAAAGGCGACCGGCTAAAGTAAGACACCCGGAACTTTGACGATGTTACACCGGTACTAATCTAATTATTCAAGACTTGACTTCTGCCCCTTGAAGAAAACTAAACCTATGCAGTTTCATTAAACTCAATGAACAATGACCCGGCACAACATATTACTACGCAAATTACCAATCTGAAATCTGACTTTGTGTTTTATTGGGAAATCAGTATAATGATATAAAATTATAACAGTCGATACACACACCTATTTACACGTAATTTGGTTTTGCTTCTTGGAAAGCTAAAGGTTTTCATTGAATTGCAGTCGACAATGCTGGGTCCCATAGGTTGTTTATTCGAAATCTGATTTGTGTTCTCACAGAACTACGTAACGTACTTTCCTTCTTTACAGTTAACTATACTAGTACTATGTTCAATATCTATCCGATATCTGACTTTTCTCTTCAAGAAACCGTTAGTCTCCATGTTAGTTGTTGGGTTTTTTTTCTGGACACTAATTTTCATGTTGAATATTGCAAGTTCCATTAAAAAAAGTATGTGAGTCAAATGAGCTTTGCCTTTCTAGTTTCCAATGAGTATCGCAGCTTCTTTACAATATGTAAATCAATCCACGGAGATAACTATGTTCAATAAAATGGAGATGAATGGAAGCTAATGGTTCCTTGAAGATCGAAAGTCAGATATCGGTTAGATCATTATGTTACCTATTTTCCTTCAATACAGTTAACTATACTAGTACTATGTTCATTACTAGTATAGTTAACTGTATTGAAGGAAAATATGTTACGTAGTAAAGTCGTCCCAGTAGGTGTTCTACGATCACAACAAAAGTAAGTCCTAGATCAACACGCAATGGTACTTTCGACTGCGACAATGGACTACAACTCTTTATTATGCTTTCCCGTTGAACAAAGGCACAAGGCAGATCGGATCTTCCTCTCAGTCTACGCTTAAGACTAAGAATTTCCTTGCAGGTGTTTGTGGGAACAATAACTATTCTGTATTCTGTATTAAGCCGCCGAGTGTTGACGGTCACACAAAGAAATCACTAGTTTACAGAGCTTTCTCCCATTCTAGGCCCTTTCTGTGGAATGCCCTCCCTCCTGACCTGAGAAATGTGGTCACAGTTGACAGTTTCAAAAAGGCTCTTACAATGCATGTGTTCCCCTGATTGTGATAATTGATTTTTTTTGTTTTTGCGCCCTGAGCATGTTGCCAGCGTGGAGTTGTGCGCGTAAACAAGTCGACATCATCATCATCATCATCATCATCATCATCATCATCATCATCATCATCATCATCATCATCATCATCATCATTGTCATCACCATCATCAATGCAAACTTCGGGAGGTCATTACTGTTATTCACAAAAATTATGATATAAATGAACAAAAACAAAGTGGGAATTTAAAATGAAGATTGTTTATTGCAATTTTAGGGTCTAAATGGCATTTAGCTTTTGGTGACCTTTTGTTAAAATGACTGAGGAAGAACTTTAGTTATATTAGGCTCGGGTAGATAGATGGACAATAAAAATATAAGCCATACGTCTTCGAACCGTTGACCTTATACAGATAACGATGCTTAGTTAGATGCTAATTACATAACACATTACAAACACTTATTTCCACCAACTATGTACATGAGATATAAAGACTTTAAATTGCAAGACTGTACAACTAACATGAAAGGATGGACAATTGTGTAATGCATCTAAAACATAGTTTATAAAATAAAACGACGTAAAAATGAAGCATAGAAAGAAAACAAAATAGTATTAGTTAAGGTCACATATTAATATAAGTAGCCTGCAGGACTTCTGTACAATTTTCTGACTAGCGACGAGGCCAATTTCCAACCACAGTTTGACATCATACTGGGTGACAGAGACCCCCCCCTCCCTTCCCCACCTCCCCCCCACCCCTCGTCTGACCATTCGTCTTCTGCTTATGGTGATGACTACATTGTCGATTGGTATTTTATGCAGGTTTGTGGCACTGACCTCCAGAAAGTGTCGTGGCACAAGTAGCATTGAAAAAATTACATATATCTTCGCGTGATCATGTTTAATTTCAGATTTGGCTCTAGCAATCCGCCTGGAAAAACGCCAAAATCGAACATTTTAATTATCACACAAAAATTACACCTTTAACTTTATAATCACAATTTTTACGTGATCATACTTAATTTTGGCTAAGGCGGCTTACTAGCGCCAAACCCTGCTGTTACAGGTATTCATAATAATTGTAATTAACACGTGTTCTGTGAAATTCACAAAAATACAGGTAACTCACAGTGTTAATAACAAGTGTTTAGTTTTAGCCACGCTTTAGCAGCGCCAAAACCTAAGGTTTGCTGTAAACAGTGCCTGCGCATGCGCATCCATCCACGCATGCGCATCAGCGACGTAAATAATTATGTACTAAAACAGACATTACATTACATGGTTATTGCTTTAGGTCCGTACTAAAACAGACAAGCTTGTAATTTTGCTAACCGTTTTCATGTACAGTGCCTTTCATTGCACAAGTTTACAGCGTGGTGAAAGAGGGAGTTTCGGAAGTCCACGCTGATTGGTCACTATATAATGCGCATGCGCATACGTAGCACGGTTGAGACAAAAACGAACAGTTCCGTGGAACACAACATATTTACAACTAACACGTAAAAATATTAATTATCAGGTGAAAATTACAATTTTCGGTTTGGGCGCATTTCCAGACGGATTGTTAGAGCCAAAACTGAAAATTAAATAGGATCACGAAAGGATAATTTTTAATGATAGTTGCAATTATCTCTTAACAATTGTAACTATCTCACGATAATTATTATTATTATTACGCGAAAATTGTAGTCATCATGTTTTGGCGCTTGGAAGGCGTGGCAAATACTGATATTTATTAATTAACATTGTGGATTACCGGTATCTCGTGTTAATTTCCAGCATGTCGTGATACTACTAATAATAATACTAATAATACAGGATGCTATATACGCGCCTTTCCCCAAATCAATCAGGCTCAAAGCGCGGCGATCTATACCAACATACACGCTCAATACTGGTAACTCTGGGTTTGGGCGCTGGCATGCCATCCTATATTTAGGACTCATCTCGTACAGATTTGCCAAAATCTAAAAAAACACTATTTGGGGGTGAGTGCATAAAACTCACACGGCATGCGAGTCAAAAATTTATCATGTATGAGACGTAACGTCAAACAATTCACACTTAATATTGCATTGCATTACAGATATACAAACTCCCATCACACCGTTAACACCAAAACATCAGGGACTCACTTGAAGTAGTGGAACATGCATGACTTGGGGTGATTGGCCAGCTCCGCTATGGGCCAGTGCTTGAGAAAGTTCACGCTCCTGGAACAGAACCACATCACTGAACTGTCAACCACTAAAGACGGCTGCTCGTGATCTTCTCCATCGTCCGCCGGACTCAGCATGATGCTTGCAAAAGATGTTACTGGAAGTCCTTCAGTTGTAAGAATGTAGTCTATGGATCTACAAGCGCGCAATTGTTTTATGGTGCAAAATACATCAGCGTTCTAAAGGTGCAAACAGTTCCTAGTTACGTGCAGGAGAAGTGTGAAGTTCCAGAGGCGTCCAGTGTTTGCGAGACGGTTTGTGCGATAAAGGGTTTCTAGCAGTGCAGTATTTTCCAGTGGACATTATTGGTGCAAAGTGGGAGTGCAGCTGGAGAAATTTCAGAAGCCTTAGGTCATTGAAAAAGTGAAAAGAAAGTCAAAAATGCCTTTGTATTATCCGAGACACAATCAACAGAAGACACAGCACAATTACTTGTCAGTTGTTTTGAGATGCACTACGAAGAGTGTTCGAAGACTCACATTCAACATCACTGCAGTCATCACTCAACATCGCTTCTGTGAATTTGTTTAACTATATATATATTTTTAAAAAACCGTTCCGCTGATAAACACTGTGCAATTCACTGATGTTTGCTGATAGCCCAAGCAGTAAAGACAACCGTTAGAGTGTAAATGTAAAGGCAAACAGCATAAGCCTCATGCTATCCCCGTACGTTCACCGCTTTGTAGAAAAACGCACCTGGTTATTTATTTCTCTTTCTCTCTCTTCTTCTGCTTCTTGTCTCTCTCCTTTTCTTCCTTTCTCTCTCTCTCTCTCTCTCTCTCTCTCTCTCTCTCTCTCTCTCTCTCTCTCTCTCTCTCTCTCTTTTCTCTCTCTCCATTTCTGTCTCCATTTCTCTCTCACTGTCTCTCCCTTTCTTCATTTCTCTGTCTGATGTGTCTGTTTTGTTTCTCTGCCTCTCTCTCTCTCTGTCTCTGTCTCCTCTCTCTCTCTCTCTCTCTCTCTCTCTCTCTCTCTCTCTCTCTCTCTCTCTCTCTTATGGAATAACGGCACAATTTAAATTAAAATCCGCTCATCATTGTGTCTCCAGCAACCGGCGACAATACAATTGCTCGTAGATCCTGCCAAGTACGTCACGAACAAGAAGACAAATTACATGGGGTTTGCTTCAATGTAAATTACAATGCAGACAAATTACAGCGTGCAATCTACAGACAAATTACACAGGTTTTGCTTCCAGACAAAGCACAAGGATACAATTGGGTACAGGCAAACCTATGGATAAATTACATAAGGTTTTCTTCAATTTAATTTATAAGGGTACACGTAACCTTAAGACAATGCTAGTCGTATAATTAATCTGGTTAATACATTCGCCTTAGCCGTATGCTGCGGCATACGAGGATATTAAGAACATGCAAATTGCGTCTTGTGGGTTTCCCTGAGGAGCGCGTTCGCGCGCGCTTGTGTATCTGTGTGTGTGTATGTGTGTGTGTGTGAATTTACTTATTGGTTCAGACAAGGACGGGTTTTGTAATTACGGAGCAAGGTGTACTCTCTGCTGCGCAAATGGAAATGAAAGGTTTCAATGGGAAGATCAAGATCAGCCAATCCGCCATGCAATTACAATTATTTTACTAGGCCAAACCAACGTACAAAATGCACTGGCATACGTGCACAACGGCGCGCACCTAACACTTTCTCTCCCTCCCTCCCTCTCTCTCTCTCACACACACATTCACACACTCTCTATTCCCCTCTCTCTCACGCACGCATAGGACGCATACACATTCAACCAGACACATGTACTCAATAATGAATTGAAGAAAGAAAGAGAGAGAGAGAGAGAGAGAGAGAGAGAGAGAGAGAGAGAGAGAGAGAGAGAGAGAGAGAGAGAGAGAGAGAGAGAGAATCCTAATCAAAAACCATTTCTACATGCCCATAATTATGAAACGGCAAAACCAAACCTACTTCTAAATCTCTTTAATCCTCAAAATTCGTTTTTGGCAATTTCTATATTAAACGCTTATAGTTTTTGTGTAAACCCTTGCAGTTTGGAAAATGCATTCAGAGACTAAACAATACAGCTACATGAGGGGGATAGGTGGATATCAATAAACTCATCAAAACCAATCTGGCACATAGAACCACAAAACAGATCCGCGTCATCTTTTAATCCTGAAAACGTGTTTTTGGTCATTTTAAAATGAAACCGTATAGTGCAAACAAGCCCAATTATCAAAACAAGCAAATTAACTAAGTCACAATTAAATACGCAACTTAACATTTTGCGAACTGACCCACACAAGTCATTAATAGCTCATTTTAAATGTATTTTTTCCTTCTTAAATCCTTGTTATATACATACAACGCTTTTCCAGCTCAAGAGCTGCTCAAGGCGCTGGCCGATACAGGATCTAACTCTAGCCGCCCGAGGCGCCCTCTTGCTGTCTTCGGCGCCTCGTTTGACGCTCAGACCACTGAGCACAATCCTGGGCTTCCAGGGATGGGGAGAAGGGACCTAGTGCATGCTGGTTGAATATTGTGTACCTGACACTCACCCGTGTAGGATAAGTAAGAGTATCAGGATCTTAAAAGTCGGTGCCATGAAATGTGTGCGTGCACAGATTAGACCTCGGTTTACACTCTCATTCCAAGGAGTAAATTCTTTCGATTAATGTAATCTGTTGGGCACAAAACACGTGCACTTTCCCCCCAATAAATACAATGTAAATACGCCACAACCTTGCCATTTGCGATAAACGATCGGTATACTCATCAAAATCCATCTAACAAATGGAAACCGCCGAACTCTTAAGCCTCACAACCTTTCCTGGGTAATTAATATAATATATACAGTATACAGAACGTTCCAGGGACACAGAAAGTAAAGACGACGTCAATAAATATGCTGCAGCTTGACCTTTGAGGCAAAGATCTAAAAAAAATAAAATAAAATAAAAATCCACAACTATTTGATACGTGCAACTTCAGGACAGGCCTTGAATCCCCAACACCAATCTTTTGACACTTGGATTTTAAATCTTCGCGAAACGGTTTAGAATCAAAAAACCATTTGCAACGGTTAGGCATACAGGAAACAAAGCTACTGACAATATGTCAGAATTTGACATCTGAGGTCCACGAACCCATCAAAATGTATTTGATAGACGCAACTTCCCGATCGACCGTGACCCCTAATACAATCCTTTTATACTTATATTTTATGTCTTCGCGAAACGGTTTAGAGCAAACTGCAGGTGCAATTTTCTGGCATATGGAACAAAGCCAGGTCAGAATTTGACATTTGAGGTTTAAATCCTACGAACTCGTCCGTCATAAAATAATTTAATCATCGAAACAGCAAGACGGCCAAAACGCCTTCAAATGACGGTCTTCTGGAGGTTTGAGAATTATTTCTTAAAGAAAATGTCTGGTGGCTGGCTTACCCGGTGCACTTTCACAATTGTAAATGCAACGGACAGTTAAATCTGCCGTTGATAAGGCTAGATTTTCCTGCCACTGTACAGAGTCAATGTTTGATTACGATAGGGTTTTACCAGTGGGTAGTCCGATTAGGTTTGATTGTTCGACGCTTTGCAGACGGTTGGAGCGAAATTACTGCCTCTTTCCCGCCACAAAGAAATGCTCCTATCGTCAATGTTGAATGATGAAAGACGAAGAGGGATAGAGTAGGAAGGAGAAGAAGAAGAAGAGTGAAGTTTCACACAAAATGTAGGAGCTTACATCTAATCTTTTCAGAACTTACTGTATTTTTCTTAACGTTTCTAAAGCTTGAGAAGAAGAAGAAGAAGAAGAAGAAGAAGAAGAAGAAGAAGAAGAAGAAGAAGAAGAAGAAGAAGAAGAAGAAGAAGAAGAAGAAGAAGAAGAAGAAGAAGAAGAAGAAGAAGAAGAAGAAGAAGAGATTTAGGTAGGATATTTACAGAACGACGTTATTTCTCTTTTCTAATGCTTGGATGGTTTTCCCTCTAAAATGTATCCACCCATCAAAATCACAACACAAATCTCTATATTGTTTGGCTACTCGGCTTAGAAGATGAACACTTACGTTTTTATAAACTTTCAAGGGTCGTCGGAATCTGCTTGCCCGGAGTTTTGAGCCTTCCCTCTGGGCAAGGTGCCCGGTCCCAAAGGACCAAACCTCTTTGACTTTAACGTATACACTCTTTGTTTGCTTGAGCTCAAACTGCGCTGTACAAAAGCAATACTGTCTACGAGTACCACCAATTTACAAATGACTTCCAGCTGTCGCTCCCGCCCTCATTTCTGTTGCTACATTACGACTACTATTAACACAACGTACAGTATTGTACCGACATTACAAATAATTTTATTTTCTTATCACCAGCCATAATTATCGAGAGTAGTATAGCAAAGCATACGACCTGTCGTAAAAAAGAGTTGCCGAGGCAATATATTTGAAATATTATAAGCCACGCCTACTGACATTTTTTTGAGTTACTGTTAGGGAGAGTATTTAATCAGCGTTAAGTGACATCTTAAAATGTTTTGTGTACACAGCTAGCAAAATGATGTTTCACTAAAAATACCTCCATGAAATTGCATCACTTTATATGAAATTACTACTACTACTACTACTACTACTACTACTACTACAACTACTACTACAACTACTACTACTACTACTACTACTACTACTACTACTACTACTACTACTACTACTACTACTTACATTACATTACATTACATGCTTATTGCTTTAGGTCCAGCGGACTCTTCCGAGCCAAATCAGGACCGGACAACCCCTGATCCGCATAAAAGATCTGCTGAAACAACCCTAGTGGTAAAACTGAAAGCTCTCCACCAGCCAGTCACTTTACAATAAAGACATCCCACGCAGGGGACGCTGAGGCTGTACTCTAATTTATCGAACCCCCGTTTACAAAAACAAATTATACAAACATCATTATAAATTATCAACAAAACACATACATATAAAATGCCTACATTGCTAAATAATAACATCATAGGAAGCCCTAACGACCACCTGGCAGAAAGCGTCCAATATTCCCAAGCTGATCCAACAGACCTCATACACAAATAAGGAGTCTTGTCCCGGAAGACTTTTCAAGAAAAAAGGTAGGTGACTGGTCTAGCGAAGGAGATAGTATAGCAGATTGATAGAACAGAGCAGGAATGTGAAGGAGCAAATGAGAAAGACAGCGACAGTGGGAATTTAAAGCACTAAATTTCCAGAAAGTGGGGATACCATACCTGTCAAGTGCTACGGATTTTTGCGTAGCGCTACGCATTTTAAACATTTTCCCATTGCTATGGCGTATCACAAAGCTGCTACGCAATTTTTCAAAAGTGACGATAATATTTTTTAACCAAGCGGGTTTTCGCGCGAAAATAGTCTGTTCCGGTCGAGTCCGGTTTAAAGACACTTAGTAAAAGCACCGCACTTCCGCAACACGTGTTCGTTCAGAACTTCAGTCTACGATCAGTTTTTGTGAGGGAGAGACAGACGGAGTTGAACAAAGAAAATGGCAAAGCCTCCACCTAAAAAACTCAAACGACCAGGAAGGCACCTGCCTGAATGGGAAACCGATAAGGATTTTGAAAGCCTAGTGGAGAAGTCCAAAGAAAGTAGACTCAATAAAGTTTAGTAATAGCATACTTATGAGTTACTCATATGCTATTACTAAACTTTATTGAGTCTACTGATGCATTAAAAAAATTGTTTTCCTTACCAGTGCTATGAAAGTTTAGAACTCCATGGAAGCCATGTAAATGATGTGATGCTGAACCTGGTCTTGAGACAAAATAGGAGATTTTCCTACCGATTTCTTATCTCTTCTTTTTTTTTTTTTTGGCATTTTCACTTTTATTTTGAAAAACGTACATAAAATTTGAAAATGTTTATAATGATAATGGTAATAGCTAAAGTGTTGTGCATTAACAAGATTTTACAATAAATTTGTAAGCACATTGGATGTGTGTGTTTATATTGGATGCAGAAGTTTCCAGTTTTGTTGCGAATCGCGTGATTCACATTAGTGCTACACCAAACCTTCATTTGCTATGTTTTTTCTGATAAATTGCTACACCACAACCCCAAAAACCCTTGAAGGGTATGGGATACTATTTATACTGAAACCCCCGGCACCCCAAAGGGGGTACTACTACTACTACTACTACTACTACTACTACTACTACTACTACTACTACTACTACTACTACTACTACTACTAATAATAATAATAATAATAATAATAATAATTTTTCAAAAAGAATTACATTTATATACAGTGCACATTACACAAAGCCTCAATGCTCGCACTTACATATTCATTTACTATTCATAAAAAAATAATAATACTTTATTTTTAAACGGTATACATACATAGAGGTACAGATCTATAAAGGGCAAAACACGCATAATTATGGTCAACCTAAAACTTACTTATACATTCAAAACGCTACCCCCCTCTAAGATTAAGAAAAATATTTAACGTTAAATGATGCTGTGTACGTCTGCTAAATCAATTTGTGTCAAAGACAACTAATTTCTTTGAGCAGTAAGCTAGCTGTTCACGTGATATGTCCTGTGCGACTTATTAATGTGTGACACAGGAATATACTTCACGGAAAACTGTACCCCGAGCGACGTTGATCTTGGGCCTACTCGTACCATCATTTCAAAACGATGTGCCCTACAGCTTCATGATCTTTGAGTGCGAAATGTAGTCACTGCAATCGCCTTTTGCCTGGGACTACGTGAAATGATTTGACAGCGATTACCGTTCTGCGGAAAAAAAGGGGAAAAAAAGAAGAAAAAGAAGTCGTTGCAAGTATACCTCACAAACACATCGACCGTATTTTACAGTACACGGTATAATTATATAATAGAAAAAAAAAGTCAATAATTCTATACGGCCCGTTTCCTGCAGCAGCAGCTTTAGAACAAACAGTTCGTGCATGCACGTGGTTTGTTTCCTATTGTAACTAAGTGCTCCAGCCTTCGGCGTCCTTGGATACGAAGCAGGTAAATTACATGCGCTGAGTCTATCATTATTTTTGTATTAGTTTGCATTAATTAAATTTTCCGTTAATAATAATAATAATAATAATAATAATAATAATAATAATAATAATAATAATAATAATAATAATAATAATAATAATAATAATAATAATAACAATAATAATAATAATGGTGCTGATAATAATATGAATACAAATACTTATACACCTTTTTTTTTTCATTTATGCTCGTATGTATGTATCAGATTGTTTTGGGGATCTACAAGTCTATATTAATTATTAGTTCATAAACTATCAGACATAAAATTGTAAGCAGAAGAAAAGAGAGAGAGAGAGAGAAAGAGAGAGAGAGAGAGACAGACAGACAGACAGACAGACAGACACAGACAGACAGGGAAAGAGACAAAGGCAGACAGAGAGACAGAGGAGGATGGTAGCGTGAGAAACAATGATTACCGACCAATAGTTGAACCCCTCCCCCCCTCCACCAACCCCCCAAAATTCCTATTATTATAACACACGCCTACACATATACACGCGCACGCATGCACGCACGAGCACGCACACACACATACACATGCAGACTGAACGCAAGCACGCTATCATTCATGCCGCAGCCCAGGAATTCACCAATAGATAAGCATCACGTCACGTGGTCAACAACAACAACAACAAAATCACACAACTCCAGCAACCGCCGACGGCTTTAGCTTTGCGCATCCAAGTTGCAGTGATTATAAAATATCCATACTGTACTCGCTAATGAACCAGGAAATAGGAGAACTCAATTTTCCCTCCGCTCCATCAAGAAACCCATCAACACATTAATGTCTTGTTTAGAAAACACCAACAAAAACCTGTTCAAACATCTTCAACTATCCAATCAGCACGCTACAACTTGAGAAATAGGGCTTACAGTATATCCGTAAAACCAGACTCAGTTCGATTGAAGATTAAAGAAAGCGAATAATAGCATCCTATATTATTATTATTATTATTATTATTATTATTATTATTATTATTATTATTATTATTATTATTATTATTATTAATTAAATTAATTAATTAATTAAAGAGCCACCAAACAAAAATCATACTGCCAAGATGGACATTGAAGTTAACCGCAGCCTTTCTTATTTTACAGTTGGCAAGAGTTATGTTTCTTGTCTATTACTCGCGCTCTAGAATTTTAGTTTTGTCGACAAGAAACTAGTTATTTTTGTTTTGTTTCAGGGCCGGACCTGCCCTATAGGCCCGAGGGGCCCGGGCCCCTACCCTTTTTTGGGAAAAAAAAAAAAGAAAGAAAAAAAAAAGAAAGAAAAAAAAAGTGGGGGGAAAATATTAAGAAAAATAAAAAAGAAAACCACACACACACACACACACACACACACACACACACACACACACACACATGCCTACCTACCCAACGTTGTGTGGTAGGCACATTTTTAGCATCGTTGTGGGGTACATACACTGCATAGCATATTTCACGTAATATTAGGTTATGCTGACTTTGGGCAGTTTTAACATAATTGCCGAGCAGTGACGAATGTTTTTCATCAAGAATGAGGCCAAACCGGTTACTTTGAAAATGGGAGCCTTGTGCTTATGTTATGAGGTATAACTGCATGAATATTCATGAGGTCAACAGGAACTACCTCACAAGTACGTTACAGTGTTTCCAATTATGAAAATTATCTGTTGCAATACTCATTATGTAAGATGGTGTTTTTTTGGTAATTAAATTATATATAAATGATAAATAAGCATAGCAGCATTATATAGTGTATGTACATGTAATTTGAAAATAAACACAGAGCAGATGTGACTTTTAAACCGTTAATTTTTCTACCTATCTGAACATATCATAGCATAATTCTTCCCCCGCAGATTGATATGATTAATTATTATTAGTCTCTTCTAACACAATGTTCTGTGAGGATTGTTATTGCTGTTGGTTAGTTATTTTGCGTCAATGTTTTACTTTTGTTCATAATGTTGCATAGCGGTTGTTTCATATTATCAAATTGTTGTTAATGTGCTTTAGTTGAATCTATTACATTGGAACCTCCAATATGTGATCTTGCAAAATGCACTCCAAATGTGATCTTATAATAGAAGGGTATGATAACTTAAACAGAGAGACAAAGCACACATACCACTTGTTCAGATCAAAAGTAAATTATTTCAAGAGAGAATTTAATATTAAAGGGATTACATTACAACGGAAACAGAGAGGCACGGCACACATGCCACTCATTCAAAAGCAAACTATTTCAAACTTTTATTAACGAATTGTAAACGAATCTGTAGTATCTTTTTTCCTTTGTTTATTTTGTTGTTTTTGTTTGTTTGTTCAATTTAGCATATACTCTATAAACCAGTCGGAAAGGATCGCTCCATTACAAAGGTGTAATTCATATTATAAGTAAACTTATCAGTCATAAATACAGGTCACTCAATAGGCGAGGTATACTGGAGAGACAGACATTGGAGGTTTTACAGTATGTAAATTGTTTGTGGGAATACAGGATACAGTGGAAGTAAAATTCTGAAAGTAAAAAAAAAAAAAAAAAAAAAAAAAAAAAAAAAAAAAGATGGACATTGAAAACGGTCACTTTTCGGCCACTAAATAATAAAAAGTACAGTCCTTAAACAATGAATTTTTTACTAATGCATTAATGCATTATTTAGCAACATCTTCTAAATAATGCATTACATAGGTAACCGAATAGTATTTAGAAATATTTCTAAATATACATTTCGTAACACAATCTGCTAAATAATGCATTACAAATTATAGGTAAATAATTTTTTATTTAGCAACAAGGCCTCATGATTTATTTACCTTAGGTTAATAATAAGTCATTTACGGACACAATATATTATTTAGGAACGGAATAACGAGGCTTAACGTCCTATTGCATCAGCGTTAAGGACGATCACCACGTCGCCACCCTGACAACAATGGTCATCATCATCATCATATCAAAGTTGAGATCCTATATATTATTTAGAGGAATCTTACACTTTTTGTAAGCAAATGATTATTTAGAAAATATGCTTCTAAGTAAAGTTCATTTAGCTAAAAGTGGTGAAATTAAATATTTTACAAAGGGAATTCCATATAAAAACATCACTGATAAAAGTCTTTACTGATGCTTTTTTTTTTTGTTCTTTCACTTTTATTACATCACTCCTTCCATGTAAGTCCCCATACTAACGTTAGCTGAATGAAACCCGTTCCAAAACCACAGAAGCGCAAAACTGTCAGAGCAGTTTGAACCTATTCAATTTCAATGTTCGTTTTATTTAGGTTTCTTCCATTGAAATCAGTAGGGCTTGTGAATGTACATGTACAATAAGGACTCAGTTTTTCTAAAGGTCTACCAAACGGGTATCGTTTGAAAAGACTGTTGTTTCAGCCAAGGAATTTGTAGCATTTGATTTATAACAACACAGAATACAATACACGTGGTTCTTTTCTTCAGTGTGTCTCAAACAGCGGCGATAAGACCTTGATAAAGACCCCATGAGCTGAGAAGTCTTATCCACAGTCGTACATGTAGCTCAGAGGTAAAGCATTCACCTGGCACTCCGTTGACCCAAGATGGATTCCCGTGCTCGGCAAGATATAAAAGTGGCCAGTTTTCGTTGTCCATTTTAGCAAAATGACTGCTCTGGCGGTTCAATGTTGATTTAGGTCCCTACCCTAGTGTTTAAGATCACGTACATTTGAAGGTATTATACTTCTCGAGGTCTGTAAACGTAAAGAAATTTATCAGCGGAGGTACGGTCACGCAACTTGCGCAACGTACTTAAGTAGATTTCCTTTTTTTTTTTTAGGTTGTTGTCTGTTCTGAGATTCGACGATCACTAGCAGGAATTGCAACGTTCAAGTGCCTATGCACGTCCGTAGCAGACGACCGATCATGACGTACCCGCAAGGGAAGATACTCTACTTCGGGTTCAGTGAAGAGAACCGAGTGAAAAACTCAAAGAGAAACAGGTTGGCTGTCGTAAGATTGGCTAAGAAAATGGCTATCAAGAGTGTTTCAAGGCACCTGGACAAAAAGTATATAACAGATGAAACACCAATTAGATCTGATTTAGAATTTCCCAAAGGGCGATAACAATATCGTCATTGCAGACAATAGCAGCGTATACCCATGGTTTATTTTTTTTATTCACATATAAATCCAGCTAATGTATCAAGCAGAGTTACATCATCTCATTTTCCTTCCTGGGAGTGGAAAAAGGCGAATTTTGACACATTAAAAACTGACTTGGAAAAAGATGAAGATCTATTTATTAACCACTTTAATTCGTCAACACATTTCTTATAAATAATAAGAAAATTTAGAAATTTATACAGATGGGTCTATTATTCAAAACTGTAATGCTGGTGTCGGCTTTGTCATTCCTGCCTTGGACATACAAAAATCATATTTTATTGGTCCTGGTTATTCAATATTTACTGCAGAATTAATTGAATTATTAATGGCACTTAAAACTATAGTCAGCATGACAAAATGATTTTATGAAAGTGCAATTTTGTGTTGATTCTCAATCTGTCTAGCTAGCTTTAAATTCTCTGAATTGTAAAGAAAGATCGGAGATCATATTAGAAATTAAATATTTAATACAGTCTATAGAGGGACAAAAATAAACGTATGCTGGATTCCATCACATTGTGATCTGAAATATGGCTGATAGAGCAGCTGTTACGTTGAAACGCGCATGATAGTACGTGTGAGACGCGCACGATAGATACGATCGTTTTGTTTTGCAAAGCATGCAATAATAGAGTGTATTTACCTTTGAATTGATTTTGCGTTGTTGTTAGAAGAAGCTTGGTATAATGTTGATAATTTTCGTGGGTCAATATTATTGGAGAGTTTTCTATAATTGCTTGTTTACTATCGATCGAAGCGTGTAGACAGATCTGGTAGTAGCTGCGAGATGGTTCTAAGTTGTATGACGTAAGGCAGTGATTACGAACTTTATCCGGATTGGTTATAATTGCGTCACGCTAGAACATTCGAACCTTCTCTGGAGTATAGAAAACTATATATTATGTGCCGCAAAGTTGAGAGTTGACGTGTGGGAGAGAAAGTGAAAAGCGACTGAGCGGTTTTATGCCGTTGTTGATGTACGCTGAATAAAGTTGGAAAACTTCATGCGACGACTCCTACCTTGTTGCTGAGTGAACAGGTTGCGTGGATAAACGAATCCGAGTTACACTTATCAGGATTCAAGCATTGGGGGTGAATCAACTACTGATAAAAACCAACAAAAAGTGTAACAGCAGCTAAACGTGGCGCAAAGAATATTTGTTTTTTATTTACTTATTTTTATTTTATTTATTTACCTTATTGTCCCTTTTTTTCATAGGGAAATTCTGGGCCGCCTCCCCTGGGGAAAGCGTAGTCGCAGCCTGTTTCGCTCCCAAACCCAACCTACCTAACATTATTTGTGATTTTGAAATTTTGCTGGGGGAGCAAACCGGAGTACCCGGAGAAAACCCCCGAGACGTTGTTTGTAGATTATAGTCACACGACACTTTCGCATATAGGTGACTACTGGACCGATTTATACTGACACCAGCGGGCCAGTTGTTGGTAAAGGGGAAAATAATATGATCACACGTTGACCAATCCGGGATTCGAACCAGCGACCTTTCGGTTACTAGCAAGACGCTCTTACCAACTGAGCTACCCGGCCCCTCACCCGAGACGTTGCCCGAGTCGAAAGTAAATAATATTCGGAGAAACATAACGCCCAGATGCTGGATCGAACCCACACCTGCCAGGCGCAATTGGTTTCTGGCCTGTGGACAAGGCAAGTTAGTCCCGCCTTAGCCCACTTGGCCACAACGCTCACTGTGCTGAACAAATTACCATTCCCCTGTCAAAAAATAAAATATCAAACATTACTGAAAATCATGTTAGAAAACAGAAAAGCTATTATACACTTCCTGATATATCAGGCATTACTAGGGAAATTAGAAGTCTTGCTCATAGATTATTTTTGAATGCATGAAAAACGAAATATTGTGGAAATATTGCTTGCATTTGCGGGAGAAAAAAAAACAGAGTAGAGCGCATTCTTATCAAATGTGCTAATGTTCACAAATTATTACCAACCAAATTACAAAATTTAACCAGTCTCCAAAATGTAGAGATTCATGCAAGATTATTACAAGATTTCGACTGCTTTGATTTACAGTCCGATTGGACAGTTTCTTTAAAAATTCTGTAGTACATGTATGTATAGTACTAAAGATTAATTCCTTATATTACCTGGTATGAGAGGGAGATAGGAGGGTGGAGAATGGAGCAACAGAGAGAGAGACAGAGATAGAAATTTCATTAAGACTGAAATTAACAAAATGTATTGCTGCTGTTAATATGGCACTCTGAGAAAAAAAAAAAAAAAAAAAACACGGTGACGACAACATGCGACAACAGACTACTTAAATAGTTGGTGTGTATATGATATAGTTGAGTTTGGTGTTGAGAATTACGTTTGACAGTGACTATGACAAAAGTCAGTGAATGGATCACTTCAACATGTGTTTAGTCCTGGATTTGCGATGTCATGGTTTTCTGATGGCTAGATGGCGGTTTTGCCAATTTAATTCGGTTATTGTGGCGGCGGAATTGATTCTTTTGAATCCTAAATTGCTTAAATCTGGTACGATCTGCACTTTGAAGAACATGAGAAACTGATTAATATGGATTCTGTGAAACTAGGAATTTGTATGATAGTTTTTATTTGTTTAAATTGCTATATTATTAATAATTTAATTGTTCAAAGTGTGTGTGTGTGTGTGCGTGTGTGTGTTTATGTGTGCGTTTATGGTCTAAATCGCAATGTGTACAGACCTTACATGAAATAAATGAAAATGAAAGTTAACGATATTTTTTTCCTCCTACAAATACCCCTATCTCATTACTTCAACAATCAGCGGTCGTCTTCTCACTAAAAATTAAAAATTAAAATTGAAAGAAAAGAGCGGCGAATCTGGTAAATACCACATTTCTTCTGAACGATACAAACAAAATTTCACAGCGCACTTCAAACCCAGTCCACCCAACTCGGAATCGAGTCACCGACCGCCCTTATGAAGCTGGCCGAGAGAAAAGGAAGGTCCCGAACGCCTTTCTGTCTCCAATGATCGGAAGGTTACAGTAACACCTACCTTGGACTTACTATAGGAGACTAAAATGAAATTTATGTTTATTTGTAAAATTTACAGTTGCTGTTTCCCAAACCCTTATTATTACCATTTTAAGTCAACAGATCGTAATGTTACATACGAATCAGAGGAAAAAATCAAGTTAAACTGAGGATTCAAAATCATAATCTTTATTGTTCCCATAAACATGCGAGGAATTGTGTGCGAGACGCACATATCAACACAACGGCACAAATAAAAGCAACAACAACAACCAAAATCACTTAAAAGGCGATTAAATTATACAGTAGTAGCCCTACATTAAATAGCGATTTATGCTCTACACCCATTTTCATTGCAGTATGGCAATGAATTTATAAACAGCTGGACAAGCCCCCTTGACTTCACAACAACACTCCAGTCACGACACTACACAACACACACAGTCAGGGGCAGCAAGGTAAACTGAACTATGTTCGGCTCTCCTTCGGTCGCCCAGGTGGGAACAATGGGTGCACGGGACGTTTGATGTACGAGCCTGGAGCAATCATTAGCAGCTTGGTAACCGGGCTTTGACTCTTGCTCTCCCCCCCCCCCCCCCCTCTACCCCATTCCTCATCCCCCTCTCTCCCTTGACCTAAACCTCCCTGGTCCCTGGTCCTCTAACACTCCCCACACTGAGTAATAGAGAATCTCTTATTAAGACTTAGTAGGCCAAAAGGCTCTGATGCGATTTGTTGTTGTTGTTGTTTGTAGATTATAGTCACACGACACTTTCGCATATAGGTGACTACTGGACCGATTTATACTGACACCAGCGGGCCAGTTGTTGGTTAAGGGGAAAAATAATATGATCACACGTTGACCAATCCGGGATTCGAACCAGCGACCTTTCGGTTACTAGCAAGACGCTCTTACCAACTGAGCTACCCGGCCCCATGGTATTTGTACTAATACTAGTACCACTTTATAGGTATCCTATCCTATCCTATCCTATCCCATACCTCGAAAGTCGTTGGGGCGCCACAGATGATTGTTTAACCAGCGTACATCCACCCAACGCCACCATCCCGCTTGGCCTCTCTGTCCCACCTCTCTGATCCCTTCGTTGGTGTCTCCTTCACGTTCTCCTCTACTATGCCCCTGCTCTTCTGAAAGCGCTTGTTTAAAGGCTTACTTCCAAGATTCATGTGTCTCAGTGGTCATTAAACAGTGTGCATGGGCGCGCGAAAACGGGTTCGACCTTTCCTTGAAAACGGCGCTCGGCGCTTACTAAATATCTGCTGAAAATGCTTTTTTTGTGTGTTGAATTAAAAGATGCGTTTTATAACAAGCTTTCCTTAATGAATGTCTTTAAGCTACTAATAGTATGCAGCCCCAAACTATTCATTTCTGTACAACCTGTCTTCGCTTCTTCATTCGTATTATACCCAGTTTGCTTAACTGTCTTGCTATCACTTTGTTTTCAATCGGCCCCATCGTAATGGTAAATTAGGCTTGCCCAAAAGAACATTTCTTTTAAAGGGGCCCACTACGCTCCCTCGACAGATCTTTTTTACATTCACAGTGAGTGTCCCCACTGAAAAAAAAAAGCTTACAACAAAAAAATAGCTCTTTCCAAAGTATAGTTATTGGTTAAATGAATAAATTCCGTAGTTTTTGTGTGCCTGTTTATAGTAACCTCTAGCCAACATTCTTGAGCTAAACATAGCAACTACTGTACCAAAGCCGGTATTCAAAACCCATACACAAAATTGCTCAACAAGGTTTTTTGTTTTAGGTTAATAAAAATGGGCCATACCCCAGACACCAAAGACGCACTCTTCAAGCTGCGAGATTCACTCAGAAATAGGGTAAAAGGCCACACGGCCACGGTACTAATGTACCGTTAAAACAGGGGAAACCCCTGTCAGTACCGGAATTAAAAATTCAAACTTTAACGGTTGACTTGAACAAAGAAAGCCCACGTTATCATTGTTTAATGTAATAACAATGCGAATTTTACAGTGAACCCGTTTTGGACAAAGGTAAACAACGTCTTTCGATTGGGGCTTTTTTTTTTTTAAAGAAGACTAACGCAGATGGTGTGTGGCTTTAACTGACAGAAGTCCACCAGTGGGTGATTAACTGTGTTGCATGCTCGCAGCCTATAGTCACTACATGTCTGCTTGTAAGCATAAGGAAGGGGGACAATGGCAACAGGTTTTTCACTCTCCGATAGTATTGCCGCATAATGTAACTCTGGGGAGTTTAGTTAGCTGGAGTGGTCAGATAAAACCAAGCCTTCGAGATTATTTTGCAACTTTTTCTCAAGGTAGTAATGTTATTCAACGTTACTAACTAATAAACATTTCACCACACATTTGAACATTCTCGAATGTCTTCTTGAAGTGTTGTCACACTTGGCACCTGTGACAGTGGGTACTTTTAACTCGATGACCGGGTTCTTTAACATGCGGCTGCGGTGACACGTGCATGGGGACGTTTGGACACCGAATAGTCGTTATAGAAAATCGTCTCCCGTGAGTGTGAGAAAATCCGCCGTCAATGTTCAAGGTTTATGGAGGGTCTCAGCCCAAGAGGCTTTTTTAACCGAAACTAGACAAATGTTCCCGCTCGCCCCTCCTCTCTCTTCCCCTCTATTCCCTCCTCCCCCCACCCCCGTCTCTCTCTCTCCCTCCCTCTCTCTCTCTCTCTCTCTCTCTCTCTCTCTCTCTGCAGTCTATGATAAACTCAAGAGTAGGTTACAGTTCTTAACTTAGGTTCCGTTTGTTTTCCTCAAAGTCTTTTTTTTTACAATTTCGGATTTGAACCCGAGGCAAACCGAAAGGTTTGGAATTCGAACCCATCGTTTTACATATAAATTGTCAATGAAGGTGATATTGTATGCTCGTTCCAAATAGCAACATGTTAGGATGAACGAATCGCGAGTTATTCGTGTTCAAAGTGGGACTAGCTGATTGACGCGCTGCCCTTTTTAGTACAAGATACCTATCTTATCCTATCCTGTCCCGTAACCCGAAGGTCGTAGGGGCACCACAGATGATCGTTTAACCAGCATACTCCATCTTTCTCTGTCCTCAGCAGCCCTGATGGCTTCGCTCAGTGTCAAACCAGTCCATTCTCGAATGTTGTCCTCCCACATCTTTTTCGGTCTCCCCCTTCTTCTACCTCCTTGCACTGTGCCTTGCAGAATAGTCTTTGCAAGGCCTGATGATCTGGTGACGTGGCCATACCATCGGAGTTTCCGTTTCTTCACCACTGTGAGCAGGTCATCGTGTTGTCCAATGGCTTGTGTGATGGTCTGTCGGACTTCGTCGTTGGTGATGTGTTGGGTATAGGAAATGCCCAGAAGTCTTCTGTAGCACCTCATCTCCATGCTTTGTATTCTACGTTGGAAATCTGCTGTGAGGGTCCATGCTTCGCAAGCATATAGAAAGATGGAGATAACAAGGGAGCTCAGCAGTCTTACTTTGGAATGTAGACTGATGGTCCTGTCTTGGGCTTCAACCTTGTCAGGGCAGCAGTTGTTTGTGCGATCCTGGAGAGGACTTCCTGTCGGGACCCATTGTCTGATACAATGGCTCCTAAATATTTGAAGCTATGCACTGTGTTGAGGGATTGGCCTTGGACTTTGATGTCCGTGTTGATGCCATTGGTCTAAAAAATGAATTCAAAGGGAGAGGGTTACTGGGTAGGGGATGGGGAGGGGAAGAATAGGGAAAAGAGCAAACACCTGTGCAATGTAATCAGCACAGTAGTAAGCCTCTTGTTTTGTTCTATGACTACATTGATCCAGGTAGCCTCGCTTACAGAAAGTTCCAGTAACAAGAGAGAGAGAAAGATTACGATTTGCAGGTGTGGGTATAAATACGTATAAACTGCATTAGCCTATCTACTTCTCCCATCTAGTTTCGGACGGTCGTTAAGACAAATACCATTCAAATATACAGTGTCCAGGAAGCAAGACAAAGACTACAAATGAATAAAATGGAAAGTGCGTTCCCGGAGCCTTCAGATCGTTAGGGAGATAGAGACTTTAGTAACCTTCCTTTTCTCAGGGCCAGTTTAACGAGGGGGAGGGGGGGGGGGTATATTATCTCCTCTCCCGCGGCGGTTTTATTATACACAACGATTTGTATCTAGCTAAACTGAGGAAAAAAACAATACCACAAGACCACTCAAGCCTTTTCACAAGGCTAAGTGTTCGTTAAAGGGGGTTAATCCCTGCTGTGCCAAGGGAGTGAATTCATGCCGGCGGAATATAGGACTGCATGGCTGTGTCTGATAACTCGCACTTTACATTGCCAACTCAATCAAACCCTATCAGTCCCTGTTGACTCGCTGCATTGGTAGAGGGTTGGCATAGTTCTGTCGATACCTTCTGATGAGAGTATAAACCGAGGTCTAGTCTGTGCACGCACGCATTCCATAGCACGGACTTTAACGATACTGACGCTCATGTCCTAGACGGGCGAGTGCCGGATTCACAAATACACCCAGCATGCACTAGGTCCCTTCTCCCCTATTTCTGGGCGTCAGACTGTGCGTCCCAAGACTGCAAGTGGGCGCCTTGAGTTAGATCCCGTATCGGTCATCGCCCAGAGCAGCTCTTGAGCTGGAAAAGCGCGATATAAAAACGATGAATATACCTTGGTTGAAAATATCGATATGCCATAGATGAATATATCGATTCCAAGGTTCCGGTCCTGATTTGGCTCGGAAGAGTCCGCTGGACCTAAAGCAACAATCAATCAATCAATCAAGATTCAAAGGTTGAATATATCGATGCCATGAATGGATATATCGACAAACAGGGTTGGATTTCTCGTTACCATAAATTTGAAACGCCAGGAGATCGAATCCCACAAGGCTAATTTACTTTCAAGAGAATAATTACTGTCTGACTTTCAGCCCTCATGAACCTGTCCGTGAGAGGAGGGTGGTGGGAGGGAGGGTAGGGGGGAAATAAGGGTGCATGGTAATCCTCACTAACCAAATGGGAATCAGAGACAGGGATTTGGTGAGACTGGCAGCATAAGTTATGGGACAACATAAACCGTGTCTTGGGTTAACTGGGCCGTGATACTTTTGTTCTTATATTAAGGTATCTGATTGTGCCAAGGACAACTTGGTATTTGCATGGTATTGTGAGAAATCCTGGCCCGAGTCAGTGTGTAATGTAGGAATCTGCTCAGTGATAATGTGATGTATGCAGAATTGTATGGAATAATTGTGTGTATTAATGTCCTTGATGATGATGTTGATGGTACTGACGTCTTGTATAGCGCGATCATCCACGTCGGTAGACATGCTCATTGCGCATGCCAGGGTAGGGGTGGGGGTGTTGGAAGTAAGGGGGAAGGAAAGGGGAGGTTACTCCTTCTATACGTAATTGTCACACCACACACCAAAATTCCTTGTCATTTATGGGACAACCAATATATCTTGAATCTGTCTATTCCTTGTGATAAGTATGAGAGGTTATTGGTGTTTTTTTGTAGAACATCCGAGCACCATAACCAGTAAGCTTATTGCAAGATCTTAAATGTACACATTTGCATGATTGGCAAACAAAAATCATACCGTTTTCCTAATTTATACACACACAAATTTAACCATAGTGGAAATAGGACCGAACCAAAATCCTCCTTAAGTTGAACATACATTAATGTAATCATAATCCCGCACGTTATGCACTGAAAAAAAAATAAACACAACTTAATTATTGGAACGTAACTTAGTACTAGGGGGTGTCGGATAGCGCAGTGGTTGGAGCACTCGCTACTGTGTCGCAAGTTAAGCACCGTCCAGTGCGGTTAGCACTTGGATGGTTGACCGCAAAATGTGAAACGCGACAAATAACAACGCCCCCAGTTGACTGAACTGTGACTGAGTACCTACTCTGTTAAGGGTGGGGAAGGTAAAGTAGCGAGGGAGAGAGATGGGCATCACCCTCATTACGCTGGCCCAAGGTAAGTGTGATCTCCAACATCACGCTTCCCTACGGCCACAAGGCTATGGAACTACCCTTACCTTTTTTAAACTTATTAATATGATCAGCGCTCATAACATTATAAACGTACACAGGCGAGCTGGATCGAACCAACGATCCTTACAGAAACGAGTGCCCGGTGATTTACCGACTCGGCTCTAACACTCCATGATCATCTAACATATCTGGATCTGAACTCCCACCGTAGTTGTTCATTAGGCGGGTACGTCGCAGGGGCCGTAGATGACGTATTGGGTAGTTACATTTGTTTAGCCTATAACAAAGGACAGACATGATAGGCTCATTATTGTAAAGCCTGCGGTAGTGTAGTTCGATACCTACTAAGTAGGTGTATTACCTTTGTTTGAGGTGTTTGAATTTGAACAAAGAGCACTTTTTGGGTATTTATAATTACTAGTAGTTTATTTACATTGGTTTGGTCTCTAACAAAAGACTTTTTATCTTGCATAGTTATTGTAAACCGTGCCTACTAGTATTAACATTTGTTTAGGATTTTGGTGTGTGTGTGTTTTTTTAATTTGAATTTGAATCACTTCGGTTTTCATATCTAGCAGTGATCCTCGTTGATCCTTACCGGCATTATTTTATAGTCTCGTGCGTTTGTAATCGTTAAAGGGTTGAAAGCCTGGCTTACCTTGGGATTTGCCCTGAATGTTTGGGATTTGTACCAGATTTACAGAGTATTAATATTGTAGTATAGTGTTTCAGCATTTTTTTTTTTTTAAAAGAGAGATCTTAGATTGAGAGAATCCGTCATAGTATTTTTCATGTTAGTCTGACCACAGTGAAACAATGATTAGAACTTGTAATCATTATAATTTTAAACATGTGTTCACATAAGAACTTGAAAATATTTTTTTTTCCAATTACAAAATGTCAATTTCCATAAATAAAATGAGTTCATAGCCAAATTCAACTGTGTAATGTAATTGTATCCTTTATTTCAAGTTAGTTTTCCTATACTATTCTATCCCGTAACTCTGAGGTCGTTGGGGCACCACAGATGATCGTTTAACCAGCATACTCCATCTTTCTCTGTCCTCAGCAACCCTCATGGCTTCGCTCAATGTCAAGCCAGTCCATTCTCGAATGTTGTCCTCCCACCTCTTTTTCGGTCTCCCTCTTCTTCTACTTCCTTGCACTGTGCCTTGCAGGATGGTCTTTGCAAGGCCTGATGATCTGGTGACGTGGCCACACCATCGGAGTTTCCGTTTCTTCACAACTGTGAGCAGGTCATCGTGTAGTCCAATGGCTATTGTTTAGTTTTAAAACAGGTTTTTTTTTTGTAAGTTGTTTTTGGAATTTGGGCAGAATGAATCAATCATATTTTCCGATTCTGTTAACTTAAAAACCTGATTATATTTTTTTCCCATTCAAAAAGAAAATTTCCATACCTAAAATAAGTTAGTTGCCTGGTTGCACTGTGTTGGGTAGTGTAGTGCAGTGTAGGGTAGAGTATGATAGGGTATCGTAGAGTAGTGTAAGGTAGTGTAGTGAAAGGTAGTGCAGGGTAGGGTAGTGTGAAGTAGTGTTGTGTACTGTAGTTAGGGTAGTGTAGTGAAAAATAGTGTATGGTAGGGTAGTTTAGAGTAGTGTTGTGTAGGGTAGTGTAGTGAAAGCTAGTGTATGGTAGGGTAGTGTAGAGTATTGTTGTTTAGGGTAGTGTAGTGTGTGACGACACGAGTTTTCAGATGGTAGGGAGAGATACACTTTTTGCGAAGTTGCACTTCTCCGTGTGTCTGTTGTACATAGAATAGCGTGACCGATTTACTTTTGCGTATGAAAGTGCAGTTTCGTAAAGTCCGTGCGATTCATAGAAGATAGGGAGTCGGCCAATTTCGAATAGGGGTACGCGTAATAAAGAACGTGCATACTGACGAGAGCTCGACTGTTTTGCTTGTGGCCGGCGCAGATTTTGAAGGGCAGAGTGGTTTGAGATGCTATTGCGTGAGGAAGGAATTCTAACGAGACAGCAGCCCTGTGACAGAGGTCATCGTAGTGTAGGGTACTGTTGGAAGGGTGTGTGTATTGTTTTATAGCCACCCAAGGTCTTATGCCCTCGTCGGGATAAGGATGTGTAGAATTCGAAGGAAGATGGTAACTGCCATTCGCCAGTGAGTGTAGAGTTCCATACTTAAGGTGCGTGTGGTTCTCGATTGAACACCCACCAAGACTTAGTGTCTGTAGCAGAGCTAAGGTGTCCTCATCCTCAGAATAAATGTTATTTGGACAGTGAAATAACGTGCAAGAGCAAGAGAAAGAGACTCTCAAAAGACTAATCCATTGTGTTGTGCCAATGTTGTGACAGTGTTGTGTCGTGTTGTGGTGTTGGGGGTAAAGGGCGTCACGAGCCGAGGCCTGTAAGGTAAGCAAACCCTGTCGTTCAATTCTCTAGTGGCGCGCTCCGAGCACTGCGTACGTGTATGAGTGGTAATGAGTGTGGGGAAGGGGATGTATTTTAGGATGTGTAATGAATTTTGTTGATTTTATATGATTTTCCTATGATTTTCTTATTGTATATGTGATGGGGAAAATGTCGTTGCTGTTGTTGTTATGGAAGTGGGTCAAAGGCGACGATGGGGAATATAGAGAGGGAGAGAGAGAGTGAGGGTGTATGTATGGAAAGAGCGATAGAATGTAGTATGCTGAAGAGGGATGAAGTGATGATTATGAAGGAAGCATGTTTACAGTGTGGATGAAGGGAGGTAATCGTGATGTGCTATAATTGTTGGGGGTGACGGTGGTGATGAAGGGAGGTGGAATGAATCAGGACTGTGAGATGGTAGTGTGGTTGCGATAATTATGTATATTTATATAAACATTGGTTTGTAAAGAAGATGCGAATTATTTAGCATCAAAGGGTGATTTACATTATTGAAATCTGTGTATAGTATCTTATATTATTATTATGATATTCATAGCTATGCAGGTCAAGATGGCGGACGGAGGACGGCGTGTTATGTTATATTATTTAGTGTTTATTGTTTGGTGGGCATATTGTTAAGACTATGTATATGTCAACAGGTGTGGGCTGATGAGATGATGATGATTATTACATCTACGTGTTTATTTCTACGCATTATTCCCACGCTGTTGCCTTTGATGTGCCTGTTGTGCTGTACTGATGTTGATGTTGTTGCCGCTGACTGGGTCCTAACCAGCCTGGGATGTACCTTTGCCTCTACGACACAGTAGTGTTGTGGTGATTTCTTACACTGCTGCAGGTTTTGCCTTGTATCGTGGCAACACGCTTCCAGGAGGTTTTCATGCCTAATTCATGCACACACAGACTCACATTACACGCACCTAAAAACATATCCATTTAGTTAGAAGAATCATCCACTTTGTGAAAGAGACTGTTAGCTCTCTGAGCTACTTAACAAGAACATTGAGACATTACTTCTGTGCCACAGCTTTGTCTAGCTAATAGTTCATGATTCAACGCCATCGCTTATTATTTGAAGACTTGCATTTTGAATTGATTTGTTGATTTTGATTTTCTGTATACACTTTGTAAAGAAACTGTTGTTATTTAGTTCTATTTGGGGTTTGTTGCAAGGGGAGGTAATTGTTAGTTAGTATTGGGACGGGGGTCTGTTTAGGGGTTGAGGGAAGGTTAGTTCCCATTTGTCCTGTGTTTGCTTGTTGATTGTTGAATAAAAGAGTGTGTGTTTGTACTCTGGCATTTTGTGTTAGTTTATTTTGTTTGAGTTTATTCTTTTCACTCGCTTTATGAGCTGACGTCACTGAACCCGCTCGGGGGACGTGACATATTTGGTGTCAGAAGTGGGATAAACTCATTTATTTTGTTAGGGTATTGCCAGAGGTGTATGTTGTGTGTTTGAGTTGTTGTGTGAAAGGGTACGCAGCGGGCGGTTGGCGGGAGTGTGGGTGTATTGCACTAGGGAACACACTCGGAGTGCAGCATTAACGGGGAATTGGATTGCAGGGTTCACTTGCTCGCCTTCAGGGGTACGACGGTGAACGATTCCTCGGCTCCTGTGACTGTTGTGTTGCGTATTCATTCTGTTAGGTGTTTGTATCAGTTAGGTGTTATTTGTTTTGTGTATACTAACATCTGTTCTTCCCTTCTTTTCCGACATGGCTACGCGGGATGCTCGAGCCGCGATGCGCCGCGACGCTAGGACTCGTAAGGAGGAGGCCGAGCAGGAGGAGCAGGACTTCGATGATGACGGCTCAGTGACAGGGTTGTTGGAGGAACCTTACGCAGTGAGTACTCAGACCACTATGCCTAAGATGTATGCCAAATCGCCCGGTTCACAGAGCAAAGTCGAGGTCGCGCTCAGCGATAGTGAGAGGCTTAGGCAGGTTGGGGAAAGCTTGGGTTTCCGAGATGGAGCGTTGGCACACTATGTAGTTAGTGAGTTGAGAAGGGAACGGGAGGAAGAGAGAAGGGAAGAGGAACGGAGGGAACGGGAGGAAGAGAAGAGAGAAAGAGAGGAAGATCGACGGCGGTTGGAGGCTAGATTAGAGGCCAGACTGGACGCGGAAAGAGAAGCTAGACAAGCAGAACAGCGTCAGAGGGAGGCAGACCAACGTCGGTTGGAACAGAGGATAGAAGATGAGAAGCGAGAAGAGAGAGAGGCTAAGGAAGAGGAAAGGAGGATGTTTGAGATGAGGCTAGAGGAGGAACGTAGAGCCAGAGATGAAGACCGAGCTGATCAGAGGGAGAATAGGGCTAGAGATAGAGGGGCAGCGTACTCAGTCAAGTTGAAACCCTTGGAGGAGAGGGAGGATGTGGAGGCATACCTCCAGATGTTCGAACGGGTGGCAGAGATTCAGGGTTGGAGGAGGGAGGTATGGGCGGTTAGGCTAGCGCCTTTGTTACAAGGGGAAGCCCGAGATACGTACCTTCGTCTAACGCCTGAGCAAGCCCAGGATTTCGACATTGTGAGGAACGCGCTGTTGAAACGCTTCAGGAAGGACGCCGACTACTATCGTAGGCAGTTTCGAGAGGCCAAGAAGGAAGCTGCAGAGACGTTTCCTCAGCTAGTAGTAAGGCTAGGGTCGTTAGTGAAGAAGTGGTTTTCGCTCGCCGGCAAAGACATCACCGACGTAGGGCAGGTACTAGACACTTTCATTGGTGAGCAACTTTTCTCCATTATGACTACCGAGCTAGAGATCTACGTGAGGGAGAATTTACCTGAGACTAGCCATGCCGCAGCAGAGTTGGCGCAGCGCGTGGTAGATGCCAAGCGGGCAGCATCAGCACCGGCACCCGTACTACCCAGTCAGAGACGCAGTTTTCCCAGACGACCGGAGACTCCTCAGCAGCCTAGCAACAGGGGAAGTCAGGGTCAGAAGGTAGGGAGGACGGAAGGGGGTAGTGGGGTACGCCGTTGCTACCGATGTGGGTCGGAGAAGCATGTGGTCAGGGACTGCAAGGTCAAACCTCAGACAGTAGGCCAGGTTACAGTGGGACGGACTATTTCCACGGAGACCGCACCTCGGGCTAGCGTGTGTGCAATCAAACCTTATGATCCATGGGGCCAAGGTAGGGCGAACGGGCAGGACGTTCGAGTATTGAGAGATACGGGGGCGGAGATAGGGGCGGTCGCGAGCAGGTTAGTCAAACCAGCTGATTTGACGGGTCGGACTGTCGAGATTTGCTTGGCGAATCGATCGAACGTGGGTCTGCTACCTACAGCTTGGGTGGAGTTGGATTGTGCGCTGGTCAGGGGGAGAGTAGAGCTGGTGGTTTTCGAGGACGGGCCCGATATCATCCTGGGTAATTGGGTAACGTTTGATAGCGGGGAAAAGAGTCCTGTTTCCTTGTTCGGAGGTGAGTGCGCGATGGCTGCAGCAGTGCAGACTCGGGCGCAGGTGAAGGCCGAGAAGAAGAGGGAGGTACCCTTAGCAGTGGTCGAACCATCCCAGATCTCTGTTAGCACCCCAGAGTTGATCAGGATGCAAGAGACCGACGAGACGCTCGCGAAGGCGAGAACGTTGGCACAGAGTGGTGGGGCGATAGCGTCAGGTAGAGCGTCAGCTGAGTTTCGCAAGAAGAAGGGGGTGTTGTACCGGGTACACACGAAGAGAGGTAGCCAGGTCACGCAACTGGTAGTCCCGAAACAGTTGAGGGGGGGGATCCTTCAGTTGGCTCACGATCCACCCATGGCTGGGCATTTGGGAGGGAAACGTACCAGGGAGCGGATCTGGGGGACATTCTATTGGCCGGGAATGTGTGCCGAAGTACGGAGGTATTGCGCCAGTTGTCCTGAATGTCAGAAGGTAGTACCGAGGGGACGGGTGAGGAAGGTACCACTACAGCAACTTCCGCTGGTGGACGAGCCATTTCAGAGGGTGGCGGTAGACATTGTGGGACCCATCAAACCCAAGTCAGATCGGGGTAACATGTACATCCTAGTGGTAGTAGACTATGCCACACGCTATCCCGAGGCTGTACCGCTCAAGGGCATAGAGGCAGAGAGGGTGGCAGAAGCGCTGTGGGAGATTTGGTCGAGGGTGGGCGTTCCTAGGGAAATTTTGACAGATCAGGGGACGCAATTCATGTCTGAAGTCATGCGGGAGATGAACAGACTACTGTCGATCCATGGGAAAGCCACCACGCCGTATCATCCACAGTGCAACGGTCTGGTTGAGCGATTCAACGGGACACTAGTGTCCATGCTCAAGAAGCTAGCCACAGAACAACCTACAGCGTGGGACCGCTACATTCCAGCGCTACTATTTGCATACCGAGAAGTAGCACAGGAGTCTACAGGGTTCTCTCCCTTCGAGCTCCTATATGGAAAGACCGTGCGGGGACCGATGGCTGTATTGCGAGACCTCTGGACCAAGGAAATACAAGAGGAAGAGGTGAAATTGAGTAGCCAGTACGTGGTGGATTTGCGTAACCGCATCGAGGAAACATGTAAGTTGGCACAAGGAAACCTCAGGACCGCGTCAGCCAAGCAGAAGCGGCACTTCGATAAGAAGGCGAAACGGCGTTTGTTCAACGCGGGGGATCAAGTGTTGCTGCTGTTACCAGAAAAACACAACAAGTTGCAGCTAGCATGGCGAGGACCGTACGAGGTGATCGAACGCGTGGGAGAGTGCGACTACCGGATCAGGATGCGTGGGAAAAGTAAACTATACCACGCCAATCTCCTGAAGAAATTCCATACCAGAGCGACGGTGGCCACGATCGTCGTAGACGACGAGGGGGTAGAGGAGGAGGAAACTATGCCGGTGTTTGGGGATATTCCCGTAATCACCTTGACAGCATCAGAGACACCCCGCGACGTGAAGATGGACGACAACTGCCCAGAAATACGGGAAGAATTGCAGGAGCTGGTGTGGCAGTTTGAGGATGTCCTAACCGACTTGCCGCTACGCACTACACTGGACGTGTGCGAAATACGTGTGGACAGCGACATTCCAGTGAGGACGCGGCAGTACCCACTTCCCCATTCGCATCACGAGACCATCAAGAAGGAAGTGGAAGCGATGCTAGCGATGGGCGTCATTGAGAGGGCCAGTTCGCCATACAGCTCGCCCATCGTATTAGTAAAGAAGAAGGAGGGCACGATGCGTTTCTGCGTTGATTTCCGGAAGTTAAACAAGCACGTCGTATTCGATGCGGAACCATTGCCGAACATCGACTACTTGTTTTCCAAACTGTCAGGGGCCAAGTATCTCACCAAGATCGACTTGACCAAAGGTTACTGGCAAGTGCCCATGAACAAGGGAGATAAAGCGAAGACGGCATTTACAACGCCAGAGGGACAATTTCAGTGGACCGTAATGCCATTTGGGCTGAAGACGGCGGGAGCAGTCTTTTCTCGCATGATGCGGAAGTTATTAGCACCCCCGGGAATGTCGGAGATCGACAATTTCGTCGACGACTTGTTGGTAGCCACCATTACCAAGCAGAGACACCTGGAATGCTTGGCACGTCTTTTCCTTAGGTTGCGTGAGGTGCAGCTATCCGCCAAACCATCAAAGTGTTACCTGGGTTTCCGAAGAGTAGAGTATCTTGGGCACGTGGTTGGACAGGGAGAAATTCGTCCTGAGGTGTCAAAGATGGAGAGAATCCGAGATGCACCACGACCAACGACCAAGCGGCAAGTGCGCTCATTTTTGGGTTTAGCCGGATACTACAGGCGGTTCGTACCCAACTTTTCAGCGATTGCTTCACCACTACACGATCTGACCAAGGGAGGCAAGCCAGGGGCGGTACAATGGACCGAAGCATGCGAAGCTGCATTTTGCACACTGAAGGAGAAGCTGTGCTCTGACCCTGTGTGCTGTCTGCCGGACTTCACCCTGCCGTTTGTGCTACAGACAGATGCGTCGGAGGATGGAGTAGGGGCCATTTTGAGCCAGGGCAGGGGACAGGGATTACAGCCTATTGCGTGTGCAAGCAAGAAACTGTCGAAACCCGAGAGGAACTATTCGACCATTGAGAGGGAGTGTCTAGCGTTGGTGTGGGGTGTGCAGAAATTCAGTCAATATCTGTACGGACGTACTTTCGTAGTGCAGACTGACCATATGCCACTGCAGTACCTACAGCAAGTGAAGAACACCAACAGCCGACTGATGAGATGGGCACTTCAGCTGCAACCTTTCTCAATGTCTGTGGAGCACATTTCTGGGAAGGACAACGTTCCAGCAGATTTCCTCAGCAGAAACGCTCAGTAGGTAGCATAGGGGGTAGTGAGAAATTCGCGTCGTAGTTAAGGTTCTTCAAGGTGTTAAGAACTGGGGGGGGGGTTGTGTGACGACACGAGTTTTCAGATGGTAGGGAGAGATACACTTTTTGCGAAGTTGCACTTCTCCGTGTGTCTGTTGTACATAGAATAGCGTGACCGATTTACTTTTGCGTATGAAAGTGCAGTTTCGTAAAGTCCGTGCGATTCATAGAAGATAGGGAGTCGGCCAATTTCGAATAGGGGTACGCGTAATAAAGAACGTGCATACTGACGAGAGCTCGACTGTTTTGCTTGTGGCCGGCGCAGATTTTGAAGGGCAGAGTGGTTTGAGATGCTATTGCGTGAGGAAGGAATTCTAACGAAACAGCAGCCCTGTGACAGAGGTCATCGTAGTGTAGGGTACTGTTGGAAGGGTGTGTGTATTGTTTTATAGCCACCCAAGGTCTTATGCCCTCGTCGGGATAAGGATGTGTAGAATTCGAAGGAAGATGGTAACTGCCATTCGCCAGTGAGTGTAGAGTTCCATACTTAAGGTGCGTGTGGTTCTCGATTGAACACCCACCAAGACTTAGTGTCTGTAGCAGAGCTAAGGTGTCCTCATCCTCAGAATAAATGTTATTTGGACAGTGAAATAACGTGCAAGAGCAAGAGAAAGAGACTCTCAAAAGACTAATCCATTGTGTTGTGCCAATGTTGTGACAGTGTTGTGTCGTGTTGTGGTGTTGGGGGTAAAGGGCGTCACGAGCCGAGGCCTGTAAGGTAAGCAAACCCTGTCGTTCAATTCTCTAGTGGCGCGCTCCGAGCACTGCGTACGTGTATGAGTGGTAATGAGTGTGGGGAAGGGGATGTATTTTAGGATGTGTAATGAATTTTGTTGATTTTATATGATTTTCCTATGATTTTCTTATTGTATATGTGATGGGGAAAATGTCGTTGCTGTTGTTGTTATGGAAGTGGGTCAAAGGCGACGATGGGGAATATAGAGAGGGAGAGAGAGAGTGAGGGTGTATGTATGGAAAGAGCGATAGAATGTAGTATGCTGAAGAGGGATGAAGTGATGATTATGAAGGAAGCATGTTTACAGTGTGGATGAAGGGAGGTAATCGTGATGTGCTATAATTGTTGGGGGTGACGGTGGTGATGAAGGGAGGTGGAATGAATCAGGACTGTGAGATGGTAGTGTGGTTGCGATAATTATGTATATTTATATAAACATTGGTTTGTAAAGAAGATGCGAATTATTTAGCATCAAAGGGTGATTTACATTATTGAAATCTGTGTATAGTATCTTATATTATTATTATGATATTCATAGCTATGCAGGTCAAGATGGCGGACGGAGGACGGCGTGTTATGTTATATTATTTAGTGTTTATTGTTTGGTGGGCATATTGTTAAGACTATGTATATGTCAACAGGTGTGGGCTGATGAGATGATGATGATTATTACATCTACGTGTTTATTTCTACGCATTATTCCCACGCTGTTGCCTTTGATGTGCCTGTTGTGCTGTACTGATGTTGATGTTGTTGCCGCTGACTGGGTCCTAACCAGCCTGGGATGTACCTTTGCCTCTACGACACAGTAGTGTTGTGGTGATTTCTTACACTGCTGCAGGTTTTGCCTTGTATCGTGGCAACACGCTTCCAGGAGGTTTTCATGCCTAATTCATGCACACACAGACTCACATTACACGCACCTAAAAACATATCCATTTAGTTAGAAGAATCATCCACTTTGTGAAAGAGACTGTTAGCTCTCTGAGCTACTTAACAAGAACATTGAGACATTACTTCTGTGCCACAGCTTTGTCTAGCTAATAGTTCATGATTCAACGCCATCGCTTATTATTTGAAGACTTGCATTTTGAATTGATTTGTTGATTTTGATTTTCTGTATACACTTTGTAAAGAAACTGTTGTTATTTAGTTCTATTTGGGGTTTGTTGCAAGGGGAGGTAATTGTTAGTTAGTATTGGGACGGGGGTCTGTTTAGGGGTTGAGGGAAGGTTAGTTCCCATTTGTCCTGTGTTTGCTTGTTGATTGTTGAATAAAAGAGTGTGTGTTTGTACTCTGGCATTTTGTGTTAGTTTATTTTGTTTGAGTTTATTCTTTTCACTCGCTTTATGAGCTGACGTCACTGAACCCGCTCGGGGGACGTGACATAGAGTAGGGTAGAGTAGTGTAGAGTAGTGTTGTGTACTGTAGTGTAGGGTATGGTAATATAAGGTAGTATAAGATAGTGTAGTGTAGTGGAGGGTATGGTAATATAAGGTAGTGTAAGGTAGGGTAGTGTAGTGTACAGTAAGGTAGTGTAGGGTAGAGTAGTGTAGTGTTGTGTACTGTAGTGTAGTGTATGGTAATATAAGGTAGTGTAAGACAGTGTAGTGTGGTGGAGGGTATGGTAATATGAGGTAGTGTAAGATAGGAGGGTATGGTAGGGTAGTGTAGAGTAAGGTAGTGTAGGGTAAGGTAGAGTAAGGTACGGTAAGGTATTGTAGTGTAGTATAAGGTAGTGTAGTGTATTGTAGGGGAGTGTAGTATATGGTAGAGTAGTGTAGGGCAGGGTAGTGTAGGATTTGGTATGGTGGGGTAAAAAAGGGTAGTGTGTTTTGTACTACAAGGTATTGCATTGCATGTTGGATGATTCCATTATCCCTAATATCACAGTGCTGCCCTTACAAAGTCAAATCAAGTCAACACATTTGTATTACCCACAATGGAGGATTCATACACCACACTTCATCTCATGCGCAACAATTAAGAAAATGTTTTAAAACAAATAAACATTGCACATGAAATCACAAAATAACAACTACTAACACTACATTTTCCCAACAATTACACATGACACTTTCATCTGTAACACGCACACAGACACACGCACAAAAAAACCACGCATACACATACTTCAGTCTCTTCCAGCTCTCATACTACTAACTGTCACGAATTGGCTAGTTTTAACTCTGCCCATTGACTATTTAGCCATGTGTAGTACTTGTAACTTTAGAAGTTAGACTATAACACAGCAGCAATTAAATTACACAGCAGACCACACACCGCGAGCCCGACCCACGCTAGCGCAGTGAGTCAGCACTTGAGCTTTGAATCGGACCGTTTTGACCAATCAGAGCAGGCTCAGTGGGTAGAGCAGTTTTACTGTGTCAAAACCTAACACAGTTTGAATCAGTCGTGTGTGGGACGAGGTAGAGTCAACATCTCCACAGCTAGAGAAATCTCTACACTCATAGACCAGGAAGCAGGACTTAGGAATCTTAGAATTCTCTCAAGTCATCACGGGCCTGAACTTGTCAAACAGGTAAATGAACACCCTTCTGTTTCATCGTGATATATTTATATTATTGTTGAAATTATGTTTGTGGAATTTGCTATGCATAAATGTGAATTATTAATCCGAATTTGCCGTACCACGTGGAAGAGCCGAACACGAGGCGAAACACGACCGGTTGCGCCGCCATGTTGTATCCCGTACGGAACCACTGTTGTTTAACTTATATGTATGTTTGCAGACCAGTGACTGTACCCGTGAATGTTTATATTATTATTAATTCTGTATGTGTATAGTTAGACACGATTGATATTTATGTATAGGAATTTAGAGTGAGATTCCAGTGGAACCCGGAAGTAGCAGAATGTTCGTCGCTTATGTATAGAGATGTGGAGCTATCACTGAGGGCTACTTGGCTTTCAGTGAGACGCTCTGCACAAACCGATTATTCAGGGTTGTGCAGAATTTCGTCTCTTATATTACAGACGAGCAGGCGAGCTATCCCGAGCTATCCCCACTCCACAGAAACGACCAGTTGGTTGAGGAGACTCTACCGCACAAGACGGAAAGAGCGGCCTTGAAAGACACCCTGTCAGACCCCACAGCGTGGCAAGGGAACCCAACTACACAACTACAAAGGTGTACCAGAAGCTACCTCACAGAAGGACTTCGACCGCACCATCAGAAAGTTAAGTGCATAAGGCGAAGGTGCACTTAAACTGATCATAACAGGACCACAGTAGTCCAACTCTTCAGAAACTGTAAAACGGACCACAGTAGTCCAAATCTACATGAAATATTATAGCAAGTGCCCGAGGAAGAAAAACAGCTGCCTATACTAGACTATCAGCGATCGAACTATTAGCATTGAAAGAGACTTTTTAAGTTAGATTAGTACGTAGAGAATCTTGTATAGAGTAGAAGAAATAAATGTGTGATTTTAACTGTTATCAAGTGGCTGGACTACATATGATTCATAGCCGTGTGAAAGCTAGTGTGACAGTAATCTTTTACCATTTTTCTATCTATTTCTGTACCCCAACCTTAACACAGAACGAGCTAAACAAATAAATTTATTAAAGTAATTCATAGGGTGACTTACTAGCAGTTCCCACCGAATAAACGTGAGGGTCCATAATTCCATTGTGCAGAGCCCATAAACCCCACGTGACACTAACACACACACACATGCACACACAAACACAAGCGCGCACAAATTCCGCATAACAAATTTATATAAAATTTCATTTGACTGACGAAACCACCCACATCAGGCCTACACAATGAGAATTTTTTTTCATATCATGCATACACAATTAAGGTAACTAGATCTATCTTTCTTCACAATAGATTATCCTCAATAACCCCAACCCGTTCTTAATAGCAAAAAGCAAACAAACAGATAATGACTGCTTCGACTTAAGGTAGAGATTATAAAAAATCGTGTCACTCCCTGTTTAATAATAATAATAATAATAATAATAATAATAATAATAATAATAATAATAATAATAATAATAATAATAATAATAATAATAATAATAATAATAATAATCCTATCCTATCCTATCCCGTAACTCGGAAGTCGTAGGGGCACCGCAGATAATAATAATAATAATAATAATAATAATAATAATAATAATAATAATAATAATAATAATAATAATAATAATAATAATAATAATAATAATAATAATAATAACAACAACAACAATAACAACTACTACTACTACTACAACAATACCTGCTACTACTACAAGTTACTAGTTCTTTTTATTAATTAAATAATTAATTTAATTTAAATTTGGAACGGGCACATTCCTCGTCGTTAAAGCGATCCCGAGTGCCACCAGCAGTTCAGTTACTAGTTTCTTTTAATCTTTTAATAATAAACTGTCTTCCACACCCCTCTTAATTAAACCAATAATGGATTTCTTTCCCTACGCCCCCCACCCCCCTTATCACCGCCCAAAACACCTACCCCCCACCCCCCACCCCCACCCTCCAAAGATTCCACAGTCTACGACAGTTTCAAAACCCCCAAAACCCGGCAACTTGCATTTAAAAGACAAAAAGAGAAGAAAAAAAAAACAATCTTATCACTCCCTGTTTGCAGTTTTTTTTAATATTCTTTAGCTTCAATAATAAATTGTCTTTGGATCGAGGCGGCGTGGAAATCAATTGCGGGAGTTTATAAAACTAGATCCCTGTCAAACAATGGGATTTCTTTGAAGTATGAAACATAGCATGGAGATGAAAGAACAGTTTAGAACGCAGTGGGTTATTAAGTCAATACGTCTTTTTTTCCTCTCATCGTGACATTATAAGGATATCCCTTTAAGAGGCTGTTAAAGAAGGGGAGAAGAAATGAAATGTTTGTTCCCTTTTCTGATGTATGTTGTTTTCGTTTTTTGTTTAAATTCAGTTTGGTTTGTTGTTTGACTTATTAACGTCTCCTTCATCTAATTCTACATGGATCCCATCCCTAGTTCACTGGAATAGTTATCCCCGTCTGTAGAAATTAACCTTCAATGTTCATGCATTCATTCTTCTTCATCAAGATGATAAAACGCACGCACGCGCTCTACACTCATATGTAATAAATAATAATTAAAAGAAAACAAAACTACATAAAAATCAAACAGATTTGAAAATTATTAAAACGATATTAGACTTGAGTACAGGTATCCAAAACTTGTGGATTTTAGAAGGATCAGTGACGCTGACATGCGAGGTATTAGGGCCCTTTAAGTAGGATAATCTTAACTTAATTTTCTTTACTGACCCACGTAGCATATAATTATAGTTTTACTTTTAGCATATAATTACAGTTTTAAAAAAAACTACTAATTATGCGGCCAGAATACAGACATCCAACGCCAGTTTTACTTTAGCATATAATTACAGTTTTTTTACTTTACTTTACTTTAGCATATAATTACAGTTTATTTACTTTACTTATACATTTTTTTACTTTACCTTACTTTAGCATATAATTACAGTTTTTTTTTAAACTACTAATTATGCGGCCAGAATACAGACATCCAACGCCAGGTCGACAATTCATTGATCCTTGTTCAAAGCAGGGTTGGCCGAGCGTGATCGCTCACATCCCATCAACATCGATTCCAGCATTAGGTAGGCTATCAACTTACCTGCGGTGGTGGGGCCGGGTAGCTCAGTTGGTAAGAGCGTCTTGCTAGTAACCGAAAGGTCGCTGGTTCGAATCCCGGATTGGTCAACGTGTGATCATATTATTTTCCCCTTTACCAACAACTGGCCCGCTGGTGTCAGTATAAATCGGTCCAGTAGTCACCTATATGCGAAAGTGTCGTGTGACTATAATCAACAAACAAACAATACCTGCGGTGCACATTGGCCATGTGGTCAAGTCAAAGTGCACCAACGACCAGGGTTCGAATCCAGTGGACGCATGTAATATGAGTCTTTTGGGCATAAATAATAACAACAATATTATTATTGTAATAATAATAATAATAATAATAATAATAATAATAATAATAATAATAATAATAATAATAATAAATGCCATATATTCGCTTGATCCAAAATCACCAAACAGGTTTAAAATGCGAGTAACTGTTGTTGTTGTTTGTAGATTATAGTCACACGACACTTTCGCATATAGGTGACTACTGGACCGATTTATACTGACACCAGCGGGCCAGTTGTTGGTAAAGGGGAAAATAATATGATCACACGTTGATCAATCCGGGATTCGAACCAGCGACCTTTCGGTTACTAGCAAGACGCTCTTACCAACTGAGCTACCCGGCCCCTCTGCGAGTAACTATACACAAGAGAGAAGAAATACCTCCTCACCCCTCTTATTCCCCCGCCCCTAAAAAAAACTATCAAAGAAACATGTTTATCTCCATTTATCGCCACTTTTGGGATTTCTAGAATCGTGATCGATCGTACCCTTTCTCTTTCGTTGAAAAAAAAAAAAACAGGCAGATCCCACAATATGGAAAAGTTGTTCATTTAGGCGATTTCCACACACCAGCAAATAAGGGAATGACGGAAACCCAGAATCGAACTGACCCAGTGATAAAGATCGAGTCGACCCACAAACCAAAATCAATGTTATGCAAACACTGTACTGGATACCGGATACTTCGCGGAGTTCTTCTTCGCCTTATGTGTGTGCGTGTGTGTGTGTGTACCCTATATGCGTGCGCGCGCGTGTATTGTTGTTGTTGCTGCTGTGTGTATATATGGTGTGTGTGTGTGTATGTGTGTGTATGTGTGTGTATGGGTGCTTGTTCGCTTACCTATTTGCTTGTTTATTCATTCATCATTGTGTAATAATTTTTTCTTTGTGTGTGTGTGTGTGTGTGCGTGTGTGTGTGTGTGTGTGCTTAATCCACTGCTGACCATTTTTTACATGTTTTTCTTTTCTTCGTCCACAGACCTCCACAGACACACACACACACATACAAACACATGCACGCACGCACGCACACACACGCATGCGCACGCACACACACACACACTACACAAACTCAGAAAAACACACCCACAGAAACACACACTCATACACGTGAAAAATGCAAGTTATCGCCCAAAAAGTCAGCTATTTTGTTTCATTCTCATTCACTACGTCATTACAAGTCATTAGAAACTTTATGCAACTCAACGCCTGCTTTATTTTTATAACGATTGCATATGCACCTGCGCGCCTTTAGTTCCTGTTTACCTTTTCGTCCGAAATGAACATTTTCTTTCGCCAGAAACCATGATTTGACAAACAAACAAAAAGTGCAAGCTTTCGGTGAGTGTTTTTACTTGTTTTTCGTAAATATTTGAAGCTGTGAATATGTCTGGTACCTGCACTATTCAGTCATGCATCTTCACGTGTATTTCTTTGTCGAATTTATGCGTTGAAGTGAAAACGAACGAGAAATCTCCCCGTGCACATGGTAAAACGTTTGTTTCTCCCACACGACTCAATTCTGAACTATGACCACAATAAAACTCTCTGTTCAAAGTGACAAGGGATAGCTCAGTTGGTAGATCCGCGAGCTCGTGTTACAAACGTTGCGGGTTCGATTCCCGGTAGCCCCGGTCATAAACACTGTATGTGAGCACTGGCTATCTTACTGTTGCTAAGTAGTCTGGTGGTTGTGTAAGTGTATAGTTTTCCATTCGTTGGCCAGCTGCGGTCGCCTATAGGATAGTTCTCAGTAGTCTGAGCGTCAGACTGTGTGCCAAAGGCAGCAAGAGAGCGCCTCTTGAGTTAGAGTTTGTATCGGCGCTATATAAGAACGATAAATAATAATAATTAAAGTGTAGACCGAAACCTAGTAGCAAAACGCCGAAAATATATGTTCTTCGTCGTTTGCTATGTGTCTTTTATGTGATAGGTTATCCCGGAGTTTTCCCGTGCAGCGAGCGGAGAATAAATCTATTACCTCTTCCTATCGCATATAATTATGCAAACTAAGGTGAAAAATGGTATCGATAGTTGTGTTTTTTTTTAAGAAAAATAACACGTTATATTTTTTACTTTATTTCATTTGTTAAAATTCCATGTACCTTTTCCTTTGTTTATGAACTGCGGTTCAAAGCCATTCCCAAAATTGTCGCCCTTAAGGGTTAAAATGTCTCCCTTGCGCTAATCGATAAAAAGTTATCATGGAAGTGGGGCTTAGCAGAGGAGTTGGCGGGGCAAATCCGTCACACGACTGTTCGCAGGCGACGACAGCAAAATCCTCCTGCTTTCAAAACTTATCGATAACCCCTCCACTGCATGGGGACTCCACCAACCCGCCAAACCATGAGCAAACCTGAACAACAGTGGTATGTAGAACTCCACATAACGCACGATTATACACTCACCGCGAATCTGCACACTGCGTAGCACGCACGAGGCTTACATTTGCTTCGATTAGCAGCCGTGCGGCGAGTCTGGTTCTCATTTATCAGTTGCAAGTCACTGCTGTACAGCGCAAGTACATTTCCCACCCAAAAATAAAATAATCGCTAAAAGAAGGGATTACATTACATTACATTGATTGATTGATTTATTTATTATTGCTTTAGGTCCAGCGGACTCTTCCGAGCCAAATCAGGACCGGACAACCCCCGATCCGCATAAAAGATCTGTTGAAACAACCCCAGTGGGAAAATTGAATGCCCTCCACCGGCCAGTCGCTTTACAATAAAGACATCCCACGCGAGGGACGGCTGAGGGTTGACCTCAACTACGCGAACTCCCCGATTACAAAAACAAAATAGAATACAAACATCATTATAAATCATCAACAAAAAACATACATATAAAATGCCTATAGTGCTAAATAGTACATTCATAGGAAGCCCTAGTGACCACCCGGCAGAAAGCGTCCAACATTCCCAAGCTGATCCAACAGACCTCATACACAAACAAGGAGTCTTGTCCAGGAAGAGTTTTCAAGAAAAAAGGTAGGTCATTGATCTAGCGAAGAAGAAGATAGTATAGCAGAGTGGTAGGACAGATCGGGAATGGGAAAGAGCAAATGAGGAAGACAGCGACAGTGGGAATTTAAAGCACTAAATTTCCAGAAAGTGGGGATACTATTTATACTGAAACCCCCGGCACTCCAACGGGGGGAACTGTTGCCGCAGTTAATTTGTCATGCCTACAAAGGCAAGACAGGTTTTCAACTGGGGCTTTCACTGTACCCTTTATAGGTTAGAACAATCTACAGTGGCAAGATTGCTCATGACCCCAAGGGGTCTTACATTACATTACATGATTATTGCTTTAGGTCCAGCGGACTCTTCCGAGCCAAATCAGGACCGGACAACCCCTGATCCGCATAAAAGATCTGCTGAAACAACCCTAGTGGTAAAACTGAAAGCTCTCCACCAGCCAGTCACTTTACAATAAAGACATCCCACGCAGGGGACGCTGAGGCTGTACTCTAATTTATCGAACCCCCGTTTACAAAAACAAAATAGAATACAAACATCATTATAAATGATCAACAAAACACATACATATAAAATGCCTACATTGCTAAATAATAACAACATAGGAAGCCCTAGTGACCACCTGGCAGAAAGCGTCCAATATTCCCAAGCTGATCCAACAGACCTCACACAGAGTCCTGTCCCGGAAGAGTTTTCAAGAAAAAAGGTAGGAGACTGGTCTAGCGAAGAAGAAGATAGTATAGCAGATTGATAGAACAGAGCAGGAATGAGAAAGAGCAAATGAGAAAGACAGCGACAGTGGGAATTTAAAGCACTAAATTTCCAGAAAATGGGGATACTATTTATACTGAAACCCCAGGCACCCCAACGGTAAAGAAGGGATAAAGGAACATGGAAGTTTGACGTCTACACTCATCACGGGCGGTGATTATAGCAGGCGAGGGATAACCACCATCACAAGGATGAAGAGCAAGGGACCTGGCTCAACGTCGAACCACCAGAGCAATCGTACTGGCAAGATGGACGGGTGAAAGAGGGACCACTTTTATTTGAACCTAGGTCGTCACTGTGCCCGGTGAACCCTCCACGGCAAGCTATCGCTATACACTACTGTAAGCACAAAGCTACCAACAAACACACGTTGTTTACACAAAGTGTAAGTAGAACGCGAGATGACGGTGTATAGCGCGATCCTCCAAGTCAGTAGACATGCTCATTGTGCATGTATAGAAGAGGGGAGGGGGAAGGGGAGGGAAGGAAGTAATTTTTTAAAAACTTTAAAAGCGAAGTTTTGGTTTCTAGCCCCACAAAACGGGGGTGGGGGGTGGGGGGGGGGTTGGGAGAGGAGGGTGAGGGTGGGAGAGGGCCGCAGCAATAACAGCATCCAGTGACCTAATATAATTTTAGCAGAGGCTACACTGCAAGGGTTAAAAAAATTGTAGATCTAAAACTCAGGACGAGTTTTATGACTAAATTGAAATGGGTCCCATAGGATCCTGACTGATAAAAGTTCGCTGGTTTGGGGGATGGACTGTAAGTACACAGCGCAGCTGAGATTCACCGAGGTTTTACGCTTGCCTTTTCCTAATCTGTGAGAGGTAATCGACGAGTCTCCGCTACGCTGTGTCGGCTATAGGAAAACGACGGAAAAGAGGACTTAAAACATTGATTCCCAAAATCGTGCTGATGTTGCAAATGTTTAACAAACGATTTTTTTAAACATTTTTTTTTATTTTATTCGTGTCACGGTAGTACATACTAAGCCCGTTCAGAGAGGCAGGGATAGCTCAGTGGTCAGAGCGCACGACTTGTGTGAGTGCGTCTTGGGCGACGTGGGTTCGAATCCTGACTTCAGCAGACTATTGTGTGATTGCTGGATATTACGGGCCAGCGCCTTGAGAAGCTCTCTGAGCTTGTAAGTGCGCTATATAAGAGAAATCTTTTTCTTTCTTTCGTTTTTTAAATACCGACAGGAAAAAACAGAAGATTGGGAAATAAAGGTCCTAGATAGAGAAAATAGTAATTGTCGAGTATGACAGACGGACATTATAGGAAGAGACATGATGAGGACTTTTCTGGAAAAAAAACAACAACAATGAAACCAAACGATGTGTTTACGCAATGTAGCCAAGCATATTTATGTACGGCAAGAGATAAGAAGACCATATAACCAAAGTGTACTTCAACTACAGTTTTCTTGCCTAAAGTATCAGTCAATGACTTTGTTTGGAGAAAAGCACACGTTCGGAAGTGCAGTCAAGAACCCTCCAAAAGGCTTAATACCAAACTTCACAACTTTATCGATACCACCACATTACATTGCAACACGATTTAGTATCTGCACGCTATTTCACACGTCCAGTTCGGCTTGCGACCGGGCTCTGAGACTCGGTGTAAACATTTCTGGCCCTCTTCCGTATTCACATAAAATAATTCCTCGGTATTTTCACGTTAAGACAATTCCGTGTTAGGATTCAGGTGACAGTCAAGAGTTAAATTGCACTGTTGGTTTTTCCGTCTCTGCAAACTTGATCTAGAGTGCAGTTTTTCTAGAAGTTTAAAACCAGCCCCTACTTATACACTTTTGGGGAAATTAGACTGCACACAGCGCATTACAATTTGTTAGTGAGGACACTAAATAATAATAATAATAATAATAATAATAATAATAATAATAATAATAATAATAATAATAATAATAATAATACAGGATGCTATATACGCGCCTTTCCCCTAATCAATCGGGCTCAAAGCGCAGCGATCTATACCAACATACACGCTCACCTGTCTCATCCACCCTCACACACACCAAATACACACCAATCACTCAAACAGGTGGTGTAAAGGCAGGGAGATCGCTATTGGAAGACAGAAAGAAACTCGATTTTTTATTTTTGAAATTGGTATATTGACTGCGTCCTGTACCATTATTGAAGGGAGGGAGGAAACCGGAGTGCCCGGAGAAAACCCTCGGTGACCTCAATAGTCTCGTACCTAAGTCACATACGTTCGCCCCTTGCGGGAATCGAACCCGCGAACTTTGGCATAGGAAACCGGCGACTTATCCACTGCGCCACGAGGCCACCCAAATAACAAATCCATAGTAGAAGTTGAGGTGATTTTGTGTTAGAATTCAGGCGACAGTCAAGAGTTAAGATTGCACTGTTGGGTTTTCCATCGCTGTAAACTTGATCTAGAGTGCCGCTTTTCTAGACGTTTAAAGCCAGCCACTACTTAGTTTGGGGAATTAGCAGGCAACGAAGTAAGCTTATAATCTGTTCCTACAGACAAAAAACTAAACAGTCCACAATACTGTAGCAGTTAACATGACGTATGATCCCCAATTAGCCTCAATCTTTTGATGCGCCGAAAACATCGGTACACAGCAAAAGGGTTAGACATGGGCTGCACGTGACATCACTAGTAGAAAAACGTCAACAAAGATGAAGAAAAAAACCAACCAACAAACAAACAAACAAACAAACAAAAAGAACCATAACTCTGCGTTCCCAATGAAGATTTCTCATCGAAACACCGAGTTACAGCTCCTTTCTTTACATCATCATGTAATGTTGAAGCCTTTGACGGCAACGTCCGCTGTTTTAAAACACGCTGTGACTTCCTGGCTTACGACATAAGCAGATGTTTGTCTCTGAAGTATGAGAATTTGAAATAAAGTGGTTTGCTCTTCCAGGCATGCCCAGTTACGGTTATCGAGGTGTTGACATCGACTGGCAATTTTGCCCAACTGCTACACGCGTTTGTTGTTGTAAAGTGGAAAGTTTATGTTTCACTTCAATTTGCTTGATGGAATGCGACGCTAGGTAAATAAAGGTGATACGACATCTACCAGTAGCAGATAGCCAAAGCGTTTACAAGCGGGTGAAGTGTGGATGGGTGGGTAGAAAAGAGGGGGAGGGGGCTTGAGGTCGGCCGGTGCCCCAAAACTTCACAACCGTCAATCTCTTAAGTAAGATGAAAGCTTCAGATAACTTTGTTTATGAATCTATAAAATAAAATTAATATCTCTGTCTCTCTCCGTCTCTCTCTCTCTCTCTCTCTCTCTCTCTCTCTCTCACACACACACACATGCACACCCACACCCACACGCAAACACACATTTCGATAACTTTAAAAAAAACCAAAACCGTAAACTTTAACAACCTTATTAACGCACACACGCAACACACTCAAGCACGATCGCGCTCGCCAACACACAAATACACGTACACACACTAAAGGTGCGGTCTGACGTGAAGTAAAACAGAAGCAAAGCGGTAAACAAAGCCAAGCATCTGCTGCTAGAAGCAAGTGCGTTTATAATGCTTTGCTTTGTGAAGCAGTCACACGATGAGAAGTTTTGCATAAGCAGTCTGCGTGGAAGCAAAGCGAAATAAGTTGTAAATCAGTTACCTCCCTTTCCGTCAGATTGACCCTCACAGAAGAAGTCCATGAGGCCTTTTTCAGGGTTTGGTTTCTGTAATTTTGACTTCTAACATTCCATAATGCCTCGTGGCTTTGAATTAGATCGAGGAGAATAAACGTATCGTCTTGTTTCAAATTTGCTAATGGCCCAGTAGCTTTTGATGCCGTTATGAGCGCTGAAATGATAACAACCTCGTTTTCGTACGTCGGCTCTTCTGATTGGCTGGCAATCAAATGCTTCAGCGAAGCAACCCAAAATTTTAGAGCATGCTCTAAACTGAAAGCATCGGCTTTGCTTCACTCCGGCGCTTTGCTGCTGTTATGCTTTAGGTCTAGTCACAAGATAAACATCGTCAAAACTACGATGTTTCGTGTTTTACTGGCTGTTTTGCTTCTGTTTCACTTCCCGTCAGACCGCACCTTAACACAAACTTGAAACACAAGATGGCAAGCCACTCAAATGTATTACCAGACACTCGCGCACATGGCTGACAACAAACACTGTAAATAGTGTTCATTAACTTTGGCGGGTGGGAGGAAAGGTAGGTGGATTGTTCTGTCTTAGAAATAAAAAAGAAAATAAGCGAAAATACATCAAAGATGAATGGCGACAAAGACAGCGACACAACCATTTGCATTCAATTTGCCCATGGATTTGTCAAAAACTTTCTCCAGGTGATACTTATCATTGGGTTTATCAAGCATGAAATGGAACAGTCACTGACGCCTAAAACCGTCCGTGTCTTTGCTATAATTACACTACGATGATGGTTTGTGAACTCTCTAGACTAGTGGAAGTAGACAGACACTTGATTATTGTCCTTGTCTGCCGGGTAAGGTTTAAGTGCAAATCCCCACCCGCACAGAATTAAATTAAGGAGCGTGCGCTCGCTCGCTCTCCCTCTCTCTCTCTCTCTCTCGCAAAGTAATGCTAAAATCGTTTGCTTCTCTGAACAAAATACTGAATCTGAATATAAATCTGAATCTCTCTCTCTCACTCCCTCTCTCTCTCTTTATTTTCCCCCCTCTACCCTACCTTTCCCTCCCTCTCATCCATCCACTACGTTCGCAAGTCACATAAAAGACTACATTATCTTGTCCCTGACTCATTTCTATCATGGCTGGCGGCAGAACATACAATAAGTGGCAATGGAGCGTCAAGAAATAATTCCGCCTAATGCATTATGCAGCAAGCCTCAAAAAGAATATTCCCCCCCCTCTCTCTCTCTCTCTCTCTCTCTCTCTCTCTCTCTCTCTCTCTCTCTCTCTCTCTCTCTCTCTCTCTCTCTTTCTCTCTCTCTCTCTCTCTCTCTCTCTCTCTCTCTCTCTCTCTCTCTCTCTCTCTCTCTCTCTGCTCTTTTGACACACACATACACATACACGCACAAATGTATGTCTCAATATATGAACTGATTCGTAACATGCTATGGCGAGCAGGATGTGAAAGGCAGAAGGCAATGCATGCTAAGATGATGGGTGCATCTACATGTAAATGTCCAGGTTGGCAGCTTTAAAAAAAGTTGCCGTTTTTGAGCAAATGAGAAAAAAGGGCGACGTGGTTTGAACAGAAATGTATTTCTGGCCATTTGGGAGGATGTAACATCGAAGTATCATCGCACTAAGCTGTTCTCTTCATCCTACGCCCACTGTCCTGTCGTCATCATCATCATCATCGCCGTTGTCGTTATTGTCGGCGTCGTCTTTTTATCACCATCATCAACACCTCTACCCAATGGTGTGCCCTGGGCTACCTAAAAATATTGCTCCACCACGACCAACTTCCAACACATTTATAACGATTTGAACTGTTGGCCTATAAAATACTGGCCACTGTGACTTTCAAAAAGCCCTCAAAAGATTATTTCATGAAAATGGGTGCTGACAGATGTGGTACAAATAATGGCTACCTTAGCGCCCAAACTCTTATAAATATGTTGGAATTGTTCTCAGGTAGAAAACGCCTTAGGTGGTGAAGGGTTTGATCAGAAATGCTCATTCATTTATTTTTTAATAAATTTAATTTAAGCCACCACCGATTTTTTGGTGGTTAAAAATAATACGAGCAATCGGTGGTGCTTAATAAGTCAACCTTATTTTTAGACGACATCGATTTTGACCAACATGTGAGTTGATGATTTGAAACGTAATAATCGATGTTGAACTTTCACCGATTTCGCTCAAACTTCACAGGCACGTTCTCTAGGAACATACCTATCCGAAGATATATAATATTTAAACAAAAGCAGCGTAATTTTTGTTTTACAGCGTTTTTTTACACCCCACTTAAAACCCGTAGTGGTGTGCCTAAATGGCTACCTAAGAAATGCTATGATGCTCTACTATTTACAACTAATTCAGGTACCATGCTCTAATAGAAAAATGGTAACACCCCTACACTTAAAGCCTACATAGTCTGTAGACAGGATGGCATTTAATAAGTGTTTAAGTACATAGTCTAACCAACGTTAAGTAGCCTGTGCCAAGCTTGGAAAATCACCACGCCACTAAATTTCGTCCATATATCATAAACGCTTTATTATTAAAACACCATGCATATATGGAATAACCATTACAGTATATTCATTTGCAATAAAACAATGAACAATCCACAGGCGGCGGAAGCTGTTCAGGATTGGGGGGGCACACACACATTTTATTCACTGACATCAGGGCCGGACCTGGGAAAAGTCGAGGGGGTGGGGGGGGGGTTACAGATTCAGCGAAGGCGCGAAGCGCCGAGCCTTCTAGGGGGGTCCGGGGGCATGCTCCCCCGGAAATTTTTTTTTCAAGGATGCAAAATGGTGCAATCTGGTGCAATCTGAACCTTGAAAAAGCCATCTGTGATGGTTTGGGACTTTGAGCTTTTGGAACAATTGAACTGACAAACTCTGGGGTACACAAATTATCCTCTGCCCCTCCCTTATAAAAAAATGAAAACCAAAAAAAAAAAAACCACACGCACTCACACAAACATTTATTTATTAGCAGAGATGTTTTGTTTACTATTATTATTCACTACTTTTTGTTGATCGTTAACGGTATAAAGCTTTACCTTGTAGTTTATGAACATCACCGCCCTGCTTTCACTTAATTCAGTCTTGCTGCACTAGGTTCCTCGGCATTAGTACCAATTGTGAATTGTATCTTCTGGCAAAACAGTTAACTGCCTCTTTGAAGTCAATATCAACATCCCTGTGCACTTTCAGTAAAGCAAGTCCATTTAGTCTCTGTTGCCCCATTGTAGAGCACAGGTAGTTTTTCAGGTTGCGCAACTGACTGTTTGAACGCTCACACTCGGCAGTAGTGACAGGCAGGGTGCAAAGGTTCTTTAGCATGATGAACAGGTTGGGATAAAAATCCCTGTCCCAATGTTTCAGTGCTTCTGATGCCGTGGATGGGATGATAGCTGTCGCATTCTCAGCAGCACTTCGCCATTTGCAAACCCACCGTTGGTATTCTGCATCAAGGGTAGCGTTATCTGGTAGGTCAGACTCCCACAACATTGCCAGTGTCTTCACCCCTTCTGGAACCTGCATGAAACCATCCTGGTTGTCTATTAAAGTGCTTGGCACCAGACAGAGACCATCAACTGCTAGGCCAGCATTTTTGAACCTCGAGTCCAATTCGGTTGACAGGTGTTCCAAGAAAGGAATGGCAATGCTAATCTTGAAATATTCTCCCGGGTCCGGCCCTGGACATTTACTCCAAATAATTTGAACTATTTTCATAGACACTATGTGAGAGAGAGAAAAAAAAGATATATCATATATTTCTACAACTGTGCATATAAGAGAGGGGGAGGGAGAGGGTAGAGACAGGGAGAGAAACTGACCTGACAATGTTGATCCATCACAGTAAAAAACAGCAGTCATGTCATTTGCATGGGAAATTACACCGTTAATTTTCCAAAGTATGCCTTACGGCGTTCATTTCTATTGATAAATTCGTAAGCAGTTTGCGCTAGGTCTAGTTGATCTACTTTGTCTTTGAAAACATGCATTATAAGACAATTTATTATTTAGACGCTCCTGCGTCATCGTTGCCCGAATGTATGTTTTTACCCGCTTTAGGGCTAAAAAAAAACTGCGTTCAGCCGTTGCAGTTGTGGTTGGGATGGTGAAATACAGTCTGAGAAGTTTATCCACTTCACTCAGCATCCGTCGAACAGTGTCAGAAGCTTTCAGTTCATCCGGCAATGCTTGGAAGATGGTGATCCTAGAGTTAGCCGCCTTCCTGGTGTCACCCAGTGCATGTGGGAGGAGTTCTAGCTGAGTTTTGAGTCTTTCCAAGTCGATGTCAGCGGAATATGTATCTTTGATTTCTTGAGGAATTTCTGGCCTCTTCCCTGCTGCTCCATCACTTAGAAGAACTTCAATTTTCCTTGGTAAGTCGAGAGCTATTTGATCAAACCGGCTCTTTAAATGTTCCTTGATGTTGTCAATGGCCTCACAGTATTGCTGTCTGTAGTAAGCAGATGGACAAGAGTAGCTGTGACCCTGTGAGCCATCGTCCAGTCTTCGTGAAGGCTGTTTCTGTCTAGGAACGCAGGGCTCATCGCACAAATTTGCAGCTTTCGTTGTGATGTCAGCAAAAAATGTCTCATAACAATCTTCATGCCGCATGCCTTCAAGTGTTCTCAGACAAAATGTCAGCAGCGTTTACTGCGTCATCACAAGTCGTTTATTTTCTTTGAAGAACTGCCGCCAGCTCTTCAGTCACAGCAAAGATCTCATCTTTGAATCTTTTTGCAACTCCTGACACATGACCCTGAAAATTACTCGCCCCGTCGTAGGCCTGGCCCCTGCAGTTTTGCACTGGCAAGTCAAGTCTGATCAAGCAGTCCTTCAGTGCTTTGAAAATGGTCTCAGCACAAGTATTGTTAACTTGCATCAGTCCAGAGAAAGGGGGAAAATATTGGTTTGAACCTCCAAATAATGTTTTTTGAGGGGCTGAATATTGGGGGGGCAAATGTATAGGTTTGCCCCCCCAATATTTTTCTTGGGGGGGCCAGTGCCCCCCTTGCCCCCCCGCTTCCGCCGCCTGTGCAATCTTGGTGGTGGAGAATTTTAAAAATAAATCTGTATTTAGTATGCTAAAGTAGCCAAGTACAGGCTAAAGTAAGCACAAATCAAGAAAAGTAGACAACCCCACCCCTCCCTATATTCAGTCATGCGGTATCTGCCTTGACAATCAATAATGTATATGTATACCTCAATTTCTGGCTTTAATTTTTTATACCTGCAATACTATCTACAATAATTTGTTAAAATTGTTGCGCCTAACGGATTTCGCTGCCACGGTCAAAGCCTATTAGGCCTACGTGCAGTTGTTAATTTTAAAAAATGGTGGATGTGTGCAAACTCCTACATTGAATAACTTGGATCTAAATGTTTTTTTTAATACTATCTGCACCCACGAAAAACACAATTAAATTTGAAAAGTTTTCCTGCAGTATCACGTTTTTCAACAAAAAAAAGTCGAGCTATTAACATACATGCGCATTATAATTTTTTTATTATGACGCCTGAGAAGGTCAAACACACGGTCCGGTCCAGATTTTCAGTCATTCTTTGTAAACATGTTGGCGGCAAGAGGCGGTCGAGTGAAAGGTTCCACCAAAGATAATGTCGATGTTTTCAACATTGAGACCCTGTTGGCCAGAAAGACTATTAGGGTGAGTATATTTTGTGTTTGCTTTTTATTGAAATAGGGTTTGGATTGGTATGATTTCATTTCAGCTTAAGCTGCCGAAGCGTTACACCACAGTCAATGCTGATGCATGCAGCATGGTCTGCATGGCATGGACGCCATGGTACAAAAATGGCAAGTTGTCATTGAGGAAAATAGCAAAAAGCTGCAAGCTTGATTTCTCCTTGCGAGACATATTCCTATCAGTAAGATTTCATACTCTTTGAACTTGAGATAGGTAAGCTAGTGCTGTACATTTACTAGTACTACGATAGATTCTGTTCAATTATGATTAGCTCAGATCAGTATTGCCACTATTGGTAGAGCACCGGACTCCCGATCGTGGGTTCGAACCCCGGCGGGAGCAAACTGTATGTGTATGCTTCTTTTAGGTGACACTTGTACCAACAGCGCCTTGAATTGCTGTAATGGCGAGAGATATATGCGCTATATAAATCGATGCATTATGCATTAATAATTCAGGCAATTCTGTACTATTTCTAAAATTCACATTTTCTGGAACTTAAGCCTATCTTATTAGTAGGCTATTGAGTATTGCCACTAAGGCATAATTATTAGTATTATTAATAATATTAGTATTAGAATATATAAGATTGTGATTAGATGTAGTTTCTATGCATACATTTACAAGCTCAATGATGGACTATCTTTAGTATCTTATAGGCCTAACAGTAGGCCAATAGTATTCATTGAGAAAACCTGTTGCAGAAATGGCTTGTAGTTGTAGGTTGTATGCAGCAAAATAAAAACCACTAGTGAGTGGTGGTGATACCATATTGTCTAATTAATTTCCTGATCCTTCTAAATACAGCGATCAATCTTTTAAGTGACCATCATAAGTCATTTGACCAGGTCACACTCACAGGAAAAGAAATACTAGTAATAGATCAGTTTGTTTTTTTTTAAATTTAAATAATAATAATTAGCCCTACAGTATTTATAATGTGCTTAAGATAACTCTAAACGCGCACTCAACTCTGACACACGCAAGTGCACACTATCAGTATCACAACGTATAAACATTTAATCACAAACCAAACAAATATGAAACTGTACACGGGCAGTAAGAAGTGTTATTTAAAGCAGACAAAAAATCCTCGCAAATATTGACCATCAAAATCAATAGGTCATTTGACCAGTTGGCTGACAAAATAAAGCCCCCCCCCCTCCCCCCCCAAAAAAAATAGGTCTGTTGACGGTATCCCAACCGACCCTTATTTTTCGGCCCGACCCTATACATTTTTGGGGATCGTCTTTAAAAAAAAAAAAAATTCGGCGAACTCGTTGAAACATGAGTAAAAAAGGTTTAATAGGAAAAAAAAAACTCCGACCTACCGACCCTATTTTTTTCCCCCTACGTTACCTTAAACAGACCTTTTTTGTGTGGCCTTAATAGGTTATTTCAGACTTGAATGGTTCAATGACCGATGACTGAAGCCAAGAATTATCCCTGTATATATGTTTGTTGTTTTCAGAGATTGTACTATTACTTGGTCAAGTGGGAAGGTTATCCAGGGCAAAATGCTTCCATTTACAAGAAGTTTGACAAGGTAAGGATGTACTTTATTTTGTATACAGTTTTTAAAAACAAATCATACACATAGGTTCATCGCATAGCACTTTAGTCAAGTCAATATATTCTTTATTCCATTAAAAAGGAAAATTTGGTTTGCCACAATGATACTCACTGTATAAAATACAATAAATAAAACAAACTCATAAATAATTATGAACAAAATAGATTTATCGTGGAAATGAGTTATGAGATGGGTATTTACACATGAGAAAAAAAGATACTTAGGCACGAAAGCACACAATCGCATGCGCACTCGCACGCACACTGTGTTTATGCCCACCACGCAGTCATCCACCAACCTATCATAATAAACTGAAAGTGAGATATATGCCTAATGCAGAATGCTACAGCTGAACATGCCTGCCACTAACCTGCATACAGCTTACCTCCTCCTATCAAAACTAACAACAAGGGCAATTTAAGTTATTCAATCAATTAACCAAAATACATAATAAGATACAATGAAGTATAAGTCTAACCTCATAAGACCAACCACTAACATGTCAACTACAATTGAATTATATTTCATTTTATCGTAACTTGACACAAGACTATATCACATGTACACTAATACAGTCTAGCACAAATAAAATAATTTTAATAACACAGCATACAGGCTTGAAAGCCTTTAGCTCTCATATTATGACTTCATGAGGGTTCCTGGTCTGTGATCCATGGCAACTACTCTATCAATTTTGATACTTTCATAACTCCCCAAGGAGTGGAGTAGACATACCTACCAAACAGTTTTTCCCGAACTAAAAAAACAAGGGGTTTTTATACCCCCAAACAAAAAGTTAAGGGTTTTTATACTCCCAAACCAAGTGTTTGGGTTTTTTATCGCCGCTGGGTATCATAAGATAACAGCAGGGTTTGTACAGGACTGGAAAAGTTCTGAAAAGTCTGGAAAAATTACTTTGGTTTTCCTATCCTATCCTGTCCCGTAACCTGGAGGTCGTAGGGGCACCACAGATGATCGTTTAACCAGCATACTCCATCTTTCTCTGTCCTCAGCAGCCCTGATGGCTTCGCTCAGTGTCAAACCAGTCCATTCTCGAGTGTTGTCCTCCCACCTCTTTTTCGGTCTCCCTCTTCTCCTACCTTCTTGCACTGTGCCTTGCAGAATAGTCTTTGCAAGGACTGATGATCTGGTGACGTGGCCATACCATCGGAGTTTTCGTTTCTTCACCACTGTGAGCAGGTCATCGTGTTGTCCAATGGCTTGTGTGATGGTCTGTCGGACTTCGTCGTTGGTGATGTGTTGAGTATAGGAAATGCCCAGAAGTCTTCTGTAGCACTAGGTACTCCAAGCTCTTCATTGGCTCTTGTCCGGTCGGCAGTTTTGACTCAGTTTTCACTTCACTTTCAACACTTATTATTAATGTAAAACTGCATCAAAACGAACAGTGGCTGTATTCAAATAAAAATTGAAAGCTTTATCTTTACATCTGTGTTGTTTTTAATGCATGTTTATGCGAAAGATTCCGAGAAAACAGCTTTTGAATACGCCCCTATCCGAGCGCTGAATGGCGGTGCGGAAAAAGTTGTCAGCGTCGTTTGCTGAGAGGGGCTCGTTTCAAAGTCTAAGTGCTTTGCGATACTTCATTGGATGGCCTAAAAATAAGAACCAATGAAAAGTTCGGATACTTAGCTTCATTTACATATAGGTATTGTGGGGCTCTCTTGTGTAAAAGTTTTGTTACGAGCCGAACAAAGTGGATAAAGCGGTTTTGATGTAAGTTTGATTTTAACTAGAAGTTTAAAACTTAGCAAGAAATAAAGAGCAGACTTTCCTTTATAAAACTAGGGTATTTATTAATTTGTGCATTACTGTATCGCGGAGCGCTTTGCCGTAGAAAAGCCTACCCAAACGGTGTTCGGGAATTCCTGCGGTCATTGCGTACTCGTAGGCCTGTTCAACGACACGCGTGCTGAGCGTAGTAGCACACCAGTAGGCCTATAATTTGCCGGCGCGCACTGCGAATTTGATGATTTCCCAACTTTGAAGCACCAAAACGGCTGAACATTACATGGGAGAGGCCTGAAGAAAATTGGGCTTGGAGTATAACATATGAAGGGGTTACCTGTCAAAAATCAGCTTCCTGGTATCAATATTGGCTTCACTTTGAGACTCCAAAGTTGTCAATTTCTTCAATTCCAAAACGTTGCCAAAAAAACACCAACATTCGGCATTTTCAAACATTAATAACTTTTTACCTATTTGTCCTATGGGGAAAAAAAATATACCACTGTGTTCAGAATGAAAAGCTCTTTAAATCTATGTCAGTTTTGTGATGAGGAAATCATTTTTTAAAAATGGCTTTTGACTACCTAGTAGCACCTCATCTCCATGCTTTGTATTCTTCGTTGGAGATCTGCCGTGAGGGTCCATGCTTTGCAAGCATATAGGAAGATGGAGATGACAAGGGAGCGCAGCAGTCTTACTTTGGAATGTAGACTGATGGTCCTGTCTTTCCAAATGGGCTTTAACCTTGTCAGGGCAGCCGTTGTTTGTGCGATCCTGGAGAGGACTTCCTGTCGGGACCCAATGTCTGATACAATGGCTCCTAAATATTTGAAGCTATGCACTGTGTTGAGGGATTGGCCTTGGGCTTTGATGTCCGTGTTGATGCCTTTGGTGTTGTTGGTCATCATTTTGGTCTTCTCTGCACTTATTTTTATTCCATAAGCTCTGGAGGTGGTATCAAGCCTCTGTACCAGCTGTTCAAGTTCTTGTTCCTTTCCAGCCAATCCATCAATGTCATCCGCAAAACGAAGATTGGAGATTTCTCTACCCCCTATGCTGACTGTACTGTGCCTTCATGATCTGCAAGAGCATCTGACATGATGCGCTCTATGTTGAAGAGTGTTGGAGAGAGTAGGCATCCTTGACGCACACAGATTGTTGTTTTGAACCAGTTCCCGATGGCGCTGTTGTGGAGGACTACACTGGTAGCCTTGTCATACAGGCTTTTGATGACTTCAATAATTTTAGGGCTGATGTTGTACACTTTCATTGTTGCCCATAGAGCTGCATGCCAGACTCTGTCAAACGCCTTCTTGAAGTTTATGAACACATGATATAGATGTTGTTGGTGCTGTAGGTATTTCTCACAGATTATTCTGAGGTTGAAAATCTGTTCAGTGGTACTTCGCCCTGCCCTGAATCCTGCTTGTTCTTCAGCTATGATTTATTCAGCTTTGGGGTTTTAACCTGTTGAGTATTATTTTCAGGAGGACCTTGCTGGGATGGCTGATGGTGCGGTAATTTTCACACTGTTGAAGGTTACCTTTTTTTGGGAAGAGTGATGACAAGCGACTGGGTCCATGGTATAGTCCACTCCCTACTCTGCCAGATCTTGTTACACTACGAATGGTGAGGGCATCAATCATCGCTTCTCCTCCTGCTTGTAGCAGTTCCGCGGGTATGTTGTCCACTCCCGCTGACTTCCCTTTCTTTAGCGATTGCACTGCTTTCTCAACTTCTTCCCAGCGAATTGGGAGGATTTCTTCTTCTTCTCTGTTCTCGGGACATGCTAGAACTGATGGGTCTCCATTTGGTGTATGGTTGTAAAGGTCAGAGCAGTACTCTGTCCATCTGTCCAAGACTTCTTTGGTTTTCCATGCCCTTGAAAAGTCTTGGAAATCATACCCAGGTCTGGAAAAGTCTGGAATCTGAAGAAATTTTAATCTGTGTACAAACGTCAAGGAAAAACATAAAAGGCAGACCAAAAAAAAATCACTTCACATACCTTAATGTAACTCGTTATTTTTCCGAATAGAATCGCGATTTTAATTACCGAACACCACTTTCGCTAAAGCCATTCTTATGATGAGAGTCTTGTAGAAGCAATGGAATCTAAAGTATTATCCACCTCATCAGTATCATCAGCAAATACTTATTTCTTAACACTACATTCCACCTGATTCAGCATGTGATTACTAAAATATTTAAACAGATTTGGTCCCAGAACTCTCCCCTGGGGGACGCAGCTCGTAACCTTAATTTTACCTGAACTACTGCCATTTACTGTTACGTATATAATATCGAGTTCTGCTACTTTTAAAACAGCTATTAATTCAGGATAACAGTTTCCCACTAACTCTATACCCCAGTTTTTGCAAAGGCTATTGCGCCACAAGGTATTGAACGCCTACATAAATAAAAGCACACTAAGAGGGTCTTCTTTGCCGGCAAAATGGCTGACTATGAGCTTATTTCGCCTGGGAATGATTTTCTTAACATCCATCTTTGAAAAGTGCATTTTCCACGAAAGGCAGAAACTATGGGAAGGGTTGTCATAGTACCAAAATCACATGGAACAGTGGCAAAGCTGTCAGACCTGTGATTTCTTGTACTAGATTTCGTGTAGTGTCCATGACAGTCAAGGCACTAGTGTACAGTGTCAAGGTTATGTTCCTTGTCTTGCTAAAAAGATTGAAGCCCCAGGCAGAGGAACTACCGTCAGAAAGACCTGGCATGGATGGAGTGAATTAGACTTTTTATCGGCACCACTTGCGATCACGTTCTGTCTTATTGTCATGAGTAAAATGTAAATCAAGGTAACTAATGATGGTTAGTGGTCATGATTTGACCAATATGGGTCAAACTCAAACTAATGTTGATGGTTTTACCCTTGCAGATGTTGTCAAGTGAAGGAGATAGAGACACCCGAGATACAAATTCGTCAAGTGAAGAAGATAGAGACGACATCCAAGATGACGACAACAGGAGTTCAACTGTCGAGTGCAAGAACGACTTGCATAAGAAGACTCCTGGAGCCAGCTCATCATTCACCTGTTCTGCTCACCCACGCAAAACGAAATCTTCAACATCAGAAGCTGAAGAGGTTTGTTTATAAGAAGTACTGTCACATGCATGAAAAATATTAATAACGATATTAAAATAATTGTGGAGCGCTTATTTATAGTTGATATCTTGAAATTTGAATCTTGAACACTTAAAAACAAGCTTGTATACTTAAAGACTCATGTTGTCAGGTCTGTATCGCAAGTCTTGGGGTACAGTTACAAATTATTTGTGCGTTTTCACAGCTTTTGGAAGCCGCCAGAATGTTGTACAAAGATTCAATTGCTTCTGCAAGACTTAAATTGAAGGTTTTGATAAAAAAAACTGTAACAAAGCTTGCTTTGGAAGAAATGTAATGAGTCCTGTACCTATAAGAACAATATGAGCTGATCTGTGTTTTTCAAATGGCATTAAACAATAGGACATTAATTTTGTCAGCAGGACGAATCAGTTAATGTTTTAACACTACAGTTTAACTAATTTTTTACTTTATTTTTCTATGGTAGTGTTTTAACAGTTTAACATATTTTTTACTTTATTTTTCTATGGTAGTGTTTTAACAGTTTAACATATTTTGTACTTTATTTTTCTATGGTAATGTTTTAACGGTTTAACTAATTTTTTACTTTTTCTATGGTACTGATTGGGCTCTTTATAGTCCGCTGGACCCTGTAAATATTATCTATTATGTCCGTTGGACCCTACAAGCAAGGTTTAAGTAACTGTCAGAAAAAGCTGGCATGGCAATGTCAATGAATGGACAGACATGACCATGCCAGCCTTCCTGTCAATTAATAATAATAATAATGCACCGATTTATATAGCGCACATCTTTCGCCATTACAGCAAATGCAATTCAGGGCGCTTTTGGTACCTATAAGTAGCATACATATAAAGTTTGCCCTTGCCGGGATTCAAACCCACAATTGATAACAGAACGCTGTGCGCTTTATTTGCACCCATGACCCCCTGACGACCAGGTTAAGGGTCTGAGTGAGAGAAAGTGAGTAATGATAATTTGCTGTCATGCATACATGAGCATGTACACAGTCGACTTTTGATCAGCACCTCTAGCCAACGAACGTATTGTTTTAGTGTTGTTTGGAGCTAAAGAGCTACCATCAGGAAGACCTGGCATGACTGGAGGGAATTAGACTTTTAATCAGCATCACTTGCGATCACATTCTGTCTTATTGTCATGAGTAAAATGTAAATCAAGGTAACTAATGATGATTGGTGGTCATGATTTGGGGAATATGGGTCAAATTCAAACTAATGTTGATGGTTATGCCCTTGCAGATGTCGTCAAGTGAAGAAGATAGAGACGACGCCCCAAGATAAAGACAACAGCAGTTCAACTGTTGACAAGTGCAAGAACGACTTGCATCAGAAGACTCCCGAAGTCCGCTCATCATTCATCTGTTCTGCTCACCTATGCAAGAGTCCGTTACGAGATATGAAAGAAAAAAGAGTAATTTTCTTCCAGTAAAACTTGAAGTAAAAATGTTAAAAACACTTAAGACAAGCTCCCTATGGTATCCTAAATGGCGCACTGTCAAATAAGCTTTTTTTTCACTCTCCTGCATAGCAATGTGATTATGCACTCACCATAAAACAACTTTTCTCCTGATTGTTGCAGATCTGCTTGAGATGAGTTCTAGATCAAACATATCTTTGTAGTCCTGTGGATCCTATATACATTGTTTATCTATATTATATACAAAATTATGTCCGTCTGTCTGTGCAAAAACTTTAATATAGTTAATTACTCAGAACCTATTTTATTTATAATAATCCAAGTGGTAGGATGATGTATGCCAGAGCTTGAAAATATCAGTGATTGAATGACCTCACTTTAGGGTCAAGGTCACAGGGTAAACAAATGTTATTTTAAAAAATAACTATTTGATTATACAGGAGTGTTCATGTGGAGGTGTGGAGTTCAAGGTCACCTTAAGGTCAAAGTCAATATTATTTTGTGTTTTATTGCAGCTTTTTTGTTTCAGTTTGTTAAAACTGTATCCACACTGTGTATTAATTTTCATGTAGAATTAATTGTGAATAAGTTCCCTAACAGGCGAGTCAGTCATATTGGCTTTCCCTATGAAGCTTTACGAAATTTTGATTTGTATCCCTAAAGTCTAAACTCGATTTTACAGAAGCAGTTATTCAGACCTGTAATTTTTATGTACATTTTCACAAGACAGGACCAGTGGATGACTGTATTAGATAGAAACATGTTGATCAATATTAGCTAAAAATGTGTATTAAGTGACTATAATATTAAAAACATACCCCTTGGGGTCATGAGCAATCTTGCCACTGTAGATTGTTCTAACCTATAAAGGGAAAAGTGAAAGCCCCAGTTGAAAACCTGTCTTGCCTTTATAGGCATGACCGATTCACTGCGGCAACAATAACCCCGTTGGAGTGCCGGGGGTTTCAGTATAAATAGTTGTCCCCACTTTCTGGAAATTTAGTGCTTTAAATTCCCACTGTCGCTGTCTTCCTCATTTACTCTTTCCCATTCCTGCTCTGTCCTATCACTCTGCTATACTATCTTCTTCTTCGCTAGATCAATGACCTACCTTTTTTCTTGAAAACTTTTCCTGGACAAGACTCCTTGTTTGTGTATGAGGTCTGTTGGATCAGCTTGGGAGTGTTGGACGCTTTCTGCCGGGTGGTCACTAGGGCTTCCTATGATGTTATTATTTAGCAATATAGGCATTTTATATGTAAGTGTTTTGTTGATAATTTATAATGATGTTTGTATTCTATTTTGTTTTTGTAACCGGGGGTTCGAGTAGTTGGGGTAAAGCCTCAGCCGTCCCCTGCGTGGGATGTCTTTATTGTAAAGTGACTGGCCGGTGGAGGGCATTCAATTTTCCCACTAGGGTTGTTTCAGCAGATCTTTTATGCGGATCGGGGGTTGTCCGGTCCTGATTTGGCTCGGAAGCTTCCGCTGGACCTAAAGCAACAATCAATCATCAATCAATATTAAAAACATTTGTATCAAGTGACTATATTAGCTAAAAACATGTGTATCAAGTAGACTAAATTAGCTAAAACATGTGTATCAGGTGCAAGTTGCAATGTTATGGAGTTGGTTATTTTGATTAAGGTCAGTGAAGTGCATAGCGCCCATTTGAACAGATGTCATTTCTCATTACACCAATATCTGTACTGCATGTGTTAAGTCGGAGGCAAATGAATGTAATAGGGGTGGTAGATTTTGTTGTTCCGATGTGTAAACCACACTTGTCTTCCCATGCACAAAATCTCAAAATAAGTATAGGGACCCTCACAGTGGGTATCTTCACCCCGCCAGCAATTGTGTTATCCTGCTTAACTCTCAAGTGAAAACTCTCCTGTAAAACGGGGCACAGTGCATATGGGCCTTCCGTAGTTCGGGGATGCCATCTTAAAATTAAAATAAATAATGCCAAATCAAAAGATGTTTCACATTGACATGTCTTCTGTTCAGTTTTAACAAGCAATGTTTTTGTGGTTGGTTTTGTTCTTCTCTTTATAAGCGTATTTACTGATTTAGCATAACTAAGAATGATTAGGGACAGCTATGGGGTCAGAGCGCACGCCGAGTGTCTTTGGCCACGTGGGTTCGAATCCTGACTTCAGCGAACTATTTTGTGCATGCTGGATAGTAGTGGCCAGCGCCTTGAGAAGGTCTGAGCTTGTAAGTGCGCTATATAAGAACAATCCATTTTTAGATGTAAAGGTATATTTACAGTTGTGGAAGCACATAATCACCTGTGTGTGAACTAGAAGAAAGTTTCAGGTAACATGACATAGCATGTGAAGTGTTTAGAGAAAACCATTATTTACGTCTGCTGTTGTAGTGTCGGCCGCTCAAATTCCAGATAAGGACTGTTTTACATGGCAAATAACATATGTTGCTGTTATATTGTGCAAGATATTTTGATGTGAAGTTGTTTTTTTTACTACAAGTTTGAACAACTCAATTGTGCATTGTTTTATGTACTACTACTACTACTACTACTACTACTACTAATAATACAAGAATTTATTAAGCATACATATCTCACCACAAGGCGACTCGAGGCGCTGTTGGTACAAGGGTCACCGATGAGAAGCATGCACATTAAGTTTGCTCCTGCCGGGATTCGAACTCATGATTCATGACCTCTCTTTCTCAATTTTTCATGATTAGAATGTAAATGTAAATGTTGACAGCTGGACTTTACACTGTCCACCAGCAGTGGACTCTGTTCCCAAAAATCCAGAAGGATGGAGTGCTATGCAGAAATTTGTTCATTAGTTTGTGTGAAAATGCAGTTGACAAAACCAAAACAAAAAAGATGATGTAATTATGGTGATGTCACTCAATATACTAAGTTTGTTTTAGGTTGAAGGCATTTGAACATTTTAATTATTTTTTTATACTAGATACCCAGTTTGAAGGGAAGAAAAAGAAGAAAGGTCACATCAGTGATCACTCAATATGCATCAGTTTGGTTTTGGAAAAAAAGGGAGAGTGTGATGTTGATGTCATAACTAGGATAAAAAATAATAATATGAAGAAGAGAACCTCGCAGCGGGCATCTTTATTTATTTGAAAGATGCCATGTTACGTTTGAGCAATTTATTGACATTAGTTTTTTGTTGTTGTGACGCTTATTATGATCGTTGTTATGATGATGATGATTGTTGCTAATGATTGAGCATTAGAAAAGCACATTGTAATAAGGTTTTACGTAATTTACATTATAAAAAATAACTGCAATTGATTAAGCAGACTTCAAAACTTCATTACTACTGTTTCGTTTTTAGCAAATAACAGTTTTGAATATTTCTGCACCTAACATGTGGTGACCTTTAAAGCGGGTATCTTTACCCATTTGAATGCAGCTTCAAAGATGTTACGTTTGAGCAATTTATTGACAAAATATGATTTATTTTTGTTGGAATGATAATGAATATTATTGTTATTATAGTGATTGTTGTTGCTAGTGATTTAGAAGGAAAAAACACATCAGATTTGATGTCATTTGCTTTTATAACAAAACGAAACAAATAAAAAAGACTTCAACACTTGCATTACCACTGTTGTTTTTGTTTAACCAGTTTTAATGTTTCTCCACCTCTCTATTACTGTTGGTCCATGTATTTTTGCTCCATCTTCCAATGGTTGTCTATTGTGATGTTTATGTGCATTGTGTGTTTTTATGTTTTATGCGCTTTGAGCAGAAATGTTGTCTGATATGTGCGCTTTATAAATAAAATTATTATTATTATTATTATTATTAATGGGCAAGGGCCTTTAGTGAATACACATGTTCATTCTCTCTCTCTCTCTCTCTCTCTCTCTCTCTCTCTCTCTCTCTCTCTCTCTCTCTCTCTCTCTCTCTCTCTCTCTCTCTCTCTCTCTCTCTCTCTCTCTCCCTCTCTCTCCAAAGAAGATTTATTAAATTGCATTCACTCTTTACTAATATATGCCAGTAAACAATCGCAACTACGATCATTACACATGCGAGCAATTATGAGGGGTGATTATGCTCGACATGATTAAAATAAACTTTGAAAAATTATGGTAAACAGTGATTGAGATTTAGTACATTGACATTACAACAACAATAAAGATCATTAAAATACATAAACACACATCTCAGTTACTACAGCCTCAGTCAATATCAGTCACACTTCATATGTACAAAGCATAACCTGCATGATATTCCATTTTACCAATATAAAAAAAAATAGAACAAATATTAACTGAACTTATACCAAACATGGCAAAATCACATTAACCTCAAATTTATTATTAGTTCATTCAGTAAGAGGAAAAGTAAACAATGAATGCTGCCACTGATACTACTACTACTACTACTACTACTACTACTACTACTACTACTACTACTACTACTACTACTACTACTACTACTACTACTAATGTTAAATACACACGATGGTAATTATACATTTAGCCAAAAATAGATAAATACATTAATTAAACAAAACTGATTGCTAATTAGCCTGTCATGCAAAAGTTGTTGCACCAACGACATGTACGCTTTAATTCCCTATTAAAGTAGCAAGGGTTAGGCTTAGCTATTAAGTAGACATTCCGCATTCAGGTAGCATTTCACTTATAGGTAGCCATGGCAGTGGAACCCACTAAGTAGACATTTCACATTTTGGTAGCAGTTCACAGCTTAAGTAGCAGGTCACAAAATGACCACGGAATTAAGTAGCTTATCACAAAATGGGTTACGTAGCCGTTCACGATATAAGTCGCCCGTCACAAGCCTAAGTAGCCGATCACATGTGATCGGCTACCTAAATACCCTTTAGGTCGCCAAACCTATGGAAAAATAGGTTCAGCAGCAGCAGCAGCACCACCACCACCACCACCACCACCAACACAACAGCAAAAACAACAAACCACAATGTTTTCGAAACTTTTGGAACTTTTTGTTGTGGTGGCAAATAAAGCATTCAGATTTGAAAAGCAAATTGTTATAACTGCACTCAGCACAGTAAAATACAAACACATAAAATATTACGAATGGCTGTGAAGCTGCGAACAAGGGCCACGCTTGCCTACCTTAGGAAAGAGAGGTGATCTGGGTCAGTTATTGTCTTCATTCCACCAAACATGAAGATATCCTCAAAGTCCTGAACAAAGAAACAATAGCGTTGACAAACGATCAGAACCACAAAATGTAATTATGTTCAGCCGGCAAGAGGCCGTCCTGTGAAAATCATGCCAAAGAACGAATGAAAAAACTGAGTTTTCACACAAAATCAGGCCAGTTCGGAGTACTCACAGTAATATATCAGTTTATTTTCATGCAATATAATAGTTACAATCAGACTATTAAAGCATAACATGGCATCACGTTCAGTACGACGGACGCTATAGTATGACTGAATGGATTAGTCTGTACTGACTTTCCTCTTTCCCAAGAGAAGTGGAACACTCGACTGACTGACGTAGTAAGTGACTTACTGACAAAATCAGACCGCTTAAATATAACACCTACAGTCAGGACATTTTTTTCCCCGTAATTTACAACGGATGCTGTGACAGAATGGATTATACATACCAACTTTCCCATTTCCCAAGAGAATCAGAATGCCACACTTGACTGACATATTGACTCAGTAAGTGATTTAAGCTACAGGTTCATGATAGGCTGACGGTGACTGATTTGCCCTCACTGACTTACCAAGCAATGCTGCTGACTGGCACCGGCAGATTTCCCTTTTGTCCACAGACCGATTCAACTTGGCTGTCGGCTTCAGACAGGGTATAATTTATAGGCGTAGAAAGTACTGCTTTGGTGACTGCCTTTAGCATTAACAGTTTGTAGGTGTCGGCGCAACACACACGTGTCGTTGACAATGACCTCGTCCTCTTCCTTCTCATCCACCTTCTCCACCTCCTCCTCCTCCTTCTCATCATCATCATCATCATCATCATCATCATCATCATCATCATCATCATCATCATCATCATCATCATCATCACTCCATCACCACTACCACCACCACAATCACATAACCATGTGAAAGGTACACTTACAAAAGCAGAAATGCAGAGAAGTTCAACCTGGGTTTTGGTGCTGACCGTCGCCTGTCGTCTGCTGCCCGTGGTCACTGCTAGCTCCTGAAGATGAAAGAGGCATTACAGCAATCCACTTCATTTGAAGACATGCAAAGTGTGTGCTTTACGATGAGTGAATCCACTATTCAATTTACTTAGAAAGAGAAATACATATTTGAAAACTAAATATACGATGTTGTCGTCTTTAAGTTTCTGGTTTTGTCTAATATTACAGATGCGAAAAGACGTAAAATTATATATTATATATATATAAATTTAATTTTTTGTTATTTCATTTCAGACTACTATGTACCGTTTATCATTGCAGAGCTTTACACAGACTTTCCCGCTTTGGAGACATACTGCATCTGTAGACTATACTGTAGACATTGGTAGTCGTAGGCCCTTAAATAAATAAGTAAAAGAAAAAAAAGAAAGAAAAAGAAGAAAGAGAGAAATTTAAAAAAAGAAAAGAAAGCAATAAAAAAGAAAGAAAGAAAGAATGAATAAAAAAAAGAAAAAAAAGAAAGAAAAAAAAGAAAGAAAAGAAGACAAAAAAGAAAGAAACAAATGAAGAAAGAAAGAAAGGAAATGACGAAAGAAATAAAAGGAATAAAGAAAAGAAAGCATTAAAAAAAAAGGAAAGGAATCATTTTTTTTAAGAAAAGGAAACGTAAGTGATAGAGAAAAATGTCAATGGATTTATTTGTTAGGCCAAATGAACAAGTGCCTTTTTTTAAATGTAACTCAAGAAAAACTCTTCAACTTGTTGTTGTCATTGTTCAACTGACACAGATTATTCATAATAATTATTGTGCTGTTATTACTTTGGTGTAAGGGCACATAAATGTTTTTCTGTCTGTCTGTCTCTCTTCACACACACACACACAAACACACAAACACACATACACATTTTCACACAAGGCACTAGCACACTTTCTGCCATCGCGCTGTCCGTTAGTTACTTAGTCATTGTTTATAGGGTCCAGCGGACTGCAAAGAGCCGAATCAGTACCATAACTTTGTTGAAAGAGGGCTCACCCTTGTTCCGTATAAAAGATTTGCTGTTAAAACAACCCTAATGGTAACACTGAAGGTACTACACCAGTCGGTCACTTTACAATAAAGGCATCCCATGCAGGGGACGCTGTGACTGTAACTCTTAATTTATGGAACCCCCGTTTACAAAAACAAAATAGAATGTAAACATTGTTATAAAACATTAACGAAACATACACATATAAAATGCCTACATTGCTAAATGATAATATCCTAGGAAGCCCTAGTGACCATTTGGCAGAAAGCGTCCAATATCCCCACGCTGACCCAACAGACCTCAATGGACAAATGAGGAGCTTTGTCCCGGAAGAGTTTTCAAGAAAAAAGGTAGGTGACTGGTCTAGCGAAGAAGAAGATAGTATAGCAGATTGATATAACAGAGCAGGAATGACAAAGAACAAATGAGAAAACAGCGAAAATGGGAATTTAAAGCACTAAATTTCCAGAAAGTGGGGATACTATTTATACTGAAATCCCCAGCACCGCAACTGGTGGTGACAATCACTCGTTAAAATCACAAATTTAAAACCAGTATTAACAATGTCTGTGTTGGGAAACACTCTCATGCCTATTACATCGATTCACATTAACATTACTTACGTCTTCTGTAGGAGCTTCTAGGTAGGTTATTCCATGAAGCAGAACGTTCACTCACAGCAAATGACATTGATGTGCAATGTGCTATCCATGATTATACCCGATACTATCAAGCGCTTTTTTTTCTTCAGCAGAATTAAAAGAACGGCGATCGGAAGATATCGCTATTGCAGAAGAAACAAATAAATAATATAGAAATCATTGGAATCTTGTAGATTGTCTGCATCCAATACCATTATTGAAGGGAGAGAAGAAAGGGGAGTCCTATCCTATCCTGTCCCGTAACCCGAAGGTCGTAGGGGAACCACAGATGATCGTTTAACCAGCATACTCCATCTTTCTCTGTCCTCAGCAGCCCTGATGGCTTTTCTCAGTGTCAAACCAGTCCAATCTCGAATGTTGTCCTCCCACCTCTTTTTCGGTCTCCCTCTTCTTCTACCTCCTTGCACTGTGCCTTGCAGAATAGTCTTTGCAAGGCCTGATGATCTGGTGACGTGGCCATACCATCGGAGTTTCCGTTTCTTCACCACTGTGAGCAGGTCATCGTGTTGTCCGATGGCTTGTGTGATGGTCTGTCGAAGTGGAGTACCCAGAGAAAAACCTCGGCCACCTGAGAAGGCTTGTGTCTAAGTCACAGAAGGTCGTCCCGGTTCAATGTATTCTGACATAAAAAGGTTCCCTCCCCCTCCAAAACACTCAATCAATACAGAGAACAATTAAAGTACCCAATTAATATATAGCATAAATAAATATTAAGAATTGTAAATAAAAACAGAAGGCAGGACCCTAACAAATTTCAAATGGAGAATACTTTTGCTACTTGTTGATGGAAAATACACAAATATTTAAAAAATAATAATAACATCGCACACAAACTTCCCTCTATAACTAGAGAACGAAACTTTTAGAAACAGAAACATGCACTAATCGAAGTGACTGAAAGGCAGTTTGATTGGTAACTGAGATGATTCTTTAGATTTTGCAATATTTCAACTTGCCAGCTAAACTATAGTCTATTTTAAAATTGTGTGCTAAAAGTCACTATATAACGCTTATATAACCGGTGGTCAAGCTGCACACACGCGCACACACACAAACATACACACACACAAAGCTTCTCTTGAAATATCGCCAATGAAGAATAATGCCATCAGACAATGAACCCATTGTGATTCGTGGGCCTGTATATACCGTGCTCGATCAGTCAAGCTTCACACAACTTCTCATTTCCCACTCTTGAATACGGTGCTTAAGTTGAAAAGCGCCTTTATCTCATAATTTCCTAGTATTGAAATGGCCCATATTTTCTCATAATGATGTAAAAAAGCTCATATTTTCTGCGAGTGAAAGAAGCAGCCACGGTCTCAAACTGTTAATTAAGCTTATAGCCTTTAGTTGCGCTTGAGCGACCAGGCTTGTGTCGTCCACAGGCCGTGAAAAACACATGTTAACTAATTAGTGCTTTTACCTGTAAGGCACTCTGATCTGATCTGATCTGATTTGAGGATTCCTACGCTCAAGATGGTGGCTTGATTGTGCTCCGCAACCATGCCAAAAAATAAAGCCATGAATAGGATGACAAACAGCGTCAAAAAGCACAGGTCAACTGAAGAAGGAAACGGCAAGTATGATGAAAATACCTGGAAGGCACCAGAAAATTCGGATTCATCGCTGCAGAGACAAGAAACCAGCGAATATAACGTTGACGTGTCACCCCGGCCGTTTTGGCCGGAACGTCATACTTTCGCAACGAGAAGAAGGTCGGTAGTAATGAGACAAATGCCGCGGAATGTTCTAGCTGTAAGGCAATTTTACAAGAGATTCGCCAGCTGAAAGTCATGATGATCGCTCTAACAAAAAAGATTGACCAGATAGAGCAAAACCAACTCAATGCGACACTCCAGGCAACGAATAGAGATCTATACGCTCCCCCCCCCTCTCCCCCCCCCCTTTATAGTCAACACCGCTGCTTCTTCTCCCGATGTCCGGGGGCTGAAATTTTAATGTCGCTGGAATGTGTTCTAGACATTCTAAGGGGTATTTACGACTTCTTAATTTGTGTCGACTCTAAATCTGTACTTTATTCTTTACAAAACTAGAAAAGTAAGAAAAGAACGGATTTTCTATATCACATCCGATATCTTAGTCACTGCCTTAGGGTAAGAGATAAGCTTACAGGAATAGTATTTTGCTGGGTTCAATCGCAAGTTGGCATCTTCGGCAGTGAAATGTCTGATAGCTTAATGAAACGAGCAGACAAACAGGATTCTTTATAAATTCAAATAAATATGGATCAACAAGGGTATTTTTCTCTTTTAGAACACTATGCCAATAGAAATATTGTGCGAAGCCCGAGAAATGTGTCCCGATTAATATACAAACTATGCCTAAACTATTGGAATTCTACGTTTTTTAAAGGCATTGCATGTTTGTTCTCAGAAGAAATTACAGTTCGTCATTTGACACTAGATTGTTCAGTTTTAAGACCTTTGTACTTACAAAAAGGCATAAGTTTTGTAGAAAGCGACCTTCACGAAATCTTATCAAATGCCGTTGTATATGAGATTGTGCAAGTCATAATGGCAACGCCATTGTACTCACTGCTGTAAATGTTACTGTTTTGTTGTTTGTTTACATTAAGGTTTAGAATTATTGATTTTCTAATATCAACTTGTTGTGAAAAGACAATACGTTGAACGATTGGTTTGATTGATTGCACTCTGATCTAGACATCAGACTCTATTTCTGTCAGACTGTTTCTACCAGACGACACTGGTAATTGACATGCCCTACCCTCCCCCTCCCCCCATCACCACCCCAGCTAACCCGCCCCTGGTTTTGTTGTGCACTACATAATAAAGTCTTAGCGTTATGGGTTTACACAATCTACATGTGAATAAACGTTTATACTGTTTACAGGTTTCTGTACCTGTGATCGATTTCACGGTTGGAATCCAATGAAAAACAAGAAGCGGTGTTGTTGATCTCCCGAATGAAACCAATGGAATGGATATTGATATAGATCCGATAAGTTGTTATACTTACCTTGTTTTGTTGCAAAGGGGGAGAGGATGAGTAGGGGGAGTGGGGAGAGATTGATGGTGGTGATGGAGGATTGGCTGTGGGCTGTTGGGGGTAGGGGTACTGTTACCTGTACATACCTATAGACATACACAGGCGCCACAACTCACAATAGTGTATCGCAATGATTAGATTTGCTTACCACATTATTAGTCTGTTACACTCGATGTTGTTTTTTTATCAGTTGATTCAGCCCCGATTACACTCGATGTTGTTTTTTATCAGTTGATTCAGCCCCGATGCTTGAACATGAAACCTGATAAAGTGTAACTCAGATTCGTTTATCCACGCAGCCTGCTCACTCAGCAACAAGGCAAAGTCGTCGTATGTAATTTTCCAACTTTATTCAGCGAACATCAACAACTGCATACAATCGTTTTCTCCACTCTCAACTTTCCACTTTACAATACTCAACTATTAACCACCTTTTGAAGTTCAGTTCAGTGGGTAGATTACCGTCCCCGGACACGTAGGGGACTATACCTTTTGAAACAGTGCGGCACTATATATATAGTCTCTCTACACTCTAGAAAGGGTGAGTCTCTACACTCTAGAAAGGGTGAGAATTTCCCAGCATAACACACCTCAACCAATCAGAACAGACTTCGTCATCACTGTCTCTCGTCACACAACCTTATTTGGGATAGAAGCTTCTATAGTTACCACTAGAATTATCCGTACGCTTCGATCGATAGTAAACAACCAACTCTAGAAAATTATCAAATAATATCGACCAACTAAAATTACCAACTTTATACAAAGCTTCTTCCAATAACGACGCAAAATCAAATCAAAGGTAAATGCACTCTAATATTGCATGCTTTGCAAAATAAAACAAACAGATCTAGTCTATCGCGCACGTCACACACGAACTATCGTGCGCGTTTTAACGTAACTTAGTCTTACACGCTCTTTGTGTTCTTTGAGATCGCAAGGTGTCGGGTGAGGAGAAACGGAGCGGGTGAGGTGTGACTGTTTGTGTGAGGTAGGGAAAGGGGATGGGGAATGATATTGTTACATTTGTGCACATAATCTGGCTCAACAAGCTCCTATTAATTATGGCTCTGGTAGGCCTTTCCTTCCTATGGTATTGATATCTATGATTCAGGATGGATCACACAGTTTGGCAACGCTGAGAAATACTATGATTATACAGTACAAGTAAAAATAGAAAGTTTTTTTTTTAAATAAATAAATAGAATACTTTAATTGATTTAAGACTGGTACCTTGCAAGTAAGAAAATGACTACTGACAAAACAAAACACCCACCTCCCCGAACCACTCCCAAACACATACACACATACACCTACACACACACACTCACCTACACACACACCTACACCCACACACCTACACACACACACACACACGCACTGTAACCTATCTCAAAGCAATCTATCACCTCTGTTAGCGTGATCTTTACACGCAACCGCCTGCTGTATGCAAATTGGGACAAAACACAACAACAGGCTGAACTGTAAGTGTAACTAGCCATCTAACTAGACGACTCCGTACTTTACTTAAAATTAACCATCTGGTAAATTAGTATGTTTTTTGCTTTCTGTTTTGTACTTTGTTTCGAGCAAGAGGAACTTAGCTCTCTTGTTAGAGCGGTCTGACACGCCATTGAATGTGCGTAAATAGGCACAAAACAAGCTGTGCTTGTTTCGCGATGTATGTCTGGCAGGCAAAAGCGTAGTTGGATAACAGTCGAACTTACTTTGTAACTATCTTTCTCTTCTTTTGTAGGGTAGCAGATTTGGACATAAAGCTAATGGGTTTGAAGATAAAAGCTCTTGAAACTCAAAACTTGAAAACTCTTGAAGAAGATGAAGAAGAAGAATCTAGGAGAAGGAGGGGGAAGAGATGAAGAAGAAGAAGAAGAATTTTAAAGAAGAAGAAGACAGACGAAGAAGAAGAAGAATTTTAAAGAAGAAGAAGACAGAGGAAGAAGAAGAAGAAGAAGAAGAAGAAGAAGAAGAAGAAGAAGAAGAAGAAGAAGAAGAAGAAGAAGAAGAAGAAGAAGAAGAATGTTAAAGAAGAAGAAGACAGACGAAGAAGAAGAAGAAGAAGAAGAAGAAGAAGAAGAAGAAGAAGAAGAAGAAGAAGAAGAAGAAGAAGAAGAAGAATTTTAAAGAAGAAGAAGACAGACGAAGAAGAAGAAGAAGAAGAAGAAGAAGAAGAAGAAGAAGAAGAAGAAGAAGAAGAAGAAGAAGAAGAAGAAGAAGAAGAAGAAGAATTTTAAAGAAGAAGAAGACAGACGAAGAAGAAGAAGAAGAAGAAGAAGAAGAAGAAGAAGAAGAAGAAGAAGAAGAAGAAGAAGAAGAAGAATTTTAAAGAAGAAGAAGACAGACGAAGAAGAAGAAGAAGAAGAAGAAGAAGAAGAAGAAGAAGAAGAAGAAGAAGAAGAAGAAGAATTTTAAAGAAGAAGAAGACAGACGAAGAAGAAGAAGAAGAATTTTAAAGAAGAAGAAGACAGACGAAGAAGAAGAAGAAGAAGAATTTTAAAGAAGAAGAAGAAAAAGAAGAAGAAGAAGAAGAAGAAGAAGAAGAAGAAGAAGAAGAAGAAGAAGAAGAAGAAGAAGAGAACAACAACAACAACAAAAACAACAACAACCAAAAGACGACGACGACGACGAAGAAGAAGAAGAAGAAGAAGAGAACAACAACAACAACAAAAACAACAACAACCAAAAGACGACGGCGACGACGACGACGACGAAGAAGAAGAAGAAGACGACGACGAAGAAGAAGAAGAAGCCGACGACGATGATGATGACGGCGACGACGACGAAGAAGAAGAAGAAGAAGAAGAAGAAGAAGAAGAAGAAGAAGAAGAAGAAGAAGAAGAAGAAAGATAAAAGGGAGAGATGGTGTGAACTGGTGTGAAGGAGGGATAGATCGTGTGAAGGTGGGGGTGAGAGGGAGAGAGGATAGAGGACAAAAATAACACGCACAACAATGGCGGTGCAGCACCCCCTAAGACTAGGACGAACAGTTGAAATTAACATTACAACAATAACAAACAAACAAACAAACCCCAAAAAACAGAGCCAGCCGAGAAATCGAATAATACAATACAATAGCTGCATTCTAATATTGCAAAGCAGGCGAAATAGAGTAATATGGGTGCAAAACAAGTAGCAATCCTGTATTGCTTTATAAGGAATTTTTCAATCAACTATTTTCATTGTTGTGATTCACGGTCCAAAAGCATTAACATCTATATCAGTGTCCTTTTTAAAATACAATAAAGTCCACTGTATTGTAAATTGTGGGAGAAAAGCAGTCATGGCGAAACGTATTTCGTCAAACAATGCTTTCCTAGTTTGCTGCAACAACACAAAGAGATACAATTCTGCAATAGTGTTCACTGTACTCACGTGCCAGCTGGAACAACTGCCCAGGGTTCGTTTGTCTCGCTTCTCTCAGTTAGTGTAACAGCTTCTACTTTTCATGGGTGTGTCATTCTAACATTCATTCTTATATAGCACTGTTCCAGCTCAAGAGCTGCTCAAGGCGCTGGCCCATACGGCAAGCATAGTCTGAGGCCTAGACAACAGAGCTTCTTCATGAGGACCGGGTATGGGTGAGGGGTATTTGGAGTAGTCAGGGCTAGAAATTAACTTTTTTCTTTGGGGGCCACCGGGCCTCTTGATTGAAAAATGTGAGGGCCCACAAGCAACTTTCGGGGCCCAACTTGAAAAATAATGCAAACAAAAAACAAAAGAATTATTGACAATAATTATAATAAGTAGAAAGTACAATTTGTCTGATAATCTAAAATAAAAACAATTGTATTTCCAATTTTGCTGAGTGATGTCATTTTTATTTGCCTTTTCTTTCACTTTCAAACATTACCAACAAAAAAATGGAAAAAAAACCACACACACACATTCAGTGACACACATATTCCAGTGACTAGTGAGCCTGAAATGGCCATTAAACAAAATAGAAAAAAATCAAGTGAGTCTCTTGTATAATACTTTACAGTTTTGTGACTGAGTATTGCACAATACACATCATTAAATTGATATGAGTAACCTAACAAAAAATCTGACCTCAATGCACAAAAGTTCAAAACAAAACCATGAAAGGGAACTAAACTTAACAGTACTCTTCCTCGTTCACTTCAAGGCCATGCCATGGAAATCTTTTTTTTTTTACCCTTCATTGTAGTTCCTTGATCTTTTTTCCTCTTCATACTTCTTTTTTCTCTCTTTTTCTTGTTCTTTCCTTTCGTCGACTTCTGGCGTCGTTCGCTTCCCAAAAATTGGAAAATACGCCATCGCCGATTGTTTTAGCAACTGTATGGCGACGTGCAAAATTAAAGGGTTTTTGCTTCTTTTCTCTCTTTTTTTTTCTGTCCAAATTTAGGGCACCGGTGTGGGTTGCTTCCCTTGGCCCAAATACGAAACTGCCGGTTAGAGCTAGCTGTAGCAGACGAATTATTTTGCGGGCCAAGCGGGCCCTTCGTTTTTCAAATTTCCGAGCCCGAAATCAACTTTGCGGGTTTTTGGCCCCGGGTTCCCGCTAATTTCGAGCCCTGAGTGGGGTGGGGGAGGGGAGGGGAATGGACCTAAGCCTTGCTGGGTGTGTTTGTGTAGCCGCACTTACACGTCTAGGATATTGAGCGTCTGGGTATTTTAAGTCCGTGGGATGAAATGTGTGCGCGCACAGACTAGATCTAGGTTTACACTGCTCATCCGAACACTGCAAGCCTAATGTCCTTGCTGTTTGTGTGGACACCAACGTAAACTGCCCAATAAACTTTGCTTATACCTTTAGTAAACAGCCCGGCATTGGCATGAAACGAAATGTGTTGTGGTCCTTACATGTACAACCCGTCAGCTACATAGCGTTAGCGAGCTCAGCTGACATAAGACATAGCACTACATAAGACATAGCAATACATAAAACATAGCAAGACATAAGACATAGCAATACATAAGACATAGCAAGACATAAGACGAAGCGCTAGGCGACCAACCATTGTGGGCTGTTCTGGACTCTGGGAGATGGTAGTGGTACCCATGACAGTGTTGGTCGCCTGCAACCGGATCTGGATTCCTCTTCCCCTGTTTCCCCTTGTCCAACCAGGGCAATGTTTTGAGAAAGGGAGGGTGTAATGCAGTGGACTTCTTAGAATTTCGTATTTGAATAGATGTGTGTGTGTGTGTGTGTGTGTGTGTGTGTGTGTGTGTGTGTGAATAGTGTTCACACGGTAAAGCCCAATAGGGCGAGAGCAGAATTATAATTCCAAACTGTCAGTCTACATTGAACTTACAACACTGACGGTTGTCTCTTATTTTCTAGGTAAGTTTCTAAATTGTATTGACGGTTGTTTGAAAAGAAAGATTAAGATGGTAAAGGTTTTGGGATTAATTCATAGTTATTGCTTAATATACATCGATGTCCATTGTAATTGAGTCATCGCGTTTGTTATTTGTGTTGTCATTAATTGAATAAAAAGAGTCTACATTGAACTTACAACACTGACGGTTGTCTCCTATTTTCTAGATTACAGTAGCAGAGATAAGCAATGAAAGGACACTATTGTAAGGACCACAATGCAATGCTTCATGCAAACGCAGTACTATTTTACGAAGGTGGCTTGAGTTTGAGCCTGTTTCGGCCAGCGCCTTCAGCAGTTCTGGAGCTAGAAAAGCGCTATATAAAAACAAATAAATAAATAAATACAATTATTCACCATCATCAGTAGGGAGTTTCTTTTCGGTCACCCCGAAGTCCTGAATCTGAATAGTTAGCATTGACTAGTTTTCTTTGGACAACTGAAGCAGAGTTCGAATGCATTCACCAGTCACGCATTGTGATGCAAATTGCTGGAGTGCATGTGTTGTACTGATCAATACAATCGCCTATAGCAGCTCTCCATTACTTTTTAAATTAAATTACGAAAGGTTGGGGGGTCCCATTCCACTCTGTCCTGGGTGAAGCTGCATGCAAATATGCATGGTAGAGAAGATTACACCACATTGTCTGCTGAAGTTCCAATTATTTGTGCGCATTGGCGTATAATTTCGCCAAATGAACAGTATCGTTAAAATCACACCCAACGAAACTGTTAATGTGTCAAACTGTTGTTGAGTGTGGGAGGGTGGGTGAGGGGAACGTGGGAGGGAGGAAAGAAGGGGATGAGGAAGAAGGTGGGGGGCGAGGGGTGTGTGAAGATCCTTTTGCAAAATCAAATTGCACTTGCTGAAGATGGAGAGTGGTCGAATCGACGGAATCTTGCCTAACTGACCAACTGACTGACTAGCGAAGTCAGTGACTAACGAACTTACTAAGAATTAGCATTAAAGTAATCTTCACTTACCCCAAAAGAAAGGCCTTGCTCCAAGCTGACGAGGGTCTGTGTGGTCCCAGACTGAGGTTCAAACCTCGTCACCAATACTACATACAAAAAAACCATGATAATAATATTATTATCATAATTATGATAATCAGAAATGATAATAATTATATTACTAAATTACTATTATCGCTACTGTAGTGTAGTGCTTTGGGCACAGGCTAGCAATATTACATGTTAAGCAACGTCGGGAAGGGTTAATACTTGGATGGGTGATCATGCTTGGAAGACAACCACCAAACGACACAAAAAGATTGAAACAAGTGCACGACACACGCCAGTCCACCCAGCTGTGAATGGGTACCTGGATCTGTTTAGAACCGGGAAAGGTAAAGCAACAAGGGAAATGAGATAGGCACCGTCCTCAATAAGCTGGCATAGAGAAAAAGGACGTCCCAAACGCTTCCCTCCCCGACGACCGAAAAGTTACAGGGATACCTTTACTGCAGCATCAAGAGAAGATAAAATCATTGTGTCAGCATTGCAACGCTGTTCTATTGCGCTATAAACTTGCAAAGGGGCATAACCGCGATATTTAATTTTACGTACAATAACATCTCAGCAGCTTGGTTCACTCCCTTTAAAATCAGGTTCGCGAACTGTTTCATCGAAACAGAAAATGTTGGCAACACAAAAAACACCTAGAAAACACTAGGTCCCTTCTCTCCCAGACCCGATTGCCCAGGATGGCGCTCAGTTGTCCTGGTGTATGACGATGCGCCCAAGGGCTGCTAGTGGGCGCCTCGAGCGGCTTTTAATTAGATCCTGTATCGATATATCGTTCAGCGCCTTGAGTACCAGTGGAACTGGAAGAGCGCTATATAAAAACGATAAAATTAAAATAAAATATAAATAATAGTTGATTTTTTTTCTTAACTTCTGAAAGGAAATAGAAAGACAGGGATGAGAGTGAGAGACGGACGGACAGACAGACATAGACAGAGAGAGAAAGACAAACAGGTAAAGGTAAAGGTAAAGGTAGTCTTTTAAACCTTTACCTTTACCTTTACCTGTTTGTCTTTCTCTCTCTGTCTATGTCTGTCTGTCTGTCTGTCTCACTATCTCATCCCTGTCTTTCTATTTCTCCCGTGGCACCAAAGGAGAACAATCAAGAGTCTACCTGGCCACGTCCGAACCCCACAGCTACAAGGGCGACCCGACTCACCGCCAGAGTAGATAAGTCACCCGCAAATGAACTGAGTCCTACCCTCGAGAAAACTAGAACATTTAGAAAACTACGAACAGTGAAAATCGTAACCGCAGTTAGCACAGGATGAAGAAAACGTGCTAAAGAACTTTCCCAGCACTTGAACTATATTAATTATTAATTTACCGGTTAATGCAGGAATGTTAAAGTTTGTGTTGAATATATAAAAAGTGAAATTACATACATACGACTGGTGTCATTCTATTTGTATTGTTGTGTAGCTATTAGTTTTCTTCTCTCGAGACATACTGTAATAATCTAGTCTTTTGATTAGTAATTAAAGGTTCTCAAGTTGAGCCAAATGATACTAAAATTCCCGAGAACAAATATAAATTTTATGTGACCAAAAGTGCCGTGATCTGTCTCTCACACAACTTTAGGACTTCTGGTAAAAGAACGATCGATAGTGGTAGCACATCGCCCATCTATCAATAAGTCTTACCCCCTAGTAAGATAAACGGATCTTCCCCAGAATATCATCACAGCGTTGTTATTTATCGCTTCACGGTTTGCGGTCACCCATCCAAGTGCTAACCGCACTGGACGGTGCTTTACTTGCGACACAGTAGCGAGTGCTCCAACCACTGCGCTATCCGACACCCCTTGACAAATAGACCGACAGAGAAAGAGGCAGACTGTCAGATCGGCAGACAAGACAGAGCATACCTGTGCCAGAGAGAATGAAGTAGAAAGAATGTGGCGGATGTCCTTCTCGGATGATGGCTCTTCGGGGCTCATAGCTGTGGGGGTACAAAAACACAACTCAATCAAGCAGCGAATAACACAATATTCTAATATAGCATAGACTACTCTTCATTTCAACCATGCGCAACAAGGACTCCCCACCACTTTGCAGTCTAGGTATTACCTATCCTATCCTATCCCATAACTCGGAGGTCGTAGGGGCACCACAGATGATCGTTTAACCAGCGTACTCCATCTTTCCCTGTCCTCAGCAACCCTGATTGTTTCGCTCAGGGTCAAACCAGTCCATTCTCGAATGTTGTCCTCTCACCTCTTCTTTGGTCTCCCTCTTCTTCTACCTCCTTGCACCGTATTACACGATTTTTTTCCCCCCATACTGGCAAATTAAAATAACTGTCAGTTATTCTTTATAAAACTACCACCTTTAACTTAACGGCTGAGGTTTCGCTATAAAAGCCTGCAAACCTAATATATATAAGTCGTCGAGCAATCGTCCAACTGTCAATTATAATACAAAGAATACATACATGTTCCGCGATGATTGGGACAAGCATGAATGTTCGCATCTTTGCTTTCTTCCTCAAACACGTATCACACATAACTAGTAACTTCTATGAATTTGTTTGATGATAATGCTACTGTACCCAACGATTGCTTTTCTTGACTTTGATTAATTGTATGCTATTTATCTTAATGTTACCTTAATTTGTGGATAATTTAATATGTTGTCTAATGTCACAGATGTGAATAGAGGTTAAATTAAATCAATTAAAACAAAGAATCGTTTTCACTGATAGCATTGGAAGCTCGAGATAGACAAGTCTAGTGTTCAACATACACCTACCTCTCATACCAAGCCACTTTACACAGCTTTTTCTGCATCCTGGTTGGGTACTCCGCGAACGCTGGAATGTTCCGCAGTATAATCATCAACTGCAACAGAAAAGGATGATGATGATGATGATGATGATGATGATGATGATGATGATGATGATGATGATGATGATGATGATGATGATGATGATGATGGTGATGATGAGTATGATGATAAAGAAGATGAAGAAGAAGAAGATGATGATGATGATGATGATGAGAACAACGACGACGATGATGATGATGGTGATTATAACGACGACGACGACGACGATGATGATGATGATGATGATGATGATGATGATGATGATGATGATGATGATGATGATGATGATGATGATGATGATGATGATGATGATGATGATTTTTCCTAAAATGTAAATCGGTCCATCAGGACAAATCACGTTTATCATCTTAGGAGATGAAGCTCAAAACGCAAATTGGGGTAATACTACATATCTACGTGGCAACTGTTGTCAAATTAATAATAATAATAATAATAATAATAATAATAATAATAATAATAATAATAATAATAATAATAATAATAATAACGGATTTTTATATAGCGGGTACTCCAGCCTATGACCAGACTCACCACGCTTTACATAATCATTACATATAAATACATGCACTCGATAAAACATTGCTTTTGCTACAATACACCAAAAGACAGAACAGTAAGGGTACAAACTATTTACAACTATGTACACAAATTACAAAAAAAAAGACAGAAATAGACTATTTACAACTATGTACACAAATAACAGAAAAGACAGAAATAGAATAGCAAAACCTATTTACAGCTATTTATATGCCCGGTTAGGCCCAGGAGGAAAAACAGTATAAATATGTACAGCCGTGTATACACTTACGGATCAGACAGAGACAAAAGAGGAGAGAATGGCAGCGGGATACAAATCAGTCTGAATAATGCAGTTTGAAGAGGTGGGTTTTGAGGGCCTTTTTGAATGCTTGTGTTGATTGTATGTTGCGGATATGGGAGGGAAGGGAATTCCACTGCTTAGGTGCGGAGTAGGCGAATGCACGTTGGCCGTATGTCTTAGTGCGGGTGACGGGAACCTTGAGTGTGCGAGTGTCAGCAGAAGATCTTAAAGTGCGTGAAGGGGAGTAGACAGACAGCAGGTCAGCAAGGTAGGAGGGACAATTAACGGGATCATCCATCGTCTAGCATCTCATCTAACGAAGTATTCCTTATTTCATTTAAGACCATCGCCAGTTGTTCTGCTTCCCCCAGAGGGCCAAAGACTGGAGCGCCTTGCCTCCTGACGTAGTCTGGCACCATGTGTGAGCGTCTACATCGCGAGGGCGTCGGGGGAGCGATCCGAGTCCCTCATTTCTTTAACCACCTTAGCCTCTGCCCCTTTTCTACCCGCCCAAAATCCCCAGTCAAACATCTGACACATCGTTTCAATACTCAACATCAATCATCTCAACTATAGGTCGCGGTTAACCAGAAGAAGGAAGAACCGGCGGAGATGAAGAAGAAGATGAAAAAGAAGTAAAAGTACTAAAACTCACATAGGAAATGTCTTTATCTGTCCGATCGGTGGGTTCCATTTTCAGTACCCGTATAGCCTCATGAGAAATGTGATCCTTTTCAGACAAATTCGATGACGCATTTAGGTAACGGGCAATTTCATCATCATCATCATCATCATCATCACCATCATCATCATCATCACCACCTCCACCACCACCACCACCACCATCATCATCATTATCATAATCACCACCACCATCATCATCGTCGTCGTCGTCCTTAATATCCGCATCCTTTTCTACCTTCAAAGTTCATCTCCTCTTTATTATTATCACAGCTCTCTTCCTCCAATTCCCATCTCCTCAGGCCATCAACACCATCATCATCCCCGTTATCATAATCGTCGTCGTCGTCGTCGTCGTCGTCGTCGTCTTCACACTTACCTGCTTGTTTGCCCTAAAGTCATCGGCATCGAAGAAGAGTCCAGCTCTGTCGATGGTGGTACCGAAATCATCCAGCACCTGCAGCACGGACAGAAACTCCACTCTCGCTTCCTCCAGGCTGCAAACAAAACATAATCACAGCATATGCTAGTTTGGTTTCCCCAACAGAAAGATGGGTAAAAATGCTCACTGACATATAGAAAGGTTTTGTAAACCTTCATGTTCCTGCACTCCATTAATCTGAACAAGAAATATATTACCAATGTTGTTGTTTCGCGTGGGTTTTTTTGGCCTAAAACCATTCAGTTCACTCTTATTTATTCATTTATTTATGTAATAGTTCTTATATAGCGCTTTTCCTGCTCAAGAGCTGCTCAAGGCGCTGGCCGATACAGGATCTAACTCAAGCCGCCTGAGGCGCCCACTTGCAGCCTCTGGGCGCATCGTAGTAACGCTCCAGACAACTAAGCACAATCCTGGGCATCCAGGGATGGGGGAGAAGGACCAAGTGCATGCTGGGTGTGTTGTTGTCACCGGCACTCACCCGTCTAGGACATGAGCGTCAGGATCTTTAAAGTCCGTTATGATGGAATGTATGCGACACAGACTAGACCTCGGTTTATACTCTCATCCGAAGGACTTTTCAGTATGGATCATTTAGTAATCTCTAAAGAAAATTTGTTATTGGCTTGGTCAGTCACGTAGTTTAAAATGGTTACTTCAATATTGTTATTTACCATGTAGATAGATCATTTGGCTAGACAGAATTGTTCCACGGGAAAGTGAAGAGGAAAGAAGGGGGGGGGAGAGAGAGAAGGAGAAGGGGAGGTTGAGGTTGAGAGGTGTTGGGCATAAAGGGTAATGGGAGTGAATAAATGGTTGGAAAAGCGTTGAGGTTCTTTATGACCACATCATGCTCAGTCACTCACTTGTCGTAATGTCTCCTGTTTAAAGGGGTTAAGGTGTTCTCTTCACCTTTCGATCGTTGGGGTGAGTGGCGTTTGGGACTTGTTTTTTCTCTGGGCCGGCTTAATGAGGGCCGGAGGTGCCCTTCTCCTCTCCCTCTTACCTTACCAGGTTCTACACACAACCATGTACTTGCGTGTCGTTTCCTGTTCCCCCTCTCCCTCCCCCCTCCCCTCCCTTTTCCCTCTTCCCGTTAGAACGGTTGTAAATTAGCTGGTTAATATTTAACTGTTAAATTATTAATTTATTTAATCTTTCTTATATAGCGCTTTTCCAGCTCAAGAGCTGCTCAAGGCGCTGGCCGATACAGGATCTAACTCAAGCCGCCCGAGACGCCCATCCGCAGCCTTTGGGCGCATGGTCTGACGCCCGGACAACTGAGCACTATCCTGGGCAGCCAGGGATGGGGAGAAGGACCTAATTGCATGCTGGGTGTGTTCTTGTCACCGGCACTCACCCGTCTAGGACATGAGCGTCAGGATCTTTAAAGTCCGTTATGATGGAATGTATGCGGCACAGACTAGACCTCGGTTTATACTCTCATCCGAAGGAGTAGGAAACGGGAGTAAAGTGTCTTTCCCAAGGACACAACACAATGCCCCGGCCTGGGCTCGAACCTGGGACCTTCAGATCCGCAAGCCAAAGCTCTACCATTAGGCCACCGTGCAATATAAGTAAAATAAACAATAATAATATCCACGTTTAACACAGCATGCTCAATGCGACTCAACGCAAGCTTTTTAAAAAAAAAGGGAGGAGGTAGGAGGGGGGTGGGGGTTGTGCTGTACACGTCTAAGGTGTTGCGTGTTAGTCGAAGAATACGTTTGCCTTTCCACTAGCGAGGTGTCTCGGCGAGTCTGAGCTACGCTGTATGCATCCTTCGTTACCTTTCCAGGGAAATTTTGCACAGTCTGATGCAGATGATGGCCAGTCGCCCAAACGAACGGAACGAATGTCTGGGATGAGGCCGGGGACCCTGAAATTCGTAAGCAAAGACACAACGGTTACAAGAAAGTAGAACAGATTTTCATCCAACCCGTTCGTGAATTGTTGGAAATAATCACTTCTGTCATCAGAAGAGAAGGTACCACGCAGACAATTCTAGAGACAGAGAGAGCAGGGTGAGCCACCAAATTTTTAGTCTCCCCTTAATAGTTGTTTTTGTATCACAGTATCGTAGTTGGTTCAATCGATGTTTTAGTGAGTTTACCTCGAATACAGCCCAATACTAATTGTTTATCAAGGTTAGCGTTATGGCCTGTCATAATTCGAAATTTTTTCCGGAAATTATTTTTTAACAACTGCACCTTTGTAATTAGGGCAATAGGAATATTTCAATAGTTCAGTTAGTTATTCATTGCTTACATTACATTAAATTACATGATTATTGCTGTAGGTCCAGCGGACTCTTCCGAGCCAAATCAGGACCGGACAACCCCCGATCCGCATAAAAGATCTGCTCAAACAACCCTAGTGGTAAAACTGAATGCTCTCCACCAGCCAGTCACTTTACAATAAAGACATCCCACGCAGGGGACGCTGAGGCTATACTCTAATTTATCGAACCCCCGTTTACAAAAAACAAAATAGAATACAAACATCATTATAAATGATCAACAAAACACATACATATAAAATGCCTACATTGCTAAATAATAACATCATAGGGAGCCCTAGTGACCACCTTGCAGAAAGCGTCCAATATTCCCAAGCTGATCCAACAGACCTCACACACAAATAAGGAGTCTTGTCCCGGAAGAGTTTTCAAGAAAAAAGGTAGGTGACTGGTCTAGCGAGGAAGAAGATAGTATAGCAGATTGATAGAACAGAGCAGGAATGAGAAAGAACAAAGGAGAAAGACAGCGACAGTGGGAATTTAAAGCACTAAATTTCCAGAAAGTGGGAATACTATTTATACTGAAACCCCCGGCATTCCAACAGGGGAAATTGATTGCTTACAGGATCCAGCGGACTGCAAAGAGCGGAATCAGGACCACAAAAATCAGAACCACATCTTGGTTAAAAGAGGACTCTCCCCTGATCCGTATGAAAGGTCTGCTGAAACAACTCTAATGGCAACACTGAAGGCACTCCACCAGCCGGTCACTTTACAATAAAGGCATCCCACGCAGGGGACGCTAAGACTATACTCTGATTTATAAAAATCCCGTTTACAAAAACAAAATAGAACATAAACATCATTATATAATATGAACAAAACACATACATATAAAATGCCTGCATTGTCATCGCTAAATACAAATAGTTCAGTACAGGTTAAATGCAATACACACAGACTTTCACAGCCCATGTTACAATTTTAATTACTGTAATAAGAAAGACAGGGAGTAAAGAAAGAGCGGATAGAAGAGAGAAAGACAGGCTGACAGAGAGAAAGAAAGACATGAACGATATTGCAAGCACAGGGGCATTAGGCTACTCAATGCACGTCTATGTCTGCGTCATATCTAATACGTTTGTTATCGGGGATCCGCGAAACCACACACACAAACACACACACCCACACACACACACCAACACCCGCACACACACATTCACAATTAAATTATTACTCATTTTGATTCCCCTCCTGCTCCGCCGTCTGTAGTTTTAAAAAAAAAAAGGCCTCCGCTCATTCCTCTCTCTCTCTCTGTCTCTCTCTCTCTGTCTCTCTCTCTCTCTCTCTCTCTCTCTCTCTCTCTCTCTCTCTCGTTTCTTTCCTGCGCTTAAGCTCAGTTCACCTGTTTCGTGTGTGTGTTTTAAATGTAAACTATATTTATTTATTACAATGATTTTAGATATTACATTATTGACCAACACGTTACAAGGATTTGGGTGTGACATGGTGACAATGAAATACATCCTTTTCTTGCAGAGTCTCACATGCATTCATCATACACCTAACTGCCAATCAATCTGTATACAGCATTAAAGATAGTTAAAACACAATATTAAACTCTAATCAGTCCTATATCACAAGTAATTGGAAATGGTGGTGAGATTCCAGTTAACATGGACCGTTCGCTATGGATATACTCATATTAACTGTCATAACAAATACTCACACCCACGGCGTCTTCATTTTCCTCTTCCTCCTCTTCTTCCTCTAAATCCTCCAAAGGGATGACGTAAACCAACGTCACATCCATCGCTCTCCCCGTTAAGAAAACACACTTAACTTCTTTGCGTAGTTTGCTAGATTACAATTCAGCAATCATTTCAAGACACAGAAAATGCAATACTTTGCCATCCATAAAAGGACATGAAATCTTTTTTACTTTTTTTTACAAACGATTTGGTTGTTCACACAAACGATTTGGTTGTTCACACAAACAATACACCACAACCGAATACACGAAGGGTTACACACTGACGATAGCACTCTACTTTGTTAGACTGGGAACTTTATGAAAACTGTAATAGTTGCGTGTAGCCCTAGTACAGTCTCGTCTCTTTAGGCGAGACATTTATATTACTTGTGTTGAAACACAAACTTTTTGTCTCCATTAAAGTTTAATAGTTGTTGTTTTTGTATCACAGTATCGTAGACGGTTCACCCGATGTTTTGGTGAGTTTGCCTCAAATACAGTACATCTCAATGCTAATTGTTTATCAAGGTAATTAGCCGGTCTTAATTGGAAAGTTCCTGGAACCTAAACCTAGGCTCGAATTTTGAGAACCTCGAAAAAATGGTTCTTGAACCCCCAGGAACATTAGAATTAAGACAGGCCATTAGCCGTTCCCTCAAAGCTGTGTTGAATTTTTACATAAACTTGAGTGTCACTGCGGCGTTACAGAATAATATGAAAAAGAAGAAGAAGACAAAGCAATACTTATTGTTATATTTTATTTTACAATTCATTTCAACAAATCTTTTTTACCATTAAAGAAATAATATGCACAGCCATCTGTATGGCATTAGAATAAATAAAAGCATACTAAATAAACGACAATTCTTACCAACTAACACTTCATTGTTTCTCATTATGGTAAAATGTGGACGCTAGCTGCTACCTATTCTATTATCAGCGTTACTGTGCAACTGTACATAGTAATTATAATGAACACTAAATCTGAAGTCAGAAAATCTGTACAAAACACGAAGGCTGAAATGTTAGGGCTACCTAAACGTTTTACAGAGTGAATCCCTAGTACACTAAACAGACATCTTAAACATAAGTACACTTCTTAACCGGTTAACTCTATCATTAAAATAGTTACTTACGGATTCTGTACGTATATCCTGCCATAGCATTTCTAACGTAACTGTTCTGATTCCGAGCCAAAGAAACCAGCAGCAAAATTGCAAAACTATAGAGTACTATCCAAACCTTAATTACATAGTGTCCTCTTTTTAGTTTACAAAGGCTATGTTTTTTAATGCAAAGAGAACTGGTGACCAGTTTGTCCCCTAATTATGAAAGGCGTGGAATAGGAACCTGTCTACAACGAAGGTGTAAGAAACCTATGTGACTCTGTGGGAACAATGGTGAACACATAACTGCTTATTGCTGGACAAACTCATTCAAAGCGGACCACACTTTGGGAATACACAAGGAACGCATTTCACAGGGTCACAGGGTTTCCGTGTCCCTGATTTGTAGTCTATAGTATACTTTAGTTATCTTTATTATAACTGCTCGAAAGAGATGATAAATCTATTTAAAAAATGATGGAATATTTATATAGGCCTTTTCTCGCCCTGTTTGTGTATATCTGAGTGTGATATATATTAGGCTTTTCTCGCCATGTTTGTGTACATCTGAGTGTGATATATATTAGGCTTTTCTCGCCATGTTTGTGTACATCCGAGTGAGATATATATCAGGCTTTTCTCGCCATGTTTGTGTATATCTGAGAGTGAGTTGTATTGTATATTTCTGATGTAACTGAAAGTTTGAGCATGGCTGTGAGAGCGTGTGCGCCAAGAGCAGACAGAGAACTAATCCAGGCCTTTGTGTGTAGGGATGGGGTGGATGGAGGGGTGGGGATCGGGAGCTAAAGTTAGGCCTACTGTTGTGAACAAGCCAGTCGGTCGGTCAGTTGGAACGTTACACATGGGCTAAACTTCGAGCAACGACCTTTACTTAGTACCTATACCACGACTATAGAGTACGGGTTAATAGTAACACGATGTGTTGTTGTTGTTGTTGTTGTTTTGGTATTGTATAACAGTAATTAATTGCGTATAGTTCTGACTGACTGGCCAATTCGCTGTTGTTGTTGTTGTTGTTGTTGTTCATCATCATCATCATCATCATCATCATCATCATCATCATCATCATCATCATCATCATCATCATCATCATCATCATCACCATCATCATCATCATCATCATCATTATTATTATTATTATTATTATTATTATTATTATTATTATTATTATTATTATTATTATTATTATTATTATTTTAAAAAATACACTTATAATCATTATTTCAGATTTCAGTGAGGAAGACTTGGTATTTAGCGGTCCTGCATCTTGTATGGAAATATTTATGCGTGAAATAAATTTTCATTTATGCATCCCCTTATTCAAAAAGTTTGGGACGTAATCTTTGCACATGACCGATCTCTTGTCAAAAAAAAATTTGGGGGAGGGGGGGGGGGGGTGGAGGAATCTTCTTCTCAATTTTTATCATTATTATTCTGAGAGCACTGAGTATGCTACCTTAGAAAAGAAAAAACGCGCTCAACGAGCGTTCAACATCAAATTATGAAAACAATATAATAATAATAATAATTAGAACTACATTTTAAAAATTGTATTCACCTTGCTAGGAGGATGCAGACCGCAATGGCCGAGAAGATAGTGATGCAGAAAGCTGTGATTTTGACTATGTCTCCTTCGTGTAAATTGTCGAGGTAGCTGTTGCTGCTGCTGATAAGGGCGATGATGATCCCCACTCAGGCGCAGTTGTAGCTGGTGTGGCTCAAACGGTTGATCTTGAATCTGTAAAACGCTTTGTTTCTCATGCACGCTACCTCTTCTGCCTAACCTACCTCTTCTGGTTAAACTGACTTTTCTCCGGATCGCGGGGTCCTTGCCTTGGTGTTCGACGTATTTGTCCTCGGGTGAGCTGGTGATCTTTTCATTGTCATTTTTCTCTCGGGGGGCATCTTGATTCTTTTCCTCAGCAGAGAATTCTTGCTTCCTCTCGTGGTTCACCTCCTGCTGCATCTCTAGATCGTGGTCACGCGCCTCTCTCTTATACAACAGCGTTTTAGGCGGTGTCTCGCCATTCTCTCCATCAGTGTTCTGTTGTGCGTTAGATGTTTCATTCTTCGTGCTGACGCCATCCTTCTCGTCGCCATTCTCTCCCTCGCCTTTACCATTGTGCTTCTCCTGCTGTTGCAGCGGAATACCAAACTGCGACTCTTCAGGCACAGCGATGTTGTGGACGTTTGGCACGCCGTTCTGTTGAGCTGGCACGATGCCATGATCATCAGGCGCATCATGGCGACTATGCACAATGGTAGGTACACGACGTGGGGTTAAATTCGACGAAGAGGGTTCGGGAGAGAGCGACTGACTCAACTGACCTTTTCTAGGTTTACGACGCGTTGCTAATGGAAAGAACGAATCGTGTTTACTTTTCAGTGTCGGAGCAGTGTGACCTTGAGCTGGTGACGCAGCGTGACCTTGATGAAAGGATGCAGGTTGACCTTCAAAAACATCTTGGTCTTCAGATTCCGACGTTTTGTGATGACCTGCATTCGACGCCTTTCGGTGACCAAATGTCGATGCATGTTGTTGATTTGATGTCAACATTTGATGATGTCGTGGCGGCGTGTCTAACGAATGTGTAGGCTTATGTTGGCGAATCGGCGACAAAGACTTGCGACGCGGTGGGAATGCTCCATGACTGCGATTCGGCAAAGGGATTTGATTTCGACTCGGCCACGTGGAAGAAGCTATAGAACGTCCATTCTCAAATGATGGAGATAAACTGTTTCGAGAACTGGAGCTCGCGCCATTGGGATGATTCTGTTTCCTGCTGTTCTGGAATCTTGGCGAAGTGTGATCTTTGAGCTCAACTGGCGAATGAACTGAACAAGGAGAAAGTACTGAGTGTTCCGAAGAAGCAGGAGAAGAAGCAGCCCGAGGTTGGTTAGATAAAATCGACTTTGGTCGAAGTTCAGATAAACTGTTGTGCAATGGAAGCCCTGAAGACTCCCAATGTTGTTGTTGCTGCTGCTGGTGTTGTTGCCGAGGTGGGCTGGTACTTTTGTGCCTGGGAGAGGTCGAGGTCTGCAGAAGCGGGAGATGCATGATGCGTGTTGGGTTTTCTGGGAGAAAGCTGGCGTCGTCTTTATTCCCCGTCAGTTGAGGCACGGACACTGCAGCCTTGGTCTTGACAGGACGTTGTGTCATGGCTGCTTTTCACCTAACACATTAAAAACAATCTTCTTAGAAGTTACATGAATTCAAAAATAACCCAGAGAAGAAAGAAAGAAAGAAAGAAAAAGAACAAAAATAAAAGCTAAAGAGGAAAAAAAATGGAAAAAAAGAAAAAAGGGATAAACATAAAATAAGAAAGAAAGAAAGAAATATGGATAGATCGATCGATCGATAGATAGATAGATAGATAGATAGATAGATAGATAGATAGATAGATAGATAGATAGATAGATAGATAGATAGATAGATAGATAGATAGATAGATAGATAGATAGATAGATAGATAGATAGATAGATAGATAGATAGATAGATAGATAGATAGATAGATAGATAGATAGATAGATAGATAGATAGATAGATAGATAGATAGATAGATAGATAGATAGATAGATAGATAGATAGATAGATAGATAGATAGATAGATAGATAGATAGATAGATAGATAGATAGATAGATAGATAGATAGATAGATAGATAGATAGATAGATAGATAGATAGATAGATAGATAGATAGATAGATAGATAGATAGATAGATAGATAGATAGATAGATAGATAGATAGATAGATAGATAGATAGATAGATAGATAGATAGATAGATAGATAGATAGATAGACAGACAGATAGAAAATCAAATAAAAATAATTTTAAAATAATAAGGAATAGTCTAAATAATTAATACACAGCCGCCGACAACGGTTTCTATCACAGCCAGTTTTTGAAGCATTTCCCCCAAAACTGACTTTACTGCAATAACATACAGTGAATACTGCATCGTTGACACATACAAACTGTCGAGACCATCATGTGTCTTATGGCTCTACAAACTGCTGTAGAATATGAAAACCTGAGACTAGTAAGCAAGCAGCTTACTGGTCTTCCCGAAACAGAATCGAACAGCACAAAGAAGATGCTAAGAAAGTGATTCCAATGGGGAACCGCATATTGTTTAGGCTGGGCGCGGTGATGAGGTAGGCGGTTGAATTGTGGTGGCGGGGCTGCTCAGGCTTACTAGAGAGAGAGAGAGAGAGAGAGAGAGAGAGAGAGAGAGAGAGAGAGAGAGAGGGGTGGGGGTGGGGGGGGGTAATGGATTCGATACGACATGTTTTAATGATTTTGCACCGGGCTCATTTCGGATTGGAGAGACAGACAGACAGAAGCAGACAGACAGACACAGACAGTCTTTCAACGGGATAGCCATTCTAGATTTCCATTTTGAAGACCACCCACTACACCTGTCAATGTATTGCATGCACCAAAGTCACGCTCGGAGTCAAGTCAGACGGATTTAGTTCAACCTGTTGTTTCAACAACAAAAATAACAACAGCAACACCAACAACACTAACAACGTCACTTTTCTATTAGAAAAAGATATTCCGGGAACAACAAAAGATTACTTTACCCTAGTTCGAACTCGTCGTCTGCACACTAATGTACGGTAACAAACATTTGTCTACCCTACATATGCAAATCACGCGTGACATAAGCTTTCCAGACAAGGCCGTGCGCGTTCATGGAATGTGCAGATTTTGCAGAGGGGGAAAAAAAGAAAGAAAAAATTGTTGGCTTCAAAGTCTCCTTGCAACGATTTCGTGTTTGATCATTATTGATTTTTTTTCTTCGTATTACCGAGTACCTTTTCACAAGTGGAGAGAGGGAACGTAAGAATTTATAGCAAGTCTCAAGAACAAGAACAAGAACAAAGTTTAATGACAATAGGCCACCGGTCCCTAGTTGGGGTCCGTAAACATTATAAATAATTGTACCACACAACATATTAATAACGTAATATGAATATTCATTATAGAAACACTGAATATAAAGCAGACTCGTTCTACACCTTAAACAATATTTTCAAGGCATTCCACAAACTCCTGTCTGATCTTCATTGCATTGAATAAGAAAACACCAAGCTTGCGATTGTTTGTCTGACATAGAACCATTACGTATGTAGTTAATGTACGACTGATGCTTTACTGATTCATATATTTCTGTCTTTTTTTTTCTTTAAATAATAACGACAAATGTGTATCATACATGCTTTGGTTCATGCAATGGACAGGTATTTATCAAATCTAATTAATTATAACAATAAGAAATGAACAAAGGGCACAATTTAATCAAGGGAAGAAAGAAATATAAAAAAAAGAAAAAAGTGCACAATTATATGCTGTATTAAAAGTATTACATTTTGTTTTTCGGGCCTTTCAGATAGATCCCAAAAATAAATTTAAAAAAATAAACACATGAAATAAAATTTGTATCATTACCACTGTTTCTACACCACATTAGTTCTGTCTTACATTGGTGTATAAAGGACACACAAATAAAATATGATCCTCGTTTTCTTCTACTCTGCAAAGTTTACATTTATTACCGTTCCTGTGATTGCCAAACTGTTTCCGAAAAACCTGTCCCTTCCATTCTCAGCACTCGATCGCTTTCAAGATCGTAGGTGTAGATGACGTTGTTGGCAATGAGCTTGTCAAACTTCATCTTAGGTTTCTGGCCTGCTTCGTACAACTGCTTTGCTTTCTTTCTCAGCCCTTCTCGCTTCTGACGCACTGAAGAGGGAAAACCTTCCCTGACAAATACATATCGAAATTGTTTAGAGTCCCTCAAGAAGCGTGTTTTGTTCAGGATCATCATCTTGTGTTTGTATGATAGCAGTTTTACTACAACAGCATGTGCCCGTTCAATGTCGATGTGTTCCTCATATACTCTTTCCCATTCCTGCTCTGTCCTATCACTCTGCAATACTATCTTCTTCTTCGCTAGATCAATGACCTACCGTCTGTTAGTGTTATCACCTCTCTCACCTTCTTATCACACTTATTCCAACTTTCCTGACCACGGACCCCTTGGGGTCATGAGCAATCTTGCCACTGTAGATTGTTCTAACCTATAAAGGGAACAGTGAAAGCCCCAGTTGAAAACCTGTCTTGCCTTTGTAGGCATGACAGATTCACTGCGGCAACAGTACCCCCGTTGGAGTGCCGGGGGTTTCAGTATAAATAGTATCCCCACTTTATGGAAATTTAGTGCTTTAAATTCCCACTGTTGCTATCTTCCTCATATACTCTTTCCCATTCCTGCTCTGTCCTATCACTCTGCTATACTATCTTCTTCTTCGCTAGATCAATGACCTACCTTTGTTCTTGAAAACTCTTCCTGGACAAGACTCCTTGTTTGTGTATGGGGTCTGTTGGATCAGCTTGGGAGTGTTGGACGCTTTCTGCTGGGTGGTCACTAGGGCTTCCTATGATGTTAGTATTTAGCAATATAGGCATTTTATATGTATATGTTTCGTTGATGATTTGTAATGATGGTTGTATTCTATTTTGTTTTTGTAACCGGGGGTTCGCGTAGTTGAGGTAAACCCTCAGCCGTCCCCCGCGTGGGATGTCTTTATTGTAAAGTGACTGGCCGGTGGAGGGCGTTCAATTTTCCCACTAGGGTTGTTTCAGCAGATCTTTTATGCGGATCGGGGGTTGTCCGGTCCTGATTTGGCTCGGAGGAGTCCGCTGGACCTAAAGCAACAATAAATCAATCAATCAATCCTGACCACGGCTTTTCTGTAGTCCCCAAAACAAAAATTGTTACGGCGACTATGGTTTTCCAGGGAGTCACACTTTGATGCCAGATTGTCCAATATTTCACGAAGAAGCACATTTTCTTTTTGCAGATCGATACATTGATCATGAAGTTGGCTTACCTTGGACTGTAACTGTTTCTGATTCACCTCTATTCTTTCTAACTGTGTTGACATTACATTAAATTACATTATTATTGCTTTAGGTCCAGCGGACTCTTCCGAGCCAAATCAGGACCAATCTGTGTTGACATCGACCCGTTCATCTTTTGCATTTCTGCTTTCATCACCTGCACTATCTCTGACCGTAGCTGTACTGTACTGTTGTGATGTTTACTTTCCAACTGCTTCACAGCTACTGCCAACGCCTGCAGTATAACATTTTGTGTACTTTCATGCTGATGCCCACTACTGCTCGTCTGTAGACATGTCGCTGATGGTGACTGCTGCATTTGGTCGCCCGCCATGTTATCATGTACGTTGTTCACTTCAAGTGTTTCTTTTGTAGGTGGGTTCAGTCCTGGATTGGATTCGACGTCGCTACATGTCAGCAAATAACTTGCCATAAAAACCACTATCGCAGCTGTCAGTACTCCAAAACGCGCCTGTTTATGTGTACCGTTATTTTCTTGCTTGAACGTAACAGTCTTTCCACAGAAAATCTCATAGTAGGCCACTACACGAAAACATTGCTTTTCCAATAATTATACCACAACTGCGCCATGACAGTAACACATAGGAAGGTTCGAATTGGATCAGTCTACGTTCCAGGATTCTGAGTAGAACTGAAACAAACCTGCCCGTCGTCCGCCGGTGAGCTAGGAAATCCGCTGGCATGATTGTTGTTTATACTTCTAGCCTATAGACTTCATAAAATGATCGAATCTAGCGACAGAAATCGCAGGATTCAAAAGCACGTCGCCATTGTTCTCGGTCCGTCACGTGACCCCTATAGCAAGTCTCAGCTACCTAGTGTAGTGAGAAAAGACAGCCGGTGCCACCACTCAGTATCAGGTTCCGGTGGGTACAAGACTGTTGTCGATCCTCTTCATTCCCTACTCCATCTTCATCACAAACAGCACGGCACACACAGTTCAAGACAGATGAGAATGTATTGAGAAATAATCAAATAAAGTCAAACATTTGCTTGCCCCAATGCATAACGCTGAATATGATTTGATGAAGAGCTAGCATAGATGTTGAGCCATTCAACAAGAACGTAATGGGAATCACTGACATGCGATTGAAAGTCCTTACTTTTAGATACAATATATAAAATACAATCTATACAAGACATAAGATAACATAAATTTATAAGATACAATATATATGATACAATATAGGCTTATAAAATAAAACATATAAGATATAAGACATAAGATAAATGAAATTTATTCGTTTTAAAGTTCCCAGTGGAAAAGTTGTTTTCGGGCATACATAACAAAGAAAGATAATAAGAATATAAATTATAGCAGCCTTTAAATGTATGAGAGAAACTGACCAGATAATTGTCTCTTCGAACGGAATAGATGAGTTCACCACTATTTTAAATATCTGTTCACGTGCAAACACGTAGTCTCGAACTATTTCTCTGTGTGTGTGTGTGTGTGTGTGTGTGTGTGTGTGTGTGTAGGTGTGTGTGTGTGTGCACGCGTTGTTTTTATTTTACTTTCTTCTTTTTTTACTTGCACGTGACTTTTTTTTCCCCTCCTCCAAACAGATTTTTTTCTCTCATTGTTTTAGATTGCTGCAGGTTGTTACACTCATTCGATGTTGGTGTTTTTCTATCAGTATTTGATTCAGCCCCGATGCTTGAATTCTCCTGATAGGTGTAAACTCGGATTCGTTTATCCACGCAACCCGTTCAATCAGCATACAAGTCACAGAGTCGACGTATGAAGTTTTCCACTTTTATTCAGCACACATCAACAACTGCATACAATCGCCTTCTCACTCTCAACTTTTACTTTCCAACTCACTATCAACAACAACTTTTTTTGAAACAGTGCGGCACTTATATAGTCTCTTCATACTCCCGAACAATTTAGAACACGGCAGAATGACGCACTACAACCAATCAAATAAAACTTCGTCATCACTGACTTAAGTCCGTCCAAGAATGTTCTCAAACATCCCGAAACTTCGATCGACAGCAAACAAGCAGATCTAGAGAATCCTCCAATAATATCGACTAACGAAAATTATCAACGTTATACAAAGCTTCTTCTAACAACAATGCAAACTCAAATCAAAGGTAAATACACTCTATTATTGCATACTTTGCAAAGCGAAACGATTAGATCTATCGTGCGCGTTTCAGACATACTATCCTTCGCGTTTCAACGTAACACAGGTATTTATTTACCTTTTAATCGACAGCTACTGTTTTGTGTAAAGTTTACTCTTGGGTGCATGTATCTGTTTCTCGTTAGTTAGTTCATTCATTTATTTCTCTATTACTTTTTTTTTTGTTCGACGTTATTGCTTTTTTTTCTGTTATACTATAGTTATATGTTTGTTCTCTTTTCATTGTTAAAAAAAATAATTTATGTGCTTCTGTTTTTTTTTATTGCTTTGTACTTGTTCCTGTTCGCCAGACATTTCATTGTTGTCATTTGTCAAAGGGTAGCACTCATTTAAGCTTTGCTTTTGTGTGCCCTTTATGTTCTCCATGCCTGGTTTACTTGTTTCGTGAATAATAAAATTCTGTTTTAAAAAAAAAAAATCACCGACGCGTATAGGCGACTACTGGTCACACTATTCTGACACCAGCGAACCAGTTGACGGTAAAGGGAAAATAATATGGTCACACGTTGGCCAATCCGGGATTCGAACCAGGTACCTTTCGGTTACTCGTAAACCGTTCTATTAACCGAGCTACCCGGCCCCACTAAGAAAGTCAATAGCCAACAGACATATGCTTATAATCACTGCTGATCCAATCAAAGCTGTCTAGATATTCACCTCTCGTTGACGTAGGTATGCACTCACGAGAGTCCCATTCTAATTAAAAAAGAGATCCGTAGGATCTCATCTTTGATATGATGATGATAATCATTATTGTCAGGGTGGCGACGTGGTGATCGTCCTTAACGCTGATGCAATAGGACGTTAAGCTTCGTTGTTCCTCCTCCTCCAGTCTGTTCTCATTTTGTCTTCGATTTTTGTTATCCAGATTGGTGGGGATATTTTTAAAAAAAACAAACATTTATTTGGATGTTATTGCTTTTAAAGTTATTTCCCCATCATTTGTCATATATTCGATTCAATTCAATTCAATTCAGTTTAATTCAACAAATCTTTATTACCATCTAGGGCGTCTGAATAAACAAATGCATGCAAAATAAAACAATTATCATTTAAAAATATTGAAGATCCATTCCTTTTTCTTACCAAAACATAACTTATATATCCCTATCACACACGTATGGCCTAAATAAAACACACAAAAACCACGAAATTCATTGTTAATAAATTCATTAAAATACCATATCACTAGCGAGATATGGCGTAACATAAAACAAAAAATTTCCCATTTAAATGCATCTTGTTTTAAATTTCTATTCGACGTGAAGCGTCCCTCAAGATTATGGTATGCTGTTTATATTAGAATGGATTGTTTTAAATAAAGAGTGAGAGTGAGAGAGAGAGAGAGTGAGAGAGAGAGAGAGAGAGAGAGAGAGAGAGAGAGAGAGAGAGAGAGAGAGACCGACACAGAAAGACAGATAGACAGAGAGAAAACCAGAATTCTTGCTTTCATTTTGCCCAAAACATATAAGAATATAATGCGCACCAAAGTAGTCAAGTGTAGTTAGTTAGTTAATCTTTTTTTTTTATAGGCTCCAGCTGACTGCAAAGATCCGAATCAGGATTAAAAACTGGTTGAAAAATGGCTCACTCCAGATCCGTCTAAAAGATCTGCAGAAACAATCCTAATGGTAGCAGTGAAGGCACTACACCAGCCGATCACTTTACAATAAAAGCATCCCATGCAGGAACGTTGAGGCTGTTCTCTAATTTATTGAACCCCCGTTTACAAAAACCAAATAGAATATAAACATCATTATAAAATATTAGCAAAACACATACATTTAAAAAGCCTACATTGCTAAATAATAACACCATAGAAAGCCCTAGTGACCATTTGGCAGAAAACGGCCAATATCCCCCATCTGAACCAACAGACCCCATACACAAAGGAGCAGTTTTGAGAGAGTTTTCAAGAAAAAAAGGTAGGTGATTGGTCTCACAAAGAAGGTTGTAGATTGATAGAACAGAGAACGAGAAAGAACAAATGAGAAAGACGGAAACAGTGGTATTTTAAAGCAATAAATTTTCACACAGTGGGGATACTATTTATTCAGAAAACCCCTGCACCCCAACGGGGGTAGTAGTCACGGTGTTAACATAGGTCTAGCAGGATTAGACATACCAACATCTATTCCTAGCAGTTCGCTGCAGTATTAACTTCGCTTCGCTTGAATGAGGACCATTGGAAGGTGCAAAGCAAGTGAGGTCTGTCAATGAAAGGCGGAAAGTTAATCTGTATAAGGGGTTCATTGAGCATTGGCGATCGGAAGTGTTAGAAGTTAGACATTCTCAGTACAAACACTGATACGATAGCAATTTCAAGAGGCGTTAAAGGCTTTTTGCCTACCATAAAATGCTTAGTAGTTTATACCTGTTAAATGTTGTGATAAACTCAGGGAATGTGTACCTTTCTAGTATGTTGATTTAGGTCCTTACCCTTCTTACCTGGGATGGTTATCCTCTCTGCCGTATCGCCAATGGCGGACCAGGGCAGGGAGAAGTACCACTGAACTGATTTTCAACCTCAGAATAATCTGCGAGAAATACCTACAGCACCAACAACATCTATTTCATGTTTTTGTAGACTTCAAGAAAGCGTTTGACCGAGTCTGGCATGCAGCTCTGCGGGCAACCATGAGAGTGTACAACATCAGCCCTAACATTTGTGAATTCATCAGAAACCTGTATGACAAGGCTACCAGTGCAGTCGTCCATAACAGCGCAGTCGAGAACTAGCTCAGAACAACAATCGGGGTGCGCCAAGGATGCCTACTCTCTCCAACACTCTTTAACATCTTCCTAGAGCGCATTTATGCCAGATGCCCTTGCAGATCACGAAAGCACAGTCAGCATAGGAGGTAGAGCAATCTCCAACCTCTGTTTTGCGGATGACATTGGTGGATTGGCTGGAGAGGAACAAGAACTTGAACAGCTGGTACAGAGGCTTGCAGAGTGTGACGGTGGGTCTATTGTTGCTGGGCTCTGCACAATGGAATGCTATTACCCACTCGTCTTTCGTCTGCGGAGATCGGCTAGTATAATCACCCTGTGATTAATTTTAATACATGTATCTGTTTAGCCCGATCTGGGTGCGGATAGGGTTATAGAGATAGGAAGAAAATGGTAAAAGGTTCACTGACACACTAGCTCTCGCACGGATATGAAACATAGGTAGTCCAGCAACTTGTTAACAGTAAATATCACACATTTATTTCCTCTACTCTATACATAATTCTCTAAACACTCTATTAACTTAAATGTCCAAATTCACTTCGAGTAATTCGCTCCTTGATGGGTCTATGCTGCTACTATTCTTGATGTTTGCTACTGTCTCATCATTGGGCTATTTGTTCTGGTTGGCCTAATGTTTGTTTTCAGGAGAGTGGACTACTGCGCAGTCCTTCTAGATCAGTGTGTGTGCACGTTTTCTGTGGAACTTAGCTGAGTCGTTGAAGTGTGGTGATGGTGTCTCCTCCTTGTTTGTTGATTATTGGGCTATCGGAGCTCAGTGCTCGATGCTCCACTGCAGGTCGAATGTCAGGGTTGACTATCATTGGTCTATCTCCTGCATCGGACCAACAAGCCTGCTCGTCTGCAAATCATAAGACGAGTTTCTGCAACGCCTTGTTTACTAAGGGTGTGCAGAGCGTCTCACTGATGGCAGAAACAGCCCTCAGTGATAGGGTCCACTTATACAAACAAGAGACGATCAACTTCTATGTCCGTGGTTTACTGGAATCTCCAACATAATTCCTATACATATACATACATCATGGCTAAACTAAACACATGGAGAAGTAATTAACAATTTACACATTCTCTGGTACAGCCACTGGTTTGCAATAATACACATAGGAGAAACAACAGTTGGACAGTAGACTCAGAGGCTTCCTCGTGGTTTCGAAAACCAGTCGCAGGTCAGCCACATGGTCAAGCAAAGTTTTACAAACAAGCATAAAACTTGGCAAGACTTCACAAGCATAATCCAACAATATTATCAATAAATCACGGTGAGACAAAAGATTGATCATTTACCTTTTTGACAATTTCAGGCTCTGGCTATACTGCGATGAATTGATTTTCACCCATCACCTGCTTAGTCTTCTTGAGAGAGATCTTTCCACGCGTCCGTCTCGGGTGAGGTTTAGACAAAGAATGACCACCTAACCGTGTGGTCAGCCCAAAGCCCGCGAAATCTCGTGATACCTGAGCGCGTCTAGCGGGGGTGGCTATACGTCAGCGGGATGAGGTCACTGCCTAGCGCCTACCTAGTGAAGAGTTAGCTTACCCATGCTTAGCACAGTCCTGCCTTGTGTCGTCAGCTAGGCATCGACTTTAATTTACAAACGCCAAAGCAGGATGAAGTGTTAGAGGCTTGAAGCCTTAGTGCTGGGTCCAAACTAGCCTTCTGTGACACAGAGAAGACCAAAATGATGACCAACAACACCAATGGCATCAACATGGACATCAAAATCCAAGGCCAATCCCTCAACACTGTGCATAGCTTCAAATATTTAGAAGCCATTGTATCAGACAATGGGTCCCAATAAGAAGTCCTCTTCAGGATCGCACAAACAACTGCTGCCCTCACAAGGTTGAAGCTCATTTGGAAAGACAGGACCATCAGTCTACATTCCAAGGTAAGGCTGCTGCGCTCTCTTGTCATCTCCATCTTCGTATACGCTTGCGAAACATGGAACCTCACTCTTCCCTTAAGAATTAAGCCCTTCGAAGGATCGACAGTCTGCAGATGAGTTTATAGCATGAGGGTGTCAGAGGAAGAACTAAGATTTCTAGATAGCTTGTAGAAATGAATGTTCTGGGTGAGGTACGAAGGGGCTAATCATTATTATTCATTTTTATAGCGCTTTTTTCAAGCTCAGGAGCTGCTTTTAAATCCAAGTGGAAGCTGGAATCAACGGATGATGTCTATAGTAGAATTTTCTACATAAACAGAATGTACTGGAGGGGTCAAACTATCCAAACTTCCAGTAGAAAATGCCAGAAATTGGAGTCATATAATTATGATGCGTTTCGGAAGGGTCAAACTATCAAACTTTCCAGCAGAAAATTCTAGAATTCAATTTAGGCATTTCAGCGGTAACTTGTGTAGGCTCCCCTGCAATTACTGCGAATTTGTGGAGTACACTTTTTTGTTGTTGTTTTCTCATGAGAAGGCCTGTAAAAGAGCACTTTTAATTTATTTATTTGAATGATCACGCATATAACTATTACAAGTACAGGTTCAACCACTATAAAAGGGAATCAGCTTCATGTACCCCTTCAAACCCCCCCCCCTTCCCCTAGGCCCTCTCCCACCACTCCACTCCCGCCACAACAACACACAAAAAAAATCATGACAATTATGTAAGCATGCAATCATAAAATAATTACTAACCTGCAATGCACATGGAGAAGTGTGTAAACTGTCATTTCGGAATACCGCATTTAACGCACACGAATTTGGTAATATTTAAAAACTTCAATAACCGTTTATAGAGTATATTATATAAATGAATCTCACTTTTTTTAAATTTACAATCGACGCTGCATCAATAGATTATAACAAAGATACAATGTTGTTACTGACAGTGACAAATGTCCTTGCTCATATTGCAAACCCACTCTGTATTTCTCTCGATAAAATGCAACCAGACACGCGGAATTGCTGCTCGAATCGACGCCGTTGCGGTCACTGAAACTATACGATAACTATAAAAGAGGGTATTGTTGTTCTTTTTTTCTAATGTTTGCAAATCACTTGCCAAAGTCACCAATTATTTCCGTTAATAAACCACAACAGGGGACGCAGTTTAAGTTCTGTTTGACAGAAAGTGTCAAACATCACACAGCGCCGAACAGAGTTTATAAAATCTCAGTAAACTGATATTCGAACTTATCTTAAAGTAGGAATGAGTTAGATTTACGTCGAAAGCCAGTCGCACACCTTTCTGCGGTCCGACGTTATTTCTTTTACTGAAACCCGATTCGAGCAAAACTCTTATTGTTGAATATGCGAAGACAAGAGACTTTACTAGATAAGTTCTCTGCTGAGACTCACAAGGCTTTACTACATTCGCCCATTAATATTTGAGGGCATCGGAGCACGTGTCTCCACTTACTTATCAACGGGTATAAAGGGAAATCACGCCTGCTTACATCGGGTGCCTAAAGAAAAGATCTAGGTTGAATAGCAGGAGGATTCACCTGTTCAAAGGCGGTATCGTGTCAAGCTGTGGGTATTTAACAATTATAAATGCACGATTGATCCTTTCGTGAACGTTTAATAACTGTGAGAGGGGGGGGGGGGGGTAATGATGTCCTGACCCAGGGTTTTTGGTGTGGTGGTATTCATGGACACCGTGATTAATAATAACTTTGATATATACGGTTTTTTTAATCGTTCTTAAATAACGCTTTTCCAGCTTAAGAGTTGCTCAAGGCGCTAGCCGATAAAGAAATCTAACTCAATCAGCCAGAGGTGCCTTCTTCATTGCTGCCTGGAAGGTGCGCATCAACTGACGCCGACACCGACCCTAAACTTGGATGAGCCGGTAATGGTAGAGGAGGGACATAGTGCTTGAAGGTGTATTCATGTTGCTGACGCTCATCCTTCCAAGACATGAACCTCAGGATCTGTTATCGTCCGTCCGACTGAAGGCGTGCGTGCCCAAACTAGACGTCGGATTTTGCTTAACATGTTAAAACTACTACTGAGGGAGTGAGGTCACGCCTCAATTACATGTTATTATTATCGTTTGACCGAGTCTGGCATGCAGCTCTGTGGGCAACCATGAGAGTGTACAACATCAGCCCTAAAATTATTGAAGTCATCAAAAGCCTGTATGACAATGCTACCAGTGCAGCCCTCCACAACAGCGCCATCGGAAACTGGTTCAGAACAATAATCTGTGTGCGTCAAGGATGCCTACTCTCTCCAACACTCTTTAACATCTTCCTAAAGCGCATTATGTCCGATGCCCTTGCAGATCACGAAGGCAAAGTCAGCATAGGGGGTAGAGCAATCTCCAACCTCCGTTTTGCGGATGACATTGATGAATTGGTTGGAGAGGAACAAGAACGTGAGCACCTAGGACATAGGCTTGACACCACCTCCAGAACCTATGGAATGGAAATAAGCGCAAAGAAAACCAAAATGATGACAAACAAAACCAACGGCATCAAAAGGGACATCAAAGCCAAAGGCCAATCCCTCAACACAGTGCATAGCTTCAAATATTTAGAAGCCATTGTATCAGACAATGGCTCCCAACAGGAAGTCCTCTCCAGGATCGCACAAACAACTGCTGCCCTAACAAGGTTGAAGCCCATTTGGAAAGACAGAACCACCAGTCTACATTCCAAGGTAAGGATGCTGCGCTCTCTTGTCATCTCCATCTTGCTATATGCTTGCGAAACATGGACCCTCACGGCAGATCTACAACGAATAATACAAAGCATGGGGATGAGGTGCTACAGAAGACTTCTGGGCATTTCCTATACCCAGCACAGCACCAACAACGAAGTCCGACAGACCATCACACAAGCCATTGGACAACACGATGACCTGCTCATAATGGTCACCAGAGCATCAGGCCTGCAAGGCACGGTGCAAGGAGGCAGAAGAAGTGGGAGACAGAAAAAGAGGGGGGAGGACAACATTCGAGAATGGACTGGCTTGACACTGAGCGAAGCCATGAGGGTTGCTGAGGACAGAGAAAGATGGAGTACGCTGGTTAAACGATCATCTGTAGTGCCCCAACGACCTTCGAGTTACGGGATAGGATAGGATCGATAGCACGATTCGAAATAGTTCCTGGGTGGGGAAAAAAATGTTATCATCGAGTTTCAGGCAGTAACTTTTGTGATTACGCATAGAGGCTCGGAATTAATAGGAGCGGATAGCGTGTTGCGCGATAGCCTAGTTCTTTCTTGTTTTCGTTTTTGGTTTTAATAGACTGAAACTGAGAACGGAGGAATTTAATAACTGCGGAGAGAGTAAATGAAATACACGAGTCCTCATTGTGCTGGGATTTTTGTAGGATAAGAAGGCAGGGTAATAGGCAATTTCAAATGTTCGGTCCCTCAATGCGGATAGTATGATTGATTAAGCTCACATGAAGGAGACTGTCAGAATAGTTGTATGTAGCGTGTAAATAAAGGAATAACATAAAAAAATACACAATAATAATAATGGGCCCTATATATGCGCTTTTCCCTAAAATTATCAAACAGGCTCAAAGCTCGGCGATCTGTACATACATATACCCTCGCGTGTTTCACCCACTCTAAAAACTGCAACAAACACATCAATCACTCAAACATGTGGTGTAAATGCAGGGAGGTCGTTTTTAGAAGACGGAAAGGAAACCGAATTTTTATTTTTGAAATTTTAAGATTGAATAGGTGGTTTCTCTTCGGGAAAGAGGACTGGTTTATTCTATGCTTGTAGACTTAAATCCTTGATGGCCAAACCCCGCATCCTCTGTCCCACAGGCAAAGAGAGAGAGAGAGAGAGAGAGAGAGAGAGAGAGAGAGAGAGAGAGAGAGAGAGAGAGAGAGAGAGAGGGAGAGAGAGAGAGAGAGAGAGAGAGAGAGAGAGAGAGAGAGAGAGAGAGTTCAGATTTTTAGGTGTTTTCTCTTCGGGAAAGAGAACTGGTTTATTCTATGCTTTTAGAATAAACTTAAATCCTTGATGGCCAAACCCCGCATCCTAGGTCCCACAGGCAGAGAGAAAGAGAGAGAGAGAGAGAGAGAGAGAGAGAGAGAGAGAGAGAGAGAGAGAGAGAGAGAGAGAGAGAGAGAGAGAGAAAGAAACTGAAAAACGTTTATTACATAAGGATAGTAGCTTTAGGTCCAGAGGTCCTTTCTTCCAGCTAGTCCTTAACACATGCAAATATATAATAGATGTAAGTACATTGTAACAACATACATGAGCTACAAATAAGTAGTATGAATAGACTACTACCAGGATGACATCCGCACACACACAAGCATCATACTCACAAAATTGAAATATATATACATGTACAACGTATCTCAATACAAATGCACATATACGTAAGATATGCGGCATATATACTCACGCATGTGAGAAAGAAGGAATACATAAATCGTGTCTTCGAAATTTTGTTGAGGCTTTTTACTTTATAACTAAGTCTGAATTAGGGCAGACAGACCAGCCTTAAACGAGGACAGGGAGTTTGCATATTTTAAATGTTGTGACAGAGAGTTCCAAAGCGACGCGCTAGAGTAGGAAATGCTAGTTTTAAACAGATCTAACCTGGGTGTGATACATACAAAGCTATTCCTTGAGTTGCCATAAGGTGAGCGTGAAGGCACGAAAAGAGATTTTAAGTATATGGGTCCGCCAATGGTTAACGTTTTAAACAAAAACACATATTTGTTGAACAAGAGCTGTTGGCTCAGTGGTAATATTCCTTTTTTAAAATCTTTTGATCGGTGGTTAGAGAAGGGTCTTGGATAATAATACATGTATAAGTTTTGCAGCTCGACGTTGTAGGCTGTTCAAACTCTTCAGGATATTATCGCTGCACCCGTCCCACACCACAGAAGCGTAATTAATATGTGACAGAATATGAGCATAGTAAAATAACTTCTTTGCATCCAAGGTCAGAATATTCTGAAGGCGTGAAAGTACATATATATTACGGCTTACTTTTTTTGCTCACATTGTCAACATGGACGTGCCAACGTAGGGATTCATCTATAGTGACACCAAGTAGGCCTATCTTATGTGCCGTGACGTGCTCTATAGTGGCATCAGCTAGGCGTAGATGTACTCTAGGATGTGTTAACTGGTGGTGTTGGCGGGTGGTAACTATCATACTCTTTGTCTTTGATATGTTGATGTGCATGTGATTGGAGCGACACCAGCTAACTATATCATCAAGACCTTTCTGGAGTGAATGTTGAATGTGAGGTACGGTCTTATTAGATGAGGATATAGAGGTATCATCGGCTAACATATAGCACTCAATGGATTTATCTGTAAGAGAGAGTGGTAGGTCATTTATAAATATACAAAATAACAGGGGACCCAATACCGACCCTTGAGGGACGCCAAACTTAACACACCTCTCAGCTGAATATAATCCATGTACATGTGTATACTGCTTTCTACAAGAAAGATAGGATATAAAGAACAGGAGTGAGCGTGAGGCGTTCAAGTACAAGGACAATTTTGCGAGAAGGATGTTATGATCTATCACGTCAAAGGCTTTTATTAAGTCTATGAATACAACTCCAGAAAGTTTTGATTTATTAATGGCGGATAGCCAGGAGTCTGTCATTTTGGCAAGTGCAGTGCTACAAGAATGTTTGCTTCTGAAACCGGACTGTAGTTCATGAAAGAGAGATCGCTCTTCAAGATACTGAGTCAGGTGCTTATGAATGTGCCTTTCAAGGACCTTGGAGATGACTGGCAAGAGAGAAATAGGTCTGTAATTGGCGGGTAAAGACGTGTCTTTGCTTTAAGGTAAGGGGATAACCTTAGCAGTTTTAAACAGGTGTGGGAAATGATTTCGCTTAATGCAAAGATTAAAGATGTGAGTTAAGGTATCACTTATGTATGGTAGTGCTAATTTTAGTAATTTACTACTAATATTGTCACAGCCTGTTGATTTCTTATTTTGTAATTGCGCTATGTACTGAGCGACCTCAACAGTAGCAATACATGGAATAGTGAAGGGCGCAGTACCTCCAGTGCGCTTTTGACAGAATATCTTCAGCTCATCAGAGCATCTGTATAAGTCACTTGCTGGAAGAGGGTCTTGTTTATTGGACAAACTGGAACTGATAGATACAAAGTAATCGTTAAACAATTCCGCTGTCAAAGATGGTGGAATAAGAGAGAGAGAGAGAGAGAGAGAGAGAGAGAGAGAGAGAGAGAGAGAGAGAGAGAGAGAGAGAGAGAGAGAGAGAGAGAGAGAGAGAGAGAGAGAGACGGACAGACAGAGATGCTAGGAAAATACAAAAATAAGCCAGAAGCTAGTAGAAGATTACACAAAGACACAACTACATGTATTTCAAAAAGTGAACATTTTATTTGCCACTTAATCAACGCCCAGGCGATGTGAACAAAATAACATTAGTTGGTTAATTCGCTGCAAACACCCCATATGTCACAGAACCCCAGCAACAGATATACGTAAGTATGGCCACACAAATAGTAGACAGTTCCACACTGATTATTTGGATTGATCTCTTTTTGTCTTCTTTATGCTTGCAGTAAAAAAAAATTCCAATAATAGTAATCCTTCTGTTCCTATCCTATCTTATCCTGTAACTGGACAACCCTTCTGTTACACGTTATTTATCAATAATCGATTCCGCCCCGATGCTTGAATCTTAATAGGTCCAACTCGAATTCGTTTATTAAAGCAGCCTATTTCACTCAGCAGCAAGGCAGGAGTCGTCGTATGAAGTTTTCCAACCTTATTCAGCAAACATCAACAACTGCATACAAGATTGCTTTCCGAAAATCACAACAAAGATCACTCTCACAAGCAGACAGTGCATTACTTATATAGCCTCTATACAATCGAGAGAAACTTCCAACATTCCAGCATGATGCAATAACACCCAATCAAAATAAAAGTAGTCACTGGAACTATGCCTAGTCTTACGTAATGTTTACGAATCTACATGATTCGACCAGCTGTTACCCATAAGATCTGGAAGCTTCGATCGATAAATTCCAGAAAATTCTCAACAACATCAACCGACGAAAATTATCAACATTATACAAAACTCCTTCTAGCAACATCGCAAAATCAGATCAAAGGTAAATACAAGCTATCGTTGCATGCTTTGCAAAACAAAATTATCGGATCTGTGCACCTCTCAGAGCTGCCAACACCCCCCCCTCCCTCCCCCCCCCCCCCGAAAAAAAATTGTGTAGCATAAGATCTCAATTTGTGTAGCATTTGCAAAATGTGTGTAGTGTGTCACGAAAAACGGACCGAGTAGCCACATATAAAAGAAATAAATGGCTGTACTTTCCATTTCAAACAATTCTTTTATTGCAGATCTATACAATTTTTTTTTTTAAATAAATAAAAATAATTAAACATTATTGCATATAGAAATAGCAGGATTCAGATTGCAACGCGAATATTTAACTCAGAACTGATTCAGACTAATGACTTTCACTTTAAATGGCACAGTAATAGGCCTACAAAGCTGATTGTCCAAGCAACACAAAACAAAACGGAACTGCTTCAAACCGGCTGAAGCTGGTTTAAGCGCGCGGCGCGTACACGTTCTAGTACTTCCCGGCAATAGGTGCCCAAAATACTATCAAAATCCACTGTAAATAATAATAAATAAATAATTTTTTTTTTAAGCGTAGCATTTGTAGTGATTGCGGAGTCGCGTAGCAAAAAATTTTTTGCGTAGCATTTTGCCGCAAATTTCGTAGCAGTTGGCAGCTCTTACCTCTCAATCGTAACACCTTTACTGCCATACTGCACACATATTTCCTTCACCTTCAAAGCCTGGAAACACCTACACCTGATGTGTGTACCTGTCATACTGGACTAAACATCTTTATTGTTCAAATTATTGTTGTTCATGTTATATTATGTATTATCTTAGTTTATTTATCCATAAAAGGATATTCTACATTAATGGCATCTGGGCGTGTAACATGACAATGATTATATCCAACGAGATTTATTCAATGCTTCCACAAGCCGAAGACGAGTAAAACATTGAACCAGTCGAGTTGGACATAAAGGATATTTCATGCCAAGATGCCGATAACATTAATGTATCGATTTCTTCAAATCAAGATATTAACCGAAAATTTGCCGAAACAATAAATACACCAAAGCTGTTCATTGCCCTATGTCACAGACCACTTCACACAACACATTCCAAAGAATGCACCATAACAAAGTAGTTCACACACTGGACACGTTTGCAGAACATTTTAATTCTCAACAAACTTTCAAGTTTCACGCCTTCCCCCTTAATAAACACTGAAATATTCTTGGTAGATGCGCTCAATTTGAAGAAAAGCAGCATTTTAAATGTTGCCTTTCTTCAAATTGAGCGCATCTGCCAAGTATATGGCCATTTGACGTCACGTTCACAGAAGGTCTATCGTGTCATAAAGATCGTAAATAGACGATGTTCCCTACGTTGCTATCCAAACATGGTGGCTCTTATAAAGAATGGTTTAGTTAGCATCCTTGAAAGAACTACAAATTTTTTAATTTGGTCGGCATTATTGTAATGGTCATGGTATTTAAAGTAAATAGCAGCAGACAGCTCTGTCCTGTGCGTGAAATACAGATTTATGAAGTCAACCGAAGGTAGGTTCAAATTATGCCTTGCACTGTGCAATCAGGCACATTTGCTTTTGTTTCGGTTTGACTACGAAACAGGTGTATTACATTTTTCTTTTATCTGTAATTAGCGACTTCTAGAAAGCCTTGTCAGGGTGGAGAACAACTGAATCAAGAAATCTCTGAAATCCGGCCGGGGCCCAGGGGCCAAGCCCCGGTATTCGCCCCCCTGGAAGAAAATGAATTTATGCAATTTTGAAAGTAATTTACACACACCTGAAAGCAAAAAGCAAAAAGTAAACATGAATAAAAACACACAAAAAAAGAATGTTTTATGCACATGTCTTTTAAAAAAGTTAAGAATCTTGATTTGTAGGCCTAACAAAGTTTGAGGTCCACCACTGTTACAAACAAACTCCACATTTCCAATTATACTGGGCACACGTTTGTCTATTTTTTTAGCTGTAAACAGGCAAGAATTTTTATAATTTTAGAGATATTTAGGAGTACGTTAGTAAAAACACCACATCTTAGGTATTAGTGACTAGTGTATAGATTTAAATGAAATAAAATTCAAAATGAACAGAAATAAATTCTATGTTGATTATCTACCTTTTTATACTTCTCTTGTCATGTCTTGTTTTTTATTACTCCATGTGTATACAAAAAAAAAGTTTTAAAAAGTCCAAACAAGCCCCCTCTTCTTCACTTTCATGCCAGTCTGAAAGATTGTATGCATGCACACCGATCTCTTCCTCCGACTCCCAAGTCCATTTCTCACTTTAATGTCTGATAAATGGAAGCCTGTAAACTCCCCTTCATCAGTCGGAGAATCCAAACCATCCATTGTAGACACACACACACGAAAATTTGATAAATAAAATCGAAAAAACGAACGCATCACAGAGAAAACTTGTTGAAATGCAGTCGAATGTTTTCACAACACAATAAATCGGAAGTCAATTGCCGGAAGTCTCGCAATCTTTCAAACAACGCGAGAATATAACCACATGGTTGATACGGACGCTTTTGGACGTTTTGCCTGTTTAGACCTTCGGCCGCTTTTGGCCGTTATGCCCAGTAAAGGGTAGCCCCTCAGCTTCTCACACTCGGAACTCAATATTTTTTTCTCGGAAATGCAAATGCCTTCCGCGGAAATCCGCGGATTCGCGGAAAATTCTCCACCCTGAACTTGTGTGGAATTAAAAACTTGCCTTCATCAGGCATCAACCTGGCTTGTCTTCAAAACATAGGATCAACACACAAAAATTAAAAACCCTCTCCATCAGTCCATGGTTAACAGCAGTAAGTAGTCCGTGTATGTATTCTTACAACTTTCATAAACTATGCCTTGCTAGAAACATTGTCATCTGTGATTGGTCAATTAGAGTGAGACACGAGTTTTAGGCACCTGCGACATGGCCAACAAAACTCTAAGACACTTGTGGAAATCGATACATTTGAGTTTTATTTGTGAGTTGGTCAGTTGAGAGTCGTCTATTATGTTTTTGCATGCTTCAAGCATGAACTTCGTGGATACACAGCTTAACAAATCTCCTTCATCATCATCACTCATGAGCAGGAAGTAAAAATCTTCCGTCATTATACTATCATACTATGAATTATTTATCATGCAATACTGTTTTGAATACGCTTTGGTCAAACAAATTAAGACATAAAAATTGCAGGACGTGAACATAATGGGGCACTGGAACAAATGCTAATCCATACAAAACCAATTTTTGTTGTTTTTACGAAAACTCCGATGGTATGGCCACGTCACCAGATCATCAGGTCTTTCAAAGACCATCCTGAAAGGCACAGTGCAAGAAGGTAGAAGAAGAGGGAGACCGAAAAAGAGGTGGGAGGACAATATTCGAGAATGGACTGGTTTGACACCGAGCGAAACAATCAGGGTTGCTGAGGACAGGGAAAGATGGAGTACGCTGGTTAAACAATCATCTGTGGTGCCCCAATGACCTCCGAGTTATGGGATAGGATAGGATTACTAGGGAGACAAAACGTTTATGTTTTACCTAAACAGAAGGGAGTCCATTGTCTGACAAAATCGTGAATATAATCTTTATTAGATGCTGTCCTCCTGGGAATGAAGGAATGATTGGAAAGAACTATTGATATTCCATTCCCTGTGGCCAGTGGTTTGGGTTTGTGCCACGTGAACAGATGCCCATTTTGCTGTGTTCTTCGCTCGTCAGTGTATCACCTGGGCTTGCTGAAAATCAAGTGACTGATTTTCCAAAATATAAGAAGACGTCTGAATGAAATCCTCAGGAAAAACCTCTTCATGCGAAAAAAAAAAGAAAAGTATCCACATTTTGGCTGCTTGGCAACAGAAAATGGGAAGGAACCGAACTTTTGGACAGAGAATTTATTGCCAAACATAGTTCTAAAAGGTTTTGTTTAGAAAATGATTGCTGGCAAGTTGAACAAGTTTTGTTTTTCACAAGTTTAATAAATTGACATCAACTTTAGCACACAAAAATATAGATCGCTGGAGCCCGCAACCAGCAGAAATTAATCACCTACTATCACATGAACAAATCCTTGATCCCCAGCCGCCAACATCTCAGTCTTAACAACATTTTCTTCAGCAGGCTGGTGAGTCAACGTGACGCGCACATCCCTGTTTTGATCTGCCGATTCCATGGCGATGGCGTCTGCTACCAGCATGGCCTGTTTGACAGCGTCTGCCACAGCCTCTGCTCCCACTACAGTCACTGGGCCTGCCTCAGTGTGCACAGTGATGCTGTCTGTGCCGTCTACCCTGTAACTCTCCATGTCGGAGTGCTGCATTATTATGGCTTCGCCGTCTTGCTGCCCTGATGAGAGGCCCTGATGCACCGTGATAGTGTCATGCGGGTTGTGGTGGTGAATGGTGATGGTTTGTTGCTGACTACTGAGTGAGGAGCCTTCATGCTGGGAGCGTGCCTCCAGCTGGACAGATTGATGTTTCATGTTCTCGTCAGTGATGGTCTCAGGCTGTGCATGCTGCACTGTGACTGTCTGTGGCACCGTAGAGCTCATTAGCTGTATGCGGTGCTCATCTGCATTGCTGCTGGTCGAGTGTGCAGCCTCCTCTTCCTGCAGCACCTGTATCAACAACAGTAAACACACATAGTACTCCTAATGGCGCATATACCCTCAATGAAAATAGATAGATACTCAGTGCTTTTAGGGTCCAGCGGACTGCCAAGAGCCGAATCAGGACCACACAAAATTTAGCCGCTTTGTCCACTGCAATATTGCCGTGGATGCCCATGTGACTAGGTACCCACATAAAAACTATCTTTTTACCCTCAGAAACAAGTTCTGTGTGGAGGTTATGGATCTCTGCCAGAAAAGGGTGTGATATCTTTCTCGTGGAAAGAGCCTGAAGTGCTGACAAAGAATCAGACAGGATTAAAAACGAGGTTCTCTTGGATTGATAAACATGTTTCAGAGCTAGATGAATTGCCTTGAGCTCAGCTGTATAAACAGAACAAAAATCAGGTAGACGCTGTTGCAAATGCAGGTCTAGTTGTCTTCCTGAGACCGACGCAGCAGCAACTGAGTTTCCTTTCTTCGACCCGTCTGTAAAAAAATTGTCATATCCTTTATACAGTATACAGTGAACATTGTTCGAGATAAAGTTGCTTATAAACAGCTTCGGAAGTTTCGGTCTTTTGGAAGGATGTGAGACTGAAATTGATAATAGGGTTGATGAGGTTCCAAGGTGGAAGTACAGTTAGCAATTGATCATCATTAACAGAGTCAACAACTATGCCTGCAGTGTCAAAGTGAGGAAGTATTCTGATACCAAAAGGAGGAATTTCTGTTGTTTGTAGATTATAGTCACACGACACTTCCGCATATAGGTGACTGCTGGACCGATTTATACTGACACCAGCGGGCCAGTTGTTGGTAAAGGGGAAAATAATATGATCACACGTTGACCAATCCGGGATTCGAACCAGCGACCTTTTGGTTACAAGCAAGACGCTCTTACCAACTGAGCTACCCGGCCCCTCCGGGAATTTCTGTCGGTTTGTTGGAGTATTTTAGTGTAAATAACGGGTTTAGAACACAATCATAAGCGGGATTTTCAGGGTTTGCTTTAAGTTTGAGAAAATAATTCATGGCGAGCTGAAGCCTGCGGATCTCAAAGGGAGGTTCGCCAGCCTCAGCGTAGAGACTTTCCTTTGGTGAAGTTCGAAACGCCCCCAGACAGATCCGAAGACCTTGATGATGGATTGGATTCAAGACTTTTAAATAGGCTTTCCTAGAGGAACCATATACGATGCTACCATAATCCAATTTAGAGCGTACCAGAGAACGATAGAGGAGGAGCAGAGTTTGCTTGTCTGCTCCCCAGTCTGTATGGCTGATAACTTTCAAAACGTTAAGACCTTTCTGGCAGCTTTCCCTCAATGAAAAACAAAATCTTAAGTCAATTAGTTTTCTTTCAGAGAGTGCAAAAAATTAACAATGATCGCTTTTTAATGTTTGCAGTTGAATTTGTACGCCGTGTGATTCATTTTAAGCCGTAAAGTTTTACCAGGAGGAAGCCTTTTATGTAATAAAGGCAAAAATTTGGAACATTGTATACCACTTGTTTGGCTTTTATTTTTTCCCTTACTTCTGCTGAAAAATCTAAAGAATACTGCACACTGAGGTTCTTTCGTATTTATAATTGCCATGTTATGGAATGAAATTATTGGTTATTCATCAGATATCATATTGTACCAAAGCTTCTATGTGTGTTTTGTTTTTTTGTTTGTTTTTGTTTGTTTAGTAATATCTATGTATCCAATGCTATGTTATTTAGAGCTTACAATGTGTCTTCGTTGTGTATGTAATCCGGTTCATGTACATTTTGCTGTAAATATGTTTTCCTCCCTCTTCCCTCTTTTAGGCAAAATACTTCCCTATCCCCCTACCCCATCCTTTCTCCCACCTTCCCTCTCCCCTTGCTTGATGGAGCTACTATTTTAAAATGTCTGCGTATTTATGTTATTTATTATTTCTGTGCAACTGTGGTATTTTGGTGCATTTCTGTGTGCATGTGATATTTCTGTGTGTTTATGTGGGGTTGATGGGTATGCAAGTGCGCATGAAAACTCCAAGAGAATGCCAGAGAGTAACAAATGAGAGAAGAAGTTACCTGTGGAATTGTGATGGCATCCTGAGAGTTTTGATCAGCTCCGTCTGTCATGGTGGCTAATGTCAGGCCTGAAACCAAGCACAGCAAAATGGGTTTTACTTGACACCTGAAGAAAACACTCAACACCAACAGCAGGCACCCTTCAATCTCGAAAATACCATCCCATCAATGAAACCGACCTTTGGACATTATCGGGCTGCTAGAATGATTATATAGGCAGTCAGCCCAAAAGCGACGCTGACCCTAATCCAAGTGTCAGAGGTGGTTGAAGGCCTATACACGACCTATGCTTGATAGATCTCCGACACCCAGCCAGCGTCAAGGTCCCCTGTTTAGAGAAAACTGGCCTATCCTATCCTACAGGACATAGGCTCACTTCGGTGCAAAGTAGGCTGCGTGACAGACAATGTTTCGAGTTTTTACAGCTTTATTTATAAAGCGCTTTTCCAGCTCAAGAGCTGCTCAAGGCACTGGAAGATACAGGATCTCACTCAAGCAGCCTGAGGCGCTCACTTGCAACTTTTGGGTGCATAGTGTGACTCCCAGATAACTGAGCACAATCCTAGGCAACACAGGATCTCACTCAAGCAGCCTGGGGTGTCCACTTGCAACCTTTGGGTGCATAGTCTGACGACTATAAACAATCTTAGGCAAACGGGAATGGAGAGAGGAGACATAGTGTGTGCTGCGTGTATTTACGTAGCCAGAACTCACCCGTATAGGACATGAGTGTCAGGATCTTTAAAGTCCGTGCGATGGAATGCGTGTGCATGCACATACTAAACCTCATTTTATACTCTCATCTGAAGGAGTTCAAGCAGGCGAGAGTTGCAGCCCGGCAAGAACAAACTTTTGCCCCACACAGATTTAGAAAGCTCCCCAATGGGGTTGGGCTTTTAGGCAGCGGCATAACAGACGTGTTTAGTGTCCAGCACTTGTTAATTAAACTTTTAACATTTATTAACTGTCACACACAATACACTCCCACAACTTACCTGTGCTAGAGTCAATGATCCTCAGCTTGTTGCCAGGTTCACTGACCACTACGTAATGACTGCTCTCACTGCCCACCCCTGCCACCGTGTTCAAGATGGTGTCTGGGTCAATGTCACCGTCCGTGACAATCTCCACATTCTGGATATCGTCCGTTCCCATGTCAGTATGCAGCACAACATACTCCGTCGTCTAGGCACAAAGAAATGATAGCAAAATATTAACGCAGCAGATTTTTATGAGATAGTTGAGCACCATACTTCTAGAGAAAAAAATGTAAAACACATAGTTTGGAAATATAACATTTTTTGTCTGCAGTCTAACCCTAAATAGTGTATTGCTGTACTAGCCAAAATATAATGGTTTAAGTATGTCTGGGCACAACCCAAATCAAGAATGTATTTGTTTGTAAAATAATGTTGTCTCTCAAACACACATTGCCCTCAATCAGTCTTCTGCCCAAAGAGAACTTAATATCTCTCAGCTGAATCAGATCAAACTGTTCCTGCTATTTCGGTCAACTCCTTACTGTCCATAGAATCATAAAAATCACAAACATACACAGAAGGCAAAACACTACCCTGGTCACAATGCAGAGTAAAACTACTGATGCATTCTTGCACATGCCCACACACGAATGACAAAAACACTAAATCAGTCCCAAAAACACAGTAAAACTATTGTTACACGTTTGCCCACACTCACAGACTTGTACACACACGCAGTCTAACATTAGTAACAATACTGATGCATTCATGCACATGCCCACAAACATATGACAAAAACACTAAATCAGTTACAAAAACAGTAAAAATATTGGTGCATGCTTGTGTACGCACACAGATTGACACACACACACACACACACAGAGAAAGTCAAAACACTCACTTGGGTCTCCCCTTCAGACATCTGGTCGGACACAATGTACTGCTGAGTGTCGGCCACAACAGATGAGAACTCGGCCAGCACTGTGGGCATGTCGTCTGCAGATTCCCCTTGTTCTTCATGCTCATGCGCCTCTGTGGAGTCCTGCGAATGCTCTTCCCCATCCTCAGACTGGTACGGCATCATGTGGAAATTGCATGACACTGGGAAAAGACCAAACAAATGGCGTGAAGTGATCATGAACTGATTCATACAACTACATTGGTGGGTGACCACAAAAATATGAGACATAAAAAAACAACTGTATTCGACCAAAGAATTACATTCAAAAAGTTCTTTCTGGCTATGCAAAACACAAAGAATAACAATATAAAGAATTACAATCGACCAGTTCACTAAATAATAACAAGTTACCATGAAATAACATTGTTGATCCTGTGGAAAATAGTTATGGAAAAAAAATTCTAAAACAATTAAAAGTGTTACAAAAATTAATAATAGGACAAAAACGGGGGTCTGATGAGATTATTTTACTGATCACCCCACTGAGAACAAAAGCAACCCTGCTCACGCAAAAGTTGCAAGCGATTTTAAGAAATGCTCAAAATTAACAGAACAGACACTTTGAATTGTGAGTCACAGACCCTAACAATATGACACAACATTTAGTGTACAAATATTTCTATATCTTTGCCTGTGTGCCATACATTACTATCATGTCCACCATTTCAGCCCTAAAAAAGATTGTAAAATCGTCAAGTGGTTAAAAAAGGTTCAATAGAGTCAAACTAAAAATTGCTGTTACATAACAAATCTATCAATAAAACTCCTCTTTAGATTCCATGCCAAAATTTAAACTGTTTCAAAATCAGTGTACACAGTCAAAAGCTTCATCCTCCTAGAAAGCCTAAAACATCAAAACTTCAACTACCCAACAAGCTGCTACTGTCAAAGCTTCAACCATTACCTTTAGCCTTGAGGTGTCTGTTGAGAGTGCCGTGCTCGGCAAAGCCGCGGCCACAGCGATGACAGCGGAAAGGGCGTTCTCCAGTGTGGGTGCGCGCATGGCGCATCAGGGACCCTTTCTCTCGGAAATGTCGCTGGCACAGCCGACACTCAAATGGGTAGAAGTCGGTGTGAGTCCTAATGTGCACTTTCAAAGCGTTCTGCCAATACGGCCAACAAAATGGATTACAATTCATTTTCTAATGCTGAAGAAACGTTAAATCGTAAAAGATTACTATTGCCCCAGCCTGTAGTAGCATTATATTTTACCACAATGAATTATTCCAACAACTGTTTAATCAGATTGATGAAAACAGTACTTTTAATACACATAATATTTTTTGACAAGATGTTTTTTTTTTAAATTCACAATTTCTTCAATGACTGACGGAACAGCCATCGCTAATGAAAGTATGATGATGCTGGTGACTTGTATAGTGTCATATCCATGCTCAAGGCATCTAATCTACAAAACTGATACCAGTCAACCAAGAATGAACCAGAAGGGCAAAGCCCATAATAATGGTTCACGTGCTCTCTATGGAACTCGCAATATTTAACATGAAAATGAGTGCCAGAAAAAAACTAAAATGAAACGGAGGCATTAAAATGCAAAGTAATACCGATTTTGATCTTTCTACGCTCTTGATCTTGAGATGACCTTGACCTCTGTCTCCAAATACACTATGTACTATCAAATAAACTACAGAAAAAGTACAAGTGAAGTCATTCATTCGCTGATCATTGATGAGGTCTCGTGGATATACATCATCTTACCAAGTTTGGTTGTGATAGATGAAATAGGTTCTGGGATATTAACTCTTTGCCTGCCTGCTTGTGAATGTGTGATGATAATGCTTGATGATGGTAATAGTAATGCAGTTACAATTGTTTTTGTGCTAGTGAATGTGTGATGATAATGCTTGATGATGGTAATAGTAATGCAGTTACAATTGTTTTTGTGCTAGTGAATGTGTGATAATAATGCTTGATGATGGTAATAGTAATAGTAATGCAGTTACAATTGTTTTTGTGCTATTGAATGTGTGATGATAATGCTTGATGATGGTAATAGTAATGCAGTTACAATTGTTTTTGTGCTAGTGAATGTGTGATGATAATGCTTGATGATGGTAATAGTAATGCAGTTACAATTGTTTTTGTGCTAGTGAATGTGTGATGATAATGCTTGATGATGGTAATAGTAATGCAGTTACAATTGTTTTTGTGCTAGTGATTGTGTGGAAAAAAAAAAAAAAAAACTTGAATAAATTCACAAAACATAAAAAAAAAAAAAAAAAAAAAAAAAAAAACTCTTTGCCTGCCAATCGACGATATATCGTCGATCTGAGCCGCCATGTTTGTGCCAATCGACGATATATCGTCGATTTCAGTATTCCGTTTCGTTCCGGTTTTTTGCGCAGTCCAATCCAAGTTTTATTTTAACCAAAGAGAGATAACTCTTTCTACTTTCGTTCTCGATCGACACGCGCGTGGTTTCTTCAAATTGATTCGTTTTTAGAGTGTTTTTTGTGCATTTTACTAAGCATTGTGATGGGCACAATCGACAGTGTGTCAAACTCTGCTAATAATCAATATAATTTCAAACTGTAAAGTGTATTTTGATCCTAAATAAATTTTCTTTCTGGTGTGTGAAGCTGATTCAGTGATTGGAATTATTCCTCCATATTTTTTTTATCACTGTGGTATGTAGAAATATTTTTATTTTATTTTATCATTTCTAAAAGATCAACATGCTTTCAAAACACATATTTCAATAACATAATCAAATTAACATTTTTGTGTTGTTTTTTTTTATTCTTCACTTTTTTACCTTTAATTTGATATGAAATATGTCTATTTAACAACTATTATTGAAAGAACAGTAGCTTAAATGCCTAAGGTACTGAACTTTCTTTCCGGTGCCAGATAAATGTCTGGCTCAAACATGGAAACATGCCTGGCAGGCAAAGAGTTAAGCCACTTGCAAAGATTGTACAGTCAACACAAGACAGATGGACAAAAGGACAACTTTTTTTTTTTTTTAATGTAAACTTTGCACCATTTACCTTGCACATATTTGCAAAAAAACTGGCTTTTTTTTCTTTTTTTTGTGGGGGAGGAAGGGGTGGTAGAGGAGGAGAGGCGAGTGGGGAGAGGGGTGAGGTTGTGTGTGTGTGCGTGTAGTAAATAGACTCACTTTGCTATACATGCGAGTCAAAAATGTGGATAGCTTTCAAAAGTGAACTGAGTTGAACTGTTCTTATACTGCGCTTTTCCAGCTCAAGATTTGCTCAAGGCCTTTTTGCTTTGCTTTCCATTTTTGTTAGGCACATTTCAATAAAACAAATATATCAGTTAAAAAAAAAACGAAAAGAAAATGTTTAATCGCAATTAAATTATTCAAGCACAGTACATTAAAAACCATACATCAAAATATGCAAGTTTTAATTATACAACTATGATCTATGAGCATTAAGCCTCATGGTTACAGGGAAGTATGCTACATGCAACTGAATTCATTCTTTCATTATCTTTCTGCCTGCTACTCACATTTGTTTTGAAAGATTTATCACAGAGGTGGCAGCAGAACGGCCGGTCAGAGTTGTGGATTTTGAGGTGTTCCCGCACGTGGCCAATTCTCTTAAACAGTTTGCCACACTCTCCACACTTGAAGTTGCGTTCGTCCGTGTGCACGATGAAGTGCTTGTTGAGGGCGTCTTTGGTCACAAAGGACTTCTTGCATATGGAGCACTCGTGTGGGCGATCACCTGACCAACACAAAGGGAGAAAACAAAATCAGAAAATTGTTTAGTAATATTTTAAAATGCACGTGTCATTATGATGTTGCTGTTTGTTGCCATCAAAGTACAACTCACGGCTGGAGGTTGGGGAGAGGGAAGGGGGGAGGGGGAATATTAAAAATTTTGTAGTGAAATGGAATTAGATTAGTAATTGTTTGCTTATTTTTACTTATCCTGGGAACATTCCAAATACGTTAATAAAATAGTTGCACCTGCTGCGGGCCCAACATATTATCAGAATTCTTAACTTAGATGACTCTTCAAATCCGCACTTCTAATTCATTTTCTAAAGAATGCGCTACAGAGAATAAAAACACGCACATCTGAAATGGAACCTAAAATTCCCTAAATCTCTATCCATTGCAAAAAAAAAGAGGTCAGCAAAATACATATATGCTCAACACACAGGGTCATTCACAGACCTGCCTACCCTAGTTTTTAAAAAAGAGTAGCAGCCAGAACGTAATACCATAGTTTTACTGTAAAAACCGTAGCATGATAACTTTTCATCAATCGACAAAATTTAAAACAATACTTATAGTATTATAAGTAACTGATTTGTGCCAGAATAAAAATGTGTTAATGCTTTGTTTTCTCAATCTGTAATTTGTTTAATAATAAATTAAGTGTCATCATTTATCTTAGTATTCTTTTTAAAATATCCACTATCTGAAAATGCAATATGCTGAAGTGTTCAAAAAGTACACTACATGCATTACACTATACAGATTAAATCTGTACATTGTATACATTTACTGACAAAAACAAATTAGATAATACATAGCATGAATGTTATGAACCAAATCTTCATCATCCCTTTAGTGATCATTTGTTAACTGGTGGCATATGCAGATTTAACAGCAAGTTTACAAGTACTCAGCCTTGGGAAATGCCTTGATTTTATTATGCAATATGTTTAAGTGTTCAAAACGTAGCCTACATGTACCATGAAATGAATTAAAAGGACTTGTATGGCCACTCTTATGTACCAAGTGCAATCCGCATCTTAAATTTAAGCAAACTGTAATACCCCCAGTTACCTACATTTTTCTTCTGTGTACTGTGATGATGTAATGTAATATGATGTGAGTCGTGCAATGAAGTAAGCTATTTGTTATGCGTATGATTGTCTTAATTAATGTTTTATATAACAAAAACTGTTAATATTTCTTTTAGTTTTTAATCTTTCCGTCTTAGTCTTTGTGCTACTAAAGACAAATTTCCATGTTATTGTATTTTAACTATGGACAATAAAGATTCGTATTCGTATTTAAATATACTAACTATTAAAATATATACAGTGTACAACTTGTATGAATTTTATCAACTACAAGTATTATTCAGTATGCTTTTATTGAATTTCAAAGCTTAACCGAAAATTCTTTATCACATACCCTACAGTAGGCATGATGAACATTTTTTTTTAAGGTAGCAAAGTGGGCCAACGTGTTGTGTAATCTGAAATAAATCTCTGTTGCATTGGTCGTGCACATTTTGAAGCTTACACAGAATTTTCTTCATTGTCACTTCCCGAACTGTCTGTTTCATGAAGCTTTCGTTTTTGAGGCTGCTTTGACATTTTGACGAGAACAGCATGAGCAAATGAAAACAAAAAGAGACAAAATGGCGCTAGATGAATCTCGCAAAGTCTCACTCGCGATATTTTAAGCGAGATTACCAGGATCGACCACTCGCAACTCACGCACTACACCTGTGTGTTGATGGCTTTTAAAAAAAAAAAAAAAAAAAAAAAAAAAATTACAAAATTTTAAAAAGCGTAGTTTTTTTAAGCAAACCATAGCAGCGTAGCATGACGTGAAAAACCATAGTATGCTACGCTTTTTCGTAGCGGTAGGCAGGTCTGCATTCAGCCTATACATGCCGGGCCTTTAAAATCATGAAGGTTCTAATATAGAGCTTTTCCAGCTCAAAAAGCTGCTCAAGGCATTGGCTGATACAGGATCTAGGCGCCCACATGCTGCCTAGCTTAAGCGCATCGCCTGACTGCCCCCGCATTAAAAGTGCAGGAATCATTGCAAACTGGAAACTGCTGTGTTTACCTGTATGACTTTTCATGTGTTGCTTGAGGTAGCTGGTTCCCCTGAACGCCCGGTTACAAATGGGGCACTGGCTGATGGCCCTGGCACTGAGCTGTTCGGTGCTGTCTCCTTCCGCAACGTTTGAGGCTGGCAGGCCTAACAACTGCTTTACGGCAATCTGGGCATCACTGTGGAACGGCAGAAAAAGAAAACCACACACACATTCCATTTCCATCTCACTGCCTTGTGTTGTAGTTGTGTTCGAAAATATTATTTCTAATCGTTTTCTGTTGTGTTTTGTCTTCCTGAAAAACAGCTGAGCTTGAAAATGTGCATTGTACTGTTTTCTCGGTTTTGCCCAAATAAGCAGTCTTTTAATGTAATTATCCATTTGTTTCTTCATTATTTCTACCTCACAAGAATAGAAGCTGTTACACAGCACACTTTTCACATCAGAGAACTGCTAAAAATAGGCTTAGAAATACACTTTTTAAGGCAATTAGTTATCACCACTATCATCACCACAATCATCATCATCATCATTATCATCACCGTCATCTGCCAAGTCACGAGTTATACTAGGTCAAAGACCGTTTCTGGATCAACAAACCCAACCCAACATCTGAGGTTCAACACCGATACCGTATAGTTTCATCATAAAAGATACTCACGCGTTGTCTTTAGAGGAACGGCTGACGTTTTCCTTTGAGAGGTTGCTGTCCACAGGAGGAAAAAGAATGTTTGGATCAACGCCCTGAAATGAAATATACCACATTTAATATTAGTACCCTGACGAAATAAATAATCATTCACAATACCACTAATACACTAACAAAACAAAATCACATGCAAGTTACATCTTTGTAGGTAATCTAATGGTGTTTTTCTCTTTAGCCATAGCCACTGAATGAAAGTACAGGGGAAGGCATCCTGACACTCAAGCTGAGATCAGCATCGCAACTCGGGCAAGCCGCGCTGACTGCCGCTATACACTAGTAGGCTTTGGTCTTTGCCTTTGTCTGCAGCCAAAAAGGTCCATTAGGACTGGAGACTTCAAGTTGATGAGAAGAAATGCTGTCAGTTGTCATTTTTGCCTGAGTGGCAGAGTGTAGCTTTAATTTTATAATATTAATGAAGAAAACATATAACAGATTTTGGGAAGGTGTATATACATGTCAAATTGTGTATTTTTAATGGTAGACTACACTACAGTCAAACTGCATAAGATAATCTCCTGTCCAAATGTCCCTCGACATTGGGCCATTTAGCGGCAGTAACATGTCCCTGCTACATTTGAGTCGAAATTTGACAGGATTATCTCCCATTCACTGAAACTTATTAAAAGGCATAACTGTTGCACGAAGAAATGCCAAAGCTAGCAGTGTGAGGCCAAATGTAAATAAAGCAGAAAGAAGCCAATATCCTACCTTGAGCTGCACCAGATGTTTGGACTGGATGTGAGAGTGCAGCTCTAATCTGTCCTCTGTGGAGTAGTGGCAGAAGCCGCAGTGGGAAGGGAAGTCAGCTAGGTGCAAGCGAAGATGTGCTCGCAGACCTTCCATTTCACAGCAGTCTTCTTTGCATACCTGCCACAGGAATGGAGAACTCCAGCTTTCAACATATGAATGAATGAATGAATAATTTATAAAACGCGTAAATATCTCCACGCCGACGGGCATGATCGCAGCGCTGGTGGGAGGGAGGTGGATAAACACACACACACACACACCCCCACACACACACACACACAGTGGCGGGAAGGGTGCATACATCATAACTTAACATTTTAACTTCTTCACTATCGCTCAACACATTCTAGCAGGCAGACCAGTCAATTAACATTTATGCAAAACTTTCACGCAGTGACTTATGAAATTGGGATGAGATCAGATAATTATACATCCAGATTAGCAAGAATAGAAGAAATGTGTTTTCAAGTTTCTGCGAAATGCACCGACAGAGTCTGCTCTCTTTATGCCTTCTGGAAGAGCATTCCACCAGACCGGTGCAGTGTATCTGAAAGACCTCTGGCCATACCTCTTAGTCCTACACTGCTTGTGCCCAGGAACAACAAATAAAGACTTGGAAGCTGAGCGGAGGCTGCGAGATGGTTCGTACACATTCAGAAGTTCGAACAGGTATTCAGGAGTGTGCTCTTTAACTCTTCATACTATAGTAACAATTAAAGCCTTCACCTCTTTCTGTGGGTTTGTGTCAACATGGGGTGTTTCACCAAGGAAAGACAACCCAGCACTGCAATATTCAGAAAGTATCTTGCATCTGTACCTGTACATCGACTGAATATCGCCTCTGGCTACACATCAACGGAAGGTTAGGCTCTCACTTAAGTAACCCCCAAAATACATTAAAAAAAAAAAAGTATGGACAAATTTAAAACTTAAACCCTTGAAAATTTCTTTTACACAAGGTACCTGCCCTTACTACATGTATATATCAGGGCTTCCAATGGTCTGAGATAAAAAAGGAGGAAAATGACCGAGTGACGAGGTCACGAGCGCACGACCCTAAACACTGTCACAACACTGTCTGCTATAAAAGAAACAATTTTATTAGTGAGAGTGAAGTAGAAGAAAGAAAATAAGTGATTTACAAAAGTTTGTATGTAAGGTCTCACATGAATAGAGAATAAGGCAAATATGGAATTTACCACATTTTAACGATCTTTTGATCCGTAATTGATTTCGTTCGAGCACAAGACGCAAAACGCGTGTCCGACACGAGGAATCTTTCGGATATGTTGACTCAATTTTTCTTCTTCTACCTCCACCTCCATCCAGTCCCATCTCCACTTGTTTTTGCAAGAAACATCGTCAAACTTTTGGCCGCGTTGAACAAAAATTCGACCCGCCATTTTTGCCTATTCGCAAACAGAACGATGATCCGTTTCCAGTCTTCGAAACCAGCCAATTACAGATCAACCAAACTGAGACTGTGTTACGGATATTTTGGAGCCCCTATAAAATTTTTACCTCGGCAGTTTTCTACGGCGGAACTTTAAAATTTTTCGGCTGAAATTTTTTTTAAATGGCGGAAATTCGCCGAACGGCGGAAGATTGGAAGCCCTGATATATGCAAAGAGATTTTCTTCTCCGTTTCTTACAATACACACAGCGTTTTTGTGTTGTTGATGAGCCATCATAAGCAGTATAGTTTGCTAAATGATAACATTGGGGAAGAGGTTACTGTTCAGCTGTGTGGGGTACACAAATACTGAGTTCATCAAACAATGCCCTTGCTATGCATCACAAAGCATACACCCAAACACAGACCTGCCTACTCTCCCGCTTTTGGCGGGAGACTCACGCTTTTGGCGGGAGACTCACGCTTTTGACATGCATCCTGTTGCTTTTGTTGTTATACTGTTACACTTGAAAACTGTTGTTGAAAAGGGTGGTTATCTTTTTGATTCCCTGTCTCCCGCTTTTACTCTGAGGGGGGTAGGCAGGTCTGCAAACACTGAGATGTGGATATATGAAACAGCACTTACTTTGCACTGAGTTGGAGTAAGGTTCTGGGCTGCAGAGGCTGAGAGGAGCTCACCTACGTCTCTCTCGGACACCTCTCCTTCCTCCATCTGTAACCAACATCCTCGTTGCTTCTATCTTCATTGTAAACATCACCGTCATCCTCATACCACCTCTATCATTGACATCCCCATTATCATCACCATCATTCTCGTATGTTTTGCCCGAATAAAACCTCTACACACTAAGATAAAATGCAAACCGCTGCATACTGACTTTCCGCTAACCACTAAAAAGTATAACTGGAAAAGAAAATAATTTATCTAATCACTTATTTTGAACCGCACGTCTGTCTCTTTTCCCAAGGAAATGTTCTGACCGAGACTACAGTATAACAAAGTCATCCAGATCCAGATTTGGAGAGTAATGTTTAAAAAGCAATAAACCTGCTAAAATAAAAAAAAATCCCAAAATGAATATTTTAATAACAGATTACATATTTCCTATCTTATCCGCAACTCGAAAGTCGTTGGGGCACCACAGAAGATTGTTTAACCTATCCTATCCTGTAACTTGAAGGTTGTTGGGATACCACAGATGTTCGTTTAACCAGTGTATTCTATCTTTCTCTGTCCTCAACAACCCTCATGGCTTCGCTCAGTGTCAAGCTAGTCCATTCTCGAATGTTGTCCTCCCACCTTTTTCTGTCTCCCTCTTCAACTGCCTCATTGCACCATGCCTTGAGGATGATCTTTGCAAGGCCTGATGCTCAGATGACGTGGCCATACCATCGGAGTTTCCGGTTCTTCACCACTGTGAGCATGTCATCGTGTTGTCCAATAGTTTGTGTGATGGTCTGTCGGACTTCGTTGTTGGTAATGTGCTTGGTAAAGGAAATGCCCAGAAGTCTTCTGTAGCATCTCATCTCCATGATTTTGTATTCTTCGTTTTAGATCTGCTGTGAGGGTCCATGTTTTGCAAGGTAATAGAACAGTATATGCTTGCGATATATTTCCAGTATTGCCAAAATACTGTGCTATCTGGATCTTGTGCAGTCTCCTAAATTATACAGACCAGAAGAAAAACAACCCAGAATCACCCCCTCTCCTTCTAATTATATATTATCAGACCTGCCTACCTTACGCATTACTGATCAGTAGTTTTCCCTGTGAATTTCAGTAATTTTGCATTTTCCTTCAGTAATTCTACAGACACGAGTAAATGCGGTGTTTCTGAATAACCAAGGTATGAATAAATTCATGGCACGTTTACTAATACTACTTAAAAAGCACAAAAAAACAGTTTTTAAAAGGATAGCAAAAAGAATGAAACAATATCAAACAGATTTTAAAAAGATTACTTAATATCATGAAAGACCATGGCATGCAACAAAAGATAAACCTGCACATCACTGACCCGGTTGTGATGAAGGATAACTGTCCCACAGAGTTTTATTTACATTACAGGTGATTGACTCAAATGCCATTTTCATGATAAAGATGTGTAACTCACAGGAATAGGCACTACACATAAATTATGAATTCTAAGTTTGCCTTTAAAAATTTTTTTTTTTTCGTTTCATCAGCTGTCAAAATAAGGACTTGTAACTGTGAATGGATATCATCATATATATATCTCATATATATATGTATATTGTTCTAAACTGCTCTCACCATTTCGTTGAAAGTAGACACAGTTTCGTTGTTGCTGACTACCTGCGCTTCAGTCAGGACCTGCTCTCCATTTTCACCCTCTGTCACCAACATCACCATCTCACCCGGCACAATGTTGTTGAAACTGTCACCGCATTTTGACTGTTGGGCCATAGCAGCAGGGATGTTGGGAATGTACGCCCATTTTTTACCATAGCGTGGTAGGTCTGCATCTGTCTTCTTGGTGCAAGGGGTTCTGAAGGTAATGAATGTCAACTTATAATAAGCCCAAACCTTTCCACTTTCAAAGACTACTTCCCAACACCTAACAATAAGTAACTACAACAAACAAGCTGCACCAACACACACAAAACTAATACATACACTAAGAGCAATGAAATAAACCATTCCACACTATAGCATGCTCGAACAGATGGAAATAAAGATTTGAGACCCCGAAGTGTTGGTGTTGTTTGTTTTTTTTTAAACCACCCATAATCAATTCAAATGATATGAAAGTGAGGCAGCGGAATTCATTGCACCAAAGGAAAGAAAGAGGCCCACCTTGAGCGCTGATGTCTGGACAAAGCACCGGATTCTGCAAACTTGCGTCCACAGGAGTCACAAGAATAGGGACGCTCTCCTGAAACATAAAACAAACGCTTTTTGATGCCTGGAATGCTCTTTGTGAATAGAACCTCAAACTCAAATTAAAAATTTCAAAAAAAAAAGAAAGAAATAAACAGGCAAACAAAAAATTATCCGCGCAAAGATGCAAGAATAATTTTAGGTAGCAGGAAATGCAGTGCTCACCAGTGTGTCGCCTCATGTGTCGAACAAGGGAGCCTTTAGTCTTGAAAGCGTAGGGGCAGTCTTCAATGTTACATCTGTACTGCCGCAGGTTGGAGTGAGTCAGCATGTGGGTCTTCAGCACAGACACCTAGAAACATGCCCATGGGTCACACTTAACACTTTTAAATAGGACTCCCAGTATGCAGTCTACGTGACCACTGCAATCAAGAAACTTTGCATCCAAGGCCCCAAAAATATGTAAATAGGCAACATATGCTGTAAGTGCTACCTTTGATTACTTTAAAAAAAATGTATTTACACACTCTCACCAACAACGTTTTGAATTATTTGTCAACCCTTTCCATGTGTTCCTTATTGGATGCTCTCAGATACAACTCAAAATGACATATCATTTACAAACTCTACAAAAAAGCAGCTGACCTCGCAACTGAACTCTCTAAAGCAAGTAGGACACTTCAGAACACAGAATCATTTATTGTCCTGATGAACATTCACCAGGAGAATGGTGTGCAGCGTCCAAGAGCGTACGAACCTCCTTGAAAGAGCAGGTACACATGTCACACTTAAACGGGCGCTCCCCTTCACCCACTTCCACCTTCTGGCGCCTGAGTGTGGGTTCCTTCTTGATGACAAAGTTCTTGTCCATCCCCTCCTCTGCTGCGCCTTCCTCAATCTCTTCTTCCTCCTCCTCCTCCTCATCTTCGCTGTCACCCCTTGACTTGTGGTCATACTGTATGTGCCACTTCAAACTGGCTTCTCTGCAAGTGCAATAAAAAGGCATTTATCATGGGGGAAAAAAAATCAAACACACAAGCAATGCAGATTTAAATTATGCACATAAAGTATACTTACTATCTTAGTACAGTGGAACCTCCGGTATACGACCGTCCAAAATCTGAGAAAAAACGATCTTATAATAGAGGTGGTCTTATACCGGAAACAAGGGGTGGGGTGGGGGGAGGGGAGGGGGGTCAGGCTCGGAGGGGTATGTAGTCATAATTTTCACACTCACCAGCATGTATTCTCTGACAAAAGGAAACTGTAAAACATGTTTCATTTTTAGCTTTGTCTTTTATTCACAACTTCAAAAATAAAAAACAGTAGAACCACTGCCAGACGCATTCATCCAAGTCTGTCAGTGCAGAAGCTCTCAGTTTCGATGTTTCCCTTTTCGCCACTTTCTCCACTCTCCCATCGTAGTTTCACAGATTCCTTATCCTTTATGATGAGCTGAATTTGGGTCTTCCCAACGTCTAAACTTCTTGCAATAGACAAACAACTCTCCCCATTTTCACTTCTTTCAATCACTTTCATTCTCTCTGCCAAACTCAAAACGTTCCTCTTGCGCGACGCCATTTTCACAGCCAGTGTAGGCGAGTAATGTCCCTTATTTGCGAACCGGAAATAGCAGACAACAGCAGGCGTACACTAACATGAGAGATAAAACGAAAGGTACAGACAGCAAATTAACTGATATCTCTTTTAAATTGCCCTAAGACGGTCGTATAAAGGGCTTATGGCACGGTCGCTGGTCGCATAAACGAGGTTGTCGCATACCAGAGGTCATTTATTATTGGAAGTGAATCCGTCAGAAGTTTTCAGGTCACATAACGGAGGGAGTCGTATACCAGAGAGCCGGATACCGGAGGTTCCACTGTATTCTATATTTTGATCATATTTTCCTCCTCATATTTTATACAGGTAACAGCTCTTTAGGTGGCTTACTTCAATGTTGCAATGAATTATTTCCCAGTCCAACAGAATACATGTAACTACTTGTAACTATACAACCAAGTCTTGCTAACACTATCAGCTGTGTGTCTCTACACATAAGCAAATAAGAAACAGTGTAATTGCTGTCATTTTCATTCAAAGGTATGTATGACTATTGTAGGGTAAATGTGTAATAATGAAACATCAGCTCTACTAAATAAAGCCAGCTGAACAATAAGATTGAGACCATTAAGCCAAAATTGAATGTTCACTCAATAAGATTGAGACCATTACTCCAAAAATGACTGTTCACTCGATCACTGTACCTGCTAAATTTTCTATCACAAGTATTACAGATGTAGGTGTTTTTCTCTGCAATCAGCTGAATGTCCACTGGTGGACTTTTCCTTTTCCTCCCTTTATGTAACATACAAACAGCAAAATTATTGACAGATCAAATAAAAAGCATAGCATCTCCTTTTGTTCCTTTGTCTCTACCTCTTTCGCTCCCTCTTCCTCTCTTCTGTGTCTATCCACACTCTCTTCTGTGTATTATTTACAAAAACACACTATGATGCATAAATGTTTGGCTTTTGATATTTATTCCATCAGCGTAAGCCTATGACATAAATCATCTCTTGTTTTGACTTATAAAAACAACAACAACAACAACAAACAGCAAAATTATTGACAGATCAAATAAAAAGCATAGGTAACACTTTATTAGCAGTATCCAGAAACAATTTTAATGTCCTGATCACACATTTTACTATGTTTAACTTTACCAAAATCCTATTTCCTATCTAACCCATTTTATCCTATACTGTAACATTACAATTTTATCTCTAAATTTATTATTAATAAGCATACTTACCATGACTCAAAAGTGCAATGTTATTGGCGTTGCTAGGTGAGTGCCCCTCAAAGCGGAAGCTGACAAAAACAAAACAATCATAGAGTTGCTTCCCTTGCACCAACCCAACCCGTGCCCCACGAGCTACAACATGCGTCTAAGCGCTCACAGCAAACGTCCGCATATCTCAGTCCTTATTTGGAACTGCGGGAAGGAGGGAGGGAAATTAAAATTGAGTCATGGTAAGTATGCTTATTAATAATAAATTTAGAGATAAAATTGTAATATTAATTACACATACTATACCACGACTCAAAAGTGCAGAGTAGCACGAAAAGGACGGAGGGAAGCAACTTTACCTTAATCATGAGGAAGTGGACAAGGACTGCACAGTCGCAACCACAGAACGAACACCAAAGGAGCCATCCTCACGAAAACGGAGAGTGCCCTACAGATAGATGTTGAAGAAGACATCTGAAGATCGCCAGGAAGCAGCCCCAACACGGATTACATTCGGAAGAAGTTGAACAGCCAAGGAGGAAGCCCATGCTCCGACCTTATGAGCCCTAATCGAAGAGGGGGAAAGCTGAACTGCGGTCCCTGCCAAAACGCACAGAGAAACGAGCGTATGCCCGACAAAACCGTAGCTAGCCACCCGACTAGCGAAAATGAAGGGACACAGAACAATCAAAAAAACAGATGAAGCGTCAAAGCCGACCAGGAGGTGAAACACAAAAACCCGAATGGATTCTCTAAGAAAAACTCAAAACCAGAAAGATCTCAAGCCCGAGCTTGCCCTAGAGCCACTCCTCGGAAAGCATCACCGACCAGAGGAAGAACCTCGAGGAGTTCAACCGAGATGAGCAGGAGTCGCCCGAAAAGCGGAACGACGTACCCGAGGCAAGGAAGCAGAAGGCGACAGCACTGAGGCCAAGAAGCCAATGTTGGATCGGAGCGCTTGCTAATTCCCGAGAGAGGAACCAGAGGAACCGGAGAAACGAAACGCCCCAAACGGGAGGTCATAATTCTAGCGGAAACGACATCCCGACTCTCGAAAACAAAGAGTAGGGACTGAAACCTCTGGACTCGACGAGCAAAAGGGCGGACCGACCAAACCGAGCGTCGAACAACATCCCCGGTAAAAGAACCCTGGGACGGAGAGAACTCGGACGAGGGGTACATAGAGAACCCTAAGCACCGTGGTCGAAGAAGTACCAACCCGGTATGCACGAGACAGAAACCACGAGAACTTGCCTTGATCGACCAGATGTCGAGGTAAGCGGAGAACCGCCCCCCAGGTCGCGGACAAAGGCAGCGAGCTCTGACAAAGAGGAAAGGGCGAAAAGATCGAAGGTCGCCCCATCCCCTGGGTGCAGAGACTCCTGCACCGAAGAGAGAGGCTCTAAACAAAACGGAAGCCACGAAAACATGGGTTCAGAGAGGAAAACCTCGGGGAAAGAGGACAGGGGACCTCCTTTATAGTGCCCGACTAAAGAAGGGCTGAGACCGCCGAGACCAAAACGTCTGAGCAACGGGAGGACTCAGGGGGCGGAAAAAGGAGGGAAGTGACGAAAGGGGCCGAGGAAACCCCACCGAAGCTTGAACCCCGACCAAAACACCTTTAGCACCCAACTGTATGCGAAGGGAAGGGCAAGCCAAGAGAGAAACTGGCGAGCCCAGCCTCCCGAAAGTTAGATACTCAGCCACAGTTGAGTAAACTGACACGTAATTATAAGCCACTTCACGTTTCGCGGTCACCGATCCAAGAGCAAATTGCATGGAACGGAGCTTAACTTGAGACAGCAGAGAGCACCCCAGCCATTGCGCTATCCGACTCCTCAAGGACCAACAGAGAGAGTCGCGCACCAAAGGTCCCACCCGAAGCGAGGAGGACAGGTGCGGAGGCAAATGTGACGCTGACTGAGAAAGGCGTCACAACGAGAGCAGTCAGCGCATCGGCAAGAGAAACACTCCAGGGCCCTGACAACAGAATCCTCTAACTGTGTCAGACCTTTGACCGGAAAGGGACAAATGAAGGGGGCAAATGCCCCTGGCCCCTCAAAATGGGAAGTCCATCCGGAAAACCGGAAGTGACGATTCGGAAGAAACAACCGAGAGAGAAACCTCCGAAGCCCTAGGGCCCGCTTCCTAGAGGGTGCGCAACCTTTCGCACCACGTGCGAGAGTGAAGAAACGGTCAGTAAGCGGCGTGCGCATCGCTACACTCGCTCACGGTCTTCGAAGGTAGTGCGCAGCGAACGAAACAACGAGGACAAACCCACAAATGAGCCCATAGAAGAGGCTCAAGGGAACTGAGGCACCTCTTAAACTGAAGAGGAAGAGGCCCCGCCCTCTCTAAGTCCACGAGCCTGAAACAAGGCCCAAACCACCAAAAAAAAAGTAAAACGAGGAGACCCCTGAAGGAAAGAAAACCGCGTCCGACTCAGCGGAAGCAAGAACCTCGCCTAAAAAGAAATGGAAACAGGCGAAAGGGACTGACAGTCAGAACTGCCCAAGCCCAATGTAACCGGAGACGACAAAAATAACTCAAGGTCATACCGATAAGTAACGCGAGCACAGCATCCCAGACTCGGTGAAACCGGAAACTGGGGTAGGGCCAACCATGTGCGCCCGCCCAATCCGGAAGTCGGAGCAACCAATGGCACCGAGAAACGTGAGGCCAAAACGGCCCCTGCATGCGATCCGGAAGTAGGCAACGAAAAAATCATACCATCCGAACTGGAAAACAGAGCATAATGCTGCCTTGGAAGTATCTCCAAGTCTGTTTTCTTTTAAGAATTGTCCTGCTGGGTAAAAACAGTAGATGAACAGAGAATATTTGAGCCAAACCGGGAACGGAAGAAAGCAACGAGTATACCGTGCCCAGTACCGGAAATCAGAGCCCCACCCCACGACCGCAAGCGGAAGTGGCATACAAAGGGAGATGGAAAGCACTAAACAGGGCTGAGATTTAGCAAGCCAGGCTAAGGAGCCAGCCGGGCTCCTAACCTGGGAAGTAGAAGTTGCCAAAATATTTCTCAGGTTGCCAGACCCCTTGATTGAAAGCACGGTCATTTTTTTAAAACTGTATAACTATTGCAGCTAATAAACAAGATAAATTTCAACAACACTGTTTCATTTTTTAAAACAAGCACTGTATAATTTATTCATCATCGACATCCTCCTCCTCAATGTTCCAAAACTTGAAGGAGCTTGGGTGTGCCTTCTTCAGCTGTTTTTTTCTTCTTCGGACTTTTTTTTTTTTGTGCTGGAGGCTCCGAGACACCGCTTAAAAAGCGCCACATCGTTCGAGATTGACAAAAGACTGAGAATGGGGAATATCGAAAGTACGGCAAGTTTCGCGTGACTCATCAAGGAAGTCCGAGACTCGTTCCGATACACGCAAGGAAGCAAGAAGGCTAGGATCTCGCAGGGCAGTAGCGTTTTGCGGCGAGGGAAAGAAGAAAGTCTCGCGAGAAAAGGCTATTTTTACTTCGCAAATCCCTCGCTTTGCTAGCATTACCTAACTTCCTAGCATGCATCGGAACGGGTCTCCGGTGCTGACTGCAGAAGCGGTTGGCGCGTGTTTTGTTTTACATTGCAAGTCAAAAGTCCGTGTACAGGTACAGAATCTCTACCACTGGCGGTATTTTCAAGTCGCCAGCCGGGCGAATGGTACCCCAAATCGAGCTCGCCACATACTATTTTTAGGGGCCATTGGCGAGTTGGCGAACGTTAAAGCTCAGCCCTGCACTAAACCGGAAAACAGAAGGTAACGAGTGAACCGTACCCCCATACCGGAAACCATAGCCCCGCCCCACGACCGCAAGCGGAAGTGGTACACCATGGGAATGGAAAGAGCCAAACCGGAAAGAGGAAGAAGGCAACGAGTGAACCGTGCCCCCCCCCCTCCCCCCTATACCGGAAACCAGAGCCCTTCCACACGACCGCAAGCGGAAGTGGCATACGAAGGGAGATGGAAGGCGCCAAACCGGGAAACGGAAGGCAACGAGTGTAACGTACCCCCATACCGGAAACCAGAGCCCCGCCCCATGACCGCAAACGGAAGTGGTATACCATGGGGATGGAAGGAGCCAAACCGGAAAACGGAAGGCAACGGGCGCACCGTACCCCCGTACCGGAAACCAGAGCCCCGCACCCCGACCGCAAGCGGAAGTGGTACACAAAGGGGGATGGAAGGTGAAGGCGTGGGAAGAACTGGAAACCGAGGCCCCGAAGGACCCCAGACCGGAAGCCCAACCCCCAGTCGCAGCTGGACGTAACACTGCGAGCAGTGCCGTTAAAGTCTCAAGCTCGACATTAGCCAGAAGTCCCGACCCGGCCTGAGCCCCGTAGGACACAGAGGGAAGGTCTCGGCAGGTAGCCCATCCGGGTACGCCGGAGTTCTACTGCCGGAAAACGGAATTGGTCCTAAACTAGAGCGACCATCCGTGTGTTTCTGGTCATAACCTAGACCAGAAACGGCTCCAAGGACACTTCTGGCAAGACCAAGGAGCGCAATAATAGCCAGAAGTCCCGCCCGCTGTCTGAGCCTGTTACACTCGATCGATGATGGTGTTTTTCTATCAGCATCTGATTCAGCCCCAATGCTGAAATCCTGATAAGGTGTAACTCAGATTCGTTTATCCACGCAGCCTGCTCACTCAGCAGCAACAAGGCAAAGTCTTCGTATGAAGTTTTCCACTTTTATTCAGCACACATCAACAACTGCATACAATCGCCTTTCCACTCTCAACTTTTTTACTTTCCAACTCACTATCAACAACCTCTCTTTCTTCCCGAACAATTTAGAACACGGTAGACTAGAATGACGCACTACAGCCAATCAAATAAAAGATCGTCATCACTGACTTACGTCATACATCTTTCTAAACATTCCAGGAACGTTCCCTCAAACTTCGACATTTATCGGGAAAATTCTATCGACAGTAAATTATACGCAAATCCAGAGAATTCTCCAATAATATCGACTAACGAAAATTATCAACGTTATACAAAGCCTCTCCTAACAACAATGCAAACTCAAATCAAAGGTAAATAAACTCCATTATTGAATACTTTGCAAAACGAAACGATTAGATCTATCGTGCGCGTTTCAGACATACTACCATTCGCGTTTCAACGTAACAGAGCCCCGCAGGACACAGAAAGGACGGTCTCGGCAGGTAGCCCATCCTGGTACACCTGTGTTCTACTGCCGGAAAACGGAAATGGTCCTAAACTAGGGCGACCATCCGTGTGTTTCTGGTCATAACCTAGACCAGAAACGGCTCCAAGGACACTTCTGGCAAGACCAAGGAGCCACCCCTCACCTCACTACTGCCACTCCCCACCTCACTACCACCACTTCTACTGACCTGAAAGTAGAAGACAACGAAGCAGACAACCGTGAAGGAGGCATAGGAGTGGGCAGCAGCGGAGCGCAGCGCAGCAAAAAGAGGAGTCGACAGCAGAAGGCTGGCACAAAGGCACAGAGACGCCACGTCTGAAAGACGAAGAAACCTTGGCCCAAGGGTGCCGCGAAGCAGTAGAAGTCGGCACCGAACAGACCGAAAAACGATCCTACTAGTGCGAACGGCCGACGAAGATAAGAAACCAGCAAAAACGGGTAGAAAACGACGGACGAACTGCGTTAGACAAGATAACGCAAAGGCGAAAACGCCGCCGGCAACAACAACGAAAACAAGTCAGCAAGCACAGAGCTAGAAAGAGGGACAACCACACTCAACAAGTGCCAAAAAAGGACTAAGATATGCGGACGTTTGCCGTGAGCGCTTAGATGCATGTTGTAGCATGTGGGGCACGGGTTGGGTTGGTGCAAGGGAAGCAACTCTATGATTGTTTTGTTTTTGTCAGCTTCCGCTTTGAGGGGCACTCACCTAGCAACGCCAATAACATTGCACTTTTGAGTCATAGTATAGTATGTGTAATTAATTCAAAAGTTGTTGGAGCACCACAAATGATCATTTAACCAGTGTACTCCATCTTTCTTCACATGCACACATGTTCCATTTAATGTAAAAGAATTTTTAAAATGCTATCATGTCAATATAACTATTTAAAAAAAATTAAATTTAAAAAAACAAACAAAAAACTGTTGCACATACGTTTCCATGGTCTTACATCCTGAGCAGTAACATCTGCTGGAGAAAACTCGCTGTCTTCTGGTTGTTTGAAAGTCGCAAGTGGCTTCCGATCTATTTCCTCTTTCTTCCTCAAGGTGGGAAGAACCATTCGTCGATCACAGCGGGCGCGGTTGTAGGAGACCTTGAACTTGTCATGCTTGACCTTGTGCTCCAAATACTCATCAAGTTTTTTGAAAATTTTCTTGCATTTCTTGCAAAAGTGAATGTCATCTTCATCTTCATCATCCGTTGGAATGCCTGGATTATTTTAAAAAAAAAAAAAACACAAACAACAACTGCATGTTATTTGTGAACAAAAAAGCTGTTGAAGGCTTCGCTGACAGAGTGTATGAAGATAGCCCTGCTTAAACTAGTCAACAATTAGTAAGTAAGCAGTAATAGCTAACCCAAACCCGATATTAGCATTACATTACACTTCATTTCCTGTTTGGGAGACATGATTTAAAAAAAAAAATTTTTTTGTTTTGATTATTGACACTTTATTGTTTTTATTTATAGGAAAATTGCGAGCCGCCTCCCCTGGGGATAGCATAGTTGCAGTCTGTGGTGCGCCCAAACCCAAACTATCTAGTTGTGTTTTGGAAACTTTGCCGGAGTACCATAGAGAAAACCCAGAGACATTGTCCAAGTCAAAAGTAAACAATATTCTGAGAAACATAACACCCAGAGGCAGAATCAATCCCACTCCTGTCAAGCGCCATTGGTTTAGCCTGCGGACAAGGAAAGTTAGTCCCACCTTAGATCACGAGGCCACAACGCTCAGTCAATCTAAAGTTGACATCATTTACATTGTTCCTATCCTATCCTATCCTGTCCCGTAACCCGGAGGTCGTAGGGGCACCACAGATGATCGTTTAACCGGCATACTCCATCTTTCTCTGTCCTCAGCAGCCCTGATGGTTTCGCTCAGTGTCAAACCAGTCCATTCTCAAATGTTGTCCTCCCACCTCTTTTTCGGTCTCCCTCTTCTTCTACCTCTTTGCACTGTGTCTTGAAGAATGGTCTTTGCAAGGCCTGATGATCTGGTGACGTGGCCATACCATCGGAGTTTCCGTTTCTTCACCACTGTGAGCAGGTCATCGTGTTGTCCAATGGCTTGTGTGATGGTCTGTCGGACTTCGTCGTTGGTGATGTGTTGGGTATAGGAAATGCACAGAAGTCTTCTGTAGCACATCATCTCCATGCTTTGTATTCTTCGTTGTAGATTTGCTTTGAGGGTCCATGCTTCGCAATAGGAAGATGGAGATAACAAGGGAGCGCAGCAGTCTTACTTTGGAATGTAGACTCATGGTCCTGTCTTTCCAAATGGGCTTCAACCTTGTCAGTGCAGCAGTTGTTTGTGCGATCCTGGAGAGGACTTCCTGTCGGGACCCATTGTCTGATACAATGGCTCCTAAATATTTGAAGCTATGCACTGTGTTGAGGGATTGGCCTTGGACTTTGATGTCCGTGTTGATGCCATTGGTGTTGTTGGTCATCATTTTGGTCTTCTCTGCACTTATTTCCATTCCATAAACTCTGGAGGTGGTGTCAAGCCACTGTACCAGCTGTTCAAGTTCTTGTTCCTCTCCAGCCAATCCATCATTCGTTTTGCGGATGACATTGATTTACATTGTTACCCTTTTATAATTTTTTTAAAAATTGTGAACATAACATTTAACAGAGTAAATCAGAAAATCAATGAATGATTGAGTATGTCTCGCTCATTCATACAAGTAAAGATTACACAAGATGAGATTTGAAACTGAAATTAAGCTGTTCAAGTTCTTGTTCCTCTCCAGCCAATCCATCATTCGTTTTGCGGATGACATTGATTTACATTGTTAGCCTTTTATAATTTTTCTTAAAAATTGTGAACATAACATTTAACAGAGTAAATCAGAAAATCAATGAATGATTTCAGAGTATGTCTCACTCATGCAAGTAAAGATTACACAAGATGAGATTTGAAACTGAAATTTTAGATTGATTGCACCCAATACCATTACTGAATACAGGGAGAAAACAGGAGTGACCTGAATAGTCTTGTACATAAGTCTTCGCCCCTTGCAGGAATCGAACCTTGGCATAGGAAACAGGCAACTAACCCATTGACTCGATTGAGCCACCCTATGTGAGCGCAAATGATTAAAATCATTAACCTCAATAATAATTTTTTTCAATTTGACATCTTAGTGAAACTAACAATTTTTCTGACACTGCAGAGTGAAAAAAAAAATCAACGCATGGTGTACTAAGCTTAGTTAGTATTACTAAAATTACTATAAATTTGACACTGGCGTATACTAAACAGTAGTTCACTGCAACAGCTGGATCTATTTAACTAATGCAGACCTCGGCTAATAGCCTGAGTAGGTTTATTGCATATTATAGGCCAAAACTGACCAGCCTCACCAGGACACTCGAAGAAAACAAAAACGCTATAACCATGGGCATAGTCATAGACGATAGAGTTATCAGCGCTATAGTATTACATATAAATGACCACATCAGCATCCACTTCAGTTGACTTACAAGTTACACAGCATTTCTCTTTGATGCTGGAATTGTCTTCACTCCCCCACTGTCCAACATCCAGTAAATAAACAAATGACAGCGTCTACCACTTCAGGCAAATATGAAAGCGAAAGCACACCGAGTGAATCACTGAATGTTGGTCTAGAGCTCGGTGCAACGGTTTCCAAAGGAAAAAGTAGCAGCCATTTTGCATGTTCGGCGCGACACAACAGCAGTCTACCAAATATTATCTATCAGAGCACCGATTAATATAATAAAATTAATAAAACGCGAGCATTTTCATTGACATTTTAACAACAACACCATTAACTACCTTGCGATTCTAAGTACGCCAAGCTGTCGGCAGTGGGATTGTCGTTCAGAGTTTCCATCACGTACGCTACCTTTTGCGACAACAGTGAAGCTCGTTTCATTAGAGAAGTTTGAAAGAAATCGGCATACCAACCACTTCCGGTTCAAATGAAAAGTAACTTTTTTAATATTTAATATTATTTTTAGGAGCTTCTGATAAGATATTTTAATACGGAAAAATATATTAGTCTATGACTTATTGTTTTTTTTTAACAGATCGCAAGATCTTGGTTCGTTTTCAATAGTTTGATTTCCAGCATAGAAAATGTGCATGCGCATGCGCAAAGATTGACTTTACAGAAAGTGGCAAAATGGCGAACGAAGTTGCTCACGCTCCGAACAAAACATGGGAATTGAGCTTGTACGAATTACACAGAACTCCACAAGATGCGATCACGGACAATACAGAGATCGCAGTTTCACCTCGGAGCTTGCACAGCGAATTAATGTGTCCAATATGTCTAGATATGCTGAAAAATACGATGACAACAAAGGAATGTTTACATCGTTTTTGTCAAGACTGCATCATTACCGCGCTTCGCAGTGGTAACAAGGAATGTCCAACTTGCCGTAAAAAGCTCGTTTCAAAACGATCTTTGCGTCCTGATCCTAATTTTGATGCTCTTATTTCCAAGATATACCCGAGCCGCGAAGAGTATGAACAACACCAAGAGAGAGTTCTTGCGAAATTGAACCAACACCACAACACTGCTGCTCTCAGACAGAGCATAGAAGAGGGTTTGTTGATTTGTATTATTGTTATTATGTGTTTATCTTAATAATCATATTGTCACTAATTTTATTAAACCAAACATTTACGGTACAAGGATTGGATGAGTGTTTGATTGTGCTGTGTTCGAGTAACACACTGAGTTTAGACTAAGTTTGAACAATGAGCAGTGTCTATTTCATTTTGTATTTTATTGTTCCTGAGTGTCTACTGGAAGAAATTATTTTGCTTCTTCAAGGCCCCTGTGAAATATGATGTTTATCATTAATTTTTTTTTCCATGATTGTTGACACTGATATGTGGCATGTGTGATCTTGGAGAGGAAGGAATGGACAAGTGACCAGTATGAATAATTTATATCCGAGCTATTTGGAAATGGGAGGTACTTGGCTTTTTGTTTTGTTTTTAGCTACCTAGATTTATCCAGGCAGACATCTCGTCTCAGAACACTATGCAAGCTACCCCAAGCTGCAAGCTTTTCTTCGGGAAAGAGGTGTTGGTGTTTATTCAATTATTGGCAATGCAAGGCAGAACTAGCCAGGATTGCTACTGAAAAAAGTGAAATCAACCTTTCAGTTGATCCAGAACTACGGAAGGTTTGATGAACAGAGCAGAAATTATAGGAGAGAAGCTGTGTTCGTTTGCAAAGAGTGTTTGCCCAAAGTTGTTTCCCCTCGTATTTCCGAGCATGGTCTATTATGTGAATAACTAGACATCACAGAAGCGTGAACAGGTAACCTTGTACATTGAGTGACTCAATCGAGTCAATGCATGCTTTATAACCTTGTCTGATTGTTGGGTTGCAGGTCTGCGCCTGCAGTCTATGAACCGAGCGCAGCGTGTTCGCAAGCATGCTTTGGATGGAACCAGCACTCCTGGAGAGGGAGAGGGTGATGCTGAAGGTGAGGGTGAAGCAGAGGTGGAGCGTGAGGATGGCGAAGTTGAACAACACCAAGAAGACCACAGCATGCATGATGACTCTGCCTCCAACGACATTGATGCCATTCCAAGAAAGAGGTTCAGACAGCAGCACACCATGTATTCTGATGACTCTAGCACGGAAAACTCCATTGGGGAACACAGTATGGCCGACAGCATAACTCATGTACCCCTCCCGGAGGACGATATGGAGCTGGTCTTCAAGCCCCATCCCCATGAGCCAGAATTTGAAGGAAAAAACGTGTCGCGCTACATCAAAACTACTGGCAACGCCACTGGTAAGCAAACCTCGTGTCATATTGCTACGAATGAGATGCGTACGATAGTTCCAAACTTTCTGTTTTGCAAAGAATGCAATAATAGCCTGTATTTACCTTTGTTTTGGTTCTGCTTTGTTGCTAGAGAAAGATTTGTATACTGTTGATAGTTTTGATCGATCGATATTGTTGAAGTATCATTGAGAATTTCAGGAATTACTTGTTTATTATCGATCGAATGTTCCAGGTCTTTCTGGTGATAGCTAATCGAATCCTGTAAATTCGTAAACATTCTTTAATGTAAGACGGTGCGTAGTTCTGGTGATGAGTTTTATTTTGATTGGGTGTTATTGCGTCATTCTCAAATGTTCTAAGCTTTACTGGATTGTAGAAAGGCTATGACTGTGTGTCAAAACGTGTAATACCTATGAGGGACAAGTACAGTAAAAATTTTGTTGCTGTTGATCATTCTTTGTTTTTTATGATACTACTATGTGTGCTTCATCTTAGTGTAAAAGGAAAAGATAATTTATTAAGTCATTTTGGAGAAATATGACATTAAAATGTCCAAAGGAGCAAAGGTGTTGGTTGTGAATGCTTACATCAAACCACTGTAATAATTGCTAAAATATATTATTTAATTTACTTACAATTATCTTAACTTACTTTAATCATTACTACTACATCATAGTTAGTAAGTAACACTAAAGGGTAGTAAAGCATAAGGACTAAACCATTTAAAAGGGTAGAAAAATAACAGAAAATGCTGTACAAGCATTCACAACTGACACTGATATTTTGAGTATCAACATTGACTGGTCAAATAACAAATTTAGAATTAAAAAAAATACTAAACCACACCACCACTACAAAAAGAAAGATACATTCTTATTTTTAAAGATGACGTTTATTAAAAATGTATATATTTAAACACTTTTCACAACTGACACCAACTTTTAAAGTTTCACGATTAGCTGGTCAGTACATTTTCTTAATGAGTATTTATACACTACTTCACCACTGTTTTAAAACAACAGACAAACTTTTAAAGATGGATTTTTATTTTATTCATATATTAGCTAGTCCAATGCAGGCCGCTTGAGGAGTAGAAAATTCCACTTAGAGTGCAGTTGTACACTTTAACAAGCTATCGTTTTTTATTTAAACAATATTTTATATTACTTTATGAAGAAAAGTTGTATATAAATGGCAAAATAAATAAGCAGTGTTACTTTTGTTATTATATGCGAGTTAATTGATGAGAAAATGCTGATAGACTGGGCTAAAATGCTCTCCGCTTGAGGTTACTAGGCATGGCACCATTTTGCTTGTCTTCCCGGATGTGGGTACCTATTTTTAAACTGGAATTCCAAGCTCAATTTTGATTGGATTGTCTTGATATTTGGTGACCAATCAGAGGACATCTTGCTGAACACTTTGGTGTATGTTTCTTTTGAATGTGATTGATGGAAGTGATGAAAATGTAGGGAAGAAAATTTGCCTTTTTTCGTTTTACAAGTTGGGTTGTTGTTTTAATTATTTTCATATTGAAACATACACCCCTACAATCTGTAATGTTTTCTCTGTCAATTGGTGTTAATCTTTTTATAAAATATTGCGATTCAACTTTGGAATAACAATTTGAAGTAGGGTACCATTTCACACACACAACGATCTCTAGGCTTAGCCAGTCTCAGTACTGTAGGCTGCCATTGTGCACTACAAACTTATAATAGGCCTTATTTAATTTTAAATAGGTCAGTTTAACGTTATAGAAGTAAATTTTTCGTTATTTTTTTCTTGGTTATAATTTACTGTGAAGAAAATTTTAAGTTAGCAAACTTTAAATAATTAATAATGGCCGGGTTTTGGTCTATCAACATTAAACAATGCTGAGTTGGCCTAGTCCATTGTAAGCTGCCTCCCCTGTAGTGCGCTATTTATAGACGGTATCTTCATCTTTACTTATGCACTGGGCTTGTGGAAAACTTACTGCGAGGTAGATCGGCTTGAAAGTATCTAGGTTAGAATAGGCCTACTGGAATCTCGGTACAATTTTTGTTTGTTTTGTTTGCAGTTTGCATTCATTTTAATTTTTTATGAGAATTTCTTCAATACATCTACTTAAATTCAATATGTTTTACTTGTAGCTAATAAATTATAAACTTTTGAGTGTATACTTTATTTTTTTTATATTATAATTATATTTTTGGCTGCTTTCTAGTTTCTTTTACAAATCTTTACCTCTTGATCATCGAAGTTTTTATTTTATTTATATGTTCAGGTTCTAAGTTTGATTGATTTATTTTTTTATTATTTTTTTTTTTTGTTGTAAATTAGCCTACATTATAATATTATTATAATATACTGAGTGTACTACTACTAGTCTTTTGTTGTTTATTATTTTTTCGGCCTTTTCTAAATTGGTCTGTTTATTAATATAATCAATAATGATCTTCAATTGTGTTTACTTAGTTATTTTGGGTTTTAATTTCAACTGTATTCTATTTCTAAACAAAGTTTATGCAGAGATGCTGAAAGTGAAATGATTTATTTCATTTTAATTACTTATTTATTTCATATTTATTTATTTATTTATTTATTACACTCTGGCTGTTTTTTTCGCAGCTGCAAAAACAGTATATATATATATCATTTGCTCAACAAAGAAAGTGGATAAATTGAGCTCTGTGGCAAGAACACATTGTTAGAACAATCATGGTAATGTTACTCACTGCTGTATTTTTATTTATTTTTATTTTTTTAAAAATTAAACTAAAAACATTAAATGATATTTATTCGTTATCTAAATTATGATTTTTTATAATTATTTTATCATGTAATTTGAACAAAATACTAAAGATATAAGCAAATTATGACAATATAAAAGATTTCCCTTCAAAGAGTGTTAAATTCTGAACAATTTAATATTAAAATGTTTAAAATCCACCACAAAGTATAAGAGCTATATTTAAATAAAGTTTCGACCAATCGGAACAAACGACCCGATTGTTATGCAAATTTATGCATCATAAAATACATTTATATCACATAAACCACTTGTGATAATGCTGTCTTGTAATTTGTTTTCTTTTCATTGGCATTTTAAAGCTTTTACATTTTAAAAAAATAATTTACAAATTATTTGGTTTAAAATATGCAAATTTTATGCAAATTAGGTCAGTCTGGTGCGTCTGATCGAATTTTTAAATGCGCCATCGTAATCGGCATGATTTTTTACATAAAAGTCCATCACATTTATTATTATAATATGATTTGTAACTATTTTATATTAAAATGTATGGATTTTTTTCTCACTGAATGGTGCCATTGGCTGGGAGCATAATTCCTATGATTCTGATGTTCTTAAAATTCTACAAAAAAGCCTTATTTTCCGAACTTCAAAAGCCCATAACTTTTTTCTTTTCTGTCCGATTTTCAAAATTCAAACTGTTTTGTGACTGTGACACTCTAAACTATTTAGAGAAAAGGAAACCTGCTCCTCAAAATTTCAAACAAAAAAGCATGTGGACTAGCTACATATATAAACACTTCAGAGGTTTATTTGTTAGACTTTAAAATTCACAACAGACTTTGATGTGCACGATAAAAATAAAATTTTAATAGGAAATCTCATCTATATATTTTTACTGAGTTAAAAAAAAAAAATAATAATTCAAATCAAAACAAAAATAGTCAACTTAAGTATTCTTAAGTACACAAAAACATCAATTTCAATGGGTCAGTCATGAAAAAAGAGTCAGTCGTGAAAATCTCAAACAATCTTACTACATGCAATCTCTTCAGCACACAGCAATTTTACGCGCCTATTGTTGAATAATACCAGTTTGTTCCGGTAGAATTCGCTAAAAATAACTATTTCCGGCCTTTTAAACTTAAGGTTTTTTTTTATTTAGAGTATTTTTACAGTTAAAAAGTGTCAGTCGTGAATTCTTACGACATTTTCTGACCAAGTTTATAAGCAAGTTTTAAGCATAGTAAAACTAAATATTCGATTAACTTATCGAAACAGAGGTGAGAGATTAACGTAAGTCCGCCATTTTGTAATCTCTAACCCTTTATTTTAATAGTTCTGTAAAAATGAAAGTAGTTCGCGGTGCTTACAACGGAGATTCACAACTGACACCAAAACCTTTAATGATAATTTTCTCAACAAACTTTTTTTTTCTTTAAAATGTTTTGGTGTGGGTCGTATAAAACAACCATCTTTTGTTATATTTGCATTGATTTGGTTACACATATGTGTAGAATTATCGTATTTATCAATTTTGTCCTAATGAACCACAACAATGTCCCTCTCAAGACCGGTCATTTTTATTGCCGATTGGGATGAAGAATTCATAATTCAAAGTAAATAAATTTTTAAAAATAATGCTTTTATCATTATTTTTTTTTTCAATCAATCTTTCTTTCTCTCAATGCAGCACTTCAAATTGAATACAGTTTTGTTTAAACAGTTTTTATTTACATTCTTACTTAGCAATCAACCCTCACAATTGTATGCAGTTGTTGGTGTTTGCTGAATAAAGTTGCCGAGTGAACAGGCTGAGTGGATGAGCGAATTCGAGTTACATATATTGAGATTCAAGCATCGGGGCTGAATCGACTATTGATAAAGCGTGTAACACCTAAAAGGAAGAAAGTTGGAAATTCTGTGTCAAATAAAACTGCATGGGTATGCATTCATTGGTAATATAGGCGTAAGTCATGCTCTTCAATGTTGTAACAAGCAGACCCGTTTACCCCGCACTATTTGAGCTTTTGCTTGTTTAGCAGTAGTAAAACTTAGAAGGTTACTGTAGTCTATAGCAGATGATTAAGGTATAACTGATGTGTACACACACACAGCGAGCTGACGCGAGCCGTTTAGTGACATCATCGCGGCCTACGATGGTGTTTCGAACTTTATAGCCACTTAGATTGTTTCAGCCAATCGGGACACAGGTTAGAACCAGTTCTGGCTGATTCAGTCAAAGTCAAGTAGGAGGTCAGTCTAGTTTGAGACGCTAAGCAGTACACAGCTACTTCCTAGCAGAATCTCTCCTGAGAAGATTAGACAGCAGTGCTTGGTGAATTTTCGAATACAATCAAGTAGCCACGGCCTGACATTGTCGAACAGACGAGCAGGCGGTATATCGTGAGCCCAACTCAGCAAACGACAGCAACCACGTCAACGCGAACAGTTGGCTGCCGAGGCATCTACAGCATCGTGCGCAGATAGCCCCAAACGTCATTCCAAAAAGTCAAAGACTACACGACGACTCAGCTTGTACCAGAAGCTACCTCAACGCAGCGCTTCAACTTACGCAACCACTCAGTTAAGTGCCCAGGAAACAGTGCACTAAAACTGTATCAAAAGGACCACAGTAGTCCACTCTTCATGAACGCTAGTAGCCAGTGCCCAATGAAGAAAAAGTAGCTGCCTAGATTATCAGCGAGCGAACCATTCGCATTGACAATTGAACTTTTAAGTTAGATTCGTACTTCGAAGATCGTGTATAGAGTAGAAGAAATAAATGTGTGATTTTGACTGTTATCAAGTGGCTGGACTACATATGATTCATAGCCGTGTGAAAGCTAGTGTGACAGTGATCTTTTACCATTTTTCTATCTCTTTACCCCAGCCTTAACACAGACCGAGCTAAACAAATAAATGTATTAAAGTAATTCACCGGGTGACTCACTAGCGGTCCCCATTGAATAGACGAGAGGGTTACAGCATTCCATTGTGCAGATCCCAGCAACAATTAAAAAAAACGTAACAAATGTTATATAATATTTTAGTACCTAACTAAATGTGATGATGAAATGTGATGATGACAGCTTTACATCTACTCGCTTAGCGCATAAGTGGTTCCATAAGGGGTCAGTCGAAGAAACCAAAAAGATTGCACAAAAGAAGCTTCAAGGTTAGGCGTGACCTGGAGAAAGAAGGATGCCACCAGATGGCTGGCGAACTATCAGCTATAACATATAATGTTTAAATGAAATTGATGAAATACTATGGTGTTGTAGATGCACAATTCTTTCATTTATGTTTCTATGGTCTGTTGCAGTTGAGCATTTATCGAAATACCTCGCCATCCGCTTGTCCATTGACGCTAGGAAAGATCTGCCTCGCACTGGTAAGCCTGGCCAACCTCTTTTTCTCCTCCACTAATTAATCTAGATAGTAGATGGAGTACCGTTTCGTAGATTTAGTAGTTTATTTTTTCAATTCCTGTTCATTCAATTTTAAGTAGATTTCATGTATGTAGTTGATAATATCTATCATTTCGCTTGTTTATTAATTTAATTCATAACTGCATACAAAACAATTCAAATGTACATTTTTTTCCCTCGCGTCCTCTTTGTTTAACAAAGTTTTGTCAGCACGGAGAAAACTTGTTCCAGATCCTGAGCAGTATGCCATCTACATTGCCAACAACCCAGAGGTGCCGTTGAACGTTTCCTTTACTCTGAGACAGGTAAGTGATCATTTCCACCTCTCCTCATCACCCACCCACACTGACTTCACCTCACCCCTGGTCTATATTTTGTATGCCTAGCTAGAGATTTATTTCAACATAATTGTCTTTGAAACTGTGCTGACATCACGTTATTCAATTGTATGGGTGTCAGACGATGTGCCTAAGTGGGCGCCTCGGGCGGCATGAGTTAGATCCAGTGTCAGCCAGCGCCTTGAATGGCTCTTGAGCTGAAAAGCACTGTATAAGAACGAATGAAGAAATTGAAATGTAAAAAATAACTTGGGAAATATAGAAAATTTATGAGGACTAGGCAAATGTTGACCAGTATTCAGTAAACTGAAGAAGACTTGACACGCTGCCATTGGACCTTGTTACCACATCAGCGATTTTTATCTTTTCTTCATGGACTTGTGACTGAATTACATGGGGTTCTGTTTCAGGTGAACGAGATGTACTGGAAAGTGAACAAGCCTATGGAAATGTACTTCAAAAGCACCAGAAAGCTGCCTCCCTATCCGTCTGGCGCTGCATCAGGTCCGTCTGCCCATGCTGACAAATGAACAGACAATTCTGTGCTAATACGATGCTGAGAGAGAGAGAAAAAACAACAATTGTGCTAATAGGGGAATAAAGGAGTATGTGATGCTGCTTAAAATGGGAGGAAAATATTTGTTACGATAATGGCAAATCATTTGGTATCTGGCTACCAAATTTGTGGACATGAGAGAATGTACAGGTTTCATTTATTAGTATTACCATACCAGGCAGCATGTTGTTCATGGTGTTGATTGTACTAGTGTATGAAGTCAAGACTGAGTTAGTAGCAAGTTACTTTGGAACAAAAGATGGTGTGTTCTGCTGTTTAGCTGTCTGGTACAGTTGGTTACAAATGATTAAAAAGCAAGAAGGCAAGCCATTCAAATGTATTTCCAGACGCTCGTACGCTTAGCTAAAAAGGGTCAACCAGCATTTCCAAAAGTGTTCATTTGTTCATCTGTCCAGATGTATTCCAAAAGAAGCAAACATGAAAACGTGGAATACTTGGACACTCTTTGAATTATTTTCAAGCTAAAGTTTATCAAAATCTGTTAAGCCAATTTGGTGATACAACGCAAAACATGTTTATAAAAAAAAAACGCACCTCTGTGACCTTGGTCTTTGAGAAAGAAGAAAATATGAGTGTTTTTTAAGGCTGATCAGTGGTTAAAGTATCTGCGTATTAAAAATAATCCAACTCCGTGAATTCATTTCTAAAAAAAAATGCCCCGCTCCCTCCCCTCCCCTTGCCCCTACCCCACTTCCCCCTACTCACCTTCTCCCCCTCCCTCCTGCCCTTACCCACCAGGGGGGGAGAGTGGGGGGTTGATAGAAAAGTGAAATATTCACAGACTATGGGGCTGACCAAACAATTGACCGACCAACGGACTGTTACAATATATGGAAATGCTGATATGTGGTATGCTTTTGAAGTAATGAAAATATTGATACATTTTAGTTTTGGGGGTTGCTGTTGGACTCTTATTATCAACTCACCCAAGTATGCAGCAGTGTCTGTAGAATTGTCAAAAGTATGTGGATCTTGTTGCAAAGAGCAATAGAAATATGGTTTTGTATGTGAACATTGAGTATTAGTGAGAAAATGTGAAGCGTGTAAAGCTTGGGACCCCTCACTGCCACACTGAACAAAGTGAATGTGATTATGTGAGCATTATTGGTTTTTACGGTTGTTTTGGGGGGAACGTATACTGGTTGTATTGTTTTGTTCTTGTGTTGTGATGAGTTCCAAAGTAGATCTTGAGTTGTTTTAAAGTTGAACCACAGAGCATTGGGACAGAAGATATATAATACGGAAAATATATTATATATAGATATATATATATGCTGTCAAAAGTTGGCCCCTGATGTAGCTTGCTGTGAGATTTAAATAAAGGGGGAAGTGAAATAACTACATCACAGTTGGCGGGGGACATTTGAACGAGAGATAATCCCGTCTTTTTAACCCGATTGTGGCTAAGTCGACCATTCTAGCCTTGACATTTGATCATTTCGCCCCTTATTTGTTTTCTCCCTTTAGTTTAATGGAATGAGGAGTTACTTCCCTTGTCAGCTTCTTCTTCTATTTTGTAATATGCATTATATGGGCACACCGGATTCACCATTTGTGAAACTTAAAACAAAAACGTGAGGTGTTGGCAGTGAGGTTTTTCTGCTGGCATCCAGTTTTATCGAATTCAGATGTACATGTACTTTATTGTTGGGTTATCTAGGTCAGTGTGTGGTAGTTACGGACGATACTGTAAAATACCCCAAAACAAGTCAGCCTGCTGATTTTGAAAACTGGTAGAATTTTAATGGGACCTATTAGGATGAATGTTTTGCCAAGAAAGAAAAATTATTCTACAGAATTTGTCGTCCTGTTCCTTTTATGTTAGGTATTACAAGAGGATGACAAGAGATGGTGGGGGGGGGGGGGGGGGGGTGGTCCTACTGAACAAAACATTTACTGCTACTGGTTTGTCTTTTCAGCAATCTGTGACTTGTGGGTTGTGCTGGCTGGCCAATATGTCTTGCACTAACGTAACACTGGATGTATGCATGTGTGCTGCTCTCTAATTTGGGTTGTTTTGTTTCGTTAATTGTAGACTGTTGTTTAAACAGTGGCTGTTGCAAAACTCAGTTGGGGGATGGGGAGGGGGTGTGTGTGAATACAACGGATGGGGTAAGGAGCAATGTTGGTGTTGAACGAATACTTCTCTACTTCTCTGTGTGAGAATTTGTTGATTTTGTTTGTTTGATGATAATGATGATGAAAAGCCCAATGCATGAAAAAGGCATTGTCAATTAAATGTACATGAACCAGTTTCCTCGGTTGCTGAGGACAGAGAAAGATGGAGCATGCTGGTTAAACGATCATCTGTGGTGCCCCAACGACCTCAGAGTTACGGGATAGAATAGGAACCAGTTCTTAATATTATGCCCCAATGACTTTCTTAGTAAAGTTTCAACTTTTATAGTGAAAGTTGGCATTCCTAATCTGTTCTGTCAGTCTACTATCTTCTTCGCTAGACCAGTCTCCTACCTTTTTTCTTGAAATTTCTCCCAAAACTTCTCATTTGTGTATGGGGTCTGTTGAGTAAGCTTGGGGATATTGGACTCTTTCTGCCAAATGGTCAATACGGCTTTCTATGTTATTATTATTTAGCAATGTATGTGTTTTGTTAATATTTTATAATGATGTTTATATTCTTTTATGTTTTGGCAAATGGGGGTTCGATCACCGCATCCCCTGTATGGGATGCCTTTATTGTAAAGTGACTGGCTGGTGGAGTGGCTTCATTGTTACTATTATTAGGGTTGTTTCAGCAGATCTTTTATACAGAAAAGGGGTGAGCCCTCTTTCGATCAAGTTTTGGTCCTGATTCGGCTCTTTGCCGTTTGCTGGACCCTATAAACAATGACTAAGTCAGTCAAAGTTGGATCTCTCTTCTCTCTTTTTTTTTTTTCTCTCTTTTTTTTTCTCTCTCTTTTTTTTCTCTCTCTCTCACTGTCTCTCTCTCTCTCTCTCTCTCTCTATCCCGTAACTCGAAGGTTGTAGGGGCAACACAGATGATCGTTTAACCAGCGTACTCCATCTTTCTCTGTCCTCAGCAACCCTGATGGTTTCGCTCAGTGTCAAACCAGTCCGTTCTCGAATGTTGTCCTCCCACCTTTTTGTCGGTCTCCCTCTTCTTCTACCTCATTGCACTGTGCCTTGCAGGTTGGTCTTTGCAAGACCTGATGATTTGGTGAAGTGGCAATACCATCAGAGTTTCTGTTTTTTCACCACTGTGAGCAGGTCATCGTGTTGTCCAATGGCATGTGTGATGGTCTGTCGGACTTCGTCATTGGTGATGTGCTGGGTATAGGAAATGTCCAGAAGTCTTCTGTAGCACCTCATCTCCATGCTTTGTATTCTTCGTTGTAGATCTGCTGTGAGGGTCCATGTTTTGCAAGCATATAGGAAGATGGAGATGACAAGGGAGCGCAGCAATGTTGTTGTTTGTAGATTATAGTCACACAACACTTTCGCATATAGGTGACTACTGGACCGATTTATACTGACACCAGCGGGCCAGTTGTTGGTAAAGGGGAAAATAATATGATCACACGTTGACCAATCCGGGATTCGAACCAGCGACCTTTCGGTTACTAGCAAGACGCTCTTACCAACTGAGCTACCCGGCCCCACGTGCAGCAATCTTACCTTGGAATGTAGACTGATGGTCATGTCTTTCCAAATTGGCTTCAACCTTGCTAGGGCAGCAGTTGTTTGTGGGATCCTGGAGAGGACTTCCTGTCGGGACCCATTGTCTGATACTAAAAAAGGTAAGGTAAAGGTCTTGTGGCCGTAGGGGAGCGTGATGTTGGAGATCACACTTATATTGGGCCAGCGTAATGAGGGTGATGCCCATCTCTCTCCCTCGCTGCTTTACCTTCCCCACCCTTAAGAGAGTAGGTACTCAGTCACAGTTGAAGTCAACTGGTGGCGTTGTTATTTGTCGCTTCACGTTTTTGCGGTCACCCATCAAAGTGCTAACCGCACTGGACGGTGCTTAACTTGCGACACAGTAGCGAGTGCTCCAACCACTGCGCTGTCCGACACCCCATGTCTGATACTATGGCTCCTAAATATTTGAAGCTATGCACTGTGTTGAGGGATTGGACTTTGATGTCCGTGTTGATGCCATTGGTGTTGTGGGTCATCATTTAGGTCTTCTCTGCACTTATTTCCATTCCATAGGCTCTGTACCAGCTGTTCAAGTTCTTGTTCCTCTCCAGCCAATCCATCAATGTCATCCACAAAACGAAGGTTGGAGATTGCTCTATCCCCTATGCTGACTGTGCCTTCGTGATCTGCAAGGGCATCTGACATTATGCGCTCTAGGAAGAGTGTTGGAGAGAGTAGGCATCCCTAACGCACACCGATTGTTGTTCTGAACCAGTTTCCGATGGCGCTGTGTTGAGGACTGCACTGATAGCCTTGTCATACAGGCTTTTGGTAACTTCAATAATTTTAGGGCTGATGTTGTACACTCTCAGTCTCATGGTTGCCAACAGAGCTGCATGCCAGACTTGGTCTAACGCCTTCTTGAAGTCTACGAACAAATGATATAGGTGTTGTTGGTGCTGAAGGTATTTCTTCGCCCTGCCCTAAATCCTGCTTGTTCTTCAGCTATGATTTGTTCAGCTTGGGGTTTCAACCTATTGAGTATTATTTTCAGGAGGCTGACAAGTGTTAAACAGACCAAGTTCTACACGATCCAAAGCAAGTCTGGTATATGCCTTACAGAAAAAAAAGAAGTCTTTGACAGAGGGAAAGAGTACTGCTCTGACCTTTACAACCACATACACACAGATTGACGCTCCACCACTATCTGTACCAAGATCTGGCAGAGTTGGGAGTGGCCTACACCATGGACCCAGTCGCTTGTCATCACTCTTCCCACAAAAGGTAACCTTCAGGAATCATAATGTGAAAATTACCACACCATCAGCCTCATCAGCCATCCCAGCAAGGTCCTCCAGAAAATAATCATACTCAACCAAGCTGTGCAATGTTAAAAGTTGTCATCTCCAACTTCCTGTACTCTTGAAAAACATGGACCCTCACAGCAGACGTACAACGAAGAATACAAAGCATGGAGATGAGGTGCTGCAGGAGACTTCTAGGCATTTCTTATGCCCAGCACATCACCAACGACAAAGTCAAACAGACCATCACACAATGCATTGGACAACACGATGACATGCTCGCAATGGTGAAGAAAAGGAAACTCCGATGGTATAGCCACGTAACCAGAGCATCAGGCCTTGCAAAGATAATCCTGCAAGGTACAGTGCAAAGAGACAGAAGAAGAGGGAGACGGAAAAAGAGGTGGGAAGACAAACATTCGTGAATGGACTGGCTTGACACTGAGCTAAGCCATGAGGGCTGCCGAGAACAAAGAAAGATGGAGTACTCTAGTTAAAGAAGATAGGATAGGTTTAAGGTTGTATATCTTACTGGATAAGTAATGGTTGTGGTACAGATATTGCCGCTAAAGGTTCAATGGACCTAATAAACAATATATAAATAAATCAGCGCATTAGTATTAGGAAAGCTTTCACCGGTCACACTTAACGGAAGTCTTCTTCACTCTCTGAAGACCATGATGATGATGATGTCGACTTGTACGTAGGGCGCCGAAAATTCCATGTCACAAAGTCACGCGCAGTGCGCACAAAATAGTGTCTCATCCATCAGGGAGGGGGAAGTGTCATCCATCAGGGAGGGGGCAGAAGGCGGGAGTGTGAAAGGCTGCTGAACAGATGGGTCTTTATTTAGTCCTTTCCTGAAGCCTCCCAAAGTTTACTGGAAGAGAATTCTTGCATCAGCTGAGATGCAAACGAAGTGCAAGTCTGGTCGAATTCGATTGAGTGGAATCTCAAACAGTATAATTGTAATGATAAAAAGCAGCTCGTTATTCAAAACAAATCCATGGATGTTGGTGTTGGTATGCTCCTTGGATATATCTAGATGTAATATGATTGGAACTAGCAGGTTGAGTGGAAAGAAGGGGAAAATGTGAAATTGTTTAATTGTGGCTAGTCACGGTCTGCCATTGTAAACTGACATGCTGGTTTGATAATTTTGAGTTTTATACTTTGTCTTGTGAAATAAAACGCAACTTTATGTGAAAATTGTTTTTGTGTTTGTGTAACTATTTTACGATGCAGGAGTAATCGAATCTAACCGTAGCACTTTCACACTTCCATATTGTCAGGCAGTATATAATGTTCTGCGCTTTTTTTGGAATCTGCGCTTTTTTGGAATTAGTAGTATTATAGAAGGGGCTGCCCATTTTTGGTTAGGGTTCGGGTTAGGACCCCTAACCCGAACCCTAACCAATGTAACCAATGTTGGAATTCCAAAAATGGGCAGGCCAATTCTAGAATTGCCCGGATTCCAAAAAAAGCGCAGAATATATATATATGCTCTCTCTCTCTCTCTCTCTCTCTCTCTCTCTCTCTCTCTCTCTCTCTCTCTCTCTCTCCCCCTCTCTCCCTCTCTCTCTCTCTTTGAGTTGTATTTAATAGTTATTGTTAAAGCCCCAAGGGCAAGATGTAAAAAAGCGCATCCAGCGCTTATTCTTTTACCCTTGCAAAATAAAATTGTTATCTTCTCTCTCTCTCTCTCTCTCTCTCTCTCTCTCTCTCTTTCTCTCTACTCTTTCTCTCCGGTGTGTTGAAGAATTGTCCGCTGGACCTAAAGCAATAACCATGTAATCATTGTAATGTAATGTTGAATCCATGGTATAATTTTAATGCACAGACATACAAACAGATCCTAATATTAACCTAAATACCCCTGAAATGACTCATTCATGACGTAAATGTATATCACGTTCACGTCACAAAACTTGGTGACGAAACTTACGAAGTCTACGCATGCCTGACAACCAATTTCGTGGAAGTGTCTGTTTTCAAAGATGATTTGATTCAAAAAGCCCAATATAGGAGGTAAGTATGAATACATTAATAATTCATTTTTGCGGTTTGTTCTCTAATTTGATTTCTAACACTGCAGGTGCTAGTGATATCGTTTCTTTCTCAAATAAAATGCAATAAGGTCTTCACTATGGAAGTTTATACCGGTTGAAAAAAAAAACAACCTTTCACATCTTCAATTTGCTACCATTGACGAATGTTTTTTTCTCTCGTTTCTGACACAGAAAAGCCCTTAAAGTCGATTTGAAATATCAAAGAAGTAGGACCCCCACATTCCTGTACTGGATCTAGGTTCAGGGATATTGTGACTGCGTTGAATCTGTAACTAATAAATGATAGGAATGAGCACGTTGCCTTGGTGTATCAAAATAAATTGTTAGATTTTGAACACGTCGACCCATTTTGATGACGAGGGAAGAAACTTATGCAGTTTGTCTAGAAGTCTTTTCAAACGCCCCAGTACGCAGCTTCAATGATCGAGGTTGGTAGCAGGAAGAAGAATCATCATCAGAGGCTATTATTTTATCAACAGGTTCATCGATGCAGCAGCGATGATCAACGTGAAAATCATTGTTGTCCTGCTGGTTCGGATTCACCTGCAGGGTAAGTTTGCCCTGGAGTCAATGAGGCTTGGAAATAGCTTTGGTGTAAAATGACGATGAAGACGATCTGACGATTATGTTAATGATGGTGCAGGGATTAATCTTGAAAGTGATCATGATAGGCCATTTGACCAGTTCACAGGAAAAACAATAGGTCATTTTGGACAGCAATAAGTCACACAGTCTCAGTACAAATGGTACAAAATAACAACGCTAAGGCATTAACAGATTTTATATTCAGCCTTTTAAAATTGTTTAAATGACATGCTGATGCACACAGTTATAAGAGGAAATTCAATCCTTTTTAATTTGTCTGCTAATTATTACTGTTTTCACTGCTTTGAAAGAGACAACAGTTTTCTTGGTTTTGCTGCTGCCCATATCTGCAGCGTTCTTTCTATATTTACAGTTCCAAGCTTTACAGAAAGCAGCAAGTGATGTGTTTCTGCTGTCAGTGTGTTCCGCAATGCTGTCAGAATGTAATAGTAATATTTGTAAAAATAGTAAAACTAACAATACAAAGTTTGGCATGTTTATCATTAAGGCACACTTTTCTTTGAATTTATTTATTTTTAAATCAAACAGTTACAAGTTTAGATTATCTCAAAATTCAGTTAAAATTTCCACTTGTTCTCTTTTTTCCCAAACAAGACATGTGTCACTGGTACAGAATCAGTTAAATAAGACTTGTCTTTAATGACACACCTCAGATGACCCTGATTTAAAACAACATGCATTCTAAAAACGTCTCTCTCTCTCTCTCTCTCTCTCTCTCTCTCTCTCTCTCTCTCTCTCTCTCTCTCTCTCTCTCTCTCTCTCTCTCTCTCTCTCTCTCCCTCTCCCCGAGTCTCTCTCTCTCTATTTAAAATTCGGGCATCAGTGACAAATCTGAATTCTGTTTAAAACAATAATACACATGATAAATCGAGCGATAAAGATACAGATACAGTTGTAGTAACATTAGGCGTAAGAGATCGAGAAAATAATAAATAAATATTATATACTTATAGTTATACTACTACCAAATGAAGAATAGGCCTATAAACTAAAGTAATGGAGCCTGCGGCTGAAGCACATACTGCAGGAAGAGTTATTTTACCCTGTTTGAGTATTAAACATGGTACAATTTAACTATAAAAGAAGGAAAGAAAACAAAAACAGAAGACAAGTGTCGACCAGTATCGGTCTCAAAGACCTTTATCAAGGCATTTCATGATGCTGCCGACATTTTTTATGTTTCTATGAAAAAGTACAGGTCCGCATCCATTCTTTAACCTTATTTAATTACCTCCACAAAATAAAATAAAAAAGAAATAATTATAAAAATAATACTTACTAATGAATAAAGAAATGAACACAAATAAATTAAATAAAATAATTAAATAAAAAATACATTAGTTTAACAAATCATCTACGTCATGTGTGACATCATTAGTACACATTACACAATCTGTACCCTGTATTATGCTGAAAGGGGAAATAATTTCGTTTCGGTAATGGTTGTGCTATAGAACTTTTTAAATGACAAATCTTCGCAAAGTTTGACCGCCCGATCGTAAAATCAATAAGTCACTTGACCAGCTGGATGGCAAAACAATCGGTCATTTCAGATTTTTATGCGTCAATGACCGATGACCGACGCCAAGAATAAACCCTGCTGGTGGTGGTGATGATCATTGTTGTCGATCATGATGATGACGGTCTTGGAGAAGGATGAGAACCTCCAATCTTTCTCTCTTAAGTGTGAAAACAAGAAAATACGGACAACTAGCTATTGTGTAAGCAGTTTGTACAATCTCCTATTTGATCCATTTCTTATAATGCCGCTATACAATGCCCAGTAGATATAAGATTGTATACTCTTACCTAAGAAGACGAGCCAGAGCTAAACGCCAAAGGAGATAAAACACTAGATTTACAAAAAGTTATCTATATATGTATTCACTAAAAGCTTGTTCAGGAGTTAAAAAGCCAACTCGCGTATAAATTTCCTATAAATAATGCCATCATACCTTACACAGTGACGTGGGCCGATGACGTCAGCATGACAATGGAGGACGACCGGCGAAGCTGCACACAGCCAAGCTTGTGGGTGTCGGAGGACCTGCCGGATGACGTGTTCGTGTGCACGGGGGATTTGCAGGGTTGGACCCGGTACTCATCCTGTGCTGAACAGTGTGATTACGAAGGCATCAGCATGACTTGCCAGCTCAAGGATGACGGCCCCAGAGCCTGCTGGCTCTCCACCAGTATGTCGCTGGGTTTGCTATTCGTGAGAATGTTTTTGGTGAAATTTGTATGCTACAATTACAAGAGGGCCCCGTAAAGATATTTATAATTGAGTGTTATAATAATGGGAAGTAACTGCAATACTCACGTAGTTGATGAGTTCTTGCCCCTTGCGTTTTGTTCTGTTGAAAATACCTTGCTTCTTTTCTTTCTGTCTCAGTAGGTGACGTTGGACAAGGAACATCGGCGTTTTTGGATGGTAAGGACTAGTCTGTATCAAAACGAAAACAACCAAGCAAGAACTTATATTTTGCAATAATAATTCTGAACAACAACATTCAACATTAGCAAGAAAAGGGAAGCACAAAAAAAAAAAAAAAATTATATAAACTTTTTAAAGATGTATAAACTACACAAACAAACAACCGTTACGACTAGTTCCGGGGAATCTTTGAGCATTGTGTATGTACTTGCCACGGTTGTCGTGGACGGTCTATCAACCTTAGTACTACTTTTGTTGGTTTTAAAATGATGGGTGTTGAGAACTTAGTTCATTGAAGCTTTGCGCAAACCAAGCAAAAACTGAATGAAAAATGAAGTGAGGTTGTTGGAGACTCACATTGTGTGTTTCCAGCATTCACCGGCCAGTGTATGGACATGCCGGACGGTTTGTACGTGCAGAGTGACCGCTACGTGGCTTGCCAAGCAGGACAGCAAGTGGACAACGTGACTGGCCACTGTTTGACCTCTCATCCATGCGCGATCAGGACTGCTGACTTCACATTACATTGTTCCACAAGGGTCAATCCGGTCTATGGACTGTTTTGTGCAGGTACTCAACATTCATTTCACTTCTTTATTTTTTGTAATGAGAGAAACGTTATTACATTTATAAGTATGAGCCAGCGTGGTGTTTTAAGAACTTAACTGTGGATCTTTGTGAACTATCTACATGTACGTCCACATCCCTTCTTCTCCAGCTATTTGCAATAGAAAACGGTCTCCTAACAATGCAGGCAATGAAGGTGCAGTGCTGCTTTTATTCATTCCGATATTCCTAGGATAGCATGAAATATCTCCGCACTGTCACTCTCTGGCATGTGACCCCAGCAACTTGCAGTACCAGGCTTACACACTTCTGTTTCATAGCATGGATTTACAGGGGTGAGATTTAACCCAGGAGACTAACTAGCCCGCCGGGCTAGCTAGTAAGTAAAGTGAGGTAGCCCGCATGGTTTTTAGGCAGCCCGACAATCGTTCACTTCAATACTGCTGCATGAGCTAGAGTCTGTTGATCACGTTGAGGGTTCTTGCCTCTCAGGATGATCGGGTGAGTCTTGTAGCTACGGGGTTCGGACGTGGTGAGGTAGATTCTAGAAATAAAGTTCCACATTTTCGGATCAACCACCGTCACCTTGACAATACACGTAATTTGTAGCGAGTATCTTTTTCACAAACAAAGCAGACAGCGCGCTTGGCGCGAAAGAGAAGTAGGCAAAAGGAAATAACGCTCGCGTATGCTTCATACTCGTAGCAGTAGCAGACGAACAGTGACCTAAAAACGCTTCGGACCGAGCTTCTAAAGTCTGCAAGTAGTATCATTTTTTTTTAGGTCGCCAGGCGGGCTGGCTCAATTATAAAGTGAGGTCGCCCGAGCCGGTTTTAAGTCGCCTCGGGCGACCGCTAAATCTCACTCCTGATTTACCTTACCATAAAACCTGTTGATCTTGCTTTGTCTTGTTATTGAACATGTGTTACCTGCCTTACACTCAGTGCTAGATCCTCAGCCTGAGGAGCCAGAAGGAAGTGGCGTCAACAGTGACCTTGGTGGTGACGTAACGACATTCGTGGCTGACGTGGTGAGCAACGGGCCAGGAAACGGCAAGAATGGACAGTACAAGGGTCCGATCCAAGACGTCTTCCATTCCCAGCGCCCCACAATCCTGGGTCATCTGCTGCAGGATAGAAGGATACTCTTTCAAGGCGTCGGAGTCCCGCAGATGCCGCCTAGCCCTGGCATCCCCTCTTCTTTTTCAGCGCAAGGTCCGGTCCCACAGCCTTCCCCACCTCCACCCCAGATTCCAGCGTCCAGTCCCATTCAAAGTGTTCCAGTGCCTTTCTCCTCAAAATCCGTGCAATCCGTTGAATCACCCAAAAAGGATGAATTTCCTCCGTCATTTCAATTCTCCGAATCACCACAAAAGGAAAAGCTAAAATCTTCTGTGGATTCTGATGCTTTGCGCTCCCCCAAAATGTCAGCCCCCTTCAAGATTCCAAGTGAAGGTCTCAAGTCTTCAGCTACATCAGAGATCCCCAGCAAGACATTGTTTTTTCCTCCATCACCGCCTCGTGAACAACCTGCCCAGATTACCGAGCTTGAAGACATCCTTGTGGTTTTTCCATTTGCACCCCCTCCTGCACCTGCTGCTCTGGCGTACCCCCACCAACCTCTTGAACGACCTTCTAAGCCTGACAGTGTCAGAATGGAGGCTGACGACGACTTCTTTATATTTATTTCTGATGTGCCACACGTTCCACCTCTGTCTCAAAAAAGTGTCGCAGAAGACGAAACGCAAACAACAGTCAAAACTAGCTCTGCCGAATCTGTGGATGTAGAGTCTGAGAGGCTTTCCTTTGCCATGTTCGAGAGTGAGGAAAGACCCAGTCTCCCACCTCGTCAGTTCGTTCAGCAGCCGTCCCTTGTCTTCGCATCAAACGATGACAAGCATAAAGACCTGCAGTCTCTTGACTCCATTCCTTCAGCGCCATCCCAGGCGTTTGACGTTGTGGAAGACAACCAGCCTTCGTCTTCGCCCATGAATTCTGTACAGCAGGAGGCACATCTGGACTTTCGGACATTCCGCCGTGACACTCCACCTATGTCACCCAGAGGCATGAGCGCAGGATCCGGAGTCAGTTTTGGGCTAAGTCAAGGCGATGGCGCGAGAGCGCTGAGTCACCCGGAGATTGTTCTTCTGAGGAGTCGGCGGGACTCTTCTGGACCACGCTCTACGAGGAACCTGAGGAGCCGAAACAGACTGCAAAGGACCAAAAGAAGTCTAGACAACGTCAGAGAACGCCAAGAACTTGGTGCGGGTTCTAAGTCAAAAGTAGCGAAAGTTGTCCTTGATAGGGATGGAAATGTGCTCTTTAAAACTGAATCCCTCAGTTCAGAGATTCCAATATCTGTGCTGCAGAAAAGTAAAGACTCTTTCGCTAACCCAAACCTTGGGGGCCAAGCAAGTAAAAGTGAAATAACCTCACAGATCAAAGCGGACATTGTCAGCATTGAACAGTTCTTGGATGAAACTGCGAAGAGGGAACTTGGCCCTGCTGCCGATAAGCTTGATGCAAGAAAACCTCCTTACGCCGTTTTATCTCACAACAAAGATCTTCCAGAAAAATCTGACGAAGACACAAAACCAGGCATGCCTTTGGGACAGAAAAACATACAACACCCAAATGTAGAGAACAGTCTCTTCAAACTCAGCCCAAACACCACTAGCCATGGCACTGAAGAGACTGACAAAGCTCAAAGTTGGGTTGTTCCACTCAGCTCTGGCAATGGCAGCAACGCCGTTAAAACGATCATTAAATCAGATGTGAACAAACTTCCCCCAGACAACAATGCCAAGCCTACAGAATCCACGCCATCAATCAACACCACAGAACGCACTGCCTCTCTCAAAGTCAAGCCCAGCGACAGAAACTCTCACAAAGACCTCTCTCCACTGATCATGCTAGAGACCAAGTTGATTCCTGCACTTCTGACGGATCTTTTTGGTTCCATCTTTGATCATAAGAAAAGAAATCTGACGGAGTCTAAACCCAATAGTCCCACCCTACACTCATCTGTCCCTCCTCCACTGGCAGATAAGAGAAAGGCGAGCCAGAAGGACCCATCTTGGCAGAACCAGAAGGAGACGACTTCTTCAACTACAGTGTCCAAAACGGGCCAAAATGAGAAAGAGGCCGCCAAGTCAGATGAAATGAAAGAGCAGACGAACAGATCGTTTGACTTTCCCGAAAAGTTGACCCCATTCGTGGACCTTTTACGCGAGCTGACTGGGGTGAAAAAAGCAGAGGTGTCCGGCACCTTCTTGCGAAAATCTAGCCCGGACCTCTTGGCTTCGCTGACTGGTGGACAGCTGCCTGGTGACTCTGAGGAGAGCGACGAGACCGAGATAGACTTGGAGTTCCGCATTGTTCTGGAGGAAGAGGACCTAGAACAGCAACAGGAGGAGCCTTTGGGTCCATTCCCAGGGCTCGGTTCTGTAAAGCCAGGGCCTAAACTTCACCCTCACCAACTGTTTTATCCTTCTCCCTTCACTGCCCTTCATCACCCATTTCCCGTCATGACGCACCGGCCCAGGCCACCCATGAGACCACCACTGGCTGGCAGTCGACCTCGTGGCTTTCCTGGTCCTACTTCTGATTTTGGTGAGTTTTTTTAAAGTAGCTGTTGCTAGTTTCTCTAAGTACAATTCTGCACGTCTCTCGCCAGTTCTTGAGAGCACCACGTCATATTTATGATTAGTTGGGGGTTCCCTCTAGGTTTGATTTTCTGGAGTTTTCGTTGGAAGCGCATTAAAGCAGACATGAGTTAATAATAGTTTTAAAAGGGATGCTCTTGAAAGCTCCGTTCAACTTATTTCTTTACTTATTTATTTATATATAGCGCTTGTCCAGATCAAGAGCTGCTCAAGGCGCTGGCCGATACAAGATCTAACTCAAGCCGCACATGGCGCCCACTTAGCGTTACTGAATTTAGACTAAACGAAATCCTGATGAATATTTAGGGAAGCTCTTAGACAGGATGGGAACAACTCGTAACACTCATCCACAAAGCGCACCAAGGGGCAAGGCATCCCCACTACAATCAACATTTAGGCCAGTTACTGGAAACGCAGTTGCTTCCTCGTCTGGCTGTTATGGTGGTCATTAGTCGGAAACGACGGACTCGCATTAAAAATACTCAGAGTGGAGCACAACTATCTTATCTCCTCCATTAGTGCTTGTAACTTACTTGTAACAAAAGTGTTGCAATAAAACGTGTAACAAAAACGATCTGATAACAGGGACACAACCCTTCATGTCTAACGTGGGTGCAAACGTTGATAGTTTGTCGAAGTTGTGTACCTTGTTATACTTTCTCGGGTGAAATCATTGGAATGGACGAGCGTAGTAGTCTGTGTCTGCTTGATGTAGAAGGATGTTATTAGGATGATTTTTAATGATTGGTTTTTAAATGGATTATGGATTCTTCAGTCGTAGAGCAAGGCTTGTGTGGGTGTGTGTGTGTGAGAGAGAAAGAGAGAAAGACAACGAAAGACAGAGAGAGATTTGGATATTTTAAGTTTGTTGCCTGTAATATCATGAGGTGGTTTCATTTGTTATTATAACCTACCGCTTATATTATTCTACTGTTTGTTTTAATCGTACATTTAATATGTTAGCTGCGATTGCTCGCGGAGTGTTTGTCACCCACTGCAGTTGCTCACTTTGCTACTCTGATTTGCTTGTATTTAGTGTTTTTGTATTTATGACCTTTTTTTTCTTGCTGCAGTTTATTATCCCTTACTATCGGGAAACTCTGGGCCGCCTCCCCCGGGGAAGGCGTAGTCGCAGCCAATGGCGCGCCCAAACCCTACCTACCTAACATTATTTGTGAATTTTTGAAATTTTTGCTGGGGGAGCAAACCGGAGTACCCGGAGAAATACCCCGAGACGTTGCCCGAGTCGAAAGTAAATAATATTCGGGGAAACATAACGCCCAGATGCTGGCTCGAACCCACACCTGTCAGGCTCCGTTGGTTTCTGGCTTGTGGACAAGGCAAGTTAGTCCCGCCTTAGCCCACTTGGCCACAACGCTCGCATTGGGATTATGACCTGTTGTTTGTACTGCCGTGGTTTAACTATGTGCTTGTATGTCCTTTTGCGCTTTGTATGTATGGCTGTGTTGTTGATGTTTTGCTTTGGGTATGCTTTGCTTGTTTGCTGATGTTGGTTTTAATTATCATGCTTCCTATGTGTTGCATGTTTGTGTAACCGGATGTAATTGTAAAGCGCCTTGAGCATTTGTATGAAAACGCGCTATATCAAATATACATTATTATTATTATTATTATTATGATTATTATTATTATTATTATTATTATTATTGCGATGAGTAAGGTTTTATTGTATTGTATCATGTGAAGATGTATCCTCAACAAGGGGCACAAACCTTGCTAGGTGATTCGGCGAATGTTTATCTCTCTTGCTTCCCTTACCTTCAAATTTATTTTTATGACTCTTCTCGGCAGTCTTGCAAAGACTTATTTTTAGCTGCCTTGGTTATTGTATACTGTGAAGAACAGAATAAAAATAGAAAATAACGGTCTAATTGTTGCTAGACATAGATGATAGATTATTATCCTTCTGTCACAGGATGATAATTAACATTTCCCTTGATTCTGTTTCAGATTCTCTATGGCTCTCGGCTAGAAAGAAACTAATGTCGGACGAGCTTCACAACATGCGGAACCACGGTTTGTTAAATGTATTGCATTGTTGTTGTTTGTTTTTGGGCTTTTTTTTTTTTTAGCAAATGTTCGGCAGTGCAATTTTAACCTATATAATTTTTAATATTAACGGTTGCTACAAGGATGAACAACACCGTGAAGTCACGAAAGCAAGAAAGTTTAAAATCATTGTATATTATGAAATGAATACAGTGAGCTCCAACTCTATTCAATTGAAATGTCTGAGGACCTGAAATTGACTTCAAAATAGCCAATTATTTAATAGAGCCAAACATCGGTTATATTGAATTTATACGGAAGTAATTTAATATAACCGATGTTAATGTAGTTCTGTATTGTTTTGTCAATATTTGATAAAACAAAGTTTAAATACACTTTTTTTTTTTTTTAAAAAAGGCTCTCATCTACCTCGTGATGGTTTTGACCTAAAGCCGTCGTCTTCATTGTTTCTGGTTTTTAGTTTGTTTTTAAGATAGTTAGTAATTGTTTATAGGGTCCAGCGGACTGCAAAGAGCCGAATCAGGACCATTTTTAGGGTGTTGAGATTGACTTTGTGGACTGTTTAGTTTGCAACTTGGATTTAGAATATTGGAAATGCTTCCAGACCTCCAAATAATTTTTTTTAAACTCATTAAACTATATGTACCAAAGTAAACAGAAACAAAAAAGTGCTTCCTTGAGGCCCCATTGAATAAACATTTTGATATAATAAGAGGAAAACTAAAAAGTCAATTTATCAAGCCTGAAATGCATGTTTAGGCCTTCTTGGGGTAGATAGTTGTTACACTAGTTGTTGGTTTTTATCAGTAGTTGATTCAGACCCAATGCTTGAGTCCTGATAAGTGTAACTCGGATTCGTTTATCCACGCAACCTGTTCACTCAGCAACAAGGCAGGAGTCGTCGTATGAAGTTTTTCAACTTTATTCAGCGTACATTAACAACTGCATACAATCGCTTTTTCCACTTTCTCTTTCTTCAGACACAGTGCATCAATTATATAGTTTTTCTAGACTCCAGATAACGTCAGAATATTCCAGCGTGACGCATTACAACCAATCGGAATAAACTTCGTCATCACTGTCTTACGTCATACAACTTTCTTTACAGTCCAAGAATTTTCTCAGCTATCTACATTTATCGCAAAGCTTCGATCGACAGTAATAAAAGCAACTCTAGAGAATTCTCCAAGAATATCGACCAACGAAAATTATCAACGTTATACCAAGCCTCTTCTAACAATAACGCAAAATCAAATCAAAGGTAAATACACTCTGTTATTGAATGCTTTGCAAAACAAAACGATCAGATCTATCGTGCGCCTCTCACACGTACTATCGTGCGCGTCGCAAACGTAACAATAATAATATACTAAGTGCCTCAGTCCACCCAGCTGTAAATGTGCACCCGACTCCATTTAGAACCTTAGAAGGTAATGCAGCGAGGGAGAGGAAATTAGTACTTCTGTCATGAAGCTGGCCCAGAGAAAAGAAAGGCCAAACGTCTCTCTCTCTCCCAAAAGACTGAAAGTAACATGGACGATTTTACCATTACGTTGTTTTACCATACTACTGGTTTATTTCATGAGAAATATCTCCTACCTTTTTTTTTTTTTTTTTTTTTTTTTTTTAGCGTGGTTTAGGGCGGGACAAACTTGCCTTGTCCACAGGCTAGAAATCAATGGCGCCTTGCAGGTGTGAGATCGATCCCTCATCTGGGCGTTATGTTTCTCCGAATGTTATTTACTTTCGACTCGGGCAACGTCTCGAGGGTTTTCTCCTAGTCCTCCGGTTTGCTCCCCCTAGTAACATTTCAAAAACACAAATAATATTAGGTAGGTTGAGTTTGGACGCGCCACAGAATTTCCCGATAAAAACAGAAAATAAAGTGTCAAAAATCAAACGGGGGGGGGGGGGGGGGGGGGGGGGGGAAATCTTTTCTAATTTGGATAAGATGCTTATAACTGTTGAAGTTGTTTGATGTTATTTGAACAAAACATATTGTACTACATTGTTGACATGTCTATATTTAATAGAGCCGAACTTCAATAGAGCCGGATTTCACTATAGACGTGAAGTAAAAGAACTAAAAAAATAATAACCAAGAAAGCCTTTTGAAGAACCAATGAATTTTGGATTATTAACGCGAGTGTTAACACAAGCTACCCTGTATTAAGGATGCTTGTTTATTTTTGAGACAAGGAGTTTACTTGGGTAATTGCACTATTAGCCACATTTGGGGAAAATATATAAATATAAAAAATATTATATAATTATAAAGAGTAATCGTTGCTTAAACCGACTGATAAACTTTGAATGCCATGCTTCTTTGTTGTGTAAACAAACGACTGCGCCAGTTATGAACACAGTTCACAGTGGTGCAATATTTAGAATCAACATTGATGCTATTAATATGAGCATAAACACATGAACACATGTTTTGTCGTACTTTTGAAAGAGTTCTTTTATTTTTCTTTTATTTATTTATTTATTATTGGTTGTTGTTGCCTAATCTTATTGTTTTTAGTGGTGTAACACTGTGAATCGCAGGAATTAAATTTTGGCAAGGCCTCTGTTACACTTGTTGTTTTTTATCAGTAGTTGATTCAGCCCCGATGCTTGAATCCTGATAGGTGTAACTCAGATTCGTTTATACACGCAACCTGTTCACTCAGCAACAAGACAGGAGTCGTCGTAAGAGGTTTTCCAACTTTATTCAGCGAACATCAACAACTGCATGCAATCGCTTTTTCACATTTTACACCTTTCAACTTTCTACTCACTACACAGTGCATCAATTATATAGTTTTTTTCTAGACTCCAGATAACGTCAGAATGTTCCAGCGTGATACATTACAACCAATCAAAATAGACTTCGTCATCACTGTCTTACGTCATGCAACTTTCTTTACAGTCCAAGAATTTTTTCAGCTATCTACATTTATCGCAAAGATTCGATCGACAGTAAACAAGCAACTCTAGAGAATTCTCCAATAATATCGACCAACGAAAATTATTAACGTTATACAAAGCTTCTTCTAACAACAACGCAAAATCAAATCAAAGGTAAATACACTCTGTTATTGAATGCTTTGCAAAACAAAACGATCGGATCTATCGTGCGCGTTTCAACGTAACAGCCTCAAAGCACGAACAGAAATTTACATGGCAGACCTGAAGTGTTATTCCGAGTAGCATCGTCTTGAATGGTTTTCAGTATTGGCCTTCTTTGTCACATTGTTACTCCACGATTATGTGGAGAACTTGTCATTTATTGCGTGAGAAAGACCACCGGTAAAACCCGAATACAGACCCAAGAGCATCGCCTGCCCTGGAAAGCTTTTTGTTGTAGTCTTGTCATCCTCAGCTGTTTGAGAAGTCATCAGCGAGTTTAGATAACACGTTCATGCCAGAGATGTTTATGTTTCTTTCTGAACTGTAGTAGAACCAAGTTGGCGTCAAGACTTTGCATTGTTATATTGTTATGTATTATCAATACAGTAGTGTTACTTCATGCCCAATATCTGCCCTCCCCCTCCCGTTCAACCTCTCCACTTACCCATTCCTTCAAACATCAAAGATATTATTTTACAGCCTAAATAATATCATGCAAGCTTCCTTCTGCTTACAGAGCAAGTGCAGAACCGTGCAAACCTACCCAAGCAAACCAGCAGAGCACCGAATGTTTTTCAACATCGCGATACTAATAAATCAGGTAAGTACGTCTAGGTTTCGATTCTGGAGAAGGAAAAAAAATGTTTACAATAATCTTTTGAAAGAGAGTGTTGAATGTTGATTTGGAAGGAAGGTGTTTTCCAGAATGTCGATTGGATGGAAGATGCCTACATCATGGCGTTGATTTTATAGTATAATTCGCCCTTCTGTCGGTGTATTAGTTTCAGAAGTAAATGCAGTTACAGTTGCCAGAAACCACGTACGCATTCTTCTTAAATTCTCTGCTATTGGTAGCATCTTAACTGATGTTGGATTATAATGATGCCGATGAAACTTTCATTTAGACTACTGTTTTCTGCTTTTATTGCTGTTGTTGCCATTGTGTGGGGACATCGATATTTTAATGCTGATGATAAGTTTGCTTGCTGCAATTACTGATCAATGTGGGGCTATGAGTGAGTTGGTAAGATCAACGTCACATTGTGCGTGATGAGTAAATCTTGATATTTTGTTGCATTGCTGTTATCAGGAGTCCTTAGAAATGATCACCAAACCAGCCAGGATCCACAAGGACCTGTTCGTCCTGCTCCGAGCGTATTTGACTTCCATCCACCCGTCCGTCCACCCGCCAACCCAATCCGCCCACCCACCAACCTTATTCATCCCCTTAGCAACCCTGTTCATCCGCCCAACATCCCTCTCCATGCCCCCATCCCGTTCTTGTCGCCAGGGCACATCATGAGGCACCCCGCGGGCGGTGCCCCAACCCCAGAGCACGTCCATCCACCACCCATCGCTGTCACAGAAAAGCCGCCTGCCCATCGGAACAATTTTGAAGAAAGGCTTCTGTTCCCTTTCTTCATTCCAGGCTTCTTTCCTAATCCCTCAAAGGATGGAAAGAAGAAGGAAACGGTGTCAGATGAAATCAAATCACAGGCGCCACCACCGATCAGCTCAGTCAATAATGGAAGCACGGTGAAAGAACAAGACAAAGCAAATGAAAGCGACACTATTTCTTCTCCGTCAAAAGAGAGAGCTATTCCCATCCCTGCAAAGCAGGCCGGGACTTGGCAGATGGACAGAGAGACGTTTGGAGATCCTGAAGCAGACTACACAATGTTCGTCAGACAGTACGACAAACACCTCTCTCAGCTCATAACGGAAAACGAGAAAAAAGAAATGCAAGATGAAGTAGAACAAGTCAACAACCCACACGATATTCACCTGTCCATCCGCAAGCGCCCAGGTATTCAGGTATATGAAGACTTCCGTGAAGAAGATAAACATGGCCATAGTAGCGCTGAAGATCGTGACAGGAGTGAAAACAAGGTTACAGAAAGGACGGACGAGTACAAGGGTGAGAGACGAAACAGCAGCAGCGACGCTGAAAAAAAGAAAGAGAACGGCGGAGAAGTCAGTGACAAAATCAATGGTACTGAGGAAAAAGATCCCGATTTTCACCACGACGACCTTATGATTTCTGACGAGGAGAAGCAGCTTATCATCGATCTGTGGGAGTCCCAGTCAGAAGAGGACAGGGACAGAGAGAAGGGGGCAAAGAAACAAAGCAAATATGATGAGAAAAAGGAAGAAGACGAAAACGGAAAGGGCGATGCAAAAAACGGCCCGTCAGAGTTGGGTTTAGTAGCAGCCCAGCCCGGCTCTGGGAAACAGACAGGGGGCTCAGAGAAGATCAGATTCACAAACACCTCAAGCGCGGATCAAGACCTAAAGCCGGGGAATCGGGTCAGCACCGGAGGCGCAGATGGCGAGCAGAGCTGGGAGCAAGGAGTTCAGCAGGCATCGGCAGGAGCAAACGATATATTCCACCACAGCGAACCAGACTCAGAATCCATCATCATGAGCCCCGGCATCACAAGCATAAAGAGTCCCACCCTGCCGGCATCATCGGTGCCCTCTCTGACATTTTTAAGTCCCCTGAAGAAGAAAAAGAAGAAATTGTCGTTAAAATCAGAGAGTGAAGAGGTTTCTGCCTCCACAAAACATACTAAGGAACCAGTTTTTCCAGGACAGGGTCTCCAAAGCGCTGCAGAGGTTCACCAGTCGGATGCTGAGAAAAATGCCGGAATGGATAGCACTGACGTGCTGCGTGATCTGAACCGCTCAAGCGATATGAAACGACCTTTCAACACAGAAACAACCGACAACAAAGATACTGGCAAACCAAATCCATTTTTTCTTGCAAAGTCCACCCAAGCCCCTTCCCTGACTCGGTCAGGCCTTAAGACGGAACAGGATGGCGCGGATACAGCTGTAGTGGGTTTCATGAAGGGCGATGCTAATTCCAAATTAGGTGCATCACAAGACCACAACACAGATAGACCCGCTTCATTAACCCAAAATGTCGATTCCAAAGATGGCGGATCAAAACTAAAAATGGATGGATCGAATTCCAAACCGGGCTCACAAGGTTCCAAAATCAAAGTGCCAAATTCTGTGCTTTTCGGATTAAACTGGGGCGCTGAAGAATTCGATCCTGCGATCTCTAATCAGGAAAATACGCCAAATTCTGGGATGGCTTGGGAAAATGGCAGTCCTCAGGGTATGAAAGATCCACAGCAAAGGTTGAAGATTATGCACAAGAGAACTGGTCATCCTCCTCACGCACACCATTCCATTGGTGGTCACGGATAGGAATGCTCGAACCCCCACATCCGTCACAGAGCCTAAAGTTGATGGAACAAGTAATTGAATATGGATGGAAAAATGGTAGATGTGCTTAAACCTCGGTAACAAATGTTCTACAATGAGCTTACAGTCAAAACAGAAGACTGAGAATGGATGATAATTATAAGAACTGAATACTAGAATAGCCCAGCAGAACCTAAAACCGACGAAACTGTCTTTTTGAAGGGAACTTTTCATTGGGGCACTTTGAGTTATCCGCCCCTTGTCAACAAACGGAAACATAGTGAGAACGGCACAAGCGTTAATTTTATTTTTACAATGTTCATGTTTAATCCATTGAGAGGACTAAACAGCAAATACAGTGTTGTTAAATTACGGAGTATGCATAATTAAGGTGGAAGAATCGAATCTTGGTATCCTCATTGTGTATTTGATGATGATGATGATGATGATGATGATGATGATGATGATGATGATGATGATGATGATGATGATGATGATGATGATGATGAAAGAAAGAAAGACTTATAATGCACTTTTATCCACGAAGTTGACGCTGGAAACGCGCAGTTTGACAGAAATTATGCATTGCGCGTTTGGACATGTTGCCGACATTTGAACAAAGAAGCTAAGTTTGAACAACAAGACTTGCAACTTTGACCTTTTCTCCTCTTGTATTAGATTCGTATTTTCCCTTAAGCGATAAGTTGCAAGGTATTTTAATTTTCAGCCATGTCAATACATTTATATAATTTGCATTATTTCGAAAGGAAAACGGTTATTGTGAGGAATTATTATACGTGCGACATTACTTTAAACGACATTACACAATAAGTGTTTTTAGTGAGAGAAGTTTAAAACATAATGATTTTTTTTTCTCCACCGTACACTTTTAAATTGCTGAGCGAATATTAAATTTTTGCATGAAAATAAAATGGTAACGTTATTGGTTGCTCTTGATTACTTTTTTTTTAAATTTTATTTTCCAGAAAAATTTTCCAGTAGCCCATAAACGTGTATATTCTTCTTCTTGATCTGTATTCATTCTGACTGTATTATGTGAGTGTGAATTATTCATGTGCCAACTTGTTAGTTAATAAATTCCACCGCACTAAACATGCTACAGTAGTAGAAGAATTTGTTAGCATGAATCTCTCTATTATTGAATATATTTAAAATAATAATAATAATAATAATACAGGGTGCTATATACGCGCCTTTCCCCAAATCAATCAGGCTCAAAGCGTGGCGATCTATACCAACATACACGCTCACCTGTCTCATCCACCCTCATACACACCAAATACACATCTATCACTCAAACAGGTGGTGTAAAGGCAGAGAGACCGCTATTAGAAGACGGAAAGAAAATCGAATTTTTATTTTTGAATTTTTTTATATTGACTGCGTCCTGTACCATTATTGAAGGGAGGGAGGAAACCGGAGTCCCCGGAGAAAACCCTCGGTGAACTCCATAGTCTCGTACCTAAGTCACATACGTTCGCCCCTTGCGGGAATCGAACCCGCGACCTTCGGCATAGGAAACAGGCGACTTATCCACTGCGCCAACGTTGGAGCAGACACGATCTTTATTCTTCAAAGAATCATTCACTAGTGAGCCTGAGATGGATAAAGGGTCATAATAGCTAAGTAAACTTTCAAGAGATATACTCCGAAGGCTCAAATAAATCCTTTCTGTTTGAACCAGTTTGTTTGGCCTGTGAAGGAAGGTTTAGAGTAAAGGGTAATAATACTAGTCTAATACTTTATGAAAGATAGAGGAATTATTGGTATTATTTAGTTGGTTCTGGAAATTTACCGTAAGGCAGATCAAGTTTATCCCCATTCGGATCACACCAGTTGTCTGCAGTTGTAAAGTGCTAAGGGAAATGGGTCGTTTTACGGTATGTCGTAAAGGCATTACTGCCAGAAGAGCACTCCGAATGTCGTAAACTGACATCCCATAACGTTGGTCGATCTGCTATGTGCGTGTGTACAGTACAAGCAGTAACAGGAAAACTTGCACACAAACGAGCATATGCACGCCGATGCCTAATAATAAAATGCACACGAAAACACACACACACGTACGCACACACACGTACACCCACACACACATACACACACACCTCAATTCAATTCAATTCAAACAACTTTATTTATCCAGATTTGGCAATTACAATGGGGGTATGAGTGCTCTCTAATTTAAAAAAAAAATCACAACAATATCTGATATTTATATATATCTACATGAGGATGTCTACAAACAATAACAACTTGCACAAAACAACTTGCACAAATCACAGCGGCAGCCCCCCGACACCATCCGCACATACACACTGCCCATGCATTCACATACATCCAGTTCATAGACATTTACCCAATACAGGCATACATCACCAGCAGCACTCACCACAGACACAGGCATACAAATAACAAGGTAGAAGATTCATTAAAGGAAAAAGCAGCTAAGATTAGTTATTATCAGGCTAATTGTTTTACTTTTAGTTTTATGCATTAATTGTTCTTACTCTTGTTCATCAACTGTATTGCATGAGGCACAAACGATTTTAAATACCGATTGGTCTTGCACTGTGGCATTTTAAACCTCCTCCCAGATTGCATCAAAACAAATTCCTCAGCTAGAGCATGATGTGGCATAGAAATAATCGAAACAGCCCTCCTAAGTGTTTGTTGATCACAAAAAGTACTCAGGTCTCTTTGCCTGTCACCAATTATTTTTGAACATATATTTACTATTGAGTGCAGACTGTTCTTATCATGTACAGAAAGGCTGTGAAACCAGCAGACAAATGAAAAACACAACAAGCTTTCTATGAAAGACTGATAAAAACGGCTAAGAATAATAGAGCTAACAGAGAAACTTTTAAGTTTACGAAGAAGACACATTCTTTGTTGGCCTTTTTTTATGATGTTCGCAGTGTTGGCGTCCCATTTTAATTGACTATCAAAAACAGTTCCTAAATATTTAAATCCATCCACTTTTTCAACAGGCTTGCCATGAATCGTACTACTCACATCCTCATTTTTCTTCCTTCTAAAATCAATATACATTTCTTTTGTTTTTAATACATTTAACTGTAAAAAATTGTCATCACACCAATTAACAAATTCTGCCAAGCTCTCTGTATGACTGCTTTCTTTACCTATAAGGAGAGACAACAAGGCTGCATCATCAGAAAATTTAACAAGATAAGTTCCCTCCTTTGAGCTTCTACAACTGTCAGTATACAAAATGTATTAAAAAAAAAGGTGACAGACAACATCCCTGAGGTGATCCAGTGTTTGTTATAACAGTATCAGAAAAAAGACCATTAACATAAACACGTTGCTGTCTACAAGTCAAAAAATCTAAAATCCAAGAGACAAGCTGATGTTGAATGTGAAAATCTGAGATAAGTCTTTGTATTAAAATTCACTTAATCAGCAATTTGAACAACATATTACAACGAAGAATACAATGCATGGAGATGAGGTCCGCATTTCCTATACCCAGCACATCACCAACGACGAAGTCCGACAGACCATCACGCAAGCCATTGGACAACACGATGACATGCTGATAGTGGTGAAGAAACGGAAATTCCGATGGTATGGCCACGTCACCAGAGCATCGGGCCTTGCAAAGACCATCCTGCAAGGCACGGTGCAAGGAGGCAGAAGAAGAAAGAGACAGAGAAAGAGGACAACATTCGAGGATGGACTGGCTTGACACTGAGCTAAGCCCTGAGGGGTTGCTGAGGACAGAGAAAGATGGAAAATGCTGGTTAAATGATCATCTGTGGTGTTCAACGACTTTCGAGCTACGGGATAGGATAGGATAGCAGTGACGATGGCTTATATGATATATATAAATTCTATAAGAACTAAATATCCTATCCTATCCTATCCAATCCTATCCCATAACTCGGAGGTCGTAGGGACACCACAGATGATCGTTTAACCAGCGTACTCCATCTTTCCCTGTCCTCAGCAACCCTGATTGTTTCGCTCATTGTCAAACCAGTCCATTCTCGAATGTTGTCCTCCCACCTCTTTTTCGGTCTCCCTCTTCTTCTACCTCCTTGCACTGTGCCTTGCAGGATGGTCTTTGCAAGACCTAAATACTTTAAATTAAGAATATCAAATGAATATGTAATAAATGTTTTCTTTAACACATGTGCTATTTGAATTCAATCAATTGGGTAATAGCCTTTTTAATACTTTTGCAAGAACTAAATAATATCAAATGAATATGTAATAAATGTTTTCTTTAAAACATGTGCTATTTGAATTTAATCAATTGGGTAATAGCCTGCTAACAATGTGACATCTCTGGGCAATATTAGTTTTGATGATTGCATTAGTTTTGCGAAAACGTCTGTTGGTTCTTCAAATGGTCAGTATCTATGATAACTAATTTTTGACTCGCAAGTATAGCAGTGTGAGTCTATGTACTCATCCAAACAATTTTTTTTTTTTTTGCAAGATTTTTGCGAATCTGTGCGAGATGAGTCCTAAATAGTCCACAAATGACATTAAAAAAAAAATCTCCGTCCGTCCGTCTGTCTGTCTGTCCGTTGCCCGCCGTATGTCTATTAAAAAATTTGAAAGTGGCGGAGCCTACTTTAAAAAATAAATAAATAAATAAATAAAACTTGGTAAGATGGTGTATAGCCATGAGACTCGAAAATGATCAGTGAATGAATGACTTCACTTCACGGTCACGGTCAGCAAGTCATCAAATGTTGGTTAAAAATAAAAATAAAAATTAAATCATGTTTCACAAAATTTTCCTTTTTTTTCTAGGTCATTAATATTGAACTTAATGGTTCTTGGATGCATGAAAGATATCAATGAGACACACATAGGCTACTTTGCCAATTTGACAACTTCACTTCAAGGTCAAGATCACTGGAGCTGTCCAAGATCGGTTTGTATGGATACTTTGAAGTGAACTTGACTCTAAACTATGAGTGATATTAAGTCCAAACTTGTTGTATTTAGAGATGATAGATTGATCTTTTATATGTGTTACGTGTTTTGCTTTGATCTTGAAGGTTAAGGTCAGTTTAGGCTTTGAAAAAACTATTGTGTTCCATAATTCGAATGTGAGTCATATGGGCTTTGCCCTTCTAGTTTAGTTAATGTGTTATCATTTCGTTTAAAAAGACATTACAAGAAACAACAACCACACACACACACACCACACAAGCAAACACATGCCTACGCTAAAGGGCGATGTAGGGAGATTAACAATGATAATAATAATAATAATACGGGTGCGTACACGCGCTTTTTTCCCATCGAACTCAAAGCGCGGCGATCTTAAAAGATCGCTATTACAACCAAATTGAGGGGGGGGGGGTGGGAGGGGGCAGCGAGGAAAAGAAATACGGCGTGAGAGGAAGAAGGGAATACAAAGAAAATAGGAGAGATAGAAGGGAAGAAAGAAAGAAAACGGGAGAGGGGGAAAAAAAGAGAAAACAGAAGAGGAAGAAGGGAAGAAAGAGATAATACAGGAGAGAAAGAAATGAAGAAAGAAAGACAGCAGAAGAGAGAAATGGGAAAAAGAAAACAGGAGAGAGAGAGAGAAGGGAAGAAAGAAAGACAACAGAAGAGAAAGACGGGAAGTGAAAGAGAAGGGAGGGCAAACAGAAAACAAGAGAGAGAGAGAGAGAGAGAGAGTCGGGAAGACGCAAAGAAAACAAGAGAGAAGGGAAGACAGAAAACACGGTAGAAGAGCACAGAGATCAGGAGAGAGATAAAATGGAAGACAGAAGAAAAGAGAAAGTGAGAGAGAGAGAGAGAGAGGGTTTGTGCGTGTTGGGGTGTGTGCGTGTGTCTGTTTGTGTGCTTGCTTTACCTCTTATCAGTCTACAAGGCACAATCCTGGTCAACGGGTTCCTGGGTGTGTTTATATAGTTGATGCTAATCCATCTATGACATGATTGTCAGGATCTTTACAGTCCGTGGGATGGAATGCGTACGTGCACAGGCTAGACCTTGGTTTATGCTCTCCTCGGAAGGAATAGGAGGCGCTTGCCTTCAGCCTTGACCTTTTCAACTATTGCCTGCAGTGTTATCGCTAAAATTCTAGCTTTACTTGAAAACACTTTTTCTACCATATCTGGAAATATGTTTTCTTAAATAAAATGTTTCGCTAAGTTTTGGTATGGTGTGTATGTGTGTTTTGATGGGGCTAAATTATTAGTAGAATTATTCTGTTACAGCGCACTTACCTGTACTAACAGCTGCTCAAGTCGCTTAATGATGATGATGCAAACGATGTTGTTGATGATGATTATGATAATGATGATAATGATGTTCATGATGATAAATGATGATGTTGATCCTGATGATGATGATAATAATGATGATGTTGTTATTGATGACGATGGTGTTGTTTATCATGATGATGATAAAATCATGATGATGATGAATGATAATGATCGTGATGACGACGATGATGATGGTGATGATGATGACGACGACGATGATGACGACGACGATGATGAATTATGATTGGAGTCTTTCATATTCATGGTACTATATAGCCATGGAAAGTACAACCACTGCGCACGCAGATCCCCTGCATGGGGTTAACGGTTTTATGTGATCACCTATCTGTTGGCGTGAGCGAACCTTTTCCACACAGAAGGCCACAGTCCCAGTTTACTCCTCCATCACGCTACAAGGAGCCACGCACTCGCTCTCCACAGGCGGCGGAAGCTGCTCAGGATTGGGGGGGCCACACACACATTATATTCACTGACATCAGGGCCAGACCTGGGAAAAGTCGAGGGTGGGGGTGGGGGTTACAGATTCAGCGAAGGCGCGAAGCGCCGAGCCTTCTAGGGGGGTCCGGGGGCATGCTCCCCCGGAAATGTTTTTTTTCAAGGATGCAAAATGGTGCAATCTGGTGCAATCTGAACCTTGAAAAAGCCATCTGTGATGGTCTGGGACTTTGAGGTTTTTGAACAATTGAACTGACAAACTCTGGGGTACAAAAATTATCCTCTGCCCCTCCCTTAAAACACACACACACACATACATTTATTTATCAGCAGAGATGTTTTGTATACTATTATTATTCACTACTTTTTGTTGATCGTTAACGGTATAAAGCTTTACCTTGTAGTTTATGAACATCACCGCCCTGCTTTCACTTAATTCAGTCTTGCTGCACTAGGTTCCTCGGCATTAGTACCATTTGTGAATTGTATCTTCCGGCAAAACAGTTCACTGCCTCTTTGAAGTCAATATCAACATCCCTGTGCACTTTCAGTAGAGCAAGTCCATTTAGTCTCTGTTCCCCCATTGTAGAGCGCAGGTAGTTTTTCAGGTTGCGCAACTGACTGTTTGAACGCCCACACTCGGCAGTAGTGACAGGTAGGGTGCAAAGGTTCTAAAGCATGATGAACAGGTTGGGATAAAAAAATCCCTGTCACAATGTTTCAGTGCTTCTGATGCCGTGGATGGGATGATAGGTGTCGCATTCTCAGCAGCACTTCGCCATTTGCAAACCCACCGTTGGTATTCTGCATCAAGGGTAGCGTTGTCTGGCAGGTCAGACTCCCACAACATTCCCAGCATCACCCCTTCTGGAACCTGCATGAAACCGTCCTGGTTGTCTATTAAACTTAAAGTGCTTGGCACCAGACATAGACCATCAACTGCTAGACCAGCATTTTTGAACCTCGAGTCCAATTCGGTTGACAGGTGTTCCAAGAAAGTAATGGCAATGCTAATCTTGAAATATTCTTCTGGAGTGGCCGCAGGTTGGTTGTCACGGAGAGTCTGTCGGGATGCTTGACGAGGAACAATAACACCAGTTGTCAAAGCATTTGCCATTTTGCTGACTTACCCACTTGTAGTCGAAAAAATTGCTGATATTGAAAACGGTAGACTGTAAAAACTGACTGCAAATGAAAGTTTTCAAAACGCGACTGTGACGTGCACGATGTCGAAAACTGTCGGTCACTTTGATCTACGCTAAGGCTAACGATTATGACGCGTCGACAGGAAATGAAAACTTCTCTCACTGATCAGAGGGTGATGATGATGATTATGATGATAAACACTTGTATTGCTTGATTCCATTTGAAGAAAAAAAATCCTTTGATGCCCTGGCAAAAAAACAAACAAAAAAAACTACTCATTATTGGAGGGGGCAATATATAAGGCTGCCCCCTCCAACATTTTTCTAGGGGGGGGCATGGCCCCCCTGCCCTCCCCTGCTTCCGCCGCCTGTGCTCTCCAGGGAAGTTTGAGGAAAGCTGGTTTTGATGTTTTTGGATTGTTGACGATAAAATAAATGCCGAGGTTCCTTTTATTACGTGTTGCGTGATAGACCGTGATTGGAATCCTATTCATTTTACAATTAGCATGGATGCATTTCGATGCCAATTCTTTCTCCCATGGACATTGATAGGCTGCTATCAAGCATTTAGAGACATAGACCACTTTCAATTAAACAGAACATTTTCCACATTTTTCTTCCTTCGTCTCCTTCGCCATTCTTCTCCTTCTGCTTCTTCTTCCTCCTTATTTCTTCCTTCTTCTTCTTCTTCTTCCACCTCCTTCTCCATTTTTCTTACTCTTTCTTCGTCTTCCTCCTCAGTTTTTAAGTCTTCGATTTCCTTCTTCTCCGTTCATCCTATTTCTTCCACCCTCTTGTCCATTTTTCTTCCTTCTTCCTCCTCTGGTTCTTTTTCTCCTTTCTTCTTAAACCTCCTTTGTCTTCCTTCTCCTTTTTCTTGTTCCTTCTTCTTCTTGTTCCTACTTCTCTCCCTCTTTCTTCTTCTTCTTCCTACTTCTCTCCCTCTTTCTTCTTCTTCTTCTTCCTCCACCTTTTACTGGACGTATAAAATTGTTCAGTGATAACGAAGATGATGGTGTGTATGTGTGTGGGTGTGTGTGTGTGGGTGTGTGTGCGTGTGTATTTGTTTGTTTGCTGGAGTGTGTTGGTGTTGTTTTTGTTGAAATATAAGGCGCGTGTGTCTTGACCCAAGATTTTGCCTGTACGTGTAAATGATGACGCTTGCATTTTGGAAATGTTTTATCAACTTCTCTGTGGGCATATTATGTTCATGCTTCTTGTCAGAGAATAAAATCTCGAAATTTGTGTGTGGAAGTATGTGTGTGGGTGTGGGTGTGGGTGTGTGTTATGTGTGTGTGAGTTATAAGATTTTTAAGTCAATATTATTTATCAGTGATCGTCCTAGGGATTTGCAAAACCGGTACGTCACAGTAAACAAACCCACTCGAACGCAAACCGGTAGGCCAGTCACGGAAACCGGTATGACCCATAGCAAAGCTTAATAATGCGTCACTATTTTTGCAACCGAAAATCTGCCGACGAATGCAGTGATTAATTTATTGCTCACCGTAAAGCCTACTAACTATAACTGAAACGATGTTTGCCAAAAATAAAAGTGAAAAAAGAGATTTTTGCTTCTTCATTATTACTAGCCTATCTGCCACTGTCGCAATACATACTGACGAGCACGAGGAAAGAAAAAATCGAAAAAAGCGCGAGGTTAATTTATCCTATTAACGATAGCCTTGCACCGCCAATGTTATATCATTCTGTATTAATTACCTCAAAGAATATGGTAAGGCTACTGAACGCATTCGCAGGCCTCTCGTCTACACTCCCTAAACACATAATCAGCGTGGCTGGCTGGCTGGCTGGCTGGTTCTCTCTCTCTCTCTCTCTCTCTCTCTCTCTCTCTCTCTCTCTCTCTCTCTCTCTCACTCTCTCTCTCTCTCTCTCTCTCTCTCTCTCTCTCTCTCTCTCTCTCTCTCTCTCTTCATTTCTCTTGTTTTTCTTTCTCTTTTCCTTTATTTTTTAAACCAGTCAAACAAAATAAAAACCGGTAGGCTCTACCAGCTACTGATTTTTCAACCGGTATTTTTATTCTCAAACCGGTAAAATACCGGTAATTTCCAGTTAAATCCATCCCTGTTTATTATACTAATTTATAAAGGGACAGATTAGACTTTATAATTGTCACAAAATATAATGTTGCCGGGTGATCACTGCTCGTGAAGAACTTTCTTGACTTTCGTGACTTGCCCCGGAACGCGCCATTTCTTTCCACCATTTCACAAACACATAACACGTTTTTCCAAGTTTAATTCAATTATTCATTTTTTTTTTTAGTTTTTCCTCCTCGGAATTAGGAAACCAAAATAATGTGTAGTTATTACTTTCAGCCGTCATTACCGAAATGTTCGTTTCACTTCAATTTCAGACTTAACTTTGGTGTTAGTCCTCGTGGTTGTCGTTGACAATGAAGAACCGGGTGAAGACGGAGTCGGAGAAGAAGTTCATCGTATGTGGAACTTGACGCTGATGCTGCTGTTAAGGCTTGTTACTGTCCTGACCCACCGGAGACATCCGAAGTCACCGTTGACATACAGTCACCATTGTAGATCCAATCACATCAACCATGAACACAAACAGTAAAGAGGAGCCCACAGTAGACTCCAAGGTGAGAGAAATAAAACACCTGCCGAACAAATCTAATCTTAGACATTTGCATTAAATAATATTTTCATACAAACCTAAACTTATCCAGGTCCGGTTCCGCTTGGAAAAACATGATTAATCAAAACATCAGTCCTCTGAAAAAACAAATGCATTCAATGAACAAACTATCTTACTTGGCAATCTCTTAGGAAAATTATCCCGAACAAAACAAAATCAAAATATTTACCCTGCGGTGCAAGAATTTGGCATAGACAAACCAAAGACTCGATGTCACGTCGCCGTGCAACGCTGAAGAACGACTAATTTCCTGGCCCGCTGGGTTGACGACCACCGTCACCTCGCTTCGAGCGATCCCACGCAAAGAAAGTACAATTAGATCCGTTTCGGCTACAATCGAAATCGTCCAGCGGCAAAATAAACTATAGTTGGCATCCAACCTGTAAAGTTGCCCCGGAGCTTGGGTCGTGTTCTCCCTGTTCCTTCTAGGTCTCGTTCCCAACTGAGCTTTCGACTGTTTATTTAACCGATTCTGCCTCAAATCTATTCCTCCTAGGCTACCAACAAATTTTCCACAACTGGACGAGCCAGTAACTGAGTAAGCAACAAAAAACAACAACCAAAAAACAACTATTATCTCAAATACGATATTTATAAAAATTAACGGTTTACAGCAGCTTTGTTTTCCATAAAAATTAATTACCAAAACTAACCTTCATCTTTCACACAAAAGAATTATCAACAAAATTCATCCATTTCACTCTTTCTAAATCTAAACCTAGAACACAAAAATGGCGATTGACACATAGCGAAACTGACGTCATATCCCTAACACTGCCATAGGCGCCTGTCAGCATCACAAAAGTTTGCACTTGGAGAAATAAAATACTCAAGAGCTTTTGTTTCACAACAATAATTCATGTAAATTTTTTATCCCTAAGAAAACAAAGTTTTAAGTTTCAAGAAGTTTAAAGTTTCTATCTTGCTCTCGTAACGTTACGGTATGAATGAGCGGTATGTGTTGTCTATGCTATCCTATCCTATCCTATCCTATCCTATCCCATAACACGGAGGTCGTAGGGGCACCACAGATGATCGTTTAACCAGTGTACTCCATCTTTCCCTGTGTCACAGGCGGACTTTTCAGCTCTGGCCCTGCTCGCGGCAATTCCCCCACTTGCCGGCTGACCACACGATCCAAGCCCCACCCCGCTAGTACCGTCCCACGTGACCCGGGGACTGGACCTTGGAGAAATTTGGATATAGTTTCGTCAGTCTCTTTCTGCACGCCCAAGACTGCACACCGCCTGCTGTAGACACGTCCGCATCCACGTTGCTGTCACGAATTGGCTAGTTTTAACTCTGCTTGTTGACTATTTAGCCATGTGTAGTCTTTGTAACAGTAGAGAAGTTAGACTATTACACAGCAGCAATTAAATTACACAGCAGACCACACACCGCGAGCCCGACCCACGCTAGCGCAGTGAGTCAGCACTTGAGCTTTGAATCGGACCGTTTTAACCAATCAGAGCAGGCTCAGTGGGTAGAGCAGTTTTGAATGTGTCAGAGCCTAACACAGTTTGAATCAGTCGTGTGTGAGACGAGGTAGAATCAACATCTCCACAGCGAGAGAAATCTCTACACTCATAGACCAGGAAGCAGGACTTTGAAATCTTAGAATTCTCTCAAGTCACTACGGGCCTGAACTTGTCAAACAGGTAAATGAACACCCTTCTGTTTCATCGTGATATATTTATATTATTGTTGAAATTATGTTTGAAGAATTTGCTATGCATAAATGTGAATTGTTAATCCGAATTTGCCGTACCACGTGGAAGAGCCTACCACGAGGTGAAACACGACCGGTTGCGCCGCCATGTTGTATCCCGTACGGAACCACTGTTGTTTAACTTATATGTATGTTTGCAGACCAGTGGCTGTACCACTGAATGTTTATATTATTATTAATTCTGTATGTGTATAGTTAGACACGATTGATATTTATGTATGTATAGGAATTTAGAGTGAGATTACAGCGGAACCCGGAAGTAGCAGAATGTTCGTCGCTTATGTATAGAGATGTGGAGCTATCACTGAGGGCTACTTGGCTTTCAGTGAGACGCTCTGCACAAACCGATTATTCAGGGTTGTGCAGAATTTCGTCTCTTATATTACAGACGAGCAGGCGAGCTATCCCGAGCTATCCCGAGCTATCCTGTGTGCCCCACTCCACAGAAACGACTAGTTGGTCGAGGAGACTCTACCGCACAAGACGGAAGGAGCTACCCGAAGAAACACCCTGTCAGACCCCACAGCGTGGCAAGGGAACCCAACTACACAACGACACAGGTGGACCAGAAGCTACCTCACAGAAGGACTTCGAACACCCCACACATGAGTTAAGTGCATAAGGCGAAGGTGCACTTAAACTGATCATAACAGGACCACAGTAGTCCAACTCTTCAGAAACTGTAAAACGGACCACAGTAGTCCAAATCTACATGAAATATTATAGCAAGTGCCCAAGGAAGATATAACAGCTGCCTAGACTATCAGCGATCGAACTATTAGCATTGAAAGAGACTTTTTAAGTTAGCTTAGTACTTAGAGAATCTTGTATAGAGTAGAAGAAATAAATGTGTGATTTTAACTGTTATCAAGTGGCTGGACTACATATGATTCATAGCCGTGTGAAAGCTAGTGTGACAGTAATCTTTTACCATTTTTCTATCTATTTCTGTACCCCAACCTTAACACAGAACGAGCTAAACAAATAAATTTATTAAAGTAATTCATAGGGTGACGTACTAGCAGTTCCCACCGAATAAACGTGAGGGTCCATAATTCCATTGTGCAGAGCCCATAAACCCCACGTGACACTTTAATTGGCGAGCCTGCCAGGATCTGTGGATAATAGGAATTGGGTATAACCGGATCTAAGTACAATAAAATTAGATAACAGTAGGAGTAGTAGAATAACTTAGAATAGTGTAAGGGTATAACACTGATCAGTTGTGGTGCACTATTCTTTAGTTAAAAACTTTTTTGCTTCAAATATTTTTGTGCCTGTATGTTGCATTGTTCTTTTGCAGGTTTTGCTTAAATAACTGTTGTATGCCATTTGACTTTTGTTTTATTCTATTATTGATTGCGAATTTTATGGTCTTTGCATTGTTGTTATTGACTTGCAATATTGCTAGTGTTTTGGTATTCCACGTGATTCAGAGGTTGTTCATAGACACGTTTGGCAATGTCGGACCCAGTGGCCTTGAGATTGCGCTTCAAGGAATTAGGGGAAGCTTTACACTTAGCAGGGGGAGACCTAATTGCGTATATCAATGCAGAGGTAGAGAAACAGGAGGCTAAGGCAGAGAGAGCAGCAGAGAGAGAGGCGAAGAAACTCGAAGCGGCAGAGAGAGCTGCAGAGAGAGAACAGAAAAAAGCAGAACTAGAAGCAGAGCAGAAGAAACTAGCATTAGAAGCAGAGCAGAAGAAACTAGCATTAGAAGCAGAGCAAAAGAAAGCAGAGTTAGAAGCAGCAAGAGAACATAAGAAATTAGAATTAGAAGGAGAACAGAAGAAGGCAGCATTAGCAGCAGAGAGAGAAGCAGAAGTTAGGAAATGGGAGTATGAGAGGGCAGAAAAGGAAAAAGACAGACAGCATGAGTTAGAGCTAAGAAGATTGGGATCAGGAGCTTCAAGTTCTTCCTCAACCCCTCCCCGCTCAGATCAGCTAGAGGTAGCATCCAACCCTGTACAAGGAATGTCATTTCCACTGGGAACATTCAATGAAAGAGAAGAAGGTTTAGATCTCTATTTGACTAGGTTTGAGCGTCTAGCAACAGAGTATAAACTAGATCCCACTCATTGGTCTTTTAAGCTTAGTCAAGGGCTTAGAGGAAAGGCTTATGACATCTACAGTAAGCTACCGACTGACAGAGTGACTGACTATCACAAAGTAAAAGAGGCACTCCTAACGGGATTCGAACTGACAGGAGAATGCTACCGGCAAAAGTTCCGCACCAATCGGAGAGTGAAAGGAGAGAGCTATGCGCAGTTCGCGGATCGGTTGTCCACCACGCTGGATAAGTGGATTAGCCAGTCAGCCACGGCTAAGACGTATGATGGACTGACAGAACTGTTAGTATGGGAACAGCTACGGGAAACCATGACCCCCGAACTGAGAACATTCTCAGTAGAGCAGGGCGCGGAAAGACTGGAGGATCTGGTCAAGGTCGCAGATAGGTACGTGGCCGCACACGGAGAAGCCAAGAGCTTCAGGCGAGACCTAAAGCCTAACGGGAAAGAGGCACAGAAACGAAGCCCTAACCGGGAAGAGCGCACCGCGAATAAGCCGAATAACCCCAGACCTGGGCAAAATAAAGGACCCAACGCGGAATTCGGGAAAAGAGGTCCCGCAGAACAGAGACGGTATTGTTCGTTCTGCAACAGAAACAATCACTCCACCGCAGAATGTTTCAAGTTGGCCGCACAACGTAGGGAAGAGCGCGAAAGCCGGCCAGCGCACAGAGTTCTAACTCAAAGTAGCGGTAACAAGCCACACACAATCGGAGATCACCCATCGGTGACAGACACGGTCAAGGTCAACGGAAAAGAAGCGAACTGTCTGTATGACACAGGTCTATCATACGACGCGATAGTTAGCGAATCTCTTGTATCGCGCGCGGACTTGACAGACAAGACAGTCGACTTACAAGGAGCAGACTTGACGAAACCGACGACTACTTGCCCAATAGCTTGGATAGAAGTAGAGAGTAGGTACGTCACAGGACGAATCCAAGCAGCTGTTTTACAGAAACCCCTGTATGATCTAGTGCTAGGTTGTAGGTATGTGTTCTTAGGCACGCCCCCTAAAACTGTAGAGATAGCTGCAGTGCAAACCAGGGCCCAAGCTAAAACCCAACCACCCCAGCCCGAGTTCGCTCCGAACCCAGGACTCGAAGAGATCAAAACAGCACAGAAAGAAGACACCTCGATAGCGAAGTGCTTCCAGAAGCTACCCAAGGCGCACACACCCCCGCACAAGGGAGACTTCTACATGGAAGAGGGAGTTCTACATCGACAAGGAGAAGGAGATCACACCCAACTAGTACTACCAGCCACCCTTCGAGCCCAAGTACTAGAACTAGGCCACAGCATGCCACTCAGCGGACACATGGGAATTGGAGCCACAGTGCAGAGAATCAGCGCACACTACTATTGGCCAGGAATCACGGAGGATGTCATGCGCTACGTGAAATCTTGCCACCAATGTCAACGATATTCCCCGCGACATCACACCGTACCAGTTACCTTAGGACCATCAGTAGTAGTCGGCGTGCCATTCCAGCAAGTCTCAGTGGACATAGTAGGACCACTGCCCATGACCAAGAAGAGGAACAGATTTCTACTCACACTCGTCGACGCATGTACGATGTGGTGCGAAGCAGTCCCGTTGCCAGCGATCGACACCAAGAAGATTGCAGATGCACTCATCGCCATCTTTACCAGAGTCGGATTCCCGGACAGCATTAGAACGGACAACGGATCTCAGTTCACCGGCCGCCTGATGCAAGACGTGTTCGAGTTGATACAAGTTCATCACATTCGCACACCACCATACCACCCCGCCAGCAACGGACAAGTAGAAAGACTGAATGGAACCCTTCTCACCATCCTCAGGAAAGTCGCAGACGACAATCCAGAAGCATGGGACACCTACGTGAATGCGGCACTGTTCGCATACCGAGAAACACCCCATGCAGCCACAGGCTACACCCCGTCAACTTTGCTTTTCGGCAGACCTCTAGCCGGACCGCTAGAAGCCCTACGCAGAAGTTGGACGGAGGCCAAGATAGACGACACACAAAGAGGTGCCACCAAGTACGTCGCAGACCTGCAGGAAACCCTCAAAGCAACGTGGAAGAAAGCTGGTGAAGCACTGAAGAAGGCAAGAGCCCGTCAGGCGAAGTACTACAACCGCCACGCTAAGGACCGAGAACTGCAAGTCGGCGATCAAGTGCTACTCTTACTTCCAAGTGGAACCAACAAGCTGGACATCGCTTGGAGAGGACCGTACCGGGTGACTGCCAAGAAATCCAAGACAGTCTACCAAGTAGAGGTGAACGGGAGAGCCCGATACCACCACATCAATCTCCTCAAGAAGTATACGGACAGACCAGCGACCCCCAGCACTCACAACTTGCTAGCCATCGCCATCGCGGAAGAAGGAGAAAGCATGGAGACCAATGCAGTAGAGTATCCTCTGCACTCCAAAGAAACCTACAAAGACGTGATACTCAACGGAGACCTAGCCGCGAAACAGCAACAGCAAGTACGACAGGTCATTCGACAACATCAGACTGTGCTAACGGACCGACCAGGGAGGACAGACCTCGTCGAAGTAACCTTAACGGTGACCGACCCAACACCCGTCCGCCAGAAGCTCTACCCGATGCCACTGTCTCAGCAGCGAGCCATCAAGGAAGAGATAGACACCTTACTGGCAGCCGGAATCATCTCAGAGTCTACTTCACCCTACAGCGCAGGCACGGTATTGTTGCGAAAACCCAACGGAGAGCATCGACTGTGCATCGACTTCAGACTCCTGAATGCGGTAACGCAGTTCCAGCCAGAGCCACTCCCGGACCAGACCGACCTATTTGCCAAGCTACAGCGAGCAAAGTACTTCTCACGCATCGACCTCAGCAAAGGATACTACCAGATACCAGTGCAACCGCAAGTCCGAAAGTACCTAGCGTTTAGCACTATGGAAGGACACTTCGAGTTCAATGTACTTCCATTCGGACTCCACAACGCACCCAGCATCTTCAGCGCCATGATGCGGAAACTCCTGGCACCCCTGAGCAGCGAGCACCTACCACTCGTTTATGGACGACATCCTCATCGCTACGCCTACGTGGGAGGAACATGTCACGCTCCTACAACAACTACTCGCACGCCTCAGAGGACACAGGATTGACGGCAAGACCCACCAAATGTCAGATTGGATTCACAGAACTAGAATTTCTGGGACACACCATCAGTCAAGGAAGCCTGCGACCGGTAGAGAAGACAGTGAAACGCCTACTCGACGCTCCTAGGCCCAAGACCAAGAAGGAAGTGCAGTCGTTTCTAGGACTCTGCGGCTTCTACCAGAAGTTCATCCCCAACTACAACAGCATCGCCGTACCACTGACAAATGGAACCCGGAAAGTCGCCCCGGACAAAGTAGTTTGGACAGCGGAATGTGAGACAGCATTCCAAACACTCAAGGACAGAATGACATCGGCGCCAGTACTCCACCTACCCGATTTGACTCAGCCATTCGTTCTTCGCACAGACGCAAGCGACTTAGGCCTCGGAGCAGTACTGCTACAGCGCGACCCCAAGAATGCAGAGACGCTATTCCCTGTCGCCTACGCCAGCAGAAAATTGAGACCCGCCGAGACCCACTACGCCACGTCGGAGAAAGAATGTCTTGGACTAGTCTGGGCCATACAGAAATTCCAACTCTACCTGTATGGGACCCACTTCACAGTTCAGGTGGACCCACCAACCACTATCGTTCCTGGCAGCCTCCAAATCCTTGAACTCTCGCCTGATGAGATGGGCACTCACCCTTCAGGCATACTCATTCCAAATCGAGTACATCCCCGGCAAAGAGAACCACGGAGCCGACTACCTCAGTCGCCATCTCGTGGAGGACACAGCAGCTGTCGCCCACCCAACACAACTAAGGGCCACAGCACCAGAATTCGTCCCCGCCCAGTAATACCCTGTCACTAGTGTCCATAGCTACCTGGCACAGCATTGCAGCTCAGGTAGAGCAACTTAACTAGTGTGTAAATAGGACCCTAGGATAGTGCAGTGTTAAACTAGGCTCTGTAGTAGAAAAAGGTCGAATCCAGTAGTCATCGCCTTTTTTCAGTTGAGGGAGCCTGTCACGAATTGGCTAGTTTTAACTCTGCTTGTTGACTATTTAGCCATGTGTAGTCTTTGTAACAGTAGAGAAGTTAGACTATTACACAGCAGCAATTAAATTACACAGCAGACCACACACCGCGAGCCCGACCCACGCTAGCGCAGTGAGTCAGCACTTGAGCTTTGAATCGGACCGTTTTAACCAATCAGAGCAGGCTCAGTGGGGTAGAGCAGTTTTGAATGTGTCAGAGCCTAACACAGTTTGAATCAGTCGTGTGTGAGACGAGGTAGAATCAACATCTCCACAGCGAGAGAAATCTCTACACTCATAGACCAGGAAGCAGGACTTTGAAATCTTAGAATTCTCTCAAGTCACTACGGGCCTGAACTTGTCAAAACAGGTAAATGAACACCCTTCTGTTTCATCGTGATATATTTATATTATTGTTGAAATTATGTTTGAAGAATTTGCTATGCATAAATGTGAATTGTTAATCCGAATTTGCCGTACCACGTGGAAGAGCGAGGTGAAACACGACCGGTTGCGCCGCCATGTTGTATCCCGTACGGAACCACTGTTGTTTAACTTATATGTATGTTTGCAGACCAGTGGCTGTACCACTGAATGTTTATATTATTATTAATTCTGTATGTGTATAGTTAGACACGATTGATATTTATGTATGTATAGGAATTTAGAGTGAGATTACAGCGGAACCCGGAAGTAGCAGAATGTTCGTCGCTTATGTATAGAGATGTGGAGCTATCACTGAGGGCTACTTGGCCTTCAGTGAGACGCTCTGCACAAACCGATTATTCAGGGTTGTGCAGAATTTCGTCTCTTATATTACAGACGAGCAGGCGAGCTATCCCGAGCTATCCCGAGCTATCCTGTGTGCCCCACTCCACAGAAACGACTAGTTGGTCGAGGAGACTCTACCGCACAAGACGGAAGGAGCTACCCGAAGAAACACCCTGTCAGACCCCACAGCGTGGCAAGGGAACCCAACTACACAACGACACAGGTGGACCAGAAGCTACCTCACAGAAGGACTTCGAACACCCCACACATGAGTTAAGTGCATAAGGCGAAGGTGCACTTAAACTGATCATAACAGGACCACAGTAGTCCAACTCTTCAGAAACTGTAAAACGGACCACAGTAGTCCAAATCTACATGAAATATTATAGCAAGTGCCCAAGGAAGATATAACAGCTGCCTAGACTATCAGCGATCGAACTATTAGCATTGAAAGAGACTTTTTAAGTTAGCTTAGTACTTAGAGAATCTTGTATAGAGTAGAAGAAATAAATGTGTGATTTTAACTGTTATCAAGTGGCTGGACTACATATGATTCATAGCCGTGTGAAAGCTAGTGTGACAGTAATCTTTTACCATTTTTCTATCTATTTCTGTACCCCAACCTTAACACAGAACGAGCTAAACAAATAAATTTATTAAAGTAATTCATAGGGTGACGTACTAGCAGTTCCCACCGAATAAACGTGAGGGTCCATAATTCCATTGTGCAGAGCCCATAAACCCCACGTGACAGTTGCGACCTCTGAGCTCAGCTAGTACTCTTGTGTTTTCGCCCGTTCTCTGGTCAAGGTAAGAGTGGTGATTTAAGTCATATCATCTAGCTTCCCATCACCCGTCGATTTCCCCACATGTTCGTATGTCTTGTAGATATTTACGTCCGTGTCTGTGTATCGTCGTGATGAATAGCTAGTGATATACCATTTTGCTTTATGTACTCTCTATCTGAAGTTTGATTGTTGTACATAACCATGACATGCTTATATTTATACATGTATTTCCCCCTATCTACATTCCTGTATAAATCCCCCATGCCATGATTGCCCTGTTGCTTAGAATAAAGTACCCCAGTTAATCCCCATTGCATATAATAGCCATTGCCCGGTATTTACACCCTTTTGCTTCCCCTGATCCGATGTGTAAATATCCACCCCTGTTGTTAATAACCCCTCTTGGGCGCCGAAACTCTAATACTTTATCGGCCGCCGTTAAATTCTCCCAACCCCTAGTAGCCATTGCTGTTATAGATGGACAATTGGAAAGCGCAGGTCATTCCTGACCAGGGCTTCCAAATTCAAATCTGACTGGCATGCGCGCTGAACGGCGCGGCATCCAGAGTGTGGGTGCCCCTCTGATGCAGAGAAATACTCATTTGCAGAACGGGTTCTTATACGGGCCTCTGCGAGACTCAGCCACGCTGCGTGCCATCCACATACTCTGGCTGCCACTGAGAAGCCGACTCGACCCAGTGACCCAGACTGGTCAACTAAAGCCACGCTGACCATTGCATCACAGCCATCCAGACTCCAGAGGCTACCACTGCCGACTTAGCTTCAGTTAAGTTTGTCCTCTGCGCATACCACAACTCTGCAGAAACTCTGTAGCTATCTGGCTACCCAAGCTAAGCCAACCAGCTATCCCGTGCCACATGATGAAAGCAGTCCATATTCGCCCCTATTGACTCTATATATATAAACCAGAATAACGCCAAGATACTCTGTACCTATTTAGCCCAGCACTCGTGATTCAGTTGTAAACCGACTTACTATATTTGACCTACACCCAGATAATAAATTGTTTTATATTGTACGATACTACCCTGCTTCCCTTGTTCAAGTTTTCCACTATTTTATTCTGTACACCTCTCGTCTGTCCTTTATAATTCTTTAGCACTCCCAAGCATTATTCCCCTGAACGTCACCGCACATCGGCCTAGTACAAGGGAGGCGATACAGCGCGGGGGAGTAATTGCTAACCCACATCCCCACAACCCCCTATATTCGTGACACCCTGTCCTCAGCAACCCTGATTGTCTCGCTCAGTGTCAAACTAGTCCATTCTCGAATGTTGTCCTCCCACCTCTTTTTTGGTCTCCCTCTTCTTCTACCTCCTTGCACTGTGCCTTGCAGGATGGACGTGTTGTCTAATCTGTTTGCAAAGTGGTAGTATGGTTGCGTAAATGTAAGTGTTGTAAAATTGGGTACTTCGTCCATCTTCCCCTCCCTCTCCTGTATGTATGTGTATACGTAGTGTGTTACTCCCCTCCCTCTCCTGTATGTATGTGTGTACGTAGTGTGTTACTCCCCTCCCTCTCCTGTGTGTATGTGTGTACGTAGTGTGTTACTCCCCTCCCTCTTCTGTGTGTATGTGTGAACGTAGTGTGTTACTCCCCTCCCTCTCCTGTGTGTATGTGTGATCGTAGTGTGTTACTCCCCTCCCTCTCCTGTGTGTATGTGTGAACGTAGTGTGTTACTCCCCTCCCTCTCCTGTGTGTATGTGTGAACGTAGTGTGTTACTCCCCTCCCTCTCCTGTGTGTATGTGTGAACGTAGTGTGTTACTCCCCTCCCTCTACTGTGTGTAGGTGTGTACGTAGTGTGTTACTCCCCTCCCTCTCCTGTGTGTATGTGTGAACGTAGTGTGTTACTCCCCTCCCTCTCCTGTGTGTATGTGTGAACGTAGTGTGTTACTCCCCTCCCTCTCCTGTGTGTATGTGTGAACGTTGTGTGTTACTTCCCTCCCTCTCCTGTGTGTATGTGTGAACGTGGTGTGTTACTCCCCTCCCTCTGCTGTGTGTAGGTGTGTACGTAGTGTGTTACTCCCATCCCTCTCCTGTGTGTATGTGTGTGTGTGCGAAGTGTGTTACTCCCCTCCCTCTCCTGTGTGTATGTGTGTGTGTGCGTAGTGTGTTAGTCCCCTACCTCTCCTGTGTATGTGTGTGCGTGCGTAGTGTGCTACTTCCCTCCCTCTCCTTTGTGTATGTGTGTGCGTAGTGTGCTACTCCCCTCCCTCTTCTGTGTGTGTATGCGTGTGTGTGTGTGTGTTATGTCTCTAGGAAGGCCTATTTGGTCCGTGTTTGAAAAATGGCTCAATTTCAGCCTGTTCCCTTCCCATGAAACCTTGCACCTGTCAATCAAGGGAGCAACAAGGGGGCTGCTGTCGCGGCTGACGGAGGCTGCCACCTGTTTGTTTTTTCTGACCTGTCCCCGTAATCAATATTGCCTGTAGTCTCTCACACATTGCCTGAATGTGAATGAACATTGAGGTTTAACGTCTACCCCCACCATGGGCGATTTGGCAGACGGGGAAAACTATCCCAGAGAACAAGGGGTAAGGGTAGGGACCTGCATCAACACTGAACCACCAGAGCAATCATGCTGCTAAAGTGGACAGTGAAAAATAGCCACTTTTCTGGATTCGACCCTTGGTCATCGGTGTGCCAGGCGAACGCTCTACCACTTGAGCTGCGGCGGCGGGACACATTGCCTGTCCGTTAGTAAAACTAACCTGCGGATAAATTGTAAAATACCTACCTTGACCACGCCCTCTCGATAGATCATTTTAACATACACAATGAGTGGAGCCCCACTGAAAAAATAACTCTTTTGAAAGCATAGTAATTTTTTTTTTTGAAGAAAACAATATCCGCTGTGTTTGTGTCTATTAATAGCAAGGGCGAGCTAAGCATCTACCAAAGCCGGGAAATGACAGAACCAGTAAAGACAATTGCTCGTAAAGGTTTTCCTTTCAGGTTCATAACATAGACCCTACCCTTCCCCAGGCACCAAGGACGCACACTTGAAGCTGAGGGGTTCACTCAGAGGTAGGGTCACAGGTCACACGGCTATACCGTTAAAACAAGAGGGGGGGGGAGGGGGGAAAGGGCGGAGTGGGAAATCCATTTCAGAATCCAAATTGAAAATTCAAACTTTAGCGGTTGGATTACAATGGGAATTTTTAAGGTAAACGTGTTTTCGTCAAAAGTAAACAAAGCCTTCAAATTAGGACCATGTAAGCAAACCCTGACTTTAACGCTCCTGAACATATCTCCTGGTGAAAAAGGTAAAGGTAAAGGTAGTCCCATAGCCTTGTGACCGTAGGGGAGCGTGATGTTGGAGATCACACTTATCTTGGGCCAGCGTAATGAGGGTGATGCCCATCTCTCTCCCTCGCTGCTTTACCTTCCCCCACCCTTAAGAGAGTAGGTACTCAGTCACAGTTGAGTCAACTGGGGGCGTTGTTATTTGTCGTTTCACGTTTTGCGGTCACCCATCCAAGTGCTAGCCGCACTGGACGGTGCTTAACTTGCGACACAGTAGCGAGTGCTCCAACCACTGCGCTATCCGACGCCCCTGGGCAATTGCAATATTTACATAAATTAAACAGGGTTAAAAACAGACTGCTCATAGTTATTACTTTGGGTCTTGGCGTGAATCATTGTTGAATCGATTGAGGTGTAATCTTCGGGAGAAATCTTCTAGTTCGTTCACATAGATTTAAAAATGCGGTGACTCGCGATTTTTGCTGAGACGAATGTGATCTTCATAATACATAGGAGGGAGAGAGAGAGAGAGAGAGAGAGAGAGAGAGAGAGAGAGAGAGAGAGAGAGAGAGAGAGAGAGAGAGAGAGAGAGAGACAGAGACAGAGAGAGAGACAGAGACAGAGAGAGAGAGACAGAGAGAGAGAGACAGAGAGACAGAGAGAGAGACAGAGAGAGAGAGGTTATCGTTGGCGCTCGCGTGTCCTGATACGCACGCCTGTGGCTCAAACATACGCACGCGCCTCGTAACCTGCACGTGCACACACGTACGCACGCACACACTCATACACACACATACGTACATATGCACGCACAACCACACACATGCACACGCACAATCTCTCTTTCTTCTCCCCTTCCCTCCCCCTCCCGTTTTTCCCCCTCACTCCACTCCCCGCAATACACAGAAATAGAAATTTCAGGCAGTAAAAAATTTTTTTAATGGCGCAGGCTGGGGGGAGGGAGGGGGTAGGAGAGGAGGGAGGGGTGTTGAAAATATAACACGAGCCATCGCGAAGTACAGCACTGGTTGGGGAAGTTGCATTGACCTGGAGAGGAAACGGCCCATACGACCCACAGTGACTTACTTTTGTAACAAATGCTCTTATTCCTTGCTTCTTCGAATATGTGTGACAGTTTGATTCTCATCATCGGTGTCGTTAATATTATTAATGTGACCCCTTGCAGATCACGAAGGCACAGTTAGCATAGTGGGTAGAGCAATCTCCAACCTCCGTTTTGCGGATGACATTGACGGATTGGCTGGAGAGGAACAAGAACGTGAACAGCTGGTACAAAGGCTTGACACCACCTCCAGAACCTTAGGAATTGTAATAAGTGCAGAGAAGACCAAAATGATGACCAACAACATCAATGACATCAACACGGACATCAAATTCCAAGGCCAATTCCTCAACACAGTGCATATCTTCAAATATTTAGGAGCCATTGTATCAGACAATGGGTCCCAATATGAAGTCCTCTCAAGGATCGCACAAACAACTGCTGCCCTGGCAAGGTTGAGGCCCATTTGGAAAGACAGGACCATCAGTCTACGTTCCAGGGTAAGGCTGCTGCAGTCCCGTGTCATCTCCATCTTCCTACATGTATAGGCTTGCGAAACATGGACCCTCACAGAAGACTTACAACGAAAAATACAAAGCAAAGAGATGAGAAGACTTCTGGGCTTGCGCAGTTTGGCGTGTAAGTTTGCGACCAATCAGATATTAAATGCACGGGCAATTGCGTGTGCATTTTCGCTTGCAATTGCACGCGCATTTGACGGTTTCCGCGTTTCATAGTCATCTTCCCATCAACCTGCGATTCACACTGTTTAATTGACAGCGAGAAGTAAGCGCAAAACCTCGGCGAGTCTCAGTTACCCTGTGTGCCAGTTATTATTGTCAATATGTACAGGACACAGTGTCCATGTCTGGATGATCATGATGATGATGATGATGATGATGATGATGATGATGATGATGATGATGATGATGATGAGAGAGAGAGAGAGAGAGAGAGAGAGAGAGAGAGAGAGAGAGAGCGTCGCTCTCTTGTTGTAATAGCGTACAGAGAGAGGGACGCACTTCCACAAGAGACACCACTACCGCAGCCAGATACCAGTGCCTGTGGTGTGAGAAGGGGAATGGGGCCTATGATGTGTGAGGGTGGTTGGATGTGTAGGTGTGACGTGGGTGTGTGCTTTGGCAGATATGTTTCCCTTTCCTTGTCTTGTCGAGTCTTGTTTTGTCTTGTCTTGTTTTGTCTAGTCTTTTTCTTTTCTTTTCTTTCTTTAAAAAAAATTATTATTATTATTATTATTATTATTTTTTTTTAAATTATTATTATTATATTCGACTACTTCCCTATCAGCGACTTGCCGCGGTAATTCAGTCGCAGGCTACAACGTTGGCTTGGCACACCGATGACCCAGGTTCAAATCCCGAGGTTGGGTAAGAGTAAAAAAGTGGCCATGATTCAATGCCATATCAGCAATAAGATTGCTCTGGTGGCTCAGCGTTGATTTAGTTCCCTATTGAACCCCCTTTTCCCTGCTTGCGATATTGCCCATGGCGGGTGTGGACAGTAAACATCAATGTTCATTCATTAATTCCCCCTTTAACTCCTCACCGTTTACCCCCTACCCCTCTTCCTAAGTGGTAGGTACGCTGTGTCCCTTTAAATCCTCCATCTTCTTAACTACTTAGCGCAGTTATTATTAGGCCTAGTTTCGTTTCTTGACAAAGCATTTGTTTGCAATTTCAAAATCAAAGATGTCGTACGTTTTGTTGTATTGATGTTTGTGTATATTTCGATCATACTTAAACGTCGGAGGTCGTGTAAAGAATAAGGTCATCCAAAGGCCAATGTCATTTCAAGGTCATTGGGGGTTGTGAAGTTAAAGTGCCTCTCATCCTCGTAGCCGTGACTGGTTAATTTAAGGGCTAATACATACTTTTTTCTTTTTATTTATTTATTTATTTATTTATTTTTGGTAAAGTAGAGGTAGGCCTATTTATCAGATCTGTTCATCATCATGCCACATGTTATTGCTTTTATCAAGGCGATTTCACCTATACTTATGAAATGACTCCGCTAAATAGATTAGCATGGTGATAAGCTTCTGCCTTTATAGGTCAATTGTCAATTATTTCTTCCGTTGACAAGCCGCCTGGCTGACAGTTCCAACACAAACAAGATGTAATTGAAACTTGACGTGTGACAGTACGTCAACAGTTGTGAAGTGACGTTGACCTTGTTTACAGCCAGTGATAGGCAGACGGACAATTGACTTACGTAATTGTAAAAATAGTGTATCATCATCATCATCATCATCATCATCATCATCATCATCATCATCATCATCATCATCATCGTCACCATCACCATCATCATCATCATCAGCAGCAGCAGCAGCAGCATCACCATTATCATCATCATCATCATCGTCACCATCATCATCATCATCATCATCAACAGCAACAACTAGTTGAATATACTTAACTTCCACTGTACATGCCAGATAGCAACCATAAGTAATAATTATGATTGTTCTAGGGTTATGGACTTCATCAGTATTAGCTTAGCATTGGCAATATCCTGTCTGATTTTCAAACAGTGAAGAATGATGTACATTGTACGTAAGACGTAATAGATGTGCGTGCACGCTGGAGCTGTCATTTTGGAAACATTGGAGATGTATTACGTGAAAGTGTCATTTAAAACTCAAGAGGTATAGGAGTCAAAAGGTGCAGCCTTATTGATTACAACAGAGCAATGTCACTTTCCACTTCAAAATCCTTTAGTGATGCATTTTGTGTCTTTACCAAGCGTATTTATTTGTCAGCTGGGCAAGTTATAAATCCGTTGTATTGTGCTGTGACAACTCCCTCTGTCGCCTTGACCTTTATAAACTAGGTCTAACCTAGGTGTAATTCATAATAGGTATAGAAACAAATGAAATAAAATGAAATAAACGAAGGACAAGGAGCAGCAAAAGAAGAAGATTCAACGAGGAATCGTTTAATGGACTAAAGGTTTTAGGCTCGAAAACATAGTCTTACAACCTGTCCAAAAGAAGAAGATGAAGAAGAAGAAGACGTTCAACAGTGAACTTCGATGGATGACGCGTTCAACTCTATGAAAGTGTTGACTTGAAATGGAACGGTCATCTATTTGTGCACATCTCATAGGCGTCAACGAGAAAGTGACAGTTCCTCAGCAGATCCTCGAATACGTCTTGGTACGTATAGTGCAATCCTCATCTTGTTATTTCATGCTTATCTGCCTTAAGTATAGTGTGTACCCCCACTCCCCTCCCCACACTTCCGCCTTTTTCTGGTTACAGCCCCTTAGGCTAAGAGCCTACTTCAGTATATTGTTGCTCTGTTGTATGCGTAAGAAAAGGACCAAGTTACAAAGAAAACAAAACAACAACTCAACAATTATCAAGCCATCACACAATGGACATGCCCGCTATCCGTTGATTTTTGTTGTAGCGTATGGCACTGAAGATAGAGAATGCTCGACACAATAACCTTGCAATTACATTACATTACATGATTATTGCTTTAGGTCCAGCGGACTCTTCCGCCCAAATCAGGACCGGACAACCCCTAATCCGCATAAAAGATCTGCTGAAACAACCCTAGTGGTAAAACTGAAAGCTCTCCACCAGCCAGTCACTTTACAATAAAGACATCCCACGCAGGGGACGCTGAGGCTGTATTCTAATGTATCGAACCCCCGTTTACAAAAACAAAATAGAATACAGACATCATTATAAAATATCAACAAAACACATACATATAAAATGCCTACATTGCTAAATAATAACATCATAGGAAGCCCTAGTGACCACCTGGCAGAAAGCGTCCAATATTCCCAAGCTGATCCAACAGACCTCATACACAAATAAGGAGTCTTGTCCCGGAAGAGTTTTCAAGAAAAAAGGTAGGTGACTGGTCTAGCGAAGAAGAAGATAGTATAGCAGATTGATAGAGCAGAGCAGGAATTAGAAAGAGCAAATGAGACAGACAGCGACAGTGGTAATGTAAAGCACTAAATTTCCAGAAAGTGGGGATACTATTTATACTGAAACCCCCGGCACCCCAACGGGGGAAAATAACCTTGCAAAACGCACAGCTCATTACAATTATAGTGTTCGTCATGGTGTACTCGGATCAACGGCTGAGAAAGAAAGAGAGAGAGAGGGTGGGAGGAAGGAGAGAAGGGAGAGAGAGAGAGAGAGAGAGAGAGAGAGAGAGAGAGAGAGAGAGTCGTTTCAGCCTTAAGAATACAAAGTCCGCTTAACGATAAAGTGGGAAAGGACAACAAGTGGTTGACTTCAGGACCACGGCAATCGTTCACGCTGCTGAACTTGTCACTGTTGCAGCAGCTGACGCCTAGGCCTTCTCAACCTACTGCAGCAGCGGCTGGACGTTATGCTAGGACTGTTGCCTTGCTGCAATATTTGTCCAGCCTCTGTGTGTCACAGTGTAAAGAACAATGATGCTGGATACTGTGTATGACCTTTTCTATTAACCATATTCCCCCGTTGGGGTGCCTGGGGTTTCTGCATAAATAGTATCCCCACTTTGTGGAAATTTAGTGCTTTAAATTACCACTGTTTCTGTCTTTCTCATTTGTTCTTTCTCGTTCCTACTCTGTTTGGCACTTTTGCCAATGTACTGTCTTCTTCGCTAGAGCAGTTACCTACCTTTTCTTTTTGAAAACTCTCCCAAAACTCCTCATTTGTGTGTGGGATCTGTTGGGTCAGCTTGGGGATATTGGACGCTTTCTGCCAAATGGTCACGAGGCTCTCTATGGTATTAATATTTAGCAATGTAGGCATTTTCTAGGTATGTGTTTTGTTAATATTTTATAATGGTGTTTATATTCTATTTTGTTTTTGTAAATGGGCGTTCGATAAATTAGAGTACAGCTTCAGCGTCCCTTGCCTTGGGATGCCTTTAATGTAAAGTGACCGGTTGGTGGAGTGCTTTCAGTGTTACCGTTTGAGTTGTTTCAGCAGATCTTTTATGCGGTTTAAGGATGAGTCCTATTTCAACAAAGATGTGGTCAGAGGCCGAGAAATATAGGTTATTAAGCCTACTTAAGGGAACTTACTCCGGTTTTCGTTTCAATCGCAAAATACATCATAGTTGTTAAAACTGAAACCGGTTACTACCTACGGTACGTTATAATTGCGGTAAGTTCACATGTCACAGAAGTCAAGAAATCATTTTACACGTGATTTTTTACAAATGTATTTAACAATTTTTCATAACCTGAACGGGTTTTTGAAAGCAAACTTAGGCATATTTATTATGGAAACAAAGACCCAAAATGATGTGACGATTTCAGAGGGAGAAGAGAGAAGGAAGAAATGCGTTATGGGAAGGGGGAGAGCATGAAGTGAGAGAAGAAGGGAACAGAAGAAGAAGAAGAAGAAGATGGTGTCATTGTCCATTGTAAGGTTTCAACGACAGGTGTTTGTCGTGGGTCACATCAATGGTGTTGCTGTCCTCTGTCCCGATAGACCCCCTCCCCCATCCCCGCCCCACCTTCCCCTCCTTCACCTTCAGCTTACCCCCTTTCTCTCTCTCTCTCTCTCTCTCTCTCTCTCTCTCTCTCTCTCTCTCTCTCTCTCTCTCTCTCTCTCTTTCTTTGCCTCTTTCTCTCTCGGTCTCTGTTTCAGTTTGTTTCTCTTTCGGTGTGTCACTTTCTCTCTCGCTCTGTTTCCAGCTCTCTGTAAGAACAACTATTCACAGAAAACTATATTAAAGTCAATAATAGTCATCGCAATTACATGTTTTTTTTTAAAAAGTCTTGTTTAACTCTGAATTGATGCTGACCATTTCATCGATTATGTGGTGTTCTGAAATTGAAAATTTGAAATCACTATACTTATAATATAATAAATCTTTTTTTTTTAATGAAATAAAATGTTGCTGTTGTTTAAAATTACGGGGTGTTTTTTTTACACACAATAAATAAATTCATTGAACTGAATTGATCTCCCTCTCTCTCTCTCTGTCTCTCCTCTCTCTCTCTCTCTCTCTCTCTCTCTCTCTCTCCTCAGTTTTAAATAGTGTTGTTATTGTTATATTTTCATAGTTACATTTTGTGTAATAATTTTTCTCCCCAATCAAGTACTGGGAGTCTGTGGCTGGACAAAAAACATACGAGTCTCTCTCTCTCTCTCTCTCTCTCTCTCTCTCTCTTTCTCTCTCTCTCACTCTCTTTCCATATCGCTCTCTTTCTCTCTATATCTCTTTATTCTCTCCATATCAGTCTCTCCACTCTTATTCCTCCTCCTCTTTCCCTTCTTCTTCTTCTTCTTCTTCTTCTTCTTCTTCTTCTTCTTCTTCTTCTTCTTCTTCTTCTTCTTCTTCTTCTTCTTCTTCTTCTTCTTCTTCTTTTCTCTCACTCTCACGTTTCCTTTCATTGCTCCAAGCTATTGCCATTAATTAATAACAGTGGGAGTTCAGATGGGCTTTAATGGATTTTGAAGATTTGAAAATAGTGGCTTGTGATCTCAACACGTTGCATGCATCGCACACATTACTATGACCATACCATGTCACTGTTTGTGTTTATGTTTTTGTTGCTTCTGTTGTTGCTGAGGTTAATCATGTTGATGTTGTTGCTAGTTGTTAGTGTTAATATTATTGGCGTTGGTGATGATGATGTTATTGCTTTTGATGTTGTTGCTGGATGCAATTGTTGCTATTGACGTTGATGATGATGAAGTTGTTGTTGCTGCTGCTGGTGTGGTGTGTCTGTGTGTGAAAGTTTGCGTGTACATTTGTGTGTAATGCTGATGTTCATGATGACAATGATAACCTTGTGTTCGAGGAAGAGCACAACTAAGACAATACAAGAACAAGAACAAGAACAAGAACAAGAACAAGAACAAGAAGAACAAGAAGAAGAACAAGAACAAGAAGAACAAGAACAAGAAGAACAAGAACAAGAACAAGAAGAACAAGAACAACAAGAACAAGAAGAACGAAGAAGAAGAAGAAGAAGAAGAAGAAGAAGAAGAAGAAGAAGAAGAAGAAGAAGAAGAAGAAGAAGAAGAAGAAGAAGAAGAAGAAGAAGAAGAAGAAGAAGAAGAAGAAGAAGAAGAAGAAGAAGAAGAAGAAGAAGAAGAAGAAGATCTTCCCACAACTATTTTCTTGTACTATTTCAAAGTACACCAATTCTATAATCATATAACCGTAGAATTCTGTGAACTTGGGAAGATAGTATCTCACTTTAGACAGAAGTAAACGACGAAGTAGCGTGAACTGCAATGAGTTTGAATAACACTGAGCCCAACACGGATCCCTGCGGAACTCCAGCAGACAAGTTTAGTAGGTTAATCACTTGTTTCTATTCATTTCAGAGAGGGTCGATGGTGGTTGGGAGGAGGTGGAACCCACATACCAGACCACAGAATGTCATATTACGTTCCACACTAACAATTCACTGAGAACTTTCTGTTTGGCTGCTACAACGGAAAAGGGAAGACTAAATGTCAATTTTGCGTGATGCTCTGGGTATATAGCGGTGCGTGATTCTGGTGAAATATGGCGCCGATTTACTTATCTGATCATCCAATTAACTCATCCACTCGGTCTTTTTTGCCCTATCTCTTTGTATCTACTATCCCCGGTCAACTCACACACATCACTCACACCACACATCTGTCTCTCTCTGTCTCTCTCTCTGTCTCTCTCTGTCTCTCTCTCTGTCTCTCTCTCTGTCTCTCTCTCTCTCTCTCTCCTCTCTCTCTCTCTCTCTCTCTCTCTCTCCCCCCGACGAATTTCCATTTTGATTTTTGACATGTCAGGGAACTGCAAGTCATCCTGTACAAACCAGCACAGAGCAAAACATGGCAACTTTCAAATGAAGATCTTTCTGTTGAATACATGTTATTTGGGTTAGACTCTTTAAGATCGTATCTGTTCCCATGGAAGTCATTGCTTTTTCTCTTCATAAAGTCACAATATGAACAGTTCTTCTTTTCTTCTTGATTATCGCAATGATTCCGCTAAAATGTCAGTTCTTATGTTTCGACATTGTTTGGAATTTTTTTAAAATTATTCTGAGTATAAATTGTCCTGGTTAAGTACTGTTCGTTCTCTGCTAGTTGATCTTGGTCTCTCTTTCATATGGTTACGAGACTGTAAATACTCGATGACTTATTTTAAGAACATGGTCAAACAACACTTGAGAGATCAGGATGTAATCGATCATAATATTTGTATTACGTATACAACTTTGTTTTTAAAATACTTTCTGTTTCGAGGATTATTTACTTTTATTGTCACCTTACTGACATTTAGGCTCAACTCTCACAAATATCAATTCAATCACTAAGATATTTGAATTTCCAGAGAGAAGTCACAGCCTGTGTACTCTGTGTGATTTGGATGAACTAGGTGATGAATTTCATTATCTGTTTAGATGTACAAATTATGTACTGATTGTTAACAGGCTTTTTTTTTTAATACCTCAGTATTTCAGGAATCCCCCGAATGCCTATAAGTTAAACCAGCTAATGAACTCTAAAATAATCCAAAAGCAGGTTGCCTGATTTCAGCCTTTTTTATAGATATCATGTTATCACTGTTTCAATAGTGAGTCACTGTTCTTTTTTTGCTTTTGTTTCGAACTCGTATGTTCTTGCTTGAGACTGTGTATTTCTTTTTGGGATTATTTTTCCTCGTGTCTGTTATTGTTTGTTTGGTTTTTTTAAAATAAATATTATCGATTTGTTTATTTACGAATTTTTTCTCAATTTGGTGCTGCTACGTTAACTGTAACAACTTACATGTAATACTGATATGTTAATTTTTGTGTGTGCAATATTATTGATTGCTGTTTTGCCGTTCTGGTTTACTACTGTATGCTTTTTTGTTGTTGTTGTATCAATTTTTTTTTCATCAGATTAACATAAGTTGTACTGGTAAGTAAAAAAAGGTAGGTAAAGGTTGTCCCATAGCCTTGTGGCCGTAGGGGAGCGTGATGTTTGGAGATCACACTAATCTTGGGCCAGCGTAATGAGGGTGATGCCCATCTCTTCTCTTCCTCGCTGCTTTACCTTCCCCACTTCTTCTTTAAGAGAGTAGGTACTCAGTCACAGTTGAGTCAACTGGGGGCGTTGTTATTTGTCGCTTTACGTTTTACGGTCACCCATCCAAGTGCTAGCCGCACTGGACGGTGCTTAACTTGCGACACAGTAGCGAGTGCTCCTTCTTCTTCTTCTTCTTCTTCTTCTTCTTCTTCTTCTTCTTCTTCTCTTCTTCTTCTTTCTTCTTTCTCTTCTTCTTCTTCTTCTTCTTCTTCTTCTTCTACTTCTTCTTCTTCTTTTTCTTCTTCTTGTACTTTTTCTTGTTGTTGTTGTTGTTCTTGTTGTTGTTTTTTCTTCTTCTTCTTCTTCTTCTTCTTCTTCTTCTTCTTCTTCTTCTTCTTCTTCTTCTTCTTCTTCTTCTACTTCTTCTGCTTCTTCTTCTTTTTCTTCTTCTTGTACTTTTTCTTGTTGTTGTTGTTGTTATTGTTGTTGTTGTTGTTGTTGTTGTTCTTCTTCTTCTTCTTCTTCTTCTTCTTCTACTTCTTCTTCTTCTTTTTCTTCTTCTTGTACTTTTTCTTGTTGTTGTTGTTGTTGTTGTTGTTGTTGTTGTTCTTCTTCTTCTTCTTCGACTAAATAATACCCCCTACTTTATTGCGTACTCTTGTTCTTGCTCTTCCTTTTCTGCTTCTTCGCGTCGATGGAAACGTGGCTTTTGCTTGAAGACGAATCTAGTTTTCAATTAGTTTTGAGGTTCGCATGATTTCTCCCAACTTGTTTTCTTTATGAAAACAAAAGAGTCTTACCAAGTATACCAAAGCACTCATATATTCATATCCCCGATCGACCTATAACACTTAGTGCTGCCGTTGATGATGATGATTGATGATGATGATGATGATGATGATGATGATGATGATGATGATGATGATGATGATGATGATGATGATGATGATGATGATGATGATGATGATGATGATGATGATGATGATGATGATGATAATGATAATGATGAATGAAAGTAATGATGATGACGATGAGGAGGAGGAGGAGGATAAAAATGATAACGATAACGACGAGGGCGAAGACGGGCAAGAAATCTTGTATAGCGCAGATTTTCACGGCACCAGTTTTATGTACTGGCAGCGGCACACAGACACACACCTCCCACTCTCTCCTCCAGCTTACGCATGCGCGCTCAAACGGAAGGGTAATCACAGCGTCTTCAGACCTTTCACTAATTCATCGAAGTCACGCACACAAAACGCACATTTGTCTCCGTCGTTTTCTATTCATTTTACTCTCTTTCTCTCTCGCTTTCCGCTCACCGATTCCGATTCTTTTTTTTTTAAATTGCCAAGGGACATAATTCGAAATTTCCTGTTTCCTGCAAGAATAGTAGCAGAGGTTTGGCGACGGCCAAAAAGGCGCAGGAAACGCGAGCTAGTCTCCAGAGACGGTTTGTGCGTGCTCACTTTGATTTTCGTGGCAATCAAGACTTGAAGTTCAAACCCCCCCCTCCTTTTTTAGGGGGGGAGGAGGTGATGAAGGATGGGGGGGGGGGGGGGGGGAGAGGGGGGGGGGGGGGGGGGGGGGGGGGGGGGGGGGGGGGGGGGGGGGGGGGGGGAAAGCGTTTCCTTTTCACTGACCGGCCAGTCCTTATGTCCTGGAACTGTGTTCCTTTGAACACAAAACTACCAAGGTGTTAATTGAGAGAAACACTTTGGAAAAGCACTCTTTGCTCCTCATCTTGGGACCATTAGCAGCTTCTTCTTTGTTGTCTTCTTCTTCTTCTTCTTCTTCTTCTTCTTCTTCTTCTTCTTCTTCTTCTTCTTCTTCTTCTTCTTCTTATCTTGTTGTTGTTGTTGTTGTTGTCGTTGTTGTTGTTTCTTCTTCTTCTTCTTCTTCTTCTCTTCTTCTTCATCATCATCATCATCATCATCATCATCATCATCGTCGTCGTCATAGTCATCTTCATCATCATCATCAACAGCAGCAGCAGCAGCATCTTCTTCTTCTTTTTCTTATTCTTTTTTCCTTCTTCTTCTTCTTCTTCTTCTTCTTCTAGTTCTCCTTCTTCTTCTTTCTACATCATCATCATCATCATCATCATCATCATCATCATCATCATCATCATCATCATCATCATCATCATCATCATCATCATCATCATCATCTTTGGCGCAAGAGTAACACTAGTAGTGTCTTTATGTTGGGGTTATTGAAACATAAAGTTACTCTCAAGTTAGCGGGGTTCTTTTTTGCTTCGATAGAATGAGGTCTAAACAGTTCTTCAGTCAGTCTGCAGAAGTTATAATAGCCGTCTTGTATACGATGTCGTTTTTTTATTCATCTGTATCCAGTTGTTGTTTAGATCTGGACTTATCTTAACCCATTTAACCGTGTAGAAAATTTCGTGGAGGATTATTTTAAGATCGCTGTTTGTATTGTCTATAGGATGGCGTAGTTCAATATGTATGCCGGATTTTGCAGATTCAAAAGTTACAGCCTATTTTTTAAATATTTTAATAAAATGTATGCATCTTATAAATATAACAAAGCTGCAGAGTACACTTCAGGACCTTATTAATATGAGAAGACAGTTGAGCTAACCAGATTTACTATAGCTGTGAACTTTATAGTTCATTCTGAAACTAACCCTATTAATATTTTTAATCATAACTTTAACCCAAAACTAACGAATGACTTTTTAGCTAACCATTGGCTATACAATGATGGTATTCAATTCTTACAGAATCAAGTTAATTTCGCCATGGCATGCGCTACAATTGGTTGAGGAGTTTCTAACATTCATCATCTTAATCATCCAGATCCTATGTTAAAGTCTATTTACCTGTTCCATTTATATTATCAAGTGAGACATGTGTTGTCTGAACTTCATGTTCGATTGCCCACAGACAAAAACTTTAATGCAATGCATTGTTTGTACGTGTTTATTACTGCTATGGTAAAGACAATGAATTCACAGTGAATGTAGAGCTTATTTTGGATTTATTTTACACAGGCAGAGTGCGAAAACGGCAACCGGTTAGTGGTTACAGCTTGTTACGAAGACGTGTCACGTGTGTTTCGTTTTTAATTTGTTAAGGGTGGTGTGGAGCGTGGAATAACTTAAGTCTCTTAAAGTGACACAGGGAAAAGTGAGAAATGAACCAGATCCTATCGCTTCCATGCAAGGAGAAGAACTGATAAATGTTGTTGGATGATAAATGTTGTTCTCCAAAGACTGAATTCCTTTCATGACACCAATGATCTGGATGCAGAACTATGCCCCACATCGTTTTGCATCCAGATCATTGGTGTCGTGAAATGAATTCAGTCCTTTCAGAACAATAATTATGATCCCACCCACCCCTTACTCTTTTTACGGTTTAGGTTGAATTTTTCTTCCAATGTATGCTTCGAAAGACACAGTGCAGAGCGCCCCCAGCCCTTCAAGTTCTTATATTAAGTTATTTATATAGATACCATTTTGGTATTTACTCATTTATTTCATTCCTATCCTATCCTGTCCCGTAACCCGGTGGTCGTAGGGGCACCACAGATGATCGTTTAACCAGCATACTCCATCTTTCTCTGTCCTCAGCAGCCCTGATGGCTTTCGCTCAGTGTCAAACCAGTCCATTCTCGAATGTTGTCCTCCCACCTCTTTTTTCGGTCTCCCTCTACTTCTACCTCCTTGCACTGTGCCTTGCAGAATGGTCTTTGCAAGGCCTGATGATCTGGTGACGTGGCCATACCATGGAAGTTTCCGTTTCTTCACCACTGTGAGCAGGTCATCGTGTTGTCCAATGGCTTGTGTGATGGTCTGTCGGACTTCGTCTTTGGTGATGTGTTGGGTATAGGAAATGCCCAGAAGTCTTCTGTAGCACCTCATCTCCATACTTTGTATTCTTCGTTGTAGATCGGCTGTGAGAGTCCATGCTTCGCAAGCATGTTGGAAGATGGAGATGACAAGGGAGCGCAGCAGTCTTACTTTGGAATGTAGACTGATGGTCCTGTCTTTCCAAATGGGCTTCAACCTTGTCAGGGCAACAGTTGCTTGTGCGATCGTGGAGAGGACTTCCTGTCGGGACCCATTGTCTGATACATTTCGTTCGTGTGTTTATTATTTATCGTCTTTTGTGTGAGGGCAAATGGCATCCTGTTCGCTGCCCCGGAATTGTATGGTCATTCTATTTCTCCTGCATGAGAATTGAGTATGTCTATAGCTGACGTGAAGACGGCGTTATATACAGACCACATCATCATTATGTTCTGTAATTGCTCGTTCTTTAAAGCACAATATACAAAAGCCTCATTTTTGATAGCCTCGTTCCTCCCACTGGTGGAAGAACACTATTGTGGCCAGGATTTTTTTTTATGTTCGTTGCGGGTCCATACTTGTTTCTTGCTTTTTTGTGTTTTTTTCCTGATACTGATCGGCATTTCTGTTTTCTACACGCAGAAAAGGCCTGTCTTTCCTTTTATCTTACCCGTGCTTTTAACACTCCTTTGAGGATACTTAAAGCGTTTTCATGAAGGAGATACTAAGCGCCCGGTTATGGCAAATATAGCTGTTCGCTACGGCTATTGCACTTTTTGCTACTTTTATTCTCTCTCTCTCTCTCTCTCTCTCTCTCTCTCTCTCTCTCTCTCTCTCTCTCTCTCTCTCTCTCTCTCTCTCTCTCTCTCTCTCTCTCTCTCTCTCTCTCTCTCTCTCTCTCTCTCTCTCTCTCTCTCTCTCTCTCTCTCTTCAGGTCTGTCATCATTAAAAGGTTCGCGGAGGTTCATTGACTTTTTTTTCTTCTCTTTAACCTTTTGCCATAAAGGAAAGCAACCGCTAAACTGTAAAAAAAAACCAAAAAAAAACAACAAAAAAAACAACTTTAAAACCAATATAAAACGATTCAAGCGGTAATAAAAGAAATGTGAGATAAAAAGCCAAACACAACACAAAAACTAGAACAACGAGAATTATTACCTATGCTTACGTTCATATATATATTTTTTTAATTAAAAAATTAGTCATGCAATATAATAATTGCATATTCTATTTGAAAGGAAGAGTAACTATACACTACTACTACTACTACTACTACTACTACTACTACTACTACTACTACTACTACTACTACTACTATTAGGCGACAGGGATAGCTCAGTGGTCAGAGCGCACGACTTGTGTGAGTGCGTCTTGGGCGACGTGGGTTCGAATCCTGACTTCTGGATTGCTGGATATTACGGGCCAGCGCCTTGAGTAGCTTTTTGAGCTTATAAGTGCGCTATATAAGAGAAATTTATTACTACTACTACTACTACTACTACTACTACTACTTACTACTACTACTACTACTACTACTACTAAATGCTGTACGCGCCTTGCTACTAAATACGATTCAAAGCGCGGCGATCTGCAACCAACATACACGCTCACATGTTACAGACACTCCTACGTACACGACAAACACGCATTCATCACGCAAAATGGGTGTAAGGGTTAATCACTATTAGAAGACGGAAAGGAAATCAAAATTTTATTTGTGAACTTTTAGATCAACAGCATCCAATACTGTTATCTCAGGGAGAGGGGAAACCGAAATACCCGGAGGCGGGTTCCCACGTGAGGCTCGAACCCGCGACCTTGATATAGGAAACCAACTTTCTATCCACTGAGCTACAGGACGCCCTTCTCTCTTTCAGCAATATAGAACTGGCGTTATAAAGTATCCTTGTGGGACACCCACCATATTGTTCCTCTTAAAAGTGAGTTATGGCAAGTAGTCAGTTATGGCCGTTTTATGGTATGCACATATCTCCAGACGCCTCAAGGGGCAACGATCGCGGGGAGGGAGAGAAGAGAGAGGGAGACTACAAGGTATCTTGGGACAATCAAAAGCCGTTATAGGCCTCCGCAAAACATCTACTCCATACTATTGATTAAGTTCTATAAACCCCCATTGCACTCATTTTGGCTGTTTTATTTTGTAGCATGCACGAGTCATCATCATGATCATCATCATGATCATCGTCATGATCTTCTTCTTCTTCTTCTTCTTCTTCTTCTTCTTCTTCTTCTTCTTCTTCTTCTTCTTCTTCTTCTTCTTCTTCTTCTTCGTGGTCGTCGTCGTCCTCGCCGTCGTCGTCGTGGTCGTCGTCGTTGATCTTGGTCTCTCTGTGATTTTAAAGTACTTAGAAACGTGACCAGTTTGTGCACGTTTCTTCGTCTTGGTCTTAGTCATTTGCTTTGTCCTTGCTGTTGTTCGGTTGTTTGTTTGCGTGAAAAGCATTGATCAGTGACACGCTGTGGAACTTGACAACTCGCTATTTTGTTACCTATTTACGATATTAGGTCTGTGTCATATGAATGAGCACTTAGAATTGTCGTCTCCCACGTCTCCTTTACTGACTCTCTCCTACCCCCCCCCACTCATCCCACACATTCACCCAATCCTGCCCTCACCACCCCCCTCCTTCCTCTTCTCTCCTTCCGTATCCCGCACCCAATTTCCCACCCCTGTGCTTTTAGACTTCTTTTTGCAAATTACAACGTTTTCGCAGACATCTTTTAGCCGGTTAAAAAGGGTTGAGGCGAGATAGGTGTCTCTCTCTCCTCCATCTTTCATACACACAATGTGCTCTCTCTCTCTCCTTTTCTTCCTCTCTCTCTCTCTTTCTCTCTCTCTCTCCCTCTCTTTCTCTCTCTCTCCCTCACAATGTTAATGTGCACACTCTCTTTCTGTCTCTATTTTATATATTTTTTGAATTATTATTGCTAAAAAAAATTAAATTCATGTTTGTAAATTTTATACTGATGTCACACACGATTTCGATTTTTGTGGAATTAATAATTGTATATTTGACTCTCTCTCTCTCTCTCTCTCTCTCTCTCTCTCTCTCTCTCTCTCTCTCTCTCTCTCTCTCTCTCTCTCTCTCTCTCTCTCTCTCTCTCTCTGAGTCTCTCTCTCTCACTCTCTCTCTCTTTCTCTCCAATAACTGTTGATTCGACTCTCTCTCGCTCTCTCTCAAACACACACACACACACACTCACACACACACACACACACACACACAGACGCACACCTGACAATTTTTCTATCAACTGCAATTCAAAACGTTTCATTTAGATTCTGTTTTGGACGCAGGAAAATGACCTCTTGGCCAGAAAAATCTATTATTATCTTGCGGTCAACGTACTTGGCCAGAGCTATATTCTGCCGCGGTCGTTTAGCTCATGAGGGATCAGATCTCCGCGATATTGTGAAAGTAATAATGTTATTTTACCAAGGCTAGCACGAAGCATGCGATGGTTCTGACCATCTTTTTGCAGAGGCTATCTGGTGGCTGTTTGGCTGCCTATTATCGAGTAGTAATAGTATTATGAACGTTTGGCTAACTTGTAACTACTTCATAGTATTATGAACGTTTGGCTAACTTGTAACTAGTTCATAGTATTATGAACGCTTGGCTAACTTGTAACTTTGTAAGGGTTGGTTAGTGGGTAATTTGTAATCCATGTTTTGTGCTTTCTAAAACAAAGGTACTAGCTGAACTGTTTAAGTGCAGTTGAACCTTTCACTTGCGGTCCTGTGTCATTTCATTGTGTGCCATTTCTATAATCTGTACAATATTTGTAATAAGGTATTTAGCCATTGTACAACATGATGACCTGCTCACAGTGGCGAAGAAACGGAAACTCCGATTATACGGCCATGTCACCAGAGCATCAAGCCTTGCTTAAACCATCCATCAAGGAACAGTGCAATGAGGCAGAAGAAGAGGGAGACAATATTCGAGAATGGACTGGCTTGTGTGTGTGTGTGGGTGGGTGGGTGTGTGTGGGTGGGCGGGTGTACATCTCTCTCTCTCTCGCTCTCTCTCTCTCTCTCTCTCTCTCTCTTTCTCTCTTTCTCTCTCTCTCAATCTATGTATAAAACTAAACCAGAGCCTAACTAAACAGTTATTGTTGCTGAAGTCGTTGTTTGTGGTTGTATTATGGTGGTTGCAGTTATTTTCATGGGCCAACACACAGAATCAATACAAGCACACATCATCCGATACGACACGACAGCGCATGAGACATGTTATAACTAATCCACAGGCCTAAAACACTACAAATGATGATGTTGAAGAAAAGGGGAGAGGACGAGAAAGAGCAGAAGGACAAGAAGACATTATTCTTACCAACCTCAATCCAAGTTGCCCAGCACATTAAACTTGCGGGCACTGGCCATCTTATTGCTGCAATCAATGCTGCATTCAATGATGTCGTCACTTCTCTGCGTGACGGATATGAATAATGGGGTTAGACACAGTGTTTAAATCAAGAAGGGCTGACTATCATAATCCCTCTTATCCTGGGTGGCGGATGCAGTGCCTCCGATCAGAAAGCGACCAGATTTCTAACCGCGTGCTTACCAAGAGATAGGCGCCGCCATCATTAAGTTGGCCTAGAGGAAAGAGAGTTCAAAAGCGCACAGTGGTTCACTTCCCAACGATAGAAAGGTTACAGGGAGACACCTTGACTTGTACCTTTTTACATTGGAATTATGAAATCTCGCCTGTGGTTTGTGTGTGTGTGTGTGTGTGTTTGTTTTGTTAGGAGGAGTAACAGGCCGTTCTTTGACACGGCACAGCTACAGTCGTTTTGTCTGCACGCTCAGTGCAACAATCAACAACAACCTTTCTGTCACAGACATCCTGCTCTGTGTGGGGGTGTGTGTGCGTGTGTGGGGGTGTGCGTGTGCGTGTGTGTGTGTGCGTGTGTGTGTGATATGAAACTGTAAACAGCAGCTTTAGACACATTCCTCTTTTTTTATTATTAGTATTTAATTTGTTACTTTTGTCCTCTTCCTGTGCTCTTCTTGCACTGGTTTAAAGGGCCTCACAAGTCGAGTATGTTCGTTTATTTGCTGTTTGTCGTTGCAGCGATGAGTTCACTTGCGAATTTGCCTTGTTGTCTCAATGGATGGTGATACAAAGGGATCACCGTTGTTCAACCCGACGTCCCACCGCCGTAGCTCAAGTGGTAGAGCGTTCGCCTGGCACACCGATGACCCAGGTTCGAATCCCGATATAAAATGTGGCCATTTTCGCTGTCCATTTTAGCAGTATGATTGCTCTGGTGGTTCAGTGTTGATTCAGGTCCCTACCCCTCTTTCCCTGGGATGATTATCCCCGTCTGCCATATCGCCAATGGTGGTGTAGACGTTAAACCTCAATGTTCGTTCATTCAACCCGACCTTTAAAGTGGTTTGAAGCAAATTTTACTGTAGAACCGTTGGTGGTAATGACGTCTGTCAGTGGTAGTGAATTTGGTGGGGGGGGGGTGTGTGGAGGGGGAGAGGGGGTTGGTAGTTCAGTTGATAATGGGCTGGTTTCTTATGCCGAAGGTCACGGGTTTCGTACCCCACAAGGGACGAACTTACGTCACTTAGATGCAAGACTTTTACCAAAACCGAGGATTTTCTCTTGGCCGGGTACTTCGCTTTTCTCCCTGTCTTCAATAATGGTAAAAATTCAAAAATAAGAATTGATTTCCATTTCGACTTCTGTAATAGTGATCTCTTGAGATCGCCGATCTTTGTGTTCGATTGAGGAAAAAGAGCGTGATGTTATATCATTCAGTATTATTATGATTATGATAATAATGATGATGATGAGTAGTAGTAGTAGTAGTAGTAGTAGTAGTAGTAGTAGTAGTAGTAGTAGTAGTATATCCTATGCTATTCCGCAACTCAAAGGTTGTTGGGGCACCTCATATGATCGTTTAATCAGCGTACTCCAACTTTCCCTGTCTTCAGCAACCCTCATGGCCTCGCTCAGTGTCAAGCCAGTCCATTCTCGAATGTTGTCCTTTCATCTCGTTTTATGTCTCCCTCTTCTTCTGCCTCCTTGCACCGCGCCTTGCAGGATGGTTCTTGCAAGGCCTGATGCTCTGGGGACGTGGCCATACCATCGGAATCTCCGTTTCTTCACCACTGTGAGCATGTCATCATATTGAACATTGGCTTGTGTGATGGTCTGTCGGACTTCGTTGTTGGTGATGTGCTGGGTATAGGAAATGCCCAGTAGTCTTCTGTAGCACCTCATCTCAATGCTTTGTATTCTTCTTTGTAGATCTGCTGTGAGAATCCATGTTTCGCAAGCATATAGGAAGATGGAGATGACAAGGGAGAGCAGCAGACTTACTTTGGAATTTAGACTGATGGTCCTGTCTTTCCAACTGGGCTTCAACCTTGGCAGGGCAGCAGTTGTTTGTGCGATCCTGGAGAGGACTTACTGTCGGGACTCATTGTCTGATACAATGGCTCCTAAATATTTGAAGCTATGCACTGTGTTGAGGGACTGGCCTTGGACTTTGATGTCCATGTTGATGCTCTTGCTGTTGTTAGTCATCATTTTGGTCTTCTCTACACTTATTTCAATTTCATAGGCTGTGGAGGTGGTGTCAAACATATGTACAAGCTGTTTAAGTTCTTGTTCCTCTCCAGCCAATCCATCAATGTTATCCGCAAAATGGAGGTCGGAGTTTGTTTTACCCCTATGCTGACTGTGCCTTCGTGATCTGCAAGGGCATCTGACATGATGCGTTCTAGGAAGACTTTGAAGAGTGTTGGAGAGAGTAGGCATCCTTGGCTTGACGCACATCGATTGTTGTTCTGAAGCAATTCCCGATGGCGCTGTTGTGGAGGATTGCACTGGTAGCCTTGTCATATAGGCTTTTGATGACTTCAATAATTTTAGGGCTGATATTGTACACTCTCATGGTTGCACACAGAGCTGCATGCCAGACTCGGTCAAACGCTTTCTTGAAGTTTACAAACACATAATATAGACAGTGTTCCCGATTACGCACAGTAGTGCGTCAATTACGCACACAATATGAAAAATGACGCAGGAAAATTTGAATGTGTGCGTCCTGTGGACGCACACATTTTTTTGGAATCGCTGAAGTCATAAATACGACCAACGAGTGGCGAACTAATTCACGGCATAATCAGAATTAGAACCCAACTGAGACTGCCATTGCAGACGATTAAAGATTGTGTCGGGAGTTGTCGTCCTTAAAAATCGCATGCGCGCGCATTGTAAACTTCCTCCAAGCAATACATTCACTGAACAAAAGAAATCTTCGTTAATCCATTCTTTGATTCTATCATACACGATCATGTCACTTCTGACTTGGTTGACTGGGCCCAAAACCCGTTGATCCACCGATTTGGGGACTCTCAAAATTTGCACAAGGACTCTTAAAATTTTATACCTGGGAGTCCCAAGGACTCTCATTTTTTGTGTGTGGAGGGAACACTGTATAGATGTTGTTGGTGCTGTAGGTATTTCTCTGAGGTTGAAAATCTGTTCAGTGGTACTTCGCCCTGGCCTGAATCCTACTTGTTCTTCAGCTATAATTTGTTCAGCTTGGGGTTTCAACCTGTTGAGGAAGACCTTGCTGGGATGGCTGATGAGGCTGATACAAGAATACAAAGCATGGAGATGAGGTGCTACAGAAGACTTCTGGGCATTTCCTATACCCAGCACATTACCAAGGACGAATTCCGACAGACCATCACACATACCATTTGACAACACGATGACATGCTCATAGTGGTGAAGAACGGAAACTCCAGTGGTATGGCCACATCACCAGAGCATGAGGCCTTGCAAAAAGCATCCTGCAATGCACGGTGTAAGGAGGCAGAAGAAGATGGAAGCAGAAAAAGAGGTGGGAGGACAACATTCGAGAATGGACTGCCTTGACACTGAGCGAAGCCATGAGGGTTGCTGAGGACAGAGAAAGATGGAATACGCTAGCTAAACGATCCTCTGTGATTCCCCAACGACCTTCGAGTTACGGGATAGGATAGGAAAAATCTATTTCTTTCCCGTTGGCGCAATTAATCCTCACTGTGAAGTTGAAAAGGATCAGTGACTCTGAAATGTGTGATCCAAGGGCCCTTTAAATACAGTTTGTGAATGTTACGTTGAAACGCGAACGAAAGTATGCCGGAAGCGTGTACGATAGATCTAATCGTTTCGATTTGCAAAGTATTCAATAATGGAGCTTATTTACCTTTGATTTGAGTTTGCATTGTTGTTAGGAGAGGCTTTGTATAACGTTGATAATTTGCGTTAGTCGATATTATTTGAGAATCTTCTGGATATGCGTGTTTACTCTTGATGGAAATTTCCCGATGCATGTCGAAGCAAGAGGTCGTTCTGGAAGATATAAAAATATGTATTGACGTAAGTCAGTGATGACGATCTTTTATTCGATTGGTGGCAGTGCGTCATTTCTACAGTATTCGAAATCCTTCCGGAAAAGAGAGAGGTTATTTAATCGTGTGCCGAGATTGCTGTAGAGAGAAAAAGTTGTTGATAGTGATTTGGAAAGTTGCTGTGAAAGGTGTTGAGTTGAATTGAGAATTGTATGCAGTTGTTGATGTGTGCTGAATAAAAGTGGAAAACTTCATACGTCGACTTTGTGAATTGTATGCTGTTTGGACGGGCTGTGTGAATAAACGAATCTGAGTTACACAACTATCAGGAATTCAAGCATCGGGGCTGAATCAGATACTGATAGAAAACACCATCATCAAACTGAGTGTAACATTTTGGGGGTCAAGCCGCGATTCACGCCATAGCCAAGGGTTCAACTGCTACAACAAGCGAGTCAACGTTACGAGAGGCAGTCATCGAGGGTAGCCGCCAACGAGTTGCGTCGAGAGGGGCCAACATACTGGGACTACATCCGATAGATTCGGGTTGACTGCAAGGGCGTGTAGTCGCCGAAGAGTTGCTTCGTGAGCGAACAACAGAGCGGGACTACGTGGCTGCCGCAGGACTACGTCGAGGGACAGTCTCGGAGCTACATCGCCAGTATTAGAGAGAGCGACGAGCGGACGTCGCGTCTACTTCAGCACAGGAGCGTGTACATCAACACCAGCGTGGTGCAGCGTCGCATACGACGAGGACAGCGGGGCCTGCGTCAACGAAAGCGACTAGTGACAAGCATCAGCGCTACTGCAGAAAGCGTGCTGTTCTAGAACAGTCTAGAAAGGTACAGCACAGTCAAGAACTTTCCAGAAAAAAAGAACTCTACAGTCAAGAACTTTCTAGAAGAAGAACCTTCCAGAAAAGAACTTTCTTTAAAAGAACTTTCCAGAAGCATCAAGATGGCTGACTTCTGGCAGAAAGGGGTTGAACTAAATCTAAAAGGCAAACAGCTGACGGAGTACGTCAAATGCCAGGAGAGAATATTGCGTGAAGAAAGAGAAGAACAGCGAAGGCGCGAAGAAAGAGAATTGGAAGAGAAGCGTCTAGAAAAAGAAATAGAACTAGAACAGAAGCGTCTAGAAGTAGAAGAGCAGCGTCGCCGTGAAGAACGAGAATTAGAAGAGCAGCGTCGCCGTGAAGACAGAGATTTCGAGCTGAAGCGTCTTGAGTTCCAGCTAGAAATGGCGCGTATCCAAAACAATCAGCATGCGCCACAAGTCACCAACGACCATACGGCTCCTAAATTGCCAGCTTTCGTCGACGGGAAGGACCAGATCGACAGCTATCTGGCGAGATTCGAAAGGTTCGCCGAAAGCTCCAATTGGCAACCTCGAGACTGGGCGATTCGACTAAGTGCACTTCTGACAGGGCAAGCGCTCGAAGTTTACACCAGACTGTCGAACGATGACGCCAAAAACTACGACGTCTTGAAAGAGGCCCTATTGCAGTGCTACAACTTTACAGAGAAGGGCTACCGTAAACGCTTCCGTGAATGCCGGCCTAAGTCAGACGAGACGCCAAAGCAGTTTGTGGAGCGCCTGTCGTCATATCTACACAAGTGGGTGGAGTTATCAGGCGAAACGAAGTCTTACGACAGTCTCCATGACCTGATCGTGAAGGAACAATTTCTCAATGCCTGTCACAAGGACCTAGCGACCCACTTAGAAGAACAAAAGCTGCAGACGCTTAAAGATGTGACTGAGGCTGCTGAAAGATATCTCATCGCTCATGGGAAAACCCTGGGGCCACCCAGCGCGACGAAACATTTTCAGAAGACTGGAAACCATGTGAACCAGATCCAGGGAAGCCAGACGAGCCAGAGACAGACAGACTCCACGCCTCCTCCCAGGGAAGGGCATTCAAGAGGCTGTTTCACCTGCAACGCTACAGACCACAGGGCGGCTATTTGTCCTCAAAACAAAAGTAGCGGACAGCGGAGCACAACAGACAATGCAGCGGCGGGCAACCGGCAGAGGCGGTTTTCCAATCAACGACAAACCAGTAGATCTGACCATCAGGTGTGCGGCGGGAGCGTCATTCTTCCGAGTGAGACCGAGCGCACAGCTACCCTTGCGGACGTGCAAGAGTGCATGACTGATGGCCAACTCCTCCTTGCCAACGGGAAATCCATCCCCGTCGTCGCCAGCGCAGCGGTGACCGTACAGAACATGCCTGTTTCCAAGGGACGCGTCGGAAATCATGAAGTGACTGTTTTAAGAGACTCTGGCTGCAGTGGGGTCATCGTCAGAGAAGACCTAATCGCTAAAGAACAGTTCACTGGCGATTCAAAATGGACACTTATGGCCGACAGCAAATGTGTGAGAGCGCCAGTTGCGAAGATTCATGTCAACACCCCTTTCTACATAGGCGAAGTCGAAGCGGTTTGCCTGAAGAAGCCGCTGTATGATTTGATGATCGGGAATATCGACGGCGCGAGACGACCCGACGACCCCGATCCAGAGTGGAGTCCTGCCTCAACTCAACACGTCGAAGTTGTGGAGGAGGATCCATTGCCATTTCCCGATGGAGACCTTACAGAGCTGCTACGGGACAATGTGGTTACTCCGGCTCAGCCCTGCCGACCAGAGATCGTCGGTGCTGTTACTACCAGGGCCCAGGCCAAGAGAGACAAGACGTCTACGCCACTGAAGGTCGCCGACAACTCTAAAGCTGCCATCGTGGACAGAGATAAGCTGATTCAGCTCCAGGAAGCTGATAGCACTTTAAACAAGTACAGGAACCGCCAAGATCACGTGACCAAACGCAGTGGCACGGTCTATTTTGAGGTGAAGGCCAAGATCCTGTACCGAATCTTCCAGCACCCGAGGGTCAACGGAGGTAAACCACTACGTCAAGTACTGGTACCATTACCCTTAAGGCGCCAGGTGATGGAAGTAGCGCATGACTCAATTATGGGAGGTCACCTAGGCATCAAGAAGACGTCGGACAGAATCCAGGCGGTGTTCTACTGGCCAGGACTTCATGCGGACGTCAGCCGTTTCTGCCGATCATGTGATATTTGCCAGAAGACCATACCTCGAGGAAGGGTCCCGAAAGTGCCTATGCAGAGGATGCCTCTGATCGACCGACCTTTCAAGAGGGTGGCCTTAGACTTAATCGGCGAAATAAGACCTCCGAGTGAAGAAGGTCATCGGTGGGTACTGACTTTAGTGGACTATGCGACTCGGTACCCAGAAGCAGTGCCACTGAAGAAGATTGACACTGAAACTGTCGCAGAGGCGCTAGTGGACATGTTCAGTAGACTTGAAGTGCCTGAAGAGATCCTGACAGACCTCGGGACGCAGTTCGTCTCCGACTGCATGAAGGAGGTGAACAGACTGCTGAGCATCCGGCATTTGACTACGACACCCTACCATCCGATGTGCAACGGGCTTGTCGAAAAGTTCAATGCTACGCTGAAGTCCACCCTGAAGAAACTGTGCAGCGAGCAGCCCAGACAATGGCATCGTTACATCAACGCCTTACTGTTCGCCTACAGAGAAGTGCCGCAGGAGTCCACCGGCTTTTCTCCGTTCGAGCTGCTGTACGGAAGAACCATCCGAGGGCCGATGCACATCCTAAAAGAACTGTGGACGAAAGAAGTAGACACCCCAGAGGTGAAGAACAGCTACCAGTACGTGTTTGAGCTACGGGAGAAACTGGAGCAGACTCTCGAGATAGCCAGAGAAAACCTGAAGAAGTCCCAAGACTGTGGAAAGCACTACTACGATCGTAGGGCCGTGAGCAGGAAGTTCAAACCTGGCAACAAAGTGCTGGTGCTGCTACCTACTGATCACAATAAGTTGCTGATGCAGTGGAAAGGCCCGTACGAAGTGGAGACCGTGGTGGGGATCAACGACTATAAGGTGAAGGTCGGCCAGCATTCCAAGATATACCACGCCAACCTCCTTAAGCTGTATGTGGAAAGGCCATCAGAAACTGTGCACGCGGCCACAGCAGCTGTGACCGACGACAGCTTTGACAGCGAAGAACTGTTGGAACTGGGAGACTTCCACAGCAAAGAAGGCATCGATGATGTTAAGCTAGGATCGAGCTTGACGGAAGGTCAAAAGTTGGAGCTCAAGGACCTTATGGGCGAGTTTCCCCACAACTTCAGCGATGTCCCTGGCTCTACAACTTTGGTCGAACACGAAGTCCACCTCACTTCGAATATCCCTGTTCGATCCAAGCCCTTCCCGATCCCTTTCAAGGCCCGTGAATCCTTGAAGAAAGACATCGATGAGATGCTGAAGATGGGCATCATCAAGGAGTCCAGTTCCCCCTACGCGTCCCCTGTCGTGGTCGTAAAGAAGAAGGACGGGAGCAACCGAGTATGCATCGACTACAGGAAGGTTAATAAGATCACCGTCTTCGACCCTGAGCCGATGCCTACCGCAGCAGACCTCTTCCGCCAATTATCGGGGAGTAGAATCTTCTCAAAGATTGACCTCAGCAAGGGTTATTGGCAAGTCCCCGTGCGTCAACAGGACATACCAAAGACTGCTTTCATAACTCCTGATGGGACGTACGAGTGCCTAAGGATGCCCTTTGGCATGGTCAACAGCGGAGCTACCCTGAAGAGAGGAATGAGGAAGATGCTCAAAGGGATGGACAACGTCGTGTGTTACTGGGACGACCTGCTAGTCCACACCCGCACCTGGGAAGAGCATCTGCAGACCTTGAGGGAGCTGTTTCACCGTCTAACAGAAGCTAACCTGACCGTGAGACCCAGTAAGTGCATTCTGGGGACTGACAACGTCGACTTTATCGGCCATTCGCTGAAAGAAGGACAAAAGGGGCTTCTGCTAGAAAACGTCACCAAAATTCTGAACGCTCCACGTCCCCAAACAAAGAAGCAAGTACGATCTTTCCTGGGATTGGCTGGGTATTATAGGGAGTTCGTACCGAACTACTCAGCCATCACAGCACCTTTGTCGGACCTGGTGCGGAAAGGCTGTCCAAACCAAGTGCAGTGGGGACCGTCTCAGGAGAGGGCATACCAGACTGTGCGCGACCTCCTTTCGAAGGATCCGGTGCTACGACTGCCCGATACTTCCAAGGAATTCGTCTTAAGGACAGATGCAGCGGACGAAGGCATCGGCGCCATACTGATGCAAGAGCACGAAGGGAAACTATTTCCGGTCAGTTACGCCAGCAAGAAGCTGTCCAGGGCTGAGAAAAATTACTCGACCATGGAGAAAGAGTGCCTTGCCATCATATGGGGAATCCGGAAGTTCGAACTGTACCTTCAAGGAGTGAAGTTCGTGCTACAGACTGATCACAAGCCGCTAACTTACTTGAACTCTGCCAAGTTTGTGAACAGTCGCATCATGAGATGGGCTATGTACTTGCAGAACTTTAACATGCGAGTAGAATCTATCAAAGGATCAGACAATGTTGGTGCGGACTTCCTCAGCAGAGTGTGTGAGTAAAAAACATTGACCGTGTAGATAAACTGTGAACATTGACAATATCCAGACAGATTTGAAGATGAAAACCATTGACTCTGTGTGAATGAGCTGAGAACATTGACAGTGTTCAGACAGTCTGAAATAAGTTTTAATTCTGAACTTTGTTTGTGCATTACGTTTCAACGTTGTTGAAAGAAATTGGGTAAATTTCTTCTTGAGTGGGGGGTTATGTTACGTTGAAACGCGAACGAAAGTATGCCGGAAGCGTGTACGATAGATCTAATCGTTTCGATTTGCAAAGTATTCAATAATGGAGCTTATTTACCTTTGATTTGAGTTTGCATTGTTGTTAGGAGAGGCTTTGTATAACGTTGATAATTTGCGTTAGTCGATATTATTTGAGAATCTTCTGGATATGCGTGTTTACTCTTGATGGAAATTTCCCGATGCATGTCGAAGCAAGAGGTCGTTCTGGAAGATATAAAAATATGTATTGACGTAAGTCAGTGATGACGATCTTTTATTCGATTGGTGGCAGTGCGTCATTTCTACAGTATTCGAAATCCTTCCGGAAAAGAGAGAGGTTATTTAATCGTGTGCCGAGATTGCTGTAGAGAGAAAAAGTTGTTGATAGTGATTTGGAAAGTTGCTGTGAAAGGTGTTGAGTTGAATTGAGAATTGTATGCAGTTGTTGATGTGTGCTGAATAAAAGTGGAAAACTTCATACGTCGACTTTGTGAATTGTATGCTGTTTGGACGGGCTGTGTGAATAAACGAATCTGAGTTACACAACTATCAGGAATTCAAGCATCGGGGCTGAATCAGATACTGATAGAAAACACCATCATCAAACTGAGTGTAACAGTGAAGTTGAAACAAAGACTGAAACTGTAATCGGTTAACACTTCTAGAAGTGAGCCATAGTTCGTACTTTGCATAACATTGCATTATATCAGTGAAGAACAGCAGTAATTTCATGTCGAATTCCAGTTTGCTTCACTGCGCTGTTATTGTAGACTTGGTTTTGTAAGCAAGTATTCAAGTCGTGTTGGTAGGTTTCTCATTCGTTGTAGTTATCTACGCTCTTTTACGGGGGTTGTCACCAGTTACAGAATTCTAGGGCACTTTCCCCCTGGACTATTTACGCGGACTTTATCCGCCAGAATTCTTCCACCCGGACTTTTACCCTTTGGGACTTTTTCCCCCTTGGAATCTCTCTCTCTCTCCCCCCCCCACCTCCCACCCCGCCCTTCCCCGTGACTCTTTCTCCCGCCCCTTATTTTATTCTTTTCCCCTATAATTTTCCCTCCCTCCCACACCGTTATTTTATTTTAAATAATAATAATAATAATAATAACGGATTTTTATATAGCGGATACTCCAGCCTATGACCAGACTCACCACGCTTTACATAGTCATTACATATAAGTACATGCACTCGATAAAACATCGCTTTCGCTACAATACACCAAAAGACAGAACAGTAAGGGTACAAATTATTTACACTTATGTACACAAATTACAATTTACAACTATGTACACAAATAACAGAAAAGACAAATAGAATAGCAAAAACATATTCACAGCTATTTATATGCCCGGTTAGGCCCAGGAGGAAAAACAGTATAAATATGTACAGCCGTGTATACACTTACGGATCAGACAGAGACAAAGAGGAGAGAATGGGAGCGGGATACAGATCATTCTGAATAGTGAAGTTTGAAGAGGTGGGTTTTGAGGGCCTTTTTGAATGCTTGTGATGATTGTATGTTGCGGATATGGGAGGGAAGGGAGTTCCACTGCTTAGGTGCGGAGTAAGCGAATGCACGTTGGCCGTATGTCTTAGTGCGGGTGAAGGGAACCTTGAGTGTGCGAGTGTCAGCAGAAGATCTTAAAGTGCGTGAAGGGGAATAGACAGACAGTAGATCAGCAAGGTAGGAGGGACAAGAATCTGTGAAGAAGTTGTGACAGAGAACAGAGAGTTTGTACTCTATGCGTGCTTGCACAGGAAGCCAGTGAAGGGAATGTAGTAGAGGTGTGATGTGATCGCGTTTCTTGGCTCGGAATACTAGTCTAGCTGCTGAGTTCTGGACCTTTTGTAGCTTGTCAATGATGTGTTTTGGGGAGCCAGCGAGGAGAGAGTTGCAATAGTCAAGACGAGAAAGGACGAGAGCGCAGACTAGGGTTTTGGTGGCAGTGAGCGTAAGATAGTGGCGAAAGGAGCTGATTTGGCGTATGGCCGTGTATGCAGATCGACAGATGTTGGAGATGTGGTTGTTGAGGGACAGGTCATCGGAGAGAATGTGGCCGAGATTTCTTGCTGAGGATGAGAACTGAATGTTTGTTGTCCCTACCGTAAGCGATGTTGGGAGAGGCGGGAGTGAGGAGGAGGTGTTGTGCTTGTGAATGAGGAGGGCTTCGGTTTTATCGTCATTAAGCTTAAGCTTGTTGCGTGTCATCCATGACTTAATGTCTGTGATGCAGTTCTCCAAAGTCTGAACAGTGGAATTAATGAGAGAGGGGGCTGTGGATTTATAAAGTTGTGTGTCGTCTGCAAATGACTGACTCTCAACAGCATGCTTTCTAAGCAGGAGAAGCAGTGGCTTGGTGTACAGAGTGAATAACACCGGCCCTAAAACGGAACCCTGAGGCACGCCGCACACCAAGTCTGCTGTGCTGGAGAAACAGCCATCGACAGTGACTGCTTGTGATCTGTCGGAAAGATATGAGTGGAACCAAGCCAGGACCGAGCCGGAGATTCCAAAGTAGTGTTGAATAGTGTTAAAGAGAATGTGGTGGTCGACTGTGTCAAAAGCGGCTGAGAGGTCTAGTGACGCTTTTTTTAATTTAAATAAAATGGTTATTCTCACGCATGCGTGATTCCAACTTTTAATTCAACATCTTTGTTTTAAAACACGTACATTCGCACACAAACGTACACATCTAAAAAGCGTCTACAAAGATAACATTGTCTGCAATTCCGAAAACTCAAAATCCCTTTAGCCCTTTTTGAGATATTGAGCAAAAGGGATTTAGCAACAAAATGACTCCAGTGACCTTGACCTTTGTGGTAGAATCAATTACAGTGGTAACATACTCATTTCTCACGTCAGAATACAATGTGTACAGGGATGGAAATGTTTAGCGCGAGTGATTTCCCCTACCGAGTGGCAATAAAAGTCATAGGCGCATGCATCTCTTTCATTCAAGGTATAGTCTCCTCTCTGAAAATCCTTATCGGGAAGAGAGGGGACTATAAACTGATTTTAAAAAAAAAATCTCTTTCATTTCTTTCCGCCACAGTATTGCGATTTAGCAAGTTGATCTACAAGAATGTAATGGGGGAAAAAGTCCTAGGGGGAAAGAGTCCCAGGGGGGGGAAACAAGTCACGTGGGGAAAATATCAAGTGGATGAATTCGGGGGAGAGGAGGGAGGGGAATGGGAAATTCCAGGGGAAGGTGTACCGATACGAGCGTTTTGAAAATAGTGTTGTATTCTTTGTGCTTTTTGTGCGTATGTCGTTGAAGCAGGGCCTAGGGCAACTGTGTTGGTGAAGTGAATTTCTCATTCTCCTTGTTATCTTCGTTCTTTCATGGCCGTTGTCACAAATTACAGAGTTCAGAAGTGTTGTTGTTGTTGTTGTTGTTGTTGTTGTTGATGATGTTCTTATTGTTGATGTTGTTGTTGTTGTTGGTAGTGGGTGTAGTTGGGGTGGTGGTGGTGGAGATCGTCTTCGGCGTTGCTATGTTATGTTATGTTTATCAGTTTATAGTCCCCTCTCCTCCCGTAAGGATTTTCAGAGAGGAGACTCTATGGGCGTTGCTGTTTTCTTTCTAGCTTTATATTTGTGTCATGGAGTGTGGAACAGGTTGATCCTAACCAATTATTGGTTCAGTCTGTCTGGTGGATTCGTGTCAATGCATAGATAGGAACATGAATAGGTTCAAATCAGCTACAGGGTGGCTGGTTCTTGGTTGTCGCGCAGTACTGCAGCCGTCAAGCTTTGTTTTCTTGACAAATAAATATTACCGAAATTTAAGCAGTAATATGATAACAGGTAAAACCCTATTTTTCATCGACATGGAAGCAGAGGCGTGTTTTTTCTTCTTTGAGAAATGGCCCCACCCCCCCTCCTCCCCTCCACACCCCCACGTCACCAAGAAAACAAAAATTCAGCCACATGCTTATATAAAAAACAAGTGTCTTCCAAAATGCATATCTCTCTCTCTCACACACAAACACACACACGCAACCCCGGTAAACTCCCATGTAGGTGCACCGTTTAAATTAAGAAGGGCTGACGATCATAATCTCTCTTGTCCTGGGTGGCGATGCAGTGCTTTCGATGAGAAAGCGGCCAGATATGATATTAACCCGCATTGGTTAACCACCTAGAACCTCTCTCCCACTCTACCCACATTCCTTATTGCTGTATAAGTAGGGTGGAGCGCGTGGCGCGGTAGTACACCTTAACAATGCTCCATGTTCAGCAACGTCACACACACACACACACCCACACACACACACCTACACACACATACACACACACACATTTTTGTAAAAAACGACATCCTGATGACTGTTGTGAAAAAAACAGAGATTATTTTGACACACTTTCCATTTCTTTGACATTATTTTGACATTTTCCATTTTTTGAAGCTATCCCTAACCCTAACCCTAACCCTAACCCAAACCCTAACCCTAACCCTAATCCTAAAACAGCTCTAACTCAACGGAGAACTATTTTTGGACGTCAAAATAGTACGGCCTTCCCAAAAAGTCAGAAGAAACCATGTGGAGTTTCATGTGTGTGTCATCAGAACGTCGTTTCTACATGCCCACACACACACTTGTTTTCACGGTATTGTTATGACTTTCTTGAAACGCCACATACGTTATGCTGACAATGGGTCATATTACATCCCCCGTTTTATGTACTTTTAAGTGTTTTAACACTAACCTTAACCATAACCCTTAACCTAACCCTTACCGTAACTTAGCTTAACCCTAACGGATCATTAGTTTGACGTCAAAACAACGAGGGCTGTCAAAACAAGTTATGTAGATGTTCACTGCTTTGTCCAAATAACGCCGCGTAAACAAGTACACATACACAACAACAACTACAAACACACACACAACACACACACACACACACACACGCATACACAATCCCGGCCAACTCCCATTCCGCTCAGTAAAGGGACAGCCCTAACCCTAACGGATCATTAGTTTGACGTCAAAACAACGAGGGCTGTCAAAACAAGTTATGTAGATGTTCACTGGTTTGTCCAAATAACGCCGTGTAAACACGTACACACACAACACACCCACGGACACACATACACACACACACGCACGCACACAATCCAGGCCAACTCCCATTCCACTCAGTAAAGGGGTTTAGTTCCACCAAAGAGCTTATTATCAGAATCAGAATCAGAATCAGAATCTTTATTGTCCCCATGAAAACACAAGGAAAACACTTCATCAACATAACGGCACAAAAGCAATAAAACACAAAAGATTTCAGGGATTAAAACAATACACCCCAAAGAACAGAATTTTTTTCAAGCAGTTGTACACAACATGAATGTAGCTTATCAAATAATAAAAGTCATGCATCCTACTTTCTAACCTCCAACACAAAACACCCACCAACACACACACACACACACACCCACACACACACCCCCACACACACACACCCACACACACCAGAAGTTTATTATGTCAGCTCTTTGGTTCAACAGGCACAGGTTTGGACATGTTTTGTGATCGTTCAAACGGCAAATCCACTCCCTTCCCCTCTCCCCACTTGCCGCGGTATCAATTACAAGCACATAATTGCAGATTACATGTATATCCGCAGCTTCTCAGGTAATAAATAGCTGCCGAGTTCTGTTAACTGCTTTATTGTAAAAAAAATCTTGGCAAGTCTATATTTGCAGAGTGCAGTTTGGTGTCTATTTTCTGATTTAGATCTATGGTTTGTGAAAGGTTTGTATGAATGCGTGGTTGGTTTGAAATTTGAGACAATGTTGTTCGCACCTAAGGCTGCTTAGCTTGAAGTTATTCCGACCTACGACCCACCCACCCAACCAGAGAGAGAGAGAGAGAGAGAGAGAGAGAGAGAGAGAGAGAGAGAGAGAGAGAGAGAGAGAGAGAGAGAGAGAGAGAGAGAGAGGGAGGGAGTTTCTTATCCTATAACTCGACGGTCGTTGGGGCACCACAGACGATCGTTTAACCAGCGCACTCCATCTTTCTCTGTCCTCAGCAACCCTCATGGCTTCGCTCAGTGTCAAGCCATTCCATTCTCAAATGTTGTCCTCCCACCTCTTTTTCTGTCTCCCTCTTCTTCTGCCTCCTTGCACCGTGCTTTGCAGGATGGTCTTTGCAAGGCCTGATGATCTGGTGACGTAGAGAGAGTTTATTTTTAATAATAATAATAATAATAATAATAATAATAATAATAATAATAAATAAAGGTATTTATATAGCGCTTTTTCCTATGGAACAATTTTAGTTCAAAGCGCAGTACTCGCGCATTCATTCTAAACGTTAACATCCGGCTACATACAACATGAGATCAGACAAAGCTCTAGCTAACGAAATACGCAAGGGACATACATGCAATGCACAAAGTGGACCACGAAATTTACAAATGAAATATTATAAGAGACGAACGAGGAAGAGGAGGAAGGAAAAGCGACGAAGGGGTGATGGTGGCGGTGGTCTGAATCAAAACAAAAAAAAAGAAAAGAAATGACGACGATGGTGTTGGGAGACAAGATCAGAAACATTTAAGGAAGAGATGAGTTTTCAAGCTGGAATCCTTAATACGCAAATGAACTGTCAGTGTCGGACTTGCCAATGTACTGTTAATAAGATCCTTTCTTAGAGCTCTGTTGGTAAGTTGTTGTTGTTTTTTTGTTGTTGTTGTTGTTTTGAAGAGAAATGTTGCGTGGAGTTGTTTTAATGTCTCGTTTGTGTCTAAAATCAGGATATTGGTTTTTTTTGTATCTGTCAATATTTGTAAATTTTGACATCTGGCAGTGGCGTAGCTAGGGATTTGGGGCCCCGGGGGCTTGGCCTCTTTGGGGGCCCAAGCATTTTGACATTCGACTTCATGACATGAGATAATGTACTTAATAAATATATAAGTCTAAACTTATATAACAACGTGAATAGCAAGATTACATGGCAGTGGCGTAATATTTAATATAAATTTTTTTTTCGGACACTCCGTTGGGGGCCCTCCTCAAGTGGGGGCCCGGGAGGACTTTCGAATTTGGACCCCCCCCCTCCCCCTTCCCACTGACAACTGGCCGTTCTGTTTTATTACACGTTTTAATTCATAAACAAATGTACGCAAATTGACTTCTTCGAAATTCGCGCACATGAGAGAAGAAAAGCTTCGAGAGTTCGCGGGTTATTGCGTACTGACTTTGGAATTTGGCTTTTATGATCCGTGGAGGCCTTTTGTGCACTCCGGACCACTTCGCCAGGATCTGTGGCCAGCTAAGCCGGTTAGCGCTGCTACGAGATGGTGCTTCAGGGAGACAGTCCTATGGGCATTACGCGGTTCGATTCCCTCCCCTCCCCACACCAACACATATACACACACCCCTATCATCAACCCTTCTCCTTCTCTCTCTCTCTCTCTCTCTCTCTCTCTCTCTCTCTCTCTCTCTCTCTCTCTCTCTCTCTCTCTCTCTCCTCCTCCTCCTCCTCCCCCTCCCGCCGCCCCTTTCTTCTGCTTAATACGACTCGTTTCTTCCATCTTTCGTCTCTCCCCTCCTCTGAATTTCTTCTTCAGGAATTTAGGCGGGGGTTAGTCATTAAAAAACAAACAAAAAAAAACATCCAGAAAGCTCTACATGTCCTATCTCAACACCTTCCTGAGTGGCGCTGTTTCGCCGCCGGCTTGCTTTCGCTGTGTAGGCAAACCGAACTATAAATAATAGTTATTTAATTTACTAAATTCTTCTTCTTCTTGTTCTTCTTGTTCTTCTTCTTCTTCTTCTTCTTCTTCTTCTTCTTCTTCTTCTTCTTCTTCTTCTTCTTCTTCTTCTTCTTCTTCTTCTCAACAAGCAAGCAACTAAACTATAAAAAGTAATTATTTAATTTAATTCTTCTTCTTCTTGTTCTTCTTCTTGTTCTTCTTCTTGTTCTTCTTCTTCTTCTTCTTCTTCTTCTTCTTCTTCTTCTTCTTCTTCTTCTTCTTCTTCTTCTTCTTCTCTTCTTGTTCTTGTTCTTGTTCTTGTTCTTGTTCTTCTTCTTCTTCTTCTTCTTCTTCTTCTTCTTCTTCTTCTTCTTCTTCTTCTTCTTCTCTTCTTCTTCTTCTTCTTCTTCTTCTTCTTCTCCTCCTCCTTCTTTTCCTTCTCCTCCTCATTGTCCTTCTTTTTTTCAATGTTGCCTTCACCCAAACTTTGATTCATTGTTTCCTCCTTTGGTTCATTCATTCATTGATAAAACCATTCATTCAACGCGTGTGTACGCTGTGTCCGATGACTGGTCATTGCAAAATTGCACAGTTGTTTAAACAAGTCCTTCCGTTCACCGCAAGTGGCCGGCACCACCGACTGTAGGATGATTATTACTGACGTCCTTAAGCCATAGCCACAAGGAATAGAAGAGAAAATTGTTCTGGTAAACTGATCTTAAATCGATGTGTAATCTAGGACGGAAAGGATTACTGTCTCTCCTCCATCACACTCCCCAATACAACTTCCCGCAACCACAACACCTCATTCTTCATCTCTCTTTCTTTCTCCGTCTTTCTCTCCTCGCCTGTTTATTTACGCAAAAAATGTCTTACGTCTTACGTCTCTCCTGTCCTTTCTTTCCTCCTCCTCCGCCTCTTCCTCCTCCTCCTCCTCTTCATCATCATCATCATCATCATCATCATCATCATCATCATCATCATCATCATCATCATCATCGTCTTCTTCTTCTTTTTTTTTCTTTCTTTTCTTCTTCTTCTTCTTCTTCTTCTTCTTCTTCTTCTTCTTCTTCTTCTTCTCCTTCTCTCTCCCTCCCTCTCTCTCTCTCCCTCCCCTTCTTTTGTGGTTGACAGCTAAGACTTCCGAAGCCTGTGTGACGAGGACCCTCAAGATGATTATGATCCGTCCCAAATCAGGCCAGATCGATACGTAATACCAGGTAACTTTAGTCGTTGCTGCTGCAGCTCCTGCTGCTGCTGCTGCAGCTTTTACTGTTTATGTTGTTACCCCTGTTGGTGGTGTTAGCCGCTTTTCTTGTGGGCATTTTCAGCGTTGTTGTTGCTGCTGCATTGTTTGATGATAATGATAGCGCTGTGGGTAGTGGTGTTGTTGGTGGTATTTCTGTAGCTGGCACTTACCCGTCTTAGGACATAAGCGTTAGTATCTTTGAAGCCTCTGCAAAGGAATGCGTGCATGCACAAACTACCCCCGTTGGGGTGCCGGGGGTTTCAGTATAAATAGTATCCCTACTGTCTGGAAATTTAGTGCTTTAAATTCCCACTGTCGCTGTCTTTCTCATTTGTTCTTTCTCATTCCTGCTCTGCTCTACCAATCTGCTATACTATCTTCTTCTTCGCTAGACCAGTCAACTACCTTTTTTCTTGAAAACTCTTCCGGGACAAGACTCCTTATTTGTGTGTGAGATCTGTTGGATCAGCTTGGGAATATTGGACACTTTCTGCCAGGTGGTCACTAGGGCTTCCTATGATGTTATTATTTAGCAATGTAGGCATTTTATATGTATGTGTTTTGTTGATAATTTATAATGATGTTTGTATTTTATTTTGTTTTTGTAAACGGGGGTTCGATAAATTAGAGTACAGCCTCAGCGTCTACTGCGTGGGATGTCTTTTTTGTAAAGTGACTGGCTGGTGGAGAGTATTCAGTTTTACCACTAGGGTTGTTTCAGCAGATCTTTTATGCGGATTGGGGGTTGTCCCGGTCCTGATTTGGCTCGGAAGAGTCCGCTGGACCTAAAGCAATAATCATGTAATGCACAAACTAGACTTCGGTTTATACTCTCAACTGAAAGATAAGGGTGGTGAGAGGGGGTAGAGGGAGAGGAGGGGGAAGGGGGCCTTTTCCTGTTTCTCATGGTCATTTTCTTACATTCAAATTATGTCGTATTTTTAGTATACAGCATGGCCGAGTTGCGTAATATGGCCATTGTTTTTAAAGCCAGCTCTGCGATCATGCTTCGGTGTTTATGCATTTGATAAATGTTCATTCCTTTATTATTAATCGTAACATGTTTGGCCAAAATGTGAAACTGAAAACTTCTTCTTCTTCTTTTTCTTCTTCTTGTTCTTCTTCTGCACCCGATACACATTGGTCGAAGGCTACTAGAAGCATGCTGTAGTAGTCATGGACCCTATATACTATGGACGGCTGTCTTTGAGGTCAAGGTCAGTAAGTTCCACGCTCGGCGTTCCGGGCAACTGTTGTCTAAGCTTACTTCCGGTTGGTCGGAATAGCAGTGGTTCACGCTATTTTTCTTAGAATTGTCTGCTGTTGCATTTAATTTTTGTTCGGAATTAATGTTAAGAACTAATCTACCCTCGGCTTAGATTTCAAATCTAATAACTTGATTATTCTCTTTGCTCTATCTGGCTGTATTTGTGTTTGAGACTGGCCTTCTAACTTTTAGTTTGGTTGAAATGAAAGTAGCCTAAGGCTAAGAAACTTTATTCTTGCATCTGGATTGCCTTATTAGTGGAATACATTGTATCTAGCCGCATAATTTTTGTGTGGTTCACTGCACCTTGATTGTTAAAACTGATTTGTGTTTTATTTCATTATTTGCTAGCTTAAAACAAAATAGTTTGAACTTTTTCTTACTACTCACAAACTCAAGTAGAAACCGAGAATTTCATGATTCAGTAAATCACTAAATGCAGTTATTGCATTGTATCTGGCTGTTGTGTGTTAAAGACTGCTATTCTTGTGACCTTTTTTTTGGGTGGGTGGGTGGAGGGGGAGTTGGTGGGTGGGGTTAAGAGGGTTTGGGTTATAACAATTACTAGAAGCCTTGTGTACTTTTAATATGGTATGATCTCACAACTTGGTTATTAATACAAACTGAATTGATCCATTGTACATGCTTGCTTTTATTTGTTGCACATGTTGTACATGATTATTTGTTCACTTTCTACATTTCCTTTCACATGCCTTTTCGTTCACTTTCTGCTTGCACTGTATATGTTAGTTCATTTTTTGCTTGCACTATATATGTTTGTTCATTTTCTGCTTGCACTATATATATGCTAGTTCATTTTCTGCTTGTGTGTTTCTTTTAATGTATGTTTGTTCACTTTCTGCTTAAGTATTTCCTTTCACTATACATGTTTGTTCACGTTCAGCTTGTGTGTTTCATGTAACTATACATGTTTGTTCACTTTCTGACTTTCTGCTATTGTTTTCGTTCACTCTGTACTATGTTTGTTTACTTTCTGCTTGTGTGTTTCTTTTAGCTATACATGTTTGTTCACTTTCTGACTTTCTTCCAGTGTTTTCGTTCACTCTATACATGTTGTTTGCTTTCTGCTTGTGTATTTCTTTTAACTATACATGTTGTTTACTTTCTGCTTGTGTATTTCTTTTAACTATACATGTTTGTTTACTTTCTGCTTTTGTATTTCTTTTAACTATAGATGTTTGTTTACTTTCTGCTTGTGTATTTCTTTTAACTATACATGTTTGTTTACTTTCTGCTTGTATATTTCTTTTAACTATACATGTTTGTTTACTTTCTGCTTGTGTATTTCTTTCAACTATACATGTTTGTTTACTTTCTGCTTGTGTATTTCTTTTAACTATACATGTTTGTTTACTTTCTGCTTGTGTATTTCTTTCAACTATACATGTTTGTTTACTTTCTGCTTTTGTATTTCTTTTAACTATACATGTTTGTTTACTTTCTGCTTGTGTATTTCTTTTAACTATACATGTTTGTTTACTTTCTGCTTGTGTATTTCTTTTAACTATACATGTTTGTTTACTTTTTGCTTGTGTATTTCTTTTAACTATACACATTTGTTTACTTTCTGCTGTTTACTTTCTGCTTGTGTATTTCTTTTAACTATACATGTTTGTTTACTTTCTGCTTGTGTATTTCTTTTAACTATACACATTTGTTTACTTTCTGCTGTTTACTTTCTGCTTGTGTATTTCTTTTAACTATACACATTTGTTTACTTTCTGCTGTTTACTTTCTGCTTGTGTATTTCTTTTAACTATACATGTTTGTTTACTTTCTGCTTGTGTATTTCTTTTAACTATACACATTTGTTTACTTTCTGCTGTTTACTTTCTGCTTGTGTATTTATTTTAACTATTCATGTTTGTTTACTTTCTGCTTGTGTATTTCTTTTAACTATACATGTTTGTTTACTTTCTGCTTGTGTATTTCTCTTTTCACTCTTTTTGATCATGAAGACAAGACTCACAATTTCCATTCAAATCATAGTTATTTCTTTATTCTGTACATGTCCATCAAAACTCAGTTAAATGTCAACCAAGTTAGATTATTAACACATACAATAATATACAAAGTTTCGCATTCATAAAAAACAACAACTGAGTTGCTGTCATCCTAAGCAAATAAAAATATTAGTTGCTGTGATCAAATACAAATATAAAAAAGCAACCAAGTTTACATTCAAAATAAAAAAAGAAAAACAATGTCATCATACACCATGTTAATTAAAACTAAAAACAACCATCCCAAACGCAACACCAGATGGACCCCAACTAAACAACTTCCATCAAAACCAGCAAAATGCTTTTGTTATAATTCTTGTGTAAGAAGTGGAAAAACTGTACCAAAATCAACAGAATAAGCTGTTGTCATCAATATAAACATCCTGTTGTGAGACAAGCAAAACATGCATTTAGTCAAATATCAAATTTTTCAATACAATTAGCAGAAATAGAAACAAACCAAAAATAAGCTGGAAGTAATGCGGTTATGGCCTTTCTGTAGTTCCATAAACATTCAACATTTATGATGGACTTGATTTTTGAAAAAGAGCTGCACTACTTTACCACTTGATAGGCTGCTGTCACAGTTTCATCATCTTAAAACAAATTTGTTATCATTGTTATTAAAAAGTAAAAAACTAAAACTTAAAAAAATATTTTACACACTGCATGGGTTTATGGAAATTTTGTTATAGTCTAGTTTAAAACTACTCAAGATGACATCATTGCAGCCTCTTTTTTAAAAAGTTACATTGGACAGCTTTCTAGACATATCTAATGCAGCGAGATGATTTCCACTTTTAGTGGTAGTGACTTCTTCCAGATCAAAACTTGCATCTTCTTCCTGAAACAAAAAATGATATATTTTAAATAGTCATAGCTATTATTGGTGATGATTTTGGGAAGAAGCTAATTCATTCTGTTTCTGTGTATTACTATACAGCATCAACTATAGGGCTGATGAATCATGATCAGTCCGACCTATTGTCGGCCGTCTCTTTTGACAAAATACATGTATTCAGAATTCATCCCACAATAAAACATGCTATTAATAAACACAACAAATGCATTTCCGCCGTTTCTGTTGTGCACACTCACGACGCAAAGAAATGATAATCAAATAACCAGTGACACTGCTTCAGACAGGACGAGTGTCTGTTGAAACAAAAGCTGTTGTTTGTGTGGCAAACTAGGTTTTTTTATTATGCGATATTTAAGTCAGCAATTTAGATTTTACTTACCGCAAGAACCGCTTCAATAACACACATCATCTTCGCACTAGCAGACGACCGGAAATAGGTTTAGCATACACTGGCGTAGTGCAGCTAGCGTGGAACTTGTTTAGTCTTGGAAAGTGCTAGCAGCGCGAGAGACAGCCGTCCATTTAATATAGAGTCCATGGTAGTAGTCGCCTCAACAGGCCATAAAGCATGCTCTCATGTATCGTATCGTATGGTAAATTATAGTCCCCAACACATCAGCGTATAGGGGACTATATATTTAAGACGTTATTTTTTAAAAAAGAATTTCAAAATGTATTTTAAAAAATTTTTCTTTATCCTATTAGCCTCTAGTTCGGGTGGGATAAAAATCCTATCAGGACCACGTTTAAAAGGACAAGACAAAACGTTTATAAGAAGGTTTTTGGATCAATATTAAAACAACAGGGAGGGAACCTTCAAATATCAACAATTGCAGCCCAGGTCATGGGAGTCTGTGTGGGGGTGGACCATATGTAAAGGTCGGTCGGTGGTAAGTATACCAGTCCAGTTGGACGGGGGAGTCAGCGGTCGTCAGTGGGTACGTCAAGCTGAATTAAGAGATTACTATGAAAGTGCCGAGAGGCCTAAATCAGTCAACCGTATGTTGTTTGTAGATTATAGTCACACGACACTTTCGCATATAGGTGACTACTGGACCGATTTATACTGACACCAGCGGGCCATTTGTTGGTAAAGGGGAAAATAATATGATCACACGTTGACCAATCCGGGATTCGAACCAGCGACCTTTCGGTTACTAGCAAGACGCTCTTACCAACTGAGCTAACCGTATGCGGAGCGTCGGGCTATATATAGAGCTATCTTCCTGAGTCTCCTCTCTGAAAATCCTTATCGGGAAGAGAGGGGACTATAAACTGATATAACATAACGTGGCCATAGGCCAGTGTCAAGTGTGGGAACAAATCTCAGGACGTAGAGATGTTGAGAATAGGTCCGGACATATATGTCAGTTAGGAATCGTTAGTTCGATTAGTAGTCAGTCCCTGTTTGGTGACTCCCAGGACCCATAGGGTCAACTGGAAGAGTCGTTACCATGATATGGGTTTTTGTCATGTCTCGGTTAAAGGTAGTGTCTCCGTCAATGGTGATTTGGGACCCAGGACTAAGAAGTCAACTGTAGGTACGCCTTAATGTGGTAGTCAGTCCTTAGAGCTGTCACCCAGGACCCAAGGGGGTCAACTGAGGTGTCAAGCGTTTGGTAGTATGTCTTGTGTCAATATGAGTCGTCAGATAAGCACATAGTTAGTGTGGTCAGTCCTTAGAGCTGTCACCCAGGTCCTGAAGGGTCGATTGAAGGTGTCAAGCGTTTGGTGGGTGTGTCTAGTATCAATTAACTTCATCACTGGAAGTCTGTCTAAGATGGCGAGGTCTAGGAGTAGTCAACGTGTGGTCTAGAGGTGTGCCGCCACTCTAGAGTGGTAGGCACATGCCGCCGTCCTCAGTAGGAGGCCAAAGTCGCAGGAGAGGGAATACACTACCACGTCGGCTAGAGAGCCCAGGCGCAGAGTGCGACAAACGGACCTGACTGTAGAAAAGTCAGTCTCAAGAGCCTCGCAAAGAAAAATACAATGGTCATGATTGACTTCATTGCCGCAGATACACTGTGCAGGAAAGAAGGGATGAGGACACACACCTGTACACAGTCGTAGCAGGATAGTGGTGAGATGAGGAGGACAGTTGGCATAGAGGGGCATGGGACGGCGTCCCTGAAGCAGGGTGCGGTGCCACCCATCTCCGCACCAGTTGAGGAACTCGTCATCCCACCTTCGCCACAATTTATGTTTGACTTGTATTTTGACTTCGGCAGGAGATGGACGCAGGGGCAGGGAGGAGATTGACAGGCCAGCCGAACCAGCGGCGGCTGCCCGATCCGCCCTCTCGTTACCTGCAAGACCCACGTGAGAAGGGATCCAGTGAAAATGAACGTGGGATCCCTTTGTGGCTAGGCTAGATACAGAATCCAGGATGGAGTGTACCACTCCCGGTCTGGTGAGGTCGCCCCTCCCCTCGATACAACGAAGGGCGCCTTTAGAATCAGAGAGAATAGAGACAATGGCCCCGGTAGGGAGGGTGAGATCCTCCACTCCGTGCAGCGCTTCCCTAATAGCTATAAGCTCGCAAGCGAGCACTTTCGTACCTGGCGGCAGACCGCCAGAGACGGTCTGACCACCGTCTACGTAGAAGCCATAGCCAGCCTCACCGCCCGGTAATACAGAACCGTCAGTGAACACTCGAGTCGTATCAGCGAGAGAACTGATAAGTTCTCGCGCCATGATGGTAAGAAGAGGTAAGTCGTTCGCGCGCGAAAGAAGACCTTCGCCAGTCATGAAAATCTTGGGAATAGGCTCCCATGGGGGACGGGGAGGAGGGTTCGGGTCCACTCGAACTCCCCGTCTAAAAGGGTCCTCCAGCACTCTGGAGACCACTTCGGCAATCCCAACTAGGGGGCGGGCCGTAATAGGCCACATGAATGTGTGAGTTCCTCCGATGTGGTATTGTCCACCAGCCCTGCTCTGAGGATATAGGATGAGCAGGCCTGAACGAAGAGGTGTCTCAGAGGAAGTAAACCGGACAGTCGGTATACCATGGCTACTGGTGTAGTGTAGGAAAGAGAGAGAGCGATGCGCAGGGCTCTGCACTCAAGGCCCTCCATCTTGGATATATGGTGAGCTGGTAGGTCATAAAGAAGTTCCGCTCCAAAGATGAGTCGGGGACGGACCAAGGACTGCACCAGTGACACGAGAGTCCTTGGGTCACTACCCCAAGTTTCCCGGCGTACGGACAGAATGACAGATATGGCCCGCGCCGCACTACTCCTGTTTCTGTCTGCGTGGGAGCCGTACCTGCCATTCTGTTGAAAAATAAAGCCTAGATAGCGGACCTTTTTTGATGCAGGGACTAGAGCGTCCGAAACTCGGATGGTTAGGGTTTTAAAGACAGGTTGCTAGTAAGAAGAGAACGGGATGAAAACAGTTTTATTTGGGGCAAGGAATAAACCCACGTCCCTAAGAGTAGATGACACAAAGTCTATGTCGGTTTGAAAGTTTTCCAGGTCCCTGCGGAATAGAAAGTGTTGCGGTCGCAGGGATCGGCTACTGGTAGTACGCCATAGGGCTATATCATCAGCGTACATGGTGACGACTGATGACTGTGGGGGCTGAAGCCCATCCCAGATAAGGCTATTGAAAAAAGTAGTGGGGCTATCACGGATCCCTGAGGGACACCCATGAGGAGAACGCCCTCCCTGGAGAGGGCGCCCCCCCAGCGGACCCGAATCCTCCTATTGTTAAGAAAAGCTGAAACAAAGGCTCGGATAGAGGGGTCAACCCCTAGAGATCTTAGCTTGGCAGTGAGGGTCGCGTGCCAGACGGTATCAAAGGCGCGAGACACGTCAAAGAAACATGCCAGGACAGTTCTCCGCTTCTGGAGGGCTCTCCGGACATGCTCATTGAGTTTAACTAAATTGTCCGTGATGCCCCTCCCCCGGCGAAAACCCGCCTGTAGGGTGGGGATCACTTTCCTTGAAGTGCAGAAATATTCTAGGCGCTGCTTAACCATTCTCTCGAAAACCTTGCAGACGTGCGAGGTGAGGGAAATGGGGCGATAGCTGTTAATGGTGTTGCGGGGCTTTCCGGCTTTGTGAACCGGCACAACAGTGGCCTGCCGCCAGGAGTCGGGGATGGCCCCGGAAGAATAACAGGTGTTGAAGTGGGATAGTAGGGTCACCTTGAAGGAAGCAGGTGCTTTTGAAAGCATGAGATAGTGTATGCCATCTGGCCCGGCATTTTTCTTCGTTGGGCACGATTTCAAAGCACGGGCCAGTTCGCAAAGAGTGAATGGCTGCTCGGACGGTTCCGCGGCGGGCTCTGGAAGAACGTTCGCCTCGAAAGTGCATCTTCTCTCTCTCTCGCTGGCGGAGACAAAATGTGAGAGGAAAGCCTCAGCTTTCTCGTTGGCCGAGGAGAAGGTATTATGACCATCCGTCATGATAGGTCCAATGGGCGGTAATTGCCACGCAAACGTCGCAAATTGGCCCAAACATCACTGAGAGACTGTGCCTCCGTTAGCTTAGCTATGCTGAAATCACGCTTAGCCGCTGCAATGATGCGCTTGGCAGCAAATTTCGTGTTTCGCATGTCCTGGTACGTGGCAGGGGAGTTTAAGGTCTTGTACCGTTTATAGGCTTGGTGTTTCTCGCGTACAGCGCGGCGACACTCGTCGTTCCACCAGGGTTTTGAGGCCCCGGCGGTCCGGTAGTGCGCGGCTGGTGTGTGTCGGGAAAGAGAGGAAGTCATCTCGTCGCGAAGACGGGCTTCCGTCTCATCTAAGGTGAGGTAGTACGAAGGTATCTAAACTGGAGGCGTACCCCTCCCAGTCGACCCGGTTCCAATTAACACGGGCAGGCGGGGGGTCCGCAGAAGCGGGTCTGCCATCCAAGTTTATTATGATCGGTAAATGGTCTGAGAAGGCCGGGTCACAAGAGACCGTCCAGGTGGTGCACGGCACTAAGTCCGGTGTTACAAGGCAGAGATCAATGGCTGTTCTTGTCTGGTCGGCACTGTCCGGCACTCTCGTGTGAGACCCGTCATTAATAACAGTCAGGTTGGCATCGGTCAGAGCATCGCCAATGGCGGTGGAGAAGGTGGGGTAACCATCCTCCAACCGACCATCCCGTCTGTTAAAATCTCCTAGGACAATCCAATGTCCATCGGCCACAACGGGAGCCAACCAACCGAAGTTGCGGCACCCCGTCGGGTTATAGTAGTTCAGGATCTGAACTGGGCCTGTTAGCCCATGTCCCTCAAGAGTAATCCGGAGAGAGGCAGTAAACCCGCCACCTTCGCCCTCATCGACTGGGCCAAGATCGACGGCCGACAGTCCTCAACGGACATACGTAGCGACATAGATTTTGTCTGCTTCGTTTGTGGTGTAGGAAGGGGGATAATGGAATCCGGTTTTAAATGGTAAATCACCTCTTTTACAATTGAGTGATTGAAGGCATATAATGTGACTCTGATCAATACCTTAGTTAGTAGGGGGAGTGATTCATTGAGGGTTCCTATTGATCTGCAATTATACTGAAATATTTGTAGGGCACTCATGGTGAGAGCGAGTATGAACGGGATCAGAAGTCCGCGGGTCAGGAGTTGTTTAGTTTTGAGTGGCATTGTAGGCTATAATTGTACAGATTGATTTTAGTAGTGTGAATAGCGTGGAAAATATGGCACGTGTTGGAGCCAGTTCAGGGGGCAGAGCATCGAGGCCGGCCATTAAAGGGGCCTCCAAGTCAGATAGTTGCAGTAGGATTTGAGGTAGAACAGCCCCCAGCTGGGCTGTCGGCTGGGACACAGGCTCCCGGGCACCCCCAAGGGGGCCGGGAGGACCTGTCCCAAAGGCCAAGGAGCGACGAGCTCCCTCAGAGCGAACTGGCCGTACGTTCTCAGGGGGAGGTTTGACTGCGGCCCTTGTCTGGGGGGCTTTCTTTGGATGACTGGGCTGAGCGTGGATGCCCATGGATTGCTGTTTTGAAGGAGCTGGGTGGGAAACGGGGACCGGGGGTGCAGAGCCGCAACCCCGATCGACCTCGTGACCGGCCCTGGAGGGTCCGTCTCCTTCCGTCCCCGGATCAGCCGCGGCCTCCACAGGAGCAGCGACGCCGCCCACGTCGGCCGCGACGCCTCGGTCGCGCCGCTCGCGAGCCAGCGCGCGCCCGCCAGGGAACAGCCGGGTCGAAACCGTCCGTGTAGTGTCAGTATCGTCGCTTCCCGCGCCAGCCCTGGCTTGATCCACAGCTGACGCAAAGGAAAGGTAGTTAGAACCACGCAGACGATTTGCCCGGCGACACACCTCCACCTCGGGGCATCCTCCCCACGCCGCGGAGTGTGCACCGTTACAATTCATACACAGTCTGACGCTAGACTCACAATTTTTTGTCAGGTGGTCTTTACCACAGCGCGCACACCTGTCGGTTTTGCGGCGGCATTGATGTCGCACATGTCCAAGAAGTTGGCACTTTGTGCACCTCATGACAGGAGCCACAAAAGGGTCCACTCGGAAACGTGTTTTCCCCAGGGTCACCTCAGTAGGGAGGGCCCGCAGATCAAAGATAACTTTAATGGCAGCAGAGGGGTGTCCTCCGGCACGAGTAAGTCGTGAAACAGATTGGACTGTTAAGTTTTGTTTGGTGAGGGCCTCTTTGACCAAGGCAAGGAATCCCGCATCGTCCCCGTCAGCTGGGAGGCCTCGTATCACGCCGACTGTGGTAGCAGTGGGGATACGGGTCTCCCAGAGTATGCCGCTAGGGTTTTCTGTTCTGAATAGCTTGCCCTGCTGTGCAGCTGAGGCACAAGAGATTAAATGAGCTCCAGATGGTGTTCTGCGTATGTTGAGCACTTCACCCACCAGGATTTTTAGAAGTTGGGCCTGTCGGAAGGCACCCAGGCCAGAAAAGGTGGCGGAGCCCCCACCAAGGTCACGAATGAGAACTGGGAAGTCGACAGGTTCTATCCCCTTCCTCGGTTGTGGGGGGCGAAATGGTCGGCGTGGGCCGACAGTCGCTGCATTAGTACGCGCGGCTGCGGCATAGGATTTTTTGGTGCTTGGACCTGGTTGTGTGGAGGAAGGCTCCCCTTGGCTCGGCGCTGGAGCACCTCGCGCGGATTGTTTTGTGAGCTTAGTCTGACCAACCGCCGTTGGGTGACCCCGCAAGAGCGATGGCAGAGAAGCTCGACCGGGCAATGTCACCTGCGCCCCATCCCGCGGGGCGATGATTATGTCAGGGGAGCTAAGTGGATCCGAGTGGCAGGTAGGTTGCTCAGCCAGAGGGGGGGTCCCCCCGGGCGGCCGTGCTGCGCCTGGGGTGGGTGGTTCCGAATCCTCATGAGAGAGGTCGATGCTAGGAGAAGACATGTTGATATCATCCTCCGGACCTCCCGACCCGTCTTGGCCTGAAAGGCCGCGCTTGGCGCGCGGGTTTTGGGAGGCCTGAGAAAGAGTACGTTTCCTGGAAGAGGAAGGGGTGGTAACTGAGGTCTGGAGAACCGCTAGTGTCTGCGGTTTACCTCCTGCCGCCTGCTGCGGGCTGGCAATAGTAGTGGGTGGTTTGGAAGCCATAGTTTTCTGCCTCAGGAGCTCTCTAGCTCTTCTGGCAGCCTTTCGATTAGCTTTTGCAGAATCTACTGGTTTGGGTTCAGACAGCAGAAAATCATTTTTGTTATGAATTGTTTTTTTGCGGACTCGTGCCAATGGCAAACTACCTGTGTCAGAGTCAGAGGAACTGGCGGAGAGAGTCATCCACCGTGACCCCTCCAGTGCGTGGTGATGTCCGTCATCAAGGTCATGTACTTCAGTTGGTTCCTCGGGTTCATCCCGGTCGGAATCAGGGTTAAGGTTGGACATATTATCAAATCAACCCCCCCCCCCCAAAAAAAAAAAAATTGGTATTTCATTATGGGAAAATCTTGGTCTTTAAAAAAGACAGTACGTATTTTAAATCTGTATGGTGACTGAAGAAAAAGGCAAGAGATAGGGAGATGACAAAAACAGAGATTACGTTGGGAAAAATGAGAAGGTGCCTATCAATGGGGTGGGCCAGTATGAGTCCAGGACTCAGTTGTGCCAAGCCAGTGGCACCACCGTGAAAGTACACGGTCTAACACCCACTAGGTGGGGGTTAGCAGCTGGCGGCTATATGCCCCCGCCTATGGGCTGAGACCTCGGTCTCTAGTGGAGTTAGTGAATCTAAGCTAGGTAGGGCCAAGGGCCAATAGTACAGAACCTTTATTGCAAAATGCAAGTTGGGGGTGTATGACGCTCAGCTGTGATGTGGACAGCAGAGCATTACTTGTTTGGCCGGAGCGTGAGGAATGGGCTGCAAGGCGTTTCTTATATGAGCTGGGCTGCAAAGCGTAACTTGGGCGCGTCTGTCGCAGATCAGCAAAGCATATCTTGATCTTCGGCCCACACGAGTATCAGACTCAAGCGGGCGGCAAGCAACAGGATCAGCTGGCAGCAGAGACCCTGCATCAGGTCAATCGTGCTGGGAGCGTAGAGGAGAATTCCAGGTTAAGATGTGAAGATAAAACGTAAAACGTTTCTGTAAAATGACTTCCAGTGAGTGTCGATAAAACGAGTCCTTTCGTATCAAACGTCACCTTCTGTATGCCCTGCTCTCATGTTGTTGTTGTTGGTAGATTATAGTCACACGACACTTTCGCATATAGGTGACTACTGGACCGATTTATACTGAGCTACCCGGCCCCTCTGCTCTCATGCTTCAGAGCACTGCTTCTTATACTCTTCAAGCCCTAGGAGCATTGACCAATCAACTCATGAAAATAGAAAATGAAAGTTTCCTCTCCTCTAGGGGACGAATTAGGTCAAACTGTACTAAATTTCTAGGTCAACTGTCTTTTACGAACCGTTTGAGAATGTTTTGAACCGTTTGCTGACGCCAGATAGTGTCCTCACTTGGTTTCTTACAATTTAAGAATCCCAGAAGGCAAATGGGTTTTTGAGACGGAAAGAGCGGAATGTTGTAGAGAAACATTCTCTATATATTTACAGTGAAATTGCGCATTGCGCTTTTTCCGTCACTATAGAGCTTGAAGAGTACAGGAAGCAGTACTCTGAAGCATGAGAGCATATGCTTCATTGCTTGTTGAGGCGACTAGTAAAGCATGCTTCTAATAGCTTTCGACCAATGTGTACCGGGTGTAGAAAGACACTTCTTCTTCTTCTTCTTCTTCTTCTTCTTCTCTTCTTCTTCCTCCTCCTCCTCTTTTTTCTTAATTTTCTTGTTCTCCTGCTTTTCCTTTATCTGGATTTTTAGACTAGAACGGCCAGCAATAATGTTGTTGTAACTTAATATTTATGTTCATATTAGAAATTAATGTTGCATGACAGACGTCTTGGAATGGCAATGTCATAAAGCCATACATAACAGGCTCAGCAAAATCGGTGACGATTAAAAAAAAAACCCGCTAAACATAAACAGGCTTAGACACTGCAATGATACTGATTCACCATCGTGAGTTTTGCACCTAATGTGTTATATAGTGGCTATTAAAAGTCGCGGTTAGAGCACTCGCCATGAAGGTGAAGCCGTGCTACCTAGATATGTTGTTTAAGTTCTTAAGGTAAAATGACCTTGACTGCCTCTATTAGTAATTTTATTTAAAACATGTGTATATCCTGTGTCTGATTTGTGAAGCAATTGATGACATGTTGGGGGTTCTTTTTCTGCGTGTCTGGTGTCAGTGACTGGAGAGAGCGCCTTTGTTGTGCTGTCTGCGTCCCGTATGAAATTCCGTGCTGCGTCTCGACAGTGTTGAAGTGTGCGAGTGAGAGATAGACTAGCGGAGAGAGAGGGAAGACACCCTGTATGTGTTTGTCGCTTTAGTGATAGCTGTGAAAGGGGGTTACATTACATTACATAATTGTTGCTTTAGGTCCAGCGGACTCTTCCGAGCCAAATCAGGACCGGACAACCCCCAATCCGCATACAAGATCTGCCGAAACAACCCTAGTGGGAAAACTGAATGCCCTCCACCAGCCAGTCACTTTACAATAAAGACATCCCACGCAGGGGACGGCTGAGGCTTCACCCCAACTTATCGAACCCCCGTTTACAAAAACCAAATAGAATACAAACATCATTATAAATTATCAACAAAACACATACATATAAAATGCCTACATTGCCAAATAATAACATCATAGGAAGCCCTAGTGACCACCTGGCAGAAAGCGTCCAATATTCCCAAGCTGATCCAACAGACCTCATACACAAACAAGGAGTCTTGTCCCGGAAGTCGAGTTTTCAGGAAAAAAGGTAGGAGACTGGTCTAGCGAAGAAGACGATAGTATAGCAGATGGATAGAACAGAGCAGGAATGAGAAAGATCAAATGAGAAAGACAGCGACAGTGGGAATTTAAAGCACTAAATTTCAAGGAAGTGGGGATACTATTTATACTGAAACCCCCGGCACCCCAACGGGGGTGTGAAAGGGGGTTAATAATTGGCATTTTATATTTTAGTCCATCTCTCTGGAGCTCATCGCAAAAGGAATATCCTTGTGTAAATGACGAGGACTATAATGTGATTGGTATTCGCATTCGAATGAACATTGAGGTTTAAAGTCTACACGCACCTATCGTTACGGTAGAAGGGGGGATAATTATCGGAAGGAAATCGAAAGGAAGGGATCGAATTCAAAACTGACCAACCAGATGCTGAGCAATTATAATCTAAAGTAGACAGCGAAACACGGCCACGTTTATCTTGCCCGCGAAGACTCAGGATTGGAACTCGAGTTCTCGGTGTGCATGGGCCAATCGAATGCTCTACCACCGATTTGGGCGAAATAGGACATGAAACAGTGTTCCTTCTCTTTCAAAATAGGCCTAATTTGACTTGCGACAGGTGCTGTACAATTTTTGTAGCTGTTCTGATCCCCAGCAAACTATTTTCTTTTTAATTAAAGGTTAAAGGGACCCATTTTGACCCCGTCCCTTCACATATCCTTTCAACATTCACAGTGAGTGTTGTCCCATTGAAAAAATAAGCTTACAACAACAACAAACTCTTTCGAAAGACTAATTTGTTGGTTTTTTATGGAGCTAAAATTAGCAAAGCGGGTTTATAGACAGTACGTACTCGGGTGGGGGGTTGGAGGGGGGAAATCCTCATAAGAGTTTCCATTTTAGGTTGGTAAAATAGACTCTATACCCAACCTTATACACCAAAGACGCATTTTTCAAGTCGCATGGTTCACTCAGAAATAGGGTCACACGGCTATAGTATCGGTGTACCGTTAAAACAGGAGAAATAGCTCCCTTTTAGAACCACAATGAAAAAATTTAAACTGTAGCGGTTGATTTCAAGAAAAAAGGTAAGTGACTGGTCTAGCGAAGAAGATAGCAGATTGATAGAACAGATTAGGAACTAGAAAGAACGCATGAAAATGACAAAAACAGTAGTAATTTAAAGCATTACATTTCTACAAAGTGGGGATACTATTTATATAGAAAACCCCGGCACCCCAACGGGGTTACCTACAGGCATGAGAAGAAAAAAAAAGCTGGAGTTATATCTGTGCGTGCAAATCGACCATTTACACTCCCAGCGACTTCGCTTTTGTTCTCACCCTGTTGTGAAGTTTGACGCCATAACGACTTCATAGTATGGGGCTCGCGAGGTCACTCCATAATAATGAGAGCAGGTCGGTTTTCTGTTTGTGTGTGTGTGTTTGTGTTTGTTTGTTTGTTTGTTTGTTTGTTTGTTTTAAAGCTGCGTACAAGCTTATTTGAGAACTTTCACTTCAGTAACGTAGTTTTTTTTTAAACTCTTGTATGAAAATGCTATAGTTTCGAAAATATGACCCTAGACTCGCTTTAAACTGTAAATGTATTTGCACTCGAATAAACCAACCAGATAAGAAAGGCTATTATGCAGGAGTTCCATTGAACATTAAATTTGATCCGTTTTTACAGGCGATGAACTTTTAAGTTCAGGCTTCATGCGAAGAAAAAAAAAAAAAAAAGTTCGTGTCCATGCGCGAACGAGCGTTGACTTGCCACGTATTTGTGTTTGTGTATGTGCGTATGTGTGCGCGCGCGTTTGTGTGTGTGTGAGTGCGCGCGCCCTTTTGTGTGTGCTGCCATTGTGATGTTAATAAGGTCTTGAACATAGTCAGTTGACATGCTCACTATGAAGACAGAGAAAATAAGATGATTTACATACAATAGCAGCCAAAATATGATGTTTGTTGTTCTCTAGAAATGTATTGAATGTTTCTTTAAAAAATATATATATATTTATGTTCCTTCTATGTTTGAGTAACAATAAAATCGACTATAATGTTAAATTATATATAGACATTTGTTCTATTTCTAGCCTATTTACAACGTAGAGTCTCTTTTTAATAGTCGGCTTTGTTGGTAGTATAGAATACTTCCTTGATACTGAAATAGCACAATGTGATCAACATATGAAATTGCGAACAAATGAATATACCTATAACCTACATTATCCAAGTTGGGTGCCTGTAGCGCATCTTTCCTAGGAAAGAGGAAGATAGCAAACAGCCATACCACAGGCGCTCGCGTGTCCAGATACAAGCGCTTATGAGCCATATGTAGGGCATTGTGTGCTATTTACCGCTTTGCTATCGTGATCCCCTACAGACATCCAGCTGGTGGAATAATACCCGGGCGTATGAATAAAACGAAAATAAAACGAAGAATACAAAGCATGGACATGGGGTGCTACAGAAGACTTCTGGGCATTTCCTATACCAAACACATCATCAACTACGAAGTCCGAAAGACCATCACACAAGCCATTGGACTACACGATGACCTGCTCACAGTGGTGAAAAAACGGAAACTCCGATGGTATGGCCACGTCTTGCAAAGACCATCCTGCAAGGCACAGTGCAAGGAGGTAGAAGAAGAGGGAGACCGAAAAAGAATTGAAAGGACAACATTCGAGAATGGACTGGTTTGACACTGAGCGAAACAATCAGGGTTGCTGAGGACAGGGAAAGATGGAGTATGCTGGTTAAACGATCAACTGTGGTGCCCCTACGACCTCCGAGTTACGGGATAGGATACTGATAGGATAGGATAGGATAGTATGAACAAATTATAAGGTGAAATGCCAATGAAGTGAAGTCGAGGGTTGCAAATTTCCTTATGGAAACGCGGGCAAGATTCGGGTGTTATTTTATTATTTACTGGGTATACCATTACAGAGGAAAATGAACTTCGCTGCAGATTTCGCCGTCTGTGGATTTACACAAATTTATGATATTTACACTGAACGCACTTTTCATTTTTTCCGCGGAAGGAATTTTATTGGGAATTTGCCAATCAAAGTACCCTCTATAAATACACATTTTGGATGGTGCAATAGCACAGCAGTCTGGCCCCACGCTAGATAATATTTCGTGAAGTGAGACGGGTGAGTGCCGGTAACAAGAACACATCCAGCATGCACTTGGTCCTTCTCCCCTATCCCTGGCTGGCCAGGATAATGCTCAGTTGTCCGGGCATCAGACCATGCGCCCAAAGGCTGCGGGTGGGCGTCTCGGGCGGTTTGAGTTTTTGATTGATTGATTGATTGATTGTTGCTTTAGGTCCAGCGGACTCTTCCGAGCCAAATCAGGACCGGACAACCCCCAATCCGCATAAAAGATCTGCCGAAACAACCCTAGTGGGAAAATTTAATGCCCTCCACCGGCCAGTCACTTTACAATAAAGACATCCCACGCAGGGGACGGCTGAGGCTTTACCCTAACTACTCGAACCCCCGGTTACAAAAACAAAATAGAATACAAACATTATAAATCATCAACACAACACATACATATAAAATGCCTATAGTGCTAAATAATACAATCATAGGAAGCCCTAGTGACCACCCGGCAGAAAGCGTCCAACACTCCCAAGCTGATCCAACAGACCTCATACACAAACAAGGAGTCTTGTCCAGGAAGAGTTTTCAAGAAATAAGGTAGGTGATTGGTCTAGCGAAGAAGAAGATAGTATAGCAGATTGATAGAACAGAGCAGGAATGAGAAAGAGCAAATGAGGAAGACAGCGACAGTGGGAATTTAAAGCACTAAATTTCCAGAAAGTGGGGATACTATTTATACTGAAACCCCCGGCACTCCAACGGGGGGAGTGGGGGTGGGGGGGGAACTGTTGCCGCAGTGAGTCAGTCATGCCTACAAAGGCAAGACAGGCGAGTCTGGTCAAGTACGGCGAGATAAGTGCGCTATAAAAATCCTCAATAATAATAATAATAATAATAATAATAATAATAATAATAATAATAATAATAATAATAATAATAATAATAAAGCGATGGGCAGCAGATGGGAACAACGCCCTCGTTAAGCTGAACCAGAGAAAAGAGAGCTCTCGAACGTCTCGCTCTCTGTGACGAGATGACTAGTTTTACTCTGCCTATTTATTGTTTAGCCTGTTTAGTCATTGTAACCTTAGAAAGTTAGTGTATTACACAGCAGCCGATTACAGTATAGGAGGTACACACACTGCGAGCTTGACGCAGGCAGTTAGTGACGTCAGCACTGTGTGCCTTGAATCTGAAAGTTTTAACCAATGAGACGCAGGCAGAGCGGTTAGAGCCGGTTCTGACTGGGTCAAAACCTAGCATAGCTTAAGTCAGTGCTACAAAAGACACCGAAGTCTACACAGCTAGACCGGAGCAGAGAACTATCTTCACTCATAGACCAGGAAACAGGACTTTAGAATCTTAGAATTCTAGCAAGTAGCCACGAGGCCTGACTTTGTCAAACAGGTAAATGAACATACTTCTGTTTCATCGTGATATATTTATATTATTGTTGAAATTATGTTTGTAGAATTTGCCATGCATAGATGTGAATTGTTAATCCGAATTTGCGTGACCACGTGGCGAAACACGACCGGTTGCGCCGCCATGTTGTATACCTGATGGAACCACTGTTGTTGAACCTATATGTATGTTTGCTGACCAGTGGCTGTACCAGTGAATGTTTATATTATTATTAATTCTGTATGTGTGTAGTTAGCCACGATTGATATTTATGTATGTATAGGAAAGTAGAGTTGAGATTCCTGTGGACCGCGGACGTAGCAGAATGTTCGTCGCTTATGTATAGAGATGTGGAGCTATCACTGAGGGCTACTTTGGCTTTCAGTGAGACGCTCTGCACAAACCGATTATTCAGGGTTGTGCAGAATTTCGTCTCTTATATTACAGACGAGCAGGCGAGCTATCCCGTGCGCCCAACTCCACAGGAAAACCAAGTTGGCTGTTTAGCCCCTACAGCACAAGGCTGAGGGAGCAACCCTGGAAAACCCCCTGCAAGACCCCACAGCTTGGCAAGGGACCAAACTACACGACGACACCGCGTGTACCAGAAGCTACCTCAACGAAGGACTTCAAACACACCACACTGCAGTTAAGTGACACGGAAGAAGTGCACCCAAACTGATAGCAAAAGGACCACAGTAGTCCACTCTTCAGAACTGTAGTAAAACGGACCACAGTAGTCCAATCTTCATGAAATCTAGCAGCCAGTGCCCGATGAAGACATAACAGCTGCATAGACTATCAGCGATCGAATTATTTGCATTGACTTATGACATTTTAAGGTAGATTAGCACATCGAAGATCTTGTATAGAGTAGAAGAAATAAATGTGTGATTTTTAACTGTTATCAAGTGGCTGTACTACATATGATTCATAGCCGTGTGAAAGCTAGTGTGACAGTGATCTTTTACCATTTTTCTATCTATCTCTGTATCCCAGCCTTAACACAGACCGAGCTAAACAAATAAATTTATTAAAGTAATTCAGCGGGTGACTAACTAGCAGTTCCCATCGAATAAAGCGTGAAGGTTACAGCATTCCATTGTGCAGAGCCCAGTAACCCATAAAACCCCCGTGACACTCTCCTCAACGAGCGAAACAAGGTGGCGGGATCACCTTTACCGTGTACCTAAAAATTCAGCAGCTTACCAATCAGTTCAAATCTGGAAAACCCTACACACACCAAACAAAATGGGCTTAGTGAGAGGATAAAGATATGATACGATTTACAATGAAGTAGTACTGAGAGTATTTTAAAGTGTTATCCAATTCATTGTTATTGTGATTATTTACTATTAATTACGGTTGGGGGTGGGGGAGGGTGTCGGATAGCGCAGTGGTTGGAGCACTCGCTACTGTGTCGCAAGTTAAGCACCGTCCAGTGCGGTTAGCACTTGGACGGGTGACCGCAAACCGTGAAGCGACAAATAACAACGCCCCCAGTTGACTCAACTGGGACTGAGTACCTACTCTCTTAAGGGTGGGGAAGGTAAAGCAGCGAGGGAGAGAGATGGGCATCACCCTCATTACGCTGGCCCAAGATAAGTGTGATCTCCAACATCACGCTCCCCTACGGCCACAAGGCTATGGGATTACCTTTACCGTTTCACCTACGGTTGTCTATAGTTACGTTTATGTGCATTGTATGTCTTTTGATGTTTTATGCGCTTTGAGCAGATATTTTGTCTGATATGTGCGCTTTACAAATAAAACTATTATTATTATTATTATTAAAGTCCCCGGACACAGATGCATATAGGGGAGGTTTACAATGAAGTCCATTCATTTTTGTTTTAATCAGTCAGATTGGTGCATCTGACCTTTTAAACGGGCTTCTAAATAGTATGCTAGTAACAGCGGTAGTACACGTGCACCTTTCGCGCTGCTCTCCAGATTTCCCCTTCTCTCTCTCTCTTTCTCTCTCTCTCTCTCTCTCTCTCTCTCTCTCTCTCTCTCTCTCTCTCTCTCTCTCTCTCTCTCTCTCTCTTTCTGTCTCTCTCCTTCTCTAAGTCTTTCGGTGAGTCTCGGCCATGTAGTTTTCGTTCATCACCACCTGCGCATCAGCCATACGGTATTCATGTGCTAGCACCTCGGACGTTCTGTGTAGATATATAGCAAGCATTCTTACAGCTCTGCTCTGTGGGTTCGGGCAAATAGAATAGACCCAACGTTTCCCGGCGTGTCGTAAGAGGCGACTAACAGGGGTGATGTTAGCACGGCATCACTGGGCGAAAGTCTTCTACACAGAATTCACCGGCCAGGGCGGAGGAACCTCACGTTACTACAGGTTCAACGACCACGTGCTCAGGGCCAAGGCGAGCCACACTGTATTCGTGGATTTCGGCTGTGGCCAACAGCCTGGAGAGGATTGGGCCCTGCCAGGTCTTTTTTGCCCAAGACACACTACATGATGACACAATCCACTAATTCCATACCGGATCGGTCGTCGCCCGGGCCGTCACCCGGCACAAGGACCGCGCCTTCCGTTGGCCACCAGGACGGAGGTGTTAAGTATGCTACTGATGGACAATATAGCAAGATCCGCACGAGAAACAACATCGTCATAGGAACCTGGAACGTCAGGACCCTAACTGCGGAAGGAAAATTAGAAGAACTGGCCCACGAGCTGGACCACTATCGATGGAACGTTCTAGGTATCAGCGAACTGCGCTGGAAAGGCCTAGGTGAAACAACGACTGACAAAGGCCACAAGCTCTATTTCAGCGGTAGAGATGACAGGCACGAACACGGCGTTGGATTCTTGGTCCACAAGAACATTCTAGCCACTGTCATGGGTTGCCGCCCAGTCTCCAGTAGACTCATTACCATCCGTCTGAGAGCAACCCCTTTCAACATTACCATCATCCAGGCCTATGCCCCAACATCAGACTATGAAGACAGCGAAGTGGAGGATTTTTATGAAAATATACAGGCGGTCCTTGACCAAGTGCCGAAGAAGGACATAGTCATAGTGCAAGGCGACTGGAATGCCAAGGTTGGCCAAGATGCGCACCGCAACTGGGGAGACACATGCGGACCCCACTGCAACAACGAGACAAATGACAGGGGTCTGAGGCTATTGGAGTTTGCCAGATACAACAATCTGGTACTGGCAAACACGCTTGGTCTCCACAAAAAATCCAGACGATGGACATGGCACAGTCCCGGCGGGGAACATCACAACCAGATCGACTACATCATGGTCAAGAAACGCTTCAGATCAAGCATCAACATTGGCAGGACACGCACTTTTCCAGGAGCAGACATTGGAAGTGACCACGATCTCGTGATGATGTCTTTCCGGCTCCATTTGAAGAGAGTAAATACAGCAAAGTGCACTAGGCTGAAGTTCGACCTGGACAAACTGCAAGACCCGGAGGTGGCAAAAATATTTCAGGCCACAATTGGAGGGAAATTTGCACCACTGCTTATTCTGGGGGCAGGCGAAGTAGATGTCAACACCATGACCAATACCTTCAACTCAGCTGTAACAGATGCCGCCACTGAGATCCTTGGCAAGCACCGACCAAAGAAGAAGCCGTGGATCACACCTGAACTTTTGGATCTGTGTGATAAACGAAGAGAGTTAAAAAAGAAAAAGAACACCTCACAGGGAGCTGATGTCTACCGAAAAATCAACAATGACATCCGAAAAGGCATGCGCACAGCAAAGGAGAACTGGATAGAAGATCAATGCCAGGAAATAGAGAACAATCTGAACAAGAACAACAGCAAGAAGGCCTACCAGACTGTGAAGCGGCTGACAAGTGTTAAACAGCCCAAAGTCTCCACTATCCAAAGCAAGTCTGGCATTTGCCTTACAGAAGAACAAGAAGTCTTGGACAGATGGACAGAGTACTGCTCTGACCTTTACAACCATACACCAAATGGAGACCCATCAGTTCTAGCATGTCCCGAGAGCAGAGAAGAAGAAGAAATCCTCCCAATTCTCCGGGAAGAAGTTGAGGCAGCAGTGCAATCGCTGAAGAAAGGGAAGTCAGCGGGAGTGGACAACATACCAGCGGAACTGCTACAAGCAGGAGGAGAAGCGATGACTGATGCTCTCACCACTATCTGTAACAAGATCTGGCAGAATGGGGAATGGCCTACACCATGGACCCAGTCGCTTGTCATCACTCTTCCTAAAAAAGGTAACCTTCAGGAGTGTGAAAATTACCGCACCATCAGCCTCATCAGCCATCCCAGCAAGGTCCTCCTGAAAATAATACTCAACAGGTTGAAACCACAAGCTGAACAAATCATAGCTGAAGAACAAGCAGGATTCATGGCAGGGCGAAGTACCACTGAACAGATTTTCAACCTCAGAATAATCTGTGAGAAATACCTACAGCACCAACAACATCTATATCATGTGTTCATAGACTTCAAGAAGGCATTTGACCGAGTCTGGCATGCAGCTCTATGGGCAACCATGAAAGTGTACAACATCAGCCCTAAAATCATAGAAGTCATCAAAAGCCTGTATGACAAGGCTACCAGTGCAGTCCTCCATAACAGCGTCATCGGGAACTGGTTCAGAACAACAATCGGTGTGCGTCAAGGATGCCTACTCTCTCCAACACTCTTCAACATCTTCCTAGAGCGCATCATGTCAGATGCTCTTGCAGATCACGAAGGCACAGTCAGCATAGGGGGCAGAGCAATCTCCAATCTTCGTTTTGCGGATGATATTGATGGATTGGCTGGAGAGGAACAAGAACTTGAACAGCTTGTACAGAGGCTTGACACCACCTCCAGAGCTTATGGAATGGAAATAAGTGCAGAGAAGACCAAAATGATGACCAACAACACCAATGGCATCAACACGGACATCAAAGTACAAGGCCAATCCCTCAACACAGTGCACAGCTTCAAATATTTAGGAGCCATTGTGTCAGACAATGGGTCTCGACAGGAAGTCCTCTCCAGGATCGCACAAACAACTGCTGCCCTGACAAGGTTGAAGCCCATTTGGAAAGACAGAACCATCAGTCTACATTCCAAAGTAAGACTGCTGCGATCTCTGGTCATCTCCATCTTCCTATATGCTTGCGAAGCATGGACCCTCACAGCAGATCTCCAACGAAGAATACAAAGCATGGAGATGAGGTGCTACAGAAGACTTCTGTGCATTTCCTATACCCAACACATCACCAACGTTGAAGTCCGACAGACCATCACACAAGCCATTGGACAACACGATGACCTGCTCACAGTGGTGAAGAAACGGAAACTCCGATGGTATGGCCACGTCACCAGATCATCAGGCCTTGCAAAGACCATTCTGCAAGGCACAGTGCAAGGAGGTAGAAGAAGGGGGAGACCGAAAAAGAGGTGGGAGGACAACATTCGAGAATGGACTGGTTTGACACTGAGCGAAGCCATGAGGGCTGCTGAGGACAGAGAAAGATGGAGTATGCTGGTTAAGCGATCATCTGTGGTGCCCCTACGACCTTCGGGTTATGGGACAGGATAGGATAGGATTCTTACAGCAGATGATTCTTCTCTGCTAAGCTATATTATTTGGTTAGCTTCAAGGCAAGCCTGTTTATAGTATATAGTGTGCGGAGCTGAGCTCCTAAACGACTAGACCATTATGTTGCACCCCTGTGATACGCTACTCGGGCGATGTAATGCTATGAAAGGCTCTCAGCTTGAGCAGTTTCACGGGCACACAGCGTAAATGAGACTTGCTGAGTAATCTAATAATAATAATAATAATAATAATAATAATAATAATAATAATAATAATAATAATAATAATGTTCGTCATTAGTAAGGCGCCTTAGCCTAAGGATCAAGGCGCTGGCCGATACAGGATCTAACTCAAACCGCCGAGACGCCCACCCGCAGCCTTTTGGGCGCATGGTCGGACGCCCGGACAACTGAGCATTATCCTGGCCAGCCAGGGATGGGGGAGAAGGACCAAGTGCATGCTGGGTGTGTTCTTGTTACCGGCACTCACCCGTCTAAGACATGAGCGTCAGAATCTTTAAAGTCCGTTATGATGGAATGTATGCGACACAGACTAGACCTCGGTTTATACTCTCATCCGAAGGAGTAGGAAAACAGGAGTAAAGTTTCTTTCCCAGGGACACAACACAATGGCCCGGCCAGTCTCGTATTATGTCGTAGTAGTAGTAGTAGTAGTAGTAGTAGTAGTAGTAGTAGCAGTAGTAGTAGTAGTAGCATTATTATTATTATTATTATTATTATTATTATTATTATTATTATTATTATTATTATTATTATTAGTATTATTATTATTTACATTTCGAAACGCATCATCTTGACAGTTCTAAGCGTGTACATGTCAGAATAACGGCGATTCTACCTTGCTACACACACACACACACACACACACACACAGGCGCGCGCGCACACACGCACGCATACACAAACAAAACGTCACATATAAGCGTACGACGCAGTATTAACAGGTTTAAATTAACAAATCCCGTTCCTCTCTGGATACAAACAGTCATGTCAGAAACTATATAACCTTATAGTTCTCTCAAATGTCAGGAAAAGTATTTTGAATAAAATCCAAATCGAAGATAATATTCCAAATCGAAGTTGATTTTCCAAATCGAAGATAATGTTCGGACAATACTTCAATACTTCGGTGACGATACTCCTCAAATTATGATTAGTCCATGAAGTTAACTTAAACATCCCTCCAAAAAATACTACAGCAAGCTGAAACAAACAAAAATGACGTTCTTTTGTAATCAGTCGCCTTGTTGGTCGTTATTTGTTCTACATTCCAAGGTAAGAATGCTGCGCTCCCTTGTCATCTCCATCTTCCCATACGCTTGCGAAACATGGACCCTCACAACAGATTTACAACGAAGAATACACAGCATGGAGATGAGGTGCTACAGAAAACTTCTGGGCATTTCCTATACCCAGCACATCACCAACGACGAAGTCCTCCAACAGACCATCACACAAGCCATTGGACAACACGATGACCTGCTCAGAGTGGTGAAGAACGGAAACTCCGTTGGTATGGCCACGTCACCAGATCATCAGGCCTTGCAAAGACCATCCTGCAAGGCACAGTGCAAGGGGGTAGAAGAAGAGGGAGCCCGACAAAGATATGGGAGGACAACATTCGAGAATGGACTGGTTTGACACTGAGCGAAGCCATGAGGGTTGCTGAGGACAGAGAAAGATGGAGTACGCTGGTTAAACGATCATCTGTGGTGCTCCTACGACCTCCGAGTTACCGGATAGGATAGGATTAGTAAAAATAAATATTAAAAATTCTATAAACAATTATGCAAAATTAACAATTAATATTCTAAATACACATATCGGACAACAAATAAACAAACACCACCAACTCCATGACCTAACGGTCGATGGTCCTATCTCGGATACTTCACCTCAGAAACTGCTCGTGGTGAGTCAAACTAAATGTCTCGCTGTACCCGGCAGTGCAGCGGTGCGTTACATTACATGATTATTGCTTATGATTATTAGGTCCAGCGGACTCCTTCGAGCCAAATCAGGACCATCAGCGGTGCGTCCGGCAGACCATCCTGAATAACCTTACAGCTGCACCGGCAGCGCAAATCCATCTAACTTTAACACACACACACAAAATAAATAAATAAATAAATTTGAACAATCTCGGTGCTTATTAACCCGTCTTGTACACCATCAGACTTGTCAGATCCCGTGACGACTTTCTTCTTCCTACGTCGCTTTTTGTGTGTGTGTTTGTTGTTGTTGTTTTAAAAAAATCACTAATGACGTAGTTCCTCTTAGAGAGAATTCCGAACAATACATATAGGCCTATATTTAAGTTCAAGACACTATATTACCCAATGAATTCAAAAATACATAGGATTTTGTTTTGGTGATGCGGTAAAACATTCAGTCCCTTTGCAACAACAAACAACCTACCACTGGACATTACAACATTAAAATACTCTGTAAGTTATTTAAGGAATAAAGCACAGGCGCGCGCCCACTCGCAACCCCCACACGCATACGCATACTCACGCATACCCGCATGGGTATCTAAATTAAAACATAATGAGATAAAATACATTAAAGAATCAGAATTGCACCACTAACACATTATCGCAAATAATAAATTGGCGTTTAAGAAACTAAAAACCAAATTTACATTTAGTAATTACGCATATTAAGCCTATATTATTTTATTTTGTGACAGTCCCCAATGAAGATATTTCAATCAAAAGTTGACATTATCACACTGCCATATATTTCTATGGTGAGGTGATTTGTCTGTCTGGAACACCGTCCTCCGCTCTCTACAGGAGGAGGACGGACCACTGTTGAGATCAAAGTGCTATAGGTCCTATGTTTCTACATCATCATCCCGCGTTCTGTAACGGAAAACCTTTTCCTACAGTATTTTAAAGGGTCCCATGCGGTTCGAAGACTTTGTTCACTTTTGGCGAAAACGCTTCCTCCACCCCCCCACCCCCCCACCCCTTAGCACTAAAATTCGCATTTGTTTAACTTGTGGATATTCTTTTTCCTGTTTGTGTTGTGTCTTTGCATAATTTGTTGGTGTCTCGGTTTTGTTTCAATTCTTGTCGTGTGCATGCATGTCGGTGTTGGCGTTGCGTGTGGATGCGCGAGAGCTTCGGTGTGAACTGATGTCATTAGATAAAAGCGCTATATAAACACACTTATTATTATTATTAGCGGATAGCGCAGTGGTTGGAGCACTCGCTACTGTGTCGCAAGTTAAGCACCGTCCAGTGCGGTTAGCACTTGAATGGGTGACCGCAAAACGTGAAGCGACAAATAACAACGCCCCCAGTTGACTCAACTGTGACTGAGTACCTACTCTCTTAAGGGTGGGGAAGGTAAAGCAGCGAGGGAGAGAGATGGGCATCACCCTCAATACGCTGGCCCAAGATAAGTGTGATCTCCAACATCACGCTCCCCTACGGCCACAGGCTTTGGGACTACCTTTAGCTTACCTATTATTATTATTATTATTATTATTATTATTATTATTATTATTATTATTATTATTATTATTATTTGTCAATACCGTACATTATGCCATGACAAAAGTGGGTTTTCGTGGCTCAAACCATCTAAGGTTTAATTTTCCATTTATGATTTTGACAAGGGACTGATTCCCATTGTTTAACCGTACCCCAACGTCAAGCCGTGTGCTCTTTGACCCTATTTTTGAATGATCTACGCCGCTTCAACAGTGCGCCTTTGTGGTCTGAGGTATGACAGGGTCTATGATATCAAACCTAAAACCCAAAATAAACTCTGCCGGGAAACTTTTGTTATGGGTTATGCCTCTTACCGGCTTTCGGTAGATGCTATTTTTAGCTCAAGAACGGGGGTAGCGGTCGCTATTCATAAGCATAAAACCTACGGAATTTAGTGATTTAAAACAAAAAATCAAAACAATACTTTGGAAAGAGATTTTTTTTTTGTTTTTTGTTTTAAGCTTATTTATACAGTGGGACAACTCTCACTGTGACTGTTAACAAGACCTGTGGAGAGGGGTGCGGCGTGCTCAAAGTGGGTCCCTTTAACTTAGGTTGCAAAAGCCCCCCCCCCCCTCCCCCCCCAAAAAAAAAGATACGTAAAAAGAAAACTTTCAGTATATGTGTACATGTATGGCTTTGGCGCGAACAGTAAAAATATTTTTTTTTAAACAGTCTGCCTTGAAGATGTCTGCGATATCTCAGTCCCCCACAATCGCTTCCTGCATCCTGTGAAATGTAAACCCCCCTCGCAATTTCAGTGCAAATGCACTCTCCCATCTTGCCAGGCTGTCTCCAAGCCTACCACCAACCCCTCCCTCTACCTACCTCCCACACTCACCTCAGTAAGCCACCAGGGTCCGTATTCAGAAAAGGCAATACCCGCTGGTAATTTAACTTGAGGAGGGGGTAAAATCTTTACCTTCCGCTGGTTTGGACTTGTCTGGTATTCAGAGAAGTTGAGACTGCCCTGCCACTCGGCCAAACGGCCGATAATTTTACCGACGCTGCCCCCTTCCAATAACTCGTACCCTTGCCGAGGTAAAAATAGCGAATGCAATATTATTGTTTTCGCAATGATTTTGCATCGGAGACGAAGGAACAACGTCTTTCGGAACAGATGAAATCCTCTAAATATACTTGATGATGTAGAATTTACTAGGAAAATATTTTGATTTCGAAGAAGCGACAGGAAATTTAATCGTTATCGTGCGAATTGTGGATGAAGTAGGAGAGGAGTTGCAACATGCGAACCGGTGTGACATCCTCACAGTTCCTAGTATCTTAGTATCTGGGAGCGAATGGGAGCATTCTGATTGGTCGACGCGTTACAAAATTCGACGCATGCGCACAGTGCTATCATAGTCTTCGTAAGGGTTAGGGTTAGGGTTTGGGTTAGAGTTAAGAGTTTAGGGTTAGGGTTAGGGTAATGCCGCCTAAGAACTTCGTGAAAAAGCCGGCCAGACATGACCTGGCGCATGCGCAAATGCGCTCGGATAAACTAGGAGACCCGGAACTTGAAGGACGTGACACCGGCGTCGTCACTTCTTCCTTCACTGCTACAGCTGTGTGTAGCACTAGGTTTCCAGTTCAATGTATCACTGCGCCAGTAAAATTGCCGTACAATACTTTTTTAAAATAATAGATTAATAACCAAAGCGAAGTACGAAAGTAAAATATTTTTGGTTTCCACTTTTAATTCTGATTAAACGAAATATTTTTGATGGGAAAAGTTGCTTTTTCCTTCGTGTGATCCGTCGTCTGCTGTGGAAACTGTTGTGTCGTTGAAATCGAAGAGCGCATGCGTAATAGAGGAGGATTTAAATTTAGCTCGAAGTAGGCCTTTATGAATACCGAAATAAGTTTACCGGCAGTTTTTCTCCAACCCTAAGATAAGAAAACATTACCGCAAGGTTACCTCGAGACAAACAACCTATCGAAGGGTTTGCAAGTGGTGTTTTTTGTTGTTGTTGTTTTCTGAATACGTACTCAGTCCAAAACCCCAACCCACAACAAAAAGCTTTTCGACCACTCACATCCTTGTTAGAATAATTAGGACAGGATTTTTTTTTTTTTAGCATTAAAACAAAAACAACAAAGAAACGTTTTGGAAACTTTTATTCAGTTACCCACGCTGGCAAAATTCGGGATGCTTTCTCAGCGCCACCCAGGACAAGAGGGAGGGTGGTTGGGTGGGGAAACAGGACCTGTCCGAGCAATGCCGGTATCACTTCGTCAAAGTTCCGAGTGTCTTACTTTAGACGGGCGCCTTTGCGCATGCGCCAGGTCAAGTCGGGCCGGCTTTTTCACGATGTTCTTAGGCGGCGTAACCCTAACCCACACCCTAACTCTAACCCTAACCCTAATTCTTACTAAACAACGATAGCACTGTGCGCCTGCGTCGAATTTTGTAATCATCGTCATCATCACCATCATCGTCGTCGTCATCATCATCGTCATCATCATCATTAGCATCGCCATCATCATCGTCACCATCATCATCGACATAATCGTCATCCTCATCATCGTCATCCTCCTCCTCATCGTCGTCGTCGTCGTCATCATCATCATCATCATCATCATCATCATCATCATTATCATCATCATCATTATCATCATACCAGTCTTAAAAAAAAAACAAAAAAAAAACACCAGAAGTAATAAATCAATCTTGTCGGCACAGATTAGTCACTTCCTTGTTAGAATAATTACGTGTATCCAATTATTTTCTATCTAGTATCGGGAATGGTCAGTGCAGGCTGCGATCATGCCCTAAAGCCTGGCGTAGCCTTTCAGATAACACACACACACACGCACACACACACACACACACACACACACACACACATTAAAGGGACCCACTTTGACCACGTCCCCCCCCCCCTCAGATTCCTTTTAACATGCACAGTTAGTGTTGCCCACCCCCTGAAAAAGTAAGCTTATAAAAAAAAAACTCTTTCGAAATTATAGATATTTTTGAAATAAATAAATTCCGTAGTTTTGTGTGCCTATTAATAGCAACAGCCGTGGGCTAGCTGCCACCTACATTCTGGAACTAAAAATAGCAGCTAACAAAGCCGGTAAGAGAAAGTATCCGTCAGAACAATTGCTAGTGAAATTTTTCGTTTTAGGTTGCTAAAATATACCCTACATTACCCCAGACACCATTAAAGACGCATTCTTTAAGCCGCGTGATTTGTTCCAGAAATATGGGCCAAGGTGGCGCGGCTGTACCGCTAAAAGCAGGGGAAATAACCTTCTGTCAAAACCGACTTGAAAACTTCAAACTTTAGCGGCTGGTTTGAGCAACGAAAGCCCGCTTTATCATTGTTTAGTGTGATAACAATGCGACTTTTTGGGTAAACCCATTTTGGCCAAAAGTAAACAAAGCCTTGGAATTGGGGCCCTTTAAGGAAGGACACAATAATGGAAGGCAGGATACCGCTTGTATACGTGTATATTGGCGGTATAATTATTTAAAGCTGGTTGAAATTCTTTCACGCTCGTTCATTCAGTCATTCGAACAATCTTTGTGTGTAACAAGCATGGAGAGCGACTATCGGAGACTCAATAAAAACAAGCAAACAAACGAACATTATTTTTACGGTAAACCCGTTAGAAGTGGTATAACTTGGTCACTCACCTAGAAAAAAACAAACGATTAATAATAATAATAATAATAATAATAATAATAATAATAATAATAATAATAATAATAATAGTAATAATAATAATAATAACAATAATAATAATAATAATAATAATAATAATAATAATAATAATAATAATAATAATAATAATAATAAAAAAAGGTAAAGGTAGTCCCATAGCCTTGTGGCCGTAGGGGAGCGTGATGTTGGAGATCACACTTATCTTGGGCCAGCGTAATGAGGGTGATGCCCAACTCTCTCCCTCGCTGCTTTACCTTCCCCACCCTCAAGAGAGTAGGTACTCAATCACAGTTGAGTCAACTGGGGGCGTTGTTATTTGTCGCTTCACGCCTTAGCGGTCACCCATCCAAGTGCTAACCGCACCGGACGGTGCTTCACTTTCGACACAGTAGCGAGTGCTCCAACCACTGCACTATCCGACACCCATAATAATAATAATAATAATAATAATAATAATAATAATAATAATAATAATAATAATAATAATAATAATAATAATAATAATAATTTTAAAAAAATAATTAAATTAAAAAAAATAATAATATGAACAATGAGGTTTAACGTCTACACCCACCATTGGCGATATGGCAGACGGGGATAACCATCCCAGGGAAAGAGGGGTAGGGACCTGAATCAACACTGAACCACCAAAGCAATCATACTGCTATAATAGACAGTGAAAATGGCCACATTTTATATCGCCCACCACGGGGTTCGAACCTGGGTCATCGGTGTGCCAGGCGAACGCGGTGGGACATAATAATATAATGATGGGCCCTTCTTATATAGCACTCAGAGTAAGCACGTTTCCTGCTGAACTAGTTGCTCTGAGGAGTTGGCTGAGAACAAGGTTCTAACTCAAACTGCCCTAATTTCAGGTGGCATTGTTCTGAGAGATTTTTCTATTGCACAGCGTGCCTCCAACGTTTTATTATTATTATTATTATTATTATTATTATTATTATTATTATTATTATTATTGAGGATTTTTATAGCGCACTTATCTCGCCGTACTTGACCAGACTCTAGGCGCTGGCCGAGAAAGGATCTAACTCAACCGGCCTGAGACGCCCACTCGCAGCCTTTGGGCGCATGGTCTGACGCCCGGACAACTAAGCACAATCCTGTCCTGCCAGGGATGGGGGAGAAGGACCAAGTGCATGCTGGGTGTGTTCTTGTTACCGGAACTCACCCGTCTAGGACATGAGCGTCAGGATCTTTAAAGTCCGCTATGATGGAATGTACGCGACACACAGACTAGACCTCGGTTTATACTCTCATCCGAAGGAGAAGGAAACGGGGGTAAAGTGTCTTTCCCGGGGAAACAACACAATGGCCCGGACAGGGCTCGAACCCGGGACCTTCAGATCCGCAAGCCAAAGCACTACCATTAGACCACCGTGCCTCCAATCTTTTAAACAACGCTTACACAGTGGTTGAGACTGTAGGGAGAAGAAAAGAGGGCCTCGTCTAGTCTCAGATAAGCGGAATGCCAAACAACTGTGTCATGTTCTTCTAGCTCCAGAACTTCTTCATTATTTTGGAGGAGGAGGAGGACTTGCCTCCTCTGCTGGTCTGTAAATAGTCTGCGAGGAGGGGTGAGTGTCTAAAGCCGCCGCAGGTCGTTGGCAGGCTCCGCCTACTCTAGTCCTGCAGGTGTTGCCGTCAGCCCTGCAACCTGTTGGAGTCTGCCGCTGCGGTTGCTGCTGCTTGTGCTGCTGTTGGGTTTTGCCTGTGAAGTGTTTTACCTATTTCTTTCTAAGGAGTTAAATGTATGCAGTTTCGGACGATGCTGTGACTTTTCTCTGTATTGTGTGTGTGTGCGTGTGTGTGTGTGTGCTGTGTGGGTGTGTGGGTGAGTGGGTGGGTGTTTCGTGGGACTTTCTTGGTATGATCAGTGTTCTAGCACTACTGCCTTTGTACATTATTGGTGATGTCGATAAGCGATAAAAGACAGTGATAATATTGACAATGGTGTTACTGTAGTTATGAAGGTGATAGTGATATGCTCCTGTTACACAGTGTTAGAATGTTGCTCCCCACCGTTTGGTTTTGCTTAATGGTAAAAGTGGCACTCTTAAAATCTTACGGTTTTGAATACGGTTTTAAATGCTGGTGTTCTTGCTGCAAAAAATCTTAAGCATTACACTTCAGTCGCTCTGCCCCATTACCTTTAGAATCGATACGACTTGACCTATTGGTGGATGTCCTCTAAATTTTACTTGTTCTCTGTTCACACTCGGTTTTTCATTAATGGTATAACATTGTTATAGTTGTGTCTCTTATAAAAAGTTATAGGTCTATAACTTTACAAGTAATCGCGATGTTGTGAAAATGATGTGTTTTTAATAACTTTTTTGTTTTTTCTACAAATCAAATATATAATATTCAAGACATAGCCGAATCAATCGCTTTGCAAAATTGTCTTATGGTTTTCATTGGCCAAATGGAGTGTTAATACAATACAATACAATACAATACAATACAATACAATACAATACTATACAATACAATGCAATACAATATAACTTTATTGTCTGATGTTCATCACATACAGAAATTTGTCTTTGGCTCGTCATCCGCAAGAAGCGTGCAATATATCTATTTTATATACACAACCAGCAGAGACACATTCATTTCTAATGGCACAACAGCAACCTAAAATTCCAATAAAATACAGACATTCACAATCCAAACCCCACATCAATAATAACTAATAATTTTACATTCACGCAGAGAAAGCACACAAACACACACGCACACACTCCCACACACAAAATAAGATAATGACAGCGCAAGTTGTCTTAAACTATACATATCATGGCCTATACATGATTGTCACGTGGGGTTTATGGGCTCTGCACCATGGAATTATGGACCCTCACGTTTATTCGGTGGGAACTGCTAGTAAGTCACCCTATGAATTACTTTAATAAATTTATTTGTTTAGCTCGTTCTGTGTTAAGGTTGGGGTACAGAAATAGATAGAAAAAAGGTAAAAGAATACTGTCACACTAGCTTTCACACGGCTATGAATCATATGTAGTCCAGCCTTTTGATAACAGTTAAAATCACACATTTATTTCTTCTACTCTATACAAGGTTCTCTAAGTACTAATCTAACTTAAAAAGTCTCTTTCAATGCTAATAGTTCGATCGCTGATAGTCTATGCAGCTGTTCTATCTTCATCGGGCACTCGCTAGTATATCTCATGTAGATTTGGACTACTGTGGTCCGTTTTAGAGTTTCTGAATAGTTGGACTACTGTGGTCCTGTTCTGATCAGTTTAAGTGCACTTGGGATAACACACTTAACTGGCGGGTGGTGCGGTCGAAGTCCTTCTGTGAGGTAGCTTCTGGTCCACCTGTGTCGTTGTGTAGTTGGGTTCCCTGGCCACGCTGTGGGGTCTGACAGGGAGTTTTACCGGGTCGCTCGTTCCGACTTGTGCGGTAGAGGTTCCTCAACCAACTTGTTTCTGTGGAGTGGGGTTCACAGGATAGCTCGGGATAGCTCGGGATAGCTCGCCTGCCCGTCTGTAATATAAGAGACGAAATTCTGCACAACCCTGAATAATCGGTTTGTGCAGAGCGTCTCACTGAAAGCCAAGTAGCCCTCAGTGATAGCTCCACATCTCTATACATAAGCGACGAACATTCTGCTACTTCCGGGTTCCACTGGAATCTCACTCTAAATTCCTATACATACATAAATATCAAACGTGGCTAACTATACACATACAGAATTAATAATATTATAAACATTCAGTGGTACAGCCACTGGTCTGCAAACATACAGATAAGTTAAACAACAGTGGTTCCGTATGGTATGCAACATGGCGGCGTAACCGGTCGTGTTTCGCCTCGTGGTAGGCTCTTCCACATGGTCACGCAAATTCGGATTAACAATTCACATTTATGCATAGCAAAGTCTTCAAACATAATTTCAACAATACTACACATATATCACGATGAAACAGAAGGGTGTTCATTTACCTGTTTGACAAGTTCAGGCCCGTGTGACTTGATAGAATTCTACGATTCCTAAGTCCTGCTTCCTGGTCTAAGTGTAGAGAGATTTCTCTGCCAGCTTTCTAGCTGTTAACACTTCGGTGTATTACTCCCAACTGACCAAAAATGTGTTAGGCTCGGACCCAGTCAAACTGGCTCGAACCGCTTTGCGTAAGCTCTCATTGGGTAAAATGTTCATATTCAAAACTCAAGTGCTGACGTCACTGCGCTGTGTGTGTGGCTCAGGCTCGCAGTGTGCTGTAATTTACTTGCTACTGTGTACTGTACTAACTCTCTACTGTTACAAAGGCTACACAATGCTAAATAGTCGATAGGAAGAGTTTAAACTAGCCAATTCGTGACAATGATTATAATGGCAGTACTTAAAAGGTAGAGGTATGACTAGAACATTCTAAATTCACCTATACATAGATGACAGTAAACAACCAATTACATAATACAGTGCAGTAGCAACATTCTTAAAACAAATTAGTAATGAAATACACAACAAAGGCACAACTTAACAGGTTGACTATCTCAAAATCTCGACTCAAATTGATATCGCGCACCAATCACAGAAGACGATGTTTCTAGCAAGCTGTGGAGTATTTAAGTCGTAAAAATACAGGGCCTACTTTGACCCATTCACCAATCCCAGTCTTCTATGCTTTCTCTGCCAATGGCTGAAAAACCAAACGGTCTTCTGGTATTTTTTATGACGCGCTGAAACACCAAGGTTTTATTCCCAAACCGTCACTAATTCACAAAAACTGCAGCGACAATTATCCCAACGAAAGGGGGAGTCAAAAGAGTACATGAACCGATTGAATCAGCAAATGAAACTGGCATTTTTTTTCATTGGTTGCCTAAGCTAAAGTTGACTGAAGACTAGGCCTACATCTTGAACGAATCGGAGACGAATCAATGAATCAAACTGGAATTGTTTTTCACTGGTCAAGTTTGGTTGAAACACCTGTCGTGGGTCACGTTCTGCTGTTCATTTTTCTTTACTTTGTGCATGTGTGTGTGGGCGGGTGGGTGAGGGTGGACGGCGCGCGCGTTTATGTTTATGTTCGTGCTGAAAAAATGTGAAGGAAAGCTTATGATTTTTGGACTATTTTTGGCTGCGCATTTGGATGACATTAGTGGAAAGCAATGTGTAAAGTAGTCGTTCACACTCGTTTTTTCCTCTAGTCTACCCCGGGTGTTTTTTCCAATTGAAGAAACCGATACATATATATTATTCGCATCTTAGACGTGGAATAGCAAACATTGTCACATCTCGATCGCACAATATTGCACTCGGGCGCAAACCGCGCTTGGGAATATTGTCCGATCCCACGCTAAGATGCGAATAATGTATACTATAAGAACGAACATGTTGTTTGCATTGTAGTAGGTGGATGTTAGAAATATATAAGATCCTAGTGGTTATTATTATTATCATTAGCGCTAGTGGTGATGTATCGTATGATGTTCCTATCCTATCATATCCTATCCCATAACTCGGAGGTCGTAGGGGCACCACAGATAATCGTTTAACCAGCGTACTCCATCTTTCTCTGTCCTCAGCAACCCTGATTGTTTCGCTCAGTGTCAAACCAGTCCATTCTCGAATGTTGTCCTCCCACCTCTTTTTCGGTCTCCCTCTTCTTCTACCTCCTTGCACTGTGCCTTGCAGGATGGTCTTTGCAAGACCTGATGATCTGGTGACGTGGCCATACCCTCGGAGTTTACGTTTTTTCACCACTTTGAGCAGGTCATCGTGTTGTCCAATGGCTTGTATGATGTTATTGGTGATTATTGTAATAAGAAAGCATCATGGTGCTGTTATTCATGGTACGTGGTGACTGCAACCCGCTCAGTAGATCTTAAGATATGGCGTGTCCCGGATCAACAGACAGACCGACCAACCATACGGAAAGAGGGACAATTACATGTAGCTTGTTCTGATTCACAACTATTTCTAAGTATTTCTTTTTGAAAAACTAATCTTTGTTTAGTTGCTTTACTGTTAGTGACAAAGCAAAGTTGTGATAACGGTGTACAAATGTGTAAAAAAAATCTCGGACAACTTTGGAATACATCAAAACGTCTTAAACATTCCCTAGATTCTATTTTTGTTTTCATTACACTTCTGTCTCTGTTGATGGCGATGCTGGTTGGTACAATGTAATTGTTAGTTCTCGAGCATGTGTACTAGAGGCAAGTTGTTCTGTTGCCGTTCATATTATGGGGGTCCTTTTCCATAGGAAGCCTTCTTGGAAATGGTGTATCTAAGTAATTTGAAGAAGTCCTACTGACAGCATTTTCGCAGTCTCTTGTGAAGTTTGGGTAGGCTATGTATCATGTTTTAGGTGCATTCATTGTTTAAGAACCTGCCCTTTTCATCTGATGTGTTGATAAGTTGCTGTAAGGCAATATTGCTTTTATTTGATTAATTTTCCTGTTAATTTATTAGATGGGATTCGTTGTTTTTTTTTGTGTTGTTTTGCAACTTGTTTCGCACTTTTTAAAAAAAATTCCAATTATGAAAAAACAACGTTTTTAGATCATTCTTATATAGCGCTTTTCTAGCTCAAGAGCTGCTCAAGGCGCTGACCATTAAAGGAAAAAAAATTTTTCACCCAAACCATCAAGCCTTCTAAACTTTCCGTTGGTTATATCTCTCTTACACTTGTTTATTATTTTTTGTTTATAATGGATCAAGTGAAGAAAACAAAAAATGACAAAGCTTTACTGACATCTACCAGTGTGCTGCAGTGTCGAACAATGCCGGAAAAAAGTTTTTGTCCTCATGCCCATCTTTTAACCTCCCACCTCCCCCCCAACCCCCACACACCCACAAGAAATCCCTCAATGTGAGAAAGTTCAAGTCGCATTCTCAGAAAAGCGTTTTAACAGTAACTCAAAACTTTGCAGGCGTTTTATTTTTCTCTTCTGCTGGATAACTTCGACGTTATAACTACAGCGAAAACAGCTCGATCGAAATCTGTTAGAGAGGGGTTAGGGGAGAGGAGGAAGAAGGGGGAGGGATCTGTTTGGAGGGAGAGGTGGTGGTTGTGGGTGGGGGGGGGGGAAGTTCCAAGACTTATTCAAAACCCACTGCACATGCAAATACCGCGTTCTTGACGACTTGACTTCCCTTTTCTGGATTCTTCATTCTCCCACCCAACCACCCCATCTTGCAGGACCTGAAATGAGAGGTAGATGGCATTCCACAGAGTCGGCCTGCGGTGGGGCAGGGGTAAAGCTATTCCCAGCAATCATGGATACTTCCTGTCTGTCCCGCTACGCTGCTTACTTCCCCTGAACCGCGACAAAAGCTAGTGGTGGGTGCTCTCCTCTCCTGCTGTTGCTTTGCCGTTTTAAAACGAATGATTTAGTTTTTTGTTTTGTTGTGTGTGTTTGTGCGTGTGTGTGTGTGTGTGTGTGTGTGTATGTGTGTGCGCCGTTGCCAGTGCGTCCAACAGTTGTATGCATTTTGATTGCAGCGAAAAACAATGTAAATGTTTTTTTTAAAGGGTATTGTGTGACGCGAGAGCTCGTGGCATGCGTTCTGAATATCTTAGATTATTGGAAGCCATTGCTTCCTAAGTAGCAAACCACAGATTAAACTATGAATTTCTTATGGCAGAATAATTATTTTAAAAACAAACAAACAGCAGTGCTGTATCGGATACTAATAATAAAACCCAAAATAAACAGTATTTCTTTTTGTTCTAACTGAAATATTGTGTTAGAAGAAAAAACACAATACACACATTTTGAGTAACCGAACAAAAATCTTAATCATTTCCGCATTGCTACGATAATTTATGTGTGTGTGGGTGTGTGTGTGTGGGTGTGTGTGGGTGGGTGTGAACTTGTGTGTGTGTGTGTGTGTGTGTGTATGTGAGTGTGTGTTTAGCAATCAATCGGAACCATACAATGAATACATTGAGAGCGGTTGCCAGCGATGAGATGTTATGTGCGCGCTACAATTACATTACATTACATGGTTATTGCTTTAGGTCCAGCGGACTCTTCCGAGCCAAATCAGGACCAAAAAAATCAAGACTACAACTTCGCTGAAAGAGGACTCACCCCTGATTTGCATAAAAGATCTGCCGAAACAACCCTAGTGGTAACACTGAATGTACTTCACCAGCCGGTCACTTTACAATAAAGACATCCCACGCCGGGGACGCTGAGGCAGGGGCGTCGCACGGTCCAAAATATTGGGGGGGCAACCCACCCCAGAGCATCAATTTCCGAGAAAAGGTCCAAGGTCAAGTTTTGACCTTTATGACCTAGCTGTAAACTTGAACTATTGTGAGGATGGTGCCACGAGTTCTAGTAACCCTTACACAAAAACCTCACGTCATTCGGTCTACAAACACCAGAGATCTTTTTACAGACCAAAAAAGGAGCCAAAGGTCAGGTTTTGACCTTTTTGACCTAGCTGTGACCTTGGATTTTGGGAAGGATCGAGATGATCTTACTAGTAGTCCATGAACAAAATCTCAGCTAGTTCAGTCCACAAACATCGGAGATCTATTCGCGGACACATAACAAACAAAACAAACAAACAAACAAAACAAACAAACAAACAAACAAACCAAGTGAAACCTATAATGGGGGGTGGGTGGTGGGGGTGGTGGTGTAATAATCAAAGCAGTCAAGCCCACGTTATCTGTCCCCAGAAAAGCGAACGGGTCCTTTTTTTCCCTTTTGCGATCAAAGCACGTGCACGTGTAGGCCTATCAACAAACTAAATCTAAATTAAAAAATATCGCGCACCTCAACTATTTATTGACACTTGCACATTCACCCTTGCCTTACTCATTTTACAGACTAAAGTAAATAATTGATATCAACAAACCTGGAAAACAGACGATTCCATTGTTTTGTTAATTTTGCTCTTTGCGTGATGAAATGACACTTCTTTCAAACAGCGAAAGCCAGCTCTGCTGCCCGGAGATTGCGTTAGCGCCACGAAGTTTGTTGTGAAACACAGGCACATGCTAATAGATTATTGTAATATTATTTCGTACGTTAGCCCTTTACACTACGGTTTAAAAATATGGTGATTTTTTTAATTATTGATTCTTCCTGCCTTCCTCTAAGACTATCGTTTGAAATCTTCTTCTTCTTCTTCTTCTTCTTCTTCTTCTTCTTCTTCTTCTTCTTCTTCTTCTTCTTCTTCTTCTTTCTCTCTCTTTTTCTTTTTTTTTTTTTTTGCCCCCCCCGTGTGCGACGCCCCGGCTATACTCTAATTTATCGAACCCCCGTTTACAAAAATAAAATAGAATACAAACATCATTATAAAATATCAACAAAACAAATACATAAAAAATGCCTACTTTGCCAAATAATAACATCATAGGAAGCCCCAGTGACCACCAGGCAGAAAGCGTCCAATATTCCCAAGCTGATCCAACAGACCTCACACACAAATGAGGAGTTTTGTTCCCGAAGAGTTTTCAAGAAAAAAGGTAGGTGACTGGTCTGGCGAAGAAGAAGATAGTATAATAGATTGTAAGAACGGTGTAGGAATGAGAAAGAACAAAGGAGAAAGACAGCGACAGTGGGAATTTAAAGCACTAAATTCCCAGAAAATGGGGATACTATTTATACTGAAACCCCCGGTACTCCCACGGGGGGAGTGCGCGCTACAAGAGTAACTCGTCATCATGAATGTTAGTATGGTTGATCAAGTACTGCCAGAATCAACACAATGTTTGAAGTGCAGCTCGTAGGCTTTGTTTACTTTTGGGCTTTCGTTGCTCTCACCAACCGCTGAAGTTTTGAATTTTCCATTTTGTTTCTGACAGGAAGTGAATTCCCCTGTTTAACGGTACAACAATGCTATAACCTTGTGACCTTTGCCCCTGTTTCTGAATGAACCACGCAGCTTCAAGAATGCGTCTTTGGTGTCTGGGGTAGGGAATGGTCTATTGCTTGAACCGAAAACGAAAAACCTTACCGAGAAACTTGTATATGGGTTCTGCTTCTTACCGGCTTTAGTAGATGCTAATTTTAGCTTAAGAGGAGTGGCTAGCGGTTGCTATTATTAGATACATCCTATCCTATCCCGTAACTCGGAGGTCGTAGGGACACCACAGATGATCGTTTAACCAGTGTACTCCATATTTCACTGTCCTCGGCAACCCTGACTGTTTCGCTCAGTGTCAAAAAAACTACGAAAAACTACAAAAAACTACGAAATTTATTGATAAAGAACTAAATTAATTATACGTTCGAAACAGTATTTTTTGTAGTTGCAAACATCTTTGAATCGGTAGAGCAATTCTCATTGTGTTATGGAGACACTCACGATAGCTCCGATCATTTTATTTTTGCGAAACATGCTTTCTGCATGCATGTTTCTGCGCTGTTCCTATACGAAGTTTTGTATAATGTTGATAGGTTTCGTCGATCGATATTGCTGTAGTACGAGGAGAACTTTCTGGAATTACTTGTTTATTATCGATCCAAAGTTCCAGATCAATATAGTAATATCTAAGCAAATCCTCTAAACTAAGGAATGTTCTATGACGTAAGATACTGTGTTGTTCCGGTGAGGAGTTTAGTTTTGATTGGGTGTTATTGCGTCATTCTGGATTGTTCCAAGCGTTACTAGATTGCAGAGAGGCTATATAAGTTATGAATGCTTGTATAAGCAGCGATTTTTGAATTGATTTTTGGAAAGTGATCTTGTATGCCGTTGTTGTTTGCTGAATATAGTTGGAAAACGTTATACGACGACTCCTGCCTTGTTACTGAGTGAACAGGCTGCGTGGATAAGCGAATTCGAATAACACATATCAAGATTCAAGAATCGGGGCTGGATTGTCTATTGATAAATACCGTGTAACACACTGTGAATGTTAAAAGAATTTGTCGATAGGACTTAGAGTAGCTCTCTTTAAACTTTCGAGATGTTTATTCTCTTCTTCAGATATGATCTTATCAAGCATCAATTAATTTTTTAAAGACCTTTTAAACTGAAGCAGCATTAAAAGTGCAGGTCTTTGCCCCCGATGTCAAGCCAGACAAACGTGGAATTTTCTCTAAGAAAACCTCCAAACAAAAGTTTACTTAAGGGCAAATTCACTAACTGTTCGACACAGAGATCGCAAGAAGAAGATAGTTATCGTAATGAAGATTCAATGAGAGACACGTTCTTTTTCTCTAATAAAACCTCATATTAAAGTTTTCTTAAGGCAAATTCACTAACTGTCCCACAGAGAGAGAGAGAGAGAGAGAGAGAGAGAGAGAGAGAGAGAGAGAGAGAGAGAGAGAGAGAGAGAGAGAGAGAGAGAGAGAGAGCAACAAGAAGATAGTTATCGTGCTGGAGATTTAACTCACTTTTCAAGAGACAGAAGTTTTTTCTTTCACAAAACCTCACTCAAATGTTTACTTAAGGGCAATTTCACAAACTACTCCACAGAGAGAGCAACAAGAAGACAGTTATTGTACTGGAGATTCAGCTCAGTGTACGAGAGACTTTATGGTAAGCTTACTTTCTTTTTCTTTAAATAAACCTCATACAAAAGTTTTATTTGAAGGCAACACACACTCTGTTCCACAGAAAAAGAGACAGAGGGAGAGAGAGAAAGAGAGAGAGAGAGAGAGAGAGAGAGAGAGAGAGAGAGAGCAACAAGAAGATGGTTATCGCGCTGGAGATTCAACTCGCTGTTCGAGAGCCCTTACTTTCTTTGCCGTTAAAGTGAGTGTTAGGTACGTTGGAGAGCAATCTTTTGTCGAGGATTTTTTCACCACTTCACACGTTGTTGTTTTTTTTAAACTTTTTTTTAACTATGTCAATAAAAAAACAACACTTTTACACTACATTGCATGATTATAGAACAATTTATCCAAACTACTACATTATGGAGGTGAAAGCTTGCAAACAAGCGTATAGGCAGCTTAAATAAGACATACCATCCTTTTTATGACGTCACCGCGCGATATTTCCTCCTATGCAGTCATTTACACGTCATTAAACGGTACAACAGGTCGAGAAGCATGCTTAGAAGTCGCTTAGAAACTGGCGGCCAAAGTGAAAACCGCTGAGTCTGTATTTGCGTTGAGACGCACAAATAACTAAGTTTTCCACGCCTGTACATGTAATTTATGTCATTCGAGTGTTTAAATAGCAAACGATCTTTTAACTTGTCGGACATGAAGTTTACATTCCAGTGTCGCTAAGATTAGACACACAAACTGCATGAATATATTTAAACAAATAGACTTGTCCTGTCGAGACATTTTGTAACGTTTTTGCGCAGTTTTGATGTCGATCACAAACGCACTTTAATATTGTTCTTTGTGCTTCCGGAAAGCCACAGTATCATTGTCTGCATGTGCCTAACACAGCTGGTATGCATGCATAGGCCTGCGTTACTTGACCATACTTGAAACAGATGTTAAAGGGCACTAGAGGCCAACATTAGCCTAAAGACGAACTTTTATAGTAAGCAAAACATTGCTTACCGCAGGAAGCTAGTTGCGGATCTAGCATGAGCTAGGTCTGTGGATAGACAACGCAATGGGTGCACTCGACTCTTGCTTCTCTCCCCTGCGACCCAGGAGACTCGGGTTGTTAAATCAGGAAGTCTAGCGTTTCGCATGCGTGTCGAAACAACTTCCGGGGCGGCAGAGGACCTTTTGTGCTCAGATTGTGGGCAGCGGCAATGCTAATTTTGTGAGTATTCTTTACAACTTACTGTTTTTGAAGATAATTAATTTTTTTCTGTTTTCTGAAGCAGTTGTGTTCTTTTCTGTTGTATGGTAGTAGCGCCGAGTGGTTAGACTTTTATTAACTGCACATTTTCTTCATCTTTCTTTCTTCTTCTTTCTTTCATTTTCTTTTTTATTTGTTTGTTTTTCTTCTTCATCTTCTGTCATCTTTTTTCTTCCTTTTTTCATTTCGCTTTATTTCTTTCCCTTCTTCCTCTTCTTCAAATAGTATCTTCACTTTGTTGAAATTTAGTGCTTTAAATTAACACTGTTTCTGTCTTTCTGTGTTATTTTTTCTCGATCCTAATCTGTTCTATCAATCTACTATCTTCTTCGCTAGACTTGTCACCTACCTTTTTTCTTAAAAACTCTCCCAAAAGCTCCTGATTTGTGTATGGGTTCTGTTGGGTCAGCTTGGGGATATTGGACGCTTTCTGCCATATGGTCACTAGGGCTATATATGGTATTTATTATTTAGCAATGTAGGCATTTTATATGTAGGTGTTAATATTTTAAAATGAGGTTTATATTCTATGTTGTTTGTGTACACAGTGGTTCGATAAGTTAGAGTAAAGCCTCAGTGTCCCTTGCATGGTATGTCTTTATTGTAAAGTGACCGGCTGGTGGAGTGCCTTCAGTGTAACCACTAGTGTAACTAACTGTAGATTATAGTCACACGACACCGAAGCGCATAGGCGACTACTGGTCACATTATTCTGACACCAGCGAACCAGTTGATGGTAAGGGGAAAATAATATGGTCACACATTGGCCAATCCGGGATTCGAACCAGGTACCTTTCGGTTACTAGTAAGACGCTCTACCAACTGAGCTACCCGGCCCCTCTAACCACTAGTGTTGTTTCAGCAGATCTTTTATACGGATCAGGAGTGAGTACTCTTTCAACCAAATTATGGTCCTGATTCGGCTCTTTGCAGTCCGCTGGACCCTATAAACAATGACTAACTAACTAATTCTTCTTCTTCTTCTGTTTCGTTCTTTCTTATTTCTTCTTTTTTTTTTCTTCATCATCAGTTTTTTTTTCTTTTCGCCGTTTTTCATTCTCTTATTCTTCTACTACTATTTCTTCTTCTTCTTCTTCTTCTTCTTCTTCTTCTTCTTCTTCTTCTTCTTCTTCTTCTTCTTCTTCTTCTTCTTCTTTTTCTTCTTCTTCGTCTTCTTCTTCGTCGTCGTCGTCGTCGTCGTCGTGTCTTCTTCTTAGACGTCTTCTTCTTCTCTCACTTCTTTCTTTCTTTTTTTCTTTCACCTCAGCTTTTCCATTTTCTTTCATTCATTCTTTTTGTAATTCGTCCTTTTTCCTTCTTTATTTAATAACATGTTTATTTCCCTGTGCACTTAAAGATCTACTAGGCATGTCTAGTAGAATTTGCCATTTCCCATTAAATAAGAAAGACCCTTCTTTTACCAAATGAGAGAAAGAAAGAAATAGATTGCTCTTAAATAGCGCACTTATAAGCTTCGAGAGCTTCTCATGGCTCTGACCACTAAATATCCAACAATCGCACAATAGTTTGCTGAAGTCAGGATTCGAACACACGTCGCCCAAGACGCACTTACACAAGTCGTGCGCTCTGACCACTGAGCTATCCCTGCCGCAAGAGACAATGCGGAGGAGGAGGACGAAGAAGAGGAGATGGAGAAAGGGGAGCAGGGGGAGAACGAGGAAGAAGAAGAAGAAGAAGAAGAAGAAGAAGAAGAAGAAGAAGAAGAAGAAGAAGAAGAGGAAGAAGAAGAAGAAGAGGAAGAAGAAGAAGAAGAAGAAGAAGAAGAAGAAGAAGGAGGAGGAGGAGGAGGAAGGAAGAAAGAAAGAAGGAAAGAAGGAAAGAAAGAAAGAAAGTTTTGGGCGTTAACATTTTAATTGGATAGAGGATTTAGGGCCATCCTCGCTGTACTTTAAAATAAATTCAAAATTACGCAGGGGGAGAAGAAGTGAAGAAAAGAGGAAAATACAGAGAATGAGAGAAAGAGAGAGAAAGAGAGAGAGCCTAAATTGATTTGCTGTTGATCATTTGTTTGTTTGTTTGTTTAATAAAAGGACTAAAAGGACTAAAAAAAAAAAAAGAGAAGCATTCAGAGAGCACACGAGAGACAGAGACGCAGTCAGCGATCACACGAGAAACAAAGAGACAGAGACAGATAAAAAGACTGAGAGAGAGAAACAGGCATTTGTGGGGCCGGGTAGCTCAGTTGGTAAGAGCGTCTTGCTAGTAACCGAAAGGTCGCTGGTTCGAATCCCGGATTGGTCAACGTGTGATCATATTATTTTCCCCTTTACCAACAACTGGCCCGCTGGTGTCAGTATAAATCGGGCCAGTAGTCACCTATATGCGAAAGTGTCGTGTGACTATAATCTACAAACAACAACAACAACAACAACAACAACAGACAGGCATTTACAGAGCACACGAGAGACAAAGAGGCATCAAGAGAGCACACGAATAAGAGGGAGAGACAGATGGAGCACCCAAGAGAACCAGAGAGAGCCAGAAAGACAGTCAGATAGAGAAAAATGGTATTGTCACAATTATTGTATGTACTGTACAATATTATTAAAGCACCGCACAAGTTAATACTGTCTATAAAAACCGCTGACGCTAGCTAGATACTGTTTTATAGTTTTATAGTAGCGTATCATTTTTCCAGCCATCTACCACCAACCTGTTTGAGTGTTAGCTTTGTCCTACACCAAAGACTGTCATACATGTCGAGAAGTAGAACTCTGTTAAGACCTTCGTGGGGTTGTTCGTGTGCATCGACTCTCAGCGTATTTATTTGGGGAAGGCGGTTGTAGGAGACAATAGCACACCAGTCTCCGAGCCCAGTCTATGAGATTCTGCACACAATATGCCTGTCGCCCAAAACGCCCCACAAGGAGTCAGTCACACCCAAACCAACTCATTTTGGAGTCTTCGTTTTGAGCCGTGTCATCATGCAGGCTGCACCAAATCCTTTTCTTTGTTTTTCTCTTATATCTTTATTTTGTTTTGTTTTTTTGTTGTCATACTTTTTTTTTTCTGAGCGCACTGTGCATGCTACCATAGCATGAAGAAAGCTGCGCAATGCAAGTGTTCAATGTCAACATCAACAACTGCTCTTCAGCGAACCACAGACTTTGTGAGTGAACCACAGACTATGTGAGCCAACCACAGACTATGTGAGCCAATTATGCACAGACTATGTGAGCGACCCACAGACTAGGTGATCGAACAATAGATTATGTGAGCGAACCAAGCTCATGTGAGGTGTTTGTGTGTGTGTGTGTGTGGGTTTGAGTTTGTGTGTGTGTGTACTTGCATTACCGCAAAACTGGGGATTTTTTTCCATATTTGCGTGGTAACAAATGGGGTAGTTGAAAAAAATTGTGAAGCAAAAATCTTCCCCATTTTTAAAAACATATTTTTCACTCGAAAATAGTATGGCACAACCGTAAATATCGAGAAATCGCTTCTTCCCAATTTGTCGAGTAATGGGGTAGACAAGTGTGTAAATTATACACACCTGTATAGTAAGCTGCGCCACGAACAAAATCAAGTTTAAAGTGACTATTGAGACTATTGAGGTCACCGAGGGTTTTCTCCGGGCACTCCGGTTTCCTCCCTCCCTTCAATAATGGTACAGGACGCAGTCAATATAAAAATTTCAAAAATAAAAATTCGATTTTCTTTCCGTCTTCTAATTGCGATCTTCCTGCCTTTACACCACCTGTTTGAGTGATGGATGTGTATTTGGTGTGTGTAAGGGTGGATGAGACAGGTGAGCGTGTATGTTGGTATAGATCGCCGCGCTTTGAACCTGATTGATTTGGGGAAAGGCGCGTATATAGCATCCTGTATTATTATTATTATTATTATTATTATTATTATTATTATTATTATTATTATTATTATTATTATTATTATTAAAGTGTAGATTACCCCTCAATCCTGTACGTCATTCATAAATCTACTAAATTTTATCAAATATAACATTTGATTTGTAAATATCACTGAGAAACAGACCATTCCCCCAATTGTACCCTGTTTTGGTAACATTCCGGATAGATCGGTTTATACGCGTGTGTGTGCGCGTGTTTGTGTGTGTGTGTGTGTGTGTGCGCGCGAGCGCTGTGTGTGTGTGTGTGTGTTTGTGTGTGTGTGTGTGTGTGCGCGCGAGCGCTGCGTGTGTGTGTACGTGTGTAGAACTTCTCCTTCAACTAGAAATCAATCTTTCTGTTGAATCTCCTCTCTGCGTGTAGGGCGAAATTAGCTGGCTTCTTTATTCGCATTTGGCCAATCATTATTATTTCTGGCATATTTATGTTCAGCGTGGGGTGCGCGATGCTAGCCCTGATACTCTAAGCACGCACACAGCGCTTTATGTGGAAGGAGGTATAGTAGAAGTCGCTACGGCGAACAGTATTATGCAACGCTACTATGAGTCCCACAGTCGGAGCTCAGTGGTAGAGCGTTCGTCTGGTACGCCGATGTTTCTGGTTCGAATCCCGTGATAGGGTAATGGGCAAGGTTCAAAGTGGGTGTATAACGTTCTGTAAACTTTTAGAAAATGAAAAGGAAATTAATGGTTGCTTTTTTTGTTTGATTTTAAACAAAAAAGTTTTATTTTCCTGACCTAAACTAAAGACGCCGTGAGTCGCCATGTGCCGTGAGATATGTGCGCTATATAAATGCTATAATTGTTGTTGTTGTTGTTGTTGTTGTTGTTGTTGTTGTTGTTGTTGTTGTTGTTGTTGTTGTTCTTCTTCTTCTTCTTCTTCTTCTTCTTCTTCTTCTTCTTCTTCTTCTTCTTCTTCTTCTTCTTCTTCTTCTTCTTCTTCAAGATTTCCAAATCAGCGTCTACCATCACTTGAATACACTGAACGTGGTGTCTGAGGGTTAGGGGGGAGGTGTTGGAATGGAGGGAGGGGGTGCCATGATTCTTTGCTGCTGCTACTGCTGCTGGCTGCTGCTGAGGTTGTGATGATAATCTTTGTTTATCCAGATTCATGATAAAGAAAAAAATTTAATCACAATCTTAATTAATTCTACTAGTAGGCCTCTACTACTTTTATCTATAAAATTCGTCTTAGGCGCTGCTGCTGCTGATGCTACTGCTACTGCTGCTGCTGATGATGATGATGATGATGATAATGATGATGATGACCACGACGACGACGACGAAGATGATGATGGTGATGATGATGATGATGATGATGATGATGATGATGATGATGATGATGATGATGATGATGATGATGATGATGATGATGATGATGATGATGATGATGATGATGATAATGATAATCATTCTGCTGTTAATTCTACTAGTAGGCCTACTAATACTACTTTTTATCGATAACATTCTCCTCCAGCGCAACTTCGCAATGCCTCATTTACGCCTGATGTAGTGGAAACTCCGAAGCAGCTTATGCGTGTGTCATCAGTCTGTCAGTTATTGGAAGGTTTCGTGCTGTTTGGGGCTGCTCTTTTCCCCGGCAATTGTTATTGATCGTGTGCCTGTGCATCTGTGCGATACGCTGAGTGCCTGTGATTTATTACACACGTCTAGGTCACAGGTAGAAGTAGGATGGTTTGTTTCTCTGTGAAATATAGCCACCGCGATAGTAGTACCAGTTCAATGAAAATTTGAGGTTTGATAACAGGGACCGCATCATCAGGTGTAGTATGCAAAACGGGCTGTGGGAATTGTCTGATGAAGAGAGAGAGAGAGAGAGAGAGAGAGAGAGAGAGAGAGAGAGAGAGAGAGAGAGAGGGAGGGAGGGAGGGGGAGAGAAAAAAGGGGAGGAGAGAAGAGTGAGAGGACGCAAGTGGGAAAAAATGTTGTCGTTTGTCGACAGGTTGTGTATGTATATTATTTATTACCTTGATTTTGATTGTGATATACATATTTTTAAAGAATTTTTTTTATCGTTGGTAATTTACTAAATGCCTTAGACCATTTTGAAAGGTTATTTGGTTTTATACTGTTTCTCCATAGTTTTATTGAACCTGAACGTCTGTGTTGTTGCTTCATTAGCACTAGTAATTGTATGGTCACTTGATTGAAAACTTTAGCGTCTGTCTAATTTTAATTAGTGTCGAAAATTGAAACTGTCTTATCTAAAATGTATTCAGGTCTTAGTTTACATTATAATTAACTGTGGCAATTGAATTGCCGCAATTCCTGTTTTGTCAGGCCTGAACATGCTATTTATATCACTGTAGTGTACATAAACATATTCTATTGTATTAATAATTGTTATCTTCTTAAATTAATAATGCTTGATAGCTGGACTGTGTGTGAATGCTTATGTGAATGAATGTTGGATGTTTTATGTAATATTTTATTCATTGACTATGATATTGTCTTTGTCATGTTTTATGCTCATGTCGTATTGCCCACACGTCAAATTTCCTTGTGTAAAAATATGGGCAATAAATCATCTTGTAACTTGATTTAAGGCTATAGTAAATATATTTTACAGAAAATTTGCTGTTTTATGCACGCGTTTGCCATGTCAAGATCAGGCGTAATAAGAAATTTCAGCCGACGTGGAAATTAGTGACTGGTGCAAACGATTTTGCACGAGCACCTTATTGTTGTCGTATGACTGTTGTGATTGAGACGCGCACGATAATTTCGATCATTTTGTTTTGCAAAGCACGCAATAATAGCGTGTATTAACCTTTGAATTGATTCTGCGCTGTTGCTAGAAAAAGTTTCGTATAAGGTTGATAGTCTTCGTTGATCGATATTGTTGTAGTATCTTGGAGAACCTTTTTGAATTACTTGTTTATTATCGATGGAAGTTTCCAGATCTAGCCAGTGATAGCTTGTAGAGTGAGGAATGTTCTATGACAAAGACAGTGTATAGTTCCTGTGACAAGTTTTATTTTGATTGGGGTGTTAATGCGTCATGCAAACTGGAATGTTCGGAAGTTTCTCTGGGTTGTTGAAACACCATATAAGTAATGCAATGTCTGCTTGCGAGCGTTGATTTTTGTAGGGATTTTCAGAAAGCGGTCTTGTTGGTGTTTGCAGAATAATGTTGGAATACTTCATACGACGACTCCTACCTTGTTGCTGAGTGAACAGGCTGCATGGATAAACGAATTCTAGTTGCACATATAAAGATTAAACCAAAGTCTAAAACATTACGCATTTTACAGCCAGCCGTCATTTACTGGACAGAGACAGAATTACTTGAACACATTACACTACATAATTTATTGTCTTTTGAATATATATAGTTGATGCTAATGTTTTAACGGAGAGCGACTTTTGGATAACATCAGGAAATACTGCAGGAAAAGCCGCCAATAACAAACAAAAAAACAAACAAAAACCCATGACAACAACAATAACAAACAAACAAATCCAAGGATATTGCTTAGACGCAAGATTATTCCCAATAATAGCGCACATTATTTTGAATATTGAATTAAGAAACATTTTTAAATTATATATTATATTTATGTGTGTATGTTTGATTAGGTGTGCAAGTACGCCCCCCTCCCTCGCCTTTCCCTCCCTCCCCTACGCCCATAAAAAAGAAAAGTAAAGAAAAGAAAGAAAAATACCCATCTGAATAGACTGTAAATAAAAGATCAGAATTAAACTGAGATAATTCCATGCAACAACAAAAAACACACACACAAAAAAAAAAAACAGAACTCACTGCGAAACTATTTTATGAGCAACGATCTGTGACGCTACGCAGGTTTCATTAGTTTGGTACCGCTATACTGGCTGCTTTTGCTGGGAAGGCGACATTGGATATCAGATCATGGATGTGTGAGGCTATATAATATTACCATTTCCAGCGGCATGGTAGCCAACGCTTCTCCAACATTTGTAATAACCGCAAGACGCACAATACAATTGGCGAACACACACACACACACACCCACCCACACACACACACACACACCCACACACACACACACACACACACACACACCGCACACTGCGAAGATGAGACTATAACTGATGCTTACGTTTACCTCTCACTAGTGCCTCTGCGAGTCTCAACTACGCTATATGCAATCACAATTTGGATGGTACTGTACAGCTGATTGTAGCCTACAATACCATACAATGCAATGCAATATTTACTTATTATTTATTTAATCAGTTTCATATAGCGCTTTTCCAGCTCAAGAGCTGCTCAAGGCGCTGGTCCAAAACCGATTTAACTCAAGCAGCCCGAGGAGCCCACCTGCAACTTTTGGGCGCATAGTCTGAGGCCCAGACGACTGAGCACAATCCTGGGAGACCGGGGATGTAGAGAAACGATCTAGTGCGGGCTGGGTGTATTTGGGTAGTCTGGGACATGAGCGTCAGGATCCTTAAAGTAAATCCATATGATGGCATGCGTGCGTGCACTGACTTGACCTTCTCCAAATACAATACAATACAATACCAATTTATTTCTCTAACACGGAGCAATTACAATGGTAAAAAGGTAAAGGTGGTCCCATAGCCTGTGGCCGTAGGGGAGCGTGATGTTGGGGATCACACTTATCTTGGGCCAGCGTAATGAGGGTGATGCCCATCTCTCTCCCTCGCTGCTTTACCTTCCCCACCCTTAAGAGAGTAGGTACTCAGTCGCAGTTGAGTTACACAGTTGAGTCAACTGGGGGCGTTGTTATTTGTCGCTTCACGTTTTGCTGTCACCCATCCAAGTGCTAACCGCACTGGACGGTGCTTAACTTGCGACACAGTAGCGAGTGCTCCAACCACTGCGCTATCCGACACAATGGCAGCAGCATATACGTACGTATTGACAAATTTAACCATTTAGGTTACTTTTACACGAAGGAAAAAAAACGTTTTTGACAACACACAAAACCAACAGTAACAATATATTTCTAAAAGTAAAACACTAACACTAGATCACCCTAGGTGGCACAATCACGGCTCAACACCTCTGCATCAGATCACAGATAGTAATTGCACTTCTCTCTCTCTCTCTCTCTCTCTCTCTCTCTCTCTCTCTCTCTCTCTCTCTCTCTCTCTCTCTCTCTCTTTATATATATATATACATGTATAGGTCGCTATGTTGGTGGCGCAGCACTGCGGCCGCTAATAGCTGAGCATTGTTTAAGGTTGTATGTATTATTCACCCACCCATGGGATGTGTTTTGTGCTTGTTTCAGTGTTCGGCTATCGTTTGATGGCTGTTTTCCAAGCCATGGAAACACATCCAAAAACAAACCCTGCTCGACGTTGTTTAACACCAAACATTGCTAGCGTGTTACCTATCACTACGTACGCTAATGCGCCATCCAACATGTTTTCCTGATATAAACCCCATAACTCATTCGTCATATAGAGAAGCTCTCGTTTCAGCACAGAGCCAGAGGGTCACCGAACTCATCATTATCATTTCCAGACACTAGGCCTATATTCACTGTTATGACCAGTCCACGGGCTGACCGATAACACAAAACAAGGCCAATCCAATCCAATCCAATACAACATTTTTTGTCAGATTAAAAACAATTTGCATTTGGTATGCTTGGCTGAATTGCAATAAGATGGTTAGTGCTGTTAACTGATTGACGCAGTACGATTATCAGTGCTGTTAAAATGATTGATTGACGCAATAACTGATTGACGCAGTAAAAGATGGCCAGTGCTATTTACCCGTCGTAAGATCTTGACGAAGTCCGACAGACCATCACACAAGCTATTGGACAAAATGATGACATGCTCACAGTGGGGAAGAAACGAAAATTCCGATGGTATGGCCACGTCACCAGAACATCAAGCCTTGTAAAGACCATACTGCAAGGCACGGTGCAAGGAGACAGAAAAAAGGGAGACAGAAAAGAGGTAGACTGGTTTGACACTGAGCGAAACCATGAGGGTTGCTGAGGACAGAAAAAGGTGAAGTACGCTGGTTAAACGACCATCTGTGGTGCCCCAACGACCTTCGAGTTACGGGATAGGATAGGACAGGATAGGAAGATTTGGAGTGGCGAGCTCGGGGATGCTTATTCAAAAGACCGACCTTTAATAACTACAGCGAAAACCGGTTATCTTCGAGTTCACTTGAATTCAAACACTGTTGGGGTCACCATTCATAATTTTCCGTTGTTAAAGAAAAAAGAGATATGAAATATATTCAAAGATCGGCTCCATTCTACATTAATTGTCGATTTACAGCTGCTCCATAAATTAGAGTCGACCTTTGACAAGATTTTCTCTCGTCCAAATGTAGCTCATCGGTTGCATGTCACCAGCTGCTGGACACCCGACGTCTTCAGCAAGCGTTTGTTTTTCCGGGTTTTCAAGTGGCCTGTTCGGTCCTCGCTGACACTCAGCATAATTTATATACAATGAACTAGTTCGTGGACTGTGAGGGCAGAGACTGCTGATTACCGAGTTTTCGAGACCAAGAGCACCAAGAGCTGGAAGAAACCAACTCCACCACCCGCAGAGAATTATGAATTTATGTTCTTTTAATGTTCTCCCTGCGACTACAGACTGGTCTCCTATACTCTGTGACCTGCAGCAATATGTCGGTGCGCCAGCGGAACCGGAAGCGGCTATCAGATAAGCAAGAGGCATTTCGGGGTTGGGAAATCGTTGCGAGACGGGGGTAACGGAAAGAATCGCCTTTGTGTGTTGAAAGCCTGTTTTCCTTTTTTCCTAGCTCCTCCATATTGATGATATTGTTAATAACATAACACAACCTTCAGATATTTCTAGGGCTGCCATGTGGAGCTGGCACATGGGTAATATGAGAACAATCGCTCGGTTTGTGGGTATCATCGTGAGTTAAAAGGAATTAGTAGGGAATCTATTGTAAGTGTAGGAAGCCGATTTTACCCTTGTATTCCTTCTCATCTGTTTATAGTACAACATACAATCAGCAATTCTCTTTGAGCTGAGAAGTGCGCTATTTATTAAAATACGTAGGCCTACTTAAAAGGCTTGTATTGGATGGCGCAAAGCTGCAGCCACCAATAATATTTACCAAGGTCACACAGTCCACCAATAATTTTGGGAGTAAAAAAAAGAAACGACAAATTTTCACACAATTATTTTTCACAATTTTTTTGTCTTCTAAGTTATTGATATTGACCTCCGAGAGATAACAAGTCCAAACTTTTTGTAAGTAGCCTAGAGGTAAAATATATCGGAGATTAATCTTTCATACATGTGACGTTTTTGCCATTGATCAACCTCGCTCCAAGGTCAAGGACACTGGAGCCGTCCAAAGGCGAGTACTTTGAAGTGACCTTGACGCTATGGGAAAAACACTGTGAAAATCAATATTCAGAAATCCATTATTTATACGAACAACTTATTTACTTAATAATAATAATAACATATTAATTACAGGTAATTTATACAGCGCTTTCCAAAATCACAAAGCGCTTTACACAAACAAATGTAAACACAACATGCATACATTGGTCAATAACACGCAACCACATACGCATCCCAACACCCAAAAACACTCAATCAGGGCACCTAAGAAAAGGCCTCTCTCATGAGAACATGGTCATTGTGTTTCTGTGCAGGGCATTATCGTGCTTTGTGTCATTTTTGCCTTTCAAACATTCTGAACATCAAGTTTCTAAACACCAATTGTTTAAATGTAATCGTACTCTTGTCAACCGAGGAAAGAATAATACATAAATAGTCCTACACAACACCACCCACAACAGATCTGTACAAGCGAAGCTAAGATTTACTGAAATCTAGCATCTGTATTTTATTTTTCTGATAAAGTCTTAGGATTGTTTGGCCGAAACAGCGTACAAAACTTGTCTGTCCTCAACTATTCTGCCTTAATGCACTATAACGTACCAGTTAAATCTAGCGAAATGTTATATAGCCACTCTCGCGACGATTTATTAAGCATATTTATCTTCAAGTGTAAGTAATATCCAGGATACCCAGCTATCGCTGCGTCCTTTTCTTCGCCCCTTACCTCAACCCCCTTTCGCAGATGGGTGACGAATATTGACCACAACATTTAGCCCAAAACATTTTACTATCTTAAGCTATTTGTCTACATTGGAAAAACCAGCTTTGTGTCGTTGTGAAAGCAATGTAGACAAATAGCTTTAGATAGTAAAATGTGTTAAACTAAATGTTATGGTCAATATTTGCATGGAAAACCAGCTTGGCGTCGTTGTAAAAATCAAAGTGCAGGTCACCACAGTCAGTCGTTAGCCTGTTGTCAAGCAAGGGTTTGTATACCCAAGCGATTCAAGACCAATCTTGCCAGCGCAGGTCACATTAGCATTTTCTTTAAACGCTTGGGAGCCATTTCAGCCCGCTAAACTGTTGTCTAAATTGATCCTCACAAGGACGAGCCTGTCTTCAGTGCGCAAAACGAACCATGTCGAAAGGCAGGGTAGGCAATTTGCTGTCAGGAGGGAAGAAGCGCGCTCTTTGTATTGCCTTTCACTGAAGCTTTTGTTCTGCGCTGGTTTGAAAACGAGGTCTGGCAAACAATGGACAAGCTGTATAATGTGAAAGGCGAATGCAGAACTTAAAAGTGAACTTAGATTGTGGGAATTGTTTACCCGAAATGTGAAACTGGGCAAAGTGTGATGAAACGGGGGCGTCGCATGCGGCAACGAAAGGTAGGTCGTGGCATAAAAATCTCGTTTGGCGCGATATTCCCGAAACATACAAAATGATAGTATTTATCATGTAAATTATATAACTAATACGTTCAGTTATCACATAATGTACTTCTTTTGTAGCTTGCTTTAATATAACGGACGATGTCAATGAATTTAGATCCATTTAGCAAATTTTAGGGAGATTTTACTTTCTTCATAAAATATTTCAAAAATATGCTTTCCAGCTACCAAGCGACATGACCTTGGCAAAAATGCATTCTTTTTATGACAATCTGGCCAAGTATGGGATTTTGTTAAGCTGTCAAAATAACCCAAACAAGAGACATACAAATAGCCGCCAACGTCGCATTTATTATTAACCGGGGCTGCAAAAGTGATATGTTCTTTATTTTGTAACAGGCATCCCCGATGTGTTAATAAGTTGGGTTTTTATACATTTTTTGGGTCATTTCCATGTATAGTCTCGTGAAACCAAACGTCGCATTGTCATGATTAGACACCATGGGCAAGATCTGTGACTCTATGAGGAAAACCTACGCCTGGAACGTCGAAGTTGATTCTTTTTACCAAGGCAGACAAAATGTGTTAGGTATTAGTTGTCTCGCACAAAGCAGGGGCACTGGAGTTAAATAAATGACCAAGAATCCTTTGACCAAGGATAATCTTTTATCACCAAAAAAATGGTTTTAAAACTTTAAAAAAAAAAAAAAAAAAAAACAACTTGTCATCCGTGACGGGGTGTGCTAGATGTGACGCCAACATATATGTGGCGTCACATCTAGCACACCATGTCACAGATGACTTGTGACTAAGATACAGAGTAGAAAGATGGTCTTCAGTGACGTTGCGTGCAATAAGTGGGGGATGTTTTACATTGTGACATCCCAACAAGATTGATGAGCCTGGTGACGATTTTTCAATTACGTCACGGCGTTTACAACAAAGTCATCAAGACACTGCAAGAACAACTCAAAGATGAATACCAAGCTTTAAATGAAATGCCTTCTTCCCGTGAACATGGCATCTTTCCACCCTGGGCATGGCGTCTTTCCATGAACATGGCGACTTCCCATAGGAACCTGGCAACCTCTCGCGAACAATTATCGTCTTTCCACGGCGTTCGCCACAACTTCGTCAAGACATTACAAAAGCGTCTCAAGTACGAACGCCAGCTTCAAAAATAGGATTGCCCTCTTCCTAAGCAAATGCCATTTTCCCATGAACAACCGTTGCATCTTCCCATGAACAATCTTTTTTGGGGGGTCATAAACAGCTACTTTGCACGAACTCAATCTTCCTGAAAACTTCCACGTCATCTTTTTTACAGCCACCCGAGGATCAGCTGGGATGGCTCGCAGTCAGTGTCTGAACCAACGTTACGGTAAGTACCGTAAAAATGCTTTAAAACTTACTTTGGCTCTAGACTGCCTTTTCAATATATATAAAGGAACGATGGTTGCCAGCCCCAGATTTTTTAATTGTCCTTAACTAATATTTTATCTAGGACGTAAAGCCCCCCTTATCCGCCCCCAGATCAGCTCTCTGAGCTAAAGTCTTCTAGGCTGCGCCTGCTGCTACTGGTGATGATGGTAATATTTTGCAAAGAAATCAAACAAACTCCTTTGTTTTATTGTTTGCTGTTTGCGTGTTGTGTGTGTTGTGTTGTGTTGTGTTGTGGGTGTGGGTGTGTTCGCTTTCGTTTCGTTTAGCCTCTATGTATATTTGTTTGATTGTTTGTTTGTTCACTCTGGCTGACTCAGGCTGACTCAAGTGTGAGGAATGTTCCCCAAAGCCGGTGAGAAGAAAGTGTGGTATTTGTCAGATACGATAGGCTGATGTCGTGTGCATCCATGTGTAAATCCTTGACGCTACGCATCCGTTTAGCTTAACAGATTAAGGATTTGTCTCCGCATGACGGAAAAAAGCGCTGAACGGCAACGGTACGAGGCTCTGTTAGGGAAACGAATTATTATTATTATTATTATTATTATTATTATTATTATTATTATTATTATTATTATTATTATTATTATTATTATTATTATAGCTTTTCCAGGCGCTGTTAGGGTACGGACTTTAGTAGTAGTAAAAGTTACTAGTAGTAGTAGTAGTAGTAGTAGTAGTAGTAGTAGTAGTAGTAGTAGTAGTAGTAGTAGTAGTAGTAGTAGTAGGAGTAGTAGTCAATTCCATTTAATTCAACAAATCTTTAATACCATTAAAGGAATTATGCACAGCTATCTTTGTCCACTCCAGGATCGCACAAACCACTGCTGCCCTGACAAGGTTGAAGCCCATTTAGAAAGACAGGACCATCAGTCTACATTCCGAGACAAGGTTGCCGCGCTCCCTTGTCATCTCCATCTTCCTATAGGCTTGCGAAACATGGACCCTCACAGCAGATCTACAAAGAAGAATACAAAGCATGGAGATGAGGTGCTACAGAAGACTTCTGGGCATTTCCTATACTCAGCACATCACCAATGACGAAGTCCAACAGACCATCACACAAGCCATTGGACAACATGATGACATGCTCACAGTGGTGAAGAATCGGAAACTCCGATGGTAAGGCCACGTCACCAGAGCATCAGTCCTTGCAAAGGCCATCCTGCAAGGCACTGTGCAACGAGGCAGAAGAAGAGGAAGACAGAAAAAGAGGTGGTAGGACAACATTCGAGAATGGACTGGCTTGACACTGAGCGAAGCCATGAGGGCTGCTGAGGACAGAGAAAGATGGAGTACGCTGGTTAAACGATCATATGTGGTGCTCCAACGACCTTCGAGTTACGGGATAGATAAGATAGGATCTTTCTCGCATTTGAATAAATAAAAACATGCATGGAAAATAAAGGACAATTTTTTAAAATTAGCACTTTCAAAATAGTACATTTAGAGGTTTATTCGTTGTTCTTATTCACTCACTTTGTACACCGTGAGCATACATGCATGCCATTATAATTATTTTTGTATTTATCGTTATTAATGCATTCATTAAAACACGAAAAGAAACAAAATCCATTTTCTTTTTACAGTGCTGTTAAAACAATACACTCAAATAATATTTGTTGTAAGGAAATAGTCCCAGCACATAATTATGCAAGTGACATTTTCAACTATTTTATACACCATGAATTCAAGCGTAAATTATATACTAATCTAGCATTAGTTCTGGAACAAGTAACAATATTTACTTTGGGTAAAATAAGATAAAATAAGACAACTTTATTATCTCTTTCAAGAAATTGCATTGTGGTGTACAAACAGTCAACACAAATATATATCACAATAACAATAACAATATTAATTGACATTAAGAATAAAACTCGTTTGTTGTTACAAATGTAAATGTGCGCCATAACAGTGGACATTGGATTGGCTACAAATACAAATACGACAACAATATTATCTTTATCGTGGTTGATGGAAAGAGCTTTTTGCATAGCACGCCTTTCATACAGCACATGCAGACTCTCTTGTTTCACACCCACGAACTTGCCACAAACATTCACCACTCAATCAAGCAAACTTCTGTTTTTCAAGCACAAACTTCCATACCAGCAAATAAAAGAGAACGTAAGAATTGACTCGATAGAAGCAGTGTAAAAGGTCTGAAGGATGCGGCTATTGACTTAAAGGTTTCTGAGTTTCTGAAGGCAGTAGATTCTGAATTGACTTTTTTTTGTGAATGGCCTGGGTGTTAGCAGTAAAATTCAGTTTGCCGCCAATGATGGTTCTGAGGTACCTGTACTGATTTACTCTCTCGACTGTAACACCATCAATGAAAAGGTCTGGAATGGGAGAGGGGTTTCTACGAAAGTCTATTACAAGTTCTTTGGTCTTTTTCACATTTAAATACAGGTTGTTCTGCCTGCACCAAGAGCGGAATCTTTGAACTTCATCGAAATACAAAGAGTCTAAGTTTGAGGGGTTCTCAAGAGTAGAGTCATCCGAATACTTTGCGTCGGTCCAACGGCAATCATTTGTGTTTAGCGTGAAAAGTACAGGGGGTAGAACTGTGCCTTGAGGTGCCCCATTGGTTGTTTTTTTCCGTGAGGAGAAAGAGGTTTGAAAGCGGACGACAGATTTTTTGTACTCCCCTCTGTTGATAAATCTGATAATCATTGTGTCCATCTAATTCCATCTTACTTATCTAAAATCAAATCACAACCTATTGTAAACAAAACAATGAAAGTTTGGTTGGTGCCCTGTTAGTACTGAACGTTTACAAGGATGTTTTGATTATACTGATTGGCACATGTTTATGGAAACTAGTAATAGTGTAAATGAAGCTATTGAAGTTATTTATGATTATATCAAATTCTGGAACTTTTGAACTTTTTTGTTGTTGGGAACTTTGTCCTTTTATTAGCAAAACCACATATAACTTCAAACATAAAACAAGGCTCATAGCCCAGGGGGCATTTTAGCCAAACGTAGGGGGAAAAACGTGGGTGGGGGAAATTACAGACATTAAAAACAATGAAAGGCACCAAAAAGACTCCTCCATAGGCATCACAAGACAAAACTCTGAAATGTCAAACACCCGTTTTAAGGTTTACATTGGTTCAACATGGAAAGAAAAGTGTACAGCATCGCATGGTTCACAAAAGAAGACAAACGGCAATGCACAATATATAAATAGTCACATAACTCCAACAAAGCGGCTAAATTTAGCAATCTTCTCTTTGATTCAGTGAACATTTTAATTTCTATCCTATCCTATCATATCCCGTAACTCAAAGTCGTTGGGACACCACAGATGATCGTTTATCCAGCGTACTCCATCTTTCTCTGTCCTCAGCAACCCTCATGGCCTCGCGCAGTGTCAAGCCAGTCCATTCTCGAATGTTGTTCTTCCACCTCTTTTTCTGTCTCCCTTGCACCGTGCCTTGCAAGAGGGCCTTTGCAAGGCCTGATGCTGTGGTGATGTGCCATACCATCGGAGTTTCCGTTTCTTCACCACTGTGGCATGTCACCGTGTTGTCCAATGGCTGGTGTGATGGTCTGTCGGACTTCGTTGTTGGTGATGTGCTGGGTATAGGAAATGCCCAGAAGTCTTCTGTAGCACCTCATCATTCCTACGAAAACTATAAAATTATTTCCTAATTACAAACCGTGGATCTCGAAGTCACGTTAAATGAGAAGACATTTGCCTTTCAAACCGGTGAAAAGACCGAACGCAGGCGTGTTCAAGCCAAACTCCGGCACAGAAATTCAGGACGCTAAACGCCAATATAAAGATAATGTTGAGTCACAGCTCGAGCGGGTTAATATGACTGATGCGTGCAAAGGTTTGAAAACTCTTCCGGTCATGATCAGCGAAACCGAAGTCGGCCAACTGTGATCTCCCTTTTAATGAACAAACCAAAATGTCGAAAGAGCTATACACTTTCTACTGCAGGTTTGAACGCGACGATACAAAAGACGATGTCGACGCGGTTATTTCCCGTCTTAGAGAGGACATGGCTGTTGATGATGACGACTTTGAGATCGAGGTAATTCTGTTTGGTTCAAAAGACTAAATTATGAGGAAGGCCGCATATCCGCATGGTTTTGATGGTCGGACCTTGAAGGGGTGTCGGATAACGCAGTGGTTGGAACACTCGCTACTGTGTCACAAGTTAAGCACCGTCCAGTGCGGTTAGCACTTGGATGGGTGACCGCAAAATGTGAAGCGACAAATAACAACGCCCCCAGTTGGCTCAACTGTGACTGAGTACCTAGCGATGGAGAGAGACGGGCATCACCCTCATTACGCTTGCCCAAGATAGGTGTGATCACGCTCCCCTACGGCCACAAGGCTATGGGACTACCTTTACCTTTCGTCTTTTACTTGTGCGCTGCACAACTATGTGTTTGGCCAGTTGTTCACTTGGTCACTCAGGGACTGTATTGTGCATGATGTGTGGAAACACTCAACAATATGCCTGTACCGAAAACTATCAAATCCAAACAGCTCAACGATTACCGTCCGGTGACCCTCACCTTTATTGCAGCGAAATGCTTCGAACGAATCATTCTGTCTCGTCTCAATCTTTGTCATACTCAGCCTTTCTCTGACCCTCTGCAGTTTGTTTGTTTGTTATGATTGCCTAAAATAACATTGTTGTGAAAAGATGTTAAATTAAAATATTGGAAAATTGGAAATATCAAAAATACAATAATTATTGCACTACAAAGTTTTGGAGCGGCATATGTTTCTAAAATATCACAACCCCGGCACATGAAAAAAATTCAGTGTAAATTATTATTATTATTATTATTATTATTATTATTATTATTATTATTATTATTATTTTCTATTTATTTGGTAAAGAGCAAAGATCACTCAGTCCGAGTAATCCGTATGCGCATCGTGAGGGTGTCTCAGTTGATTGCTGCTTCGCGCGTTTTCTCGCATAATAGTTCCTTACCCTAAATAGGTGTTTGTGTGTCACAGTGTGTATGTATATCATTATGTGTGTCACAGTGTGTATGTATATCATTATGTGTGTCACAGTGTGTATGTATATCATTATGTGTGGTGTCTGTGTTTGCAATTGTGTGAATGTGTGTTAATTTGTGAAGTGTGTGTGTGTGTGTTAATGTGTGAAATGTGTGTGTGTTAATGTGTGAGGTGGTGGTGGTGGTGGTGTGTGTTAATTTGTGATTGTGTGTTAATGTGTGAGTGAATGTTAATGTGTGAGTGGGTGTTAATGTGTGAAGTGTTTGTGTGTTTGTTAATATGTGAGGTGATTTTGTGTGTGTGTTTGTGTGCGTGTGTGTTGGTGGGTGTGTGTGTCTGTGTTGTGTGTATGTGTTAATTTCCCTACTCAGTCTTTCCATATTTTTCTTCTTTGTTCATTTCTTTGTTTGTTTGTTTGTTTTCTTTCTTTCTTTCTTTCTTTCTTTCTTTCTTTCTTTCTTTCTTTCTTTCTTCTTTCTTTCTTTCTTTCTTTCTTCTACTTCTTCTCTTCCTTCTCATCTTCCTCCTCCTCATTCTTCTTCTTTTTCTTCTTCTTCTATAACTGACTGTGGGATTGCATGATGGAGCTAGTGAGTAATACTACGAATAATTATAATAATGTGTTTAATTGCTTACTGCGCATGTAGATGCCTCAGCTCGTGAGTGGCTAGACCAAGTAACAAGTTAACACAGCTCTATCCTTCCTCTACGTTTTTCATGTAAAACAGCAGAGAGAGAGAGAGAGAGAGAGAGAGAGAGAGAGAGAGAGAGAGAGAGAGAGAGAGAGAGAGAGAGAGACAGACAGACAGACAGACAGAAAGACAGAAAGAGAGAGACAGACAGAGATAGAGACAGAGAGAAAGGGAATCAGACTCAGACTTTTTGTTCACAACAAGGATACAGATTTTAGACAGGAGCCTAATCTTACAATCGTTCCTCGTATCATTTACGCTAACATTCTCCTATCCAATATTCAGTCATACATGCCGACGACAAAGCAGAGAGAGAGAGAGAGAGAGAGAGAGAGAGAGAGAGAGCAACGGTGGGGGACGCTATAGCCTATTTGTGGGCGCCATCAATTAACTCACGGTGGGGCGGCGTGCGGAGGTTAGGTTTATTTATGCCAGGACCGTATCAAGCGCACCGGTCCCTCAGGCATTCCGCCAGCGATAGACACAAGCCATCTTCGTCTTGTCTGGCCTGGGGCCGCATTCTTCAACTAGTCGGGCCGAACTTTATTATTATTATTATTATTATTATTATTATTATTATTATTATTATTATTATTATTATTATTATTATTATTATTTAGTTCCCGAGCTTTGAGAACTAGGCTATTGTTTTTGGCTTTGTCCATCCGTCAAGAGCCCAGCGCCCGTTCGGAGGTGATATTTACGCACTTTCCGCTGAAACTAATGGACGAATTTCTGTCAAACTTGGTATTTATTTAGGAAATAGTGAACCCTATCAGATGACAAAAAAGTGTGGATACCGGGTGATGTCATCGTGGTAACGTCATAATTTCTTGTGTTTTATATAATCCTATTTGTCCCCAAACTACTAGAGAATGGGCGTCAGGATCTTTAATGTCCGTGCGAAGGAATATTGTGCGCGTGCACATGAGACGTTTATACTCGGATCGGAAGACGAGAGCGGCGGAGGCAAGGTTCTATCTAATCCATGACGAAACGTATTTTCAACAGGTTTGCCGCGCCGAGGACTGGAACTCTGCTTTAGCCCAATTTGCCTACAGGTGCATCTCTTGATCCCCATGAGTGGAGAATTATGTAGAAGGTGTTCACAACGACATTTCATTTTGTTTGACCACGAACTTCAATCATTTATGAAACCTTAGAAGTGTGAATTACTTGCTTTCTAAGTCCATACCTCTTCTTCTTCTTCTTCTTCTTCTTCTTCTTTTCTCTCTCTACGTTTTTAATCCTAGAATATTAGGAAAGCTCAAATTATACTAAAACTTAAAATGTGAGCCATTTTGGAAAAAAAATCAATTATTCAGAATCTGAAATAGAAAACACACACTGCAAGTCCTTTCGGCCATCGTTTTCATCAAAGGAGACTACCTGCCGCAGCAACTTCCACGCTTTACAAGTTTATTTACGGCTCTAGCCTCTGAGAACTTTTCAGCCCAGTGGGACAAACATAGACAAAGCAAGATCAAAAAGCTGTGTTCACATCATTCCATGCACGCAATACAATAATTATGTGGGTGTCATTGGTTGTGGTTACTTCCCTTCCTGCCCTTTAGTGGTTACTGCTCCCTTTGCCACCAGTCGGCCATCAGAGGGCGCCACCTGCCCGGCTTATCCCGACTTTGACCTTTGAAAGGTCACTTGGAGCCAACTGCCAGCACTGTTACGCCCCATCAGCTCAACCGAGCTAGGGCACTTCATAGCCTGGTTACTAAGAGAAAAGGGAAAGCAATCGTGAAAGTAGAGAGTGTTGAATATAATAACATTTTCAGATTTTGTGTAGCGTATATAAAAACTTCGAAGAAAGAAGGAAAGAAAGAAAGCAAAGAAGTAATATCAATTAATAAATAAAGTTATAGAATTGTTCTTAGATAGGGCGTTCCCTGCCCAAAGAGATTCTACCCTCTCCCTTTTTCCCCATTAACGTTGACACAGATCATTATATTATAAATCTTCATTATAAGTATTTGAGACGTAGAATCTGTAACTCCTTACTCCAGGTGTGTGTGCATAGGTGTGTCTTCTGATCTGAGAAACTTTTGTTTTTGTTCGCTTTTGAACTTCATGTTTTTGCAGGAAAAGTCTCCTTACAAATAAACTTACTATATAACAAAACTGAAGTCATGCTCACAGGTACCAAACACAACCTGTTTTCTTCCTCTGTAGACACTGTCACTCTTGGCCAGACCACTCTTCCTATGTCATCTTCTGTCAAAACCCTTGGTGTCGTTCTTGACAACACCCTCTCCATGTCAGAATTCATACGCAAAACCTGTCAAACATGCAACTTTCATCTCCGTAGAGTAGGCCTTGTCCGCAAACATCTGACCACTGACGCTACTGTCAAACTCATTTCCTCTCTTGTTTTGTCACGCTTAGACTACTGTAACTCTCTCCTGGCTGGACTTCCTTCTTCTTCTATTCGTCTGCTCCAACGTGTTCAGAACTCAGCTGCACGTCTGGTTCTCAAAAGGAAAAAATCTGATCATATCACTCCCCTTCTACATTCACTCCACTGGCTTCCAGTGTCTCATAGAATTACCTACAAAATCGCTATTTTTTGTTACAAGTGCGTCCATGGCTTAGCCCTTTCTTCACTGCGGCAACAGTACCCCCGTTGGAGTGCCGGGGGTTTTCAGTATAAATAGTATCCCCACTTTATGGAAATTTAGTGCTTTAAATTCCCACTGTCGCTGTCTTCCTCATTTACTCTTTCCCATTCCTGCTCTGTCCTATCACTCTGCTATACTATCTTCTTCTTCGCTAGATCAATGACCTACCTTTTTTCTTGAAAACTCTTCCTGGACAAGACTCCTTGTTTGTGTATGAGGTCTGTTGGATCAGCTTGGGAGTGTTGGACGCTTTCTGCCGGGTGGTCACTAGGGCTTCCTATGATTGTATTATTTAGCAATATAGGCATTTTATATGTATGTGTTTTGTTAATAATTTATAATGATGTTTGTATTCTATTTTGTTTTTGTAACAGGGGGTTCGAGTAGTTGGGGTAAAGCCTCAGCCGTCCCCTGCGTGGGATGTCTTTATTGTAAAGTGACTGGCCGGTGGAGGGCGTTCAATTTTCCCACTAGGGTTGTTTCAGCAGATCTTTTATGCGGATCGGGGGTTGTCCGGTCCTGATTTGGCTCGGAAGAGTCCGCTGGACCTAAAGCAACAATCAATCAATCAAAAAACCTCACCAGAACATTCAATTCTATAAGCCTTCTAGAAATCTTCGTTCTTCCTCTGACACCCTCATGCTCCACATACCCCGCTACAAACTCTCCTCTGCTGGCCGTCGATCTTTCTCAGTACTTGGCCTTTTAACTTGGAACTCTCTTCCCTTCTCTCTTCGCAGCTCTCCAAACATAGCTACTATTAAATCCAACTTGAAAACTCATCTCTTCCTTAAATGTTTCTGATCTTGCCTCCCATCATCATCGTCCACCCACCCCATCACCCATTCTTAGCTCTCCCATTCTCCCCTCCCTCCCTCGTCTCTTATTCGTTAGCAAGTGTCTGATTTTATTTTGTATAAAGCCTGATGTTTAGAATGAATGCGTGAGTACTGCGCTTTGAACTGATATTGTTCATTGGGAAAAGGCGCTATATAAATATCATTATTATTATTATTATTATTATTATTATTATTATTATTATTATTATTATTATTATTGTTATTGTTATTATTATTATTATTATTATTATTATTATTATTATTATTATTATCAGAAAGGCAATTTTAAAAAAATGTTAAAGGAGGTAAAACACACCAGATTAAAGGTTTCTCAAAAAAGGTTTCTTATGATAATACATTACAGTACAATACAACGCAACACAACACATTACAAATCAGTACAATACAACACAATACAATACAGCAGTGTTGCAAATTTCCCTCCAATTGTGGATTGGTCGTGCAGTTTGTCCAGTCGAACTTCAGCCTGGTGCGCTTTGCTGTGTTGATTCTCTTCAAGAGTGGAGCCGGAAGGACATCATCGCGAGATCGTGGTCACTTCCGATGTCTGCTCCTGGAAAAGTGCGTGTCCTGCCAATGTTGATGCTTGATCTGAAGCGTGTCTTGACCATGATGTAGTCAATCTGGTTGTGGTGCTCCCCGCTGGGACTGTGCCATATCCATCGTGTGGATTTTTTTTGTGGAGATCAAGCGTGTCTGCCAGTATCAGATTGTTGTATCTGGCAAACTCCAAGAGTCTCAGACCCATGTCATTTGTCTTTTTGTTGCAGTGGGGTCCACACGTGTCTCCCCAGTTATGGTGCGCATCTTGGCCAACCTTGGCATTGCAGTCGCCTTCAACTATGAATATGTCCTTCTTCGGCACTTGGTCAAGGACAGACTGTTGATGTTCATAAAAATCCTCCACTTTTCCCGTCGTCAGAGTTTGATGTTGGGACATAGGCCTGGATGATGGTGATCTTGAAAGTGGTGCTCTCAGACGGATGGTAATGAGTCTACTGGAAACTAGGCGGTAACCCATGACATTGGCTAGAATGTTTTTGTGGACCAAAAATCCAACGCCGTGTTCGTGCTTGTCATCTCTTCCGCTAAAATAAAGCTTGTGGCCTTTGTCTGTCGTTGTTCCATCTAGGCCTTTCCACCGCAGTTTGCTGATGCCCTTATTACCTCCGGCCTGGTGGCCAACGGAAGGAGCCGTCTTTGGTGACCGTGGCGACGACTGATCCGGTATGGAGTGAGTGGTTCTTTTCATCATCTTGGGCAAGAAAAACCAGGCAGGGCCAATCCTCTCCAGGCTGTTGGCCACAGCCGAAATCCACGAGTACAGTTTGGCTCGCCTTGGCCCAGAGCACGTGGTCGTTGAAGCTGTAGTAACATGAGGTTCGTCCGTCCTGGCCAGAGACTTCTATGTAGAAGACTTTCGCCCAATTATGCCGTGTTTGACATCACACCTCTTAGTCGCCTCTTACGACACGCCGGGAAACGTTGGGCCTATTATATTTAGTGCCCAACACTTTACAAATTACCAACAGTCCTTGTTATTTAAAAGGTATAATGTAACTGGGGTTGCGGTATACCTGTTGTGTAATGCTTAGAGCTCACGCTAGAGTTGCTTGGCCAAGCGTAGTCGAGTCCGCTAACCTGCTTGGATGGATGACAAGGATAAATACTTGCACGAAACCATATTATATAATAATAATAATGATAATAATAATAATAATAATAATAATAATAATAATAATAATAATAATAATAATAATAATAATAATAATAATAATAATAATAATAATAATACAGGATGCTATCACGTGCTTTTTCTTCAATCAAACACAAAGATCGGCGATCTGAAGAGATCGCTATTACAGAAGTCGGAATTGAAATATATTTTATTTTGAAATTGTTAATGCCTCCAATACCATTATTGAAGAGAGGGAGTCCACCGGAGAACAAGACCCTGGGTGTCCTGAAAAGTCTGGTACCTAAGTGACGCAAGTTCGTCCCACGTGGGGTTGGAATCCGAGATCTTATTATATTATGGTGGAAGTTTAAAAGTCAGCCATTTTTGATGCATTTTCAATGTGTAGGAGATAGAAGTAAACTTAGGTAAAAAATATTACACGTGCATTCGCTTACTCCGCACCTAAGCAGTGGAATTCCCTTCCCTCCCATATTCGCAACATACAATCAACACAAGCATTCAAAAAGGCCCTCAAAACCCACCTCTTCAAACTGCATTATTCAGATTGATTTTTATCCCGCTGCCATTCTCTCATCTTTTATCTATGTCTGATCCGTAAGTGTATACACGGCTGTAAATATTTATACTGTTTTTCTTCCTGGGCCTAACCGGGCATATAAATAGCTGTGAATAGGTTCTTGCTATTCTACTTTCTGTCTTTTTTTTTGTCATTTGTGTACATAGTTGTAAATAGTCTATTTTTGTATTTTTTGTAATTTATGTACATAGTTGTAAAAAGTCTGTACCTTACTGCCCCGTCTTTTGGTGTATTGTAGCAAAAGTGATGTTTCATCGAGTGCATGTATTTATATGTAATGACTATGTAAAGCGTGGTGAGTCTGGTCATAGGCTGGAGTACCCGCTATATAAAAATCCGTTATTATTATTATTATCTTCGGCAAAGTAAACCTGCTCACTATCACTTGAGCTACTAGATTTTTTCGTGCGGGATCTTGACAGAGCCAATGCCTTTGGGTAGCCCATGATCTGGATACTGTCCTGTTTATTTAAGTACCTCATTCCATCATACTCACTATCGCCCACCGCCATAGCTCAATTGGTAGAGCGTTCGCCTGGCACACCGATGACCCAGGTTCGAATCCCGCGGTGGACGAAATAAAAAGTGGCCATTTTTCACTGAGTCTGTCCATTTTAGCAGTGTGATTGCTCTTGTGGTTCAGTGTTGATTTAGGTCCCTACCCCTTGTTCTCTGGGATGGTTATCCCCGTCTGCCAAATCGCCAATGGTGGGTGTAGACGTTAAACCTCGATGTTCAATGTTCAATACTCCACGGCTCAGTTGGTCAGCAGTCAGACTTTCCTATTCCACTTCACTTGCGTAATGCTTGCGTCTGAAATGATGATGCATTTGGCAAACTTATTTCAACAAGATGTTGTAAATTCCAGAGTTATTAAACTAGCATTATGGGTTTTTTCTTCAATAGTCAGCCATTTTTGATGCATTTTCAATGTGTAGGAGATAGAAACTTTTTTTTTTTTTAAAGGGGGGAGCCAGTTATCTGGATGCAGGCAGTGGCTGACTTGGCGCCGCAGCTCGCTTGGCACGCCCGAGCCCGCTCCAATCAAGGGTGGCAACTGCCTGCCAAGGGAGATTAGGCCACCTGTGCAGGAGGCAAGGAGAAGATAAGTCTGTCCTGCGAGGCTTGTGTGCACTTTTGGGTTGTGCGCAACAAACCAAAGACGTTGTTACTAAGTCTGTGTAACTCTCATCTGAGATTTTAATGTCGTGCGCCTTGAGTATGCGGCCAGCATGAACGTGTGCGCCTTGCACGTCAGCCTCAACATCGTCAGTTTGGGATACAAGTCCACCGCAAAGGCTTGTATTCCGTGATTTGGGAACAGCCGACGTCTGGCTTAAAAAACAAAATCAACAACACAGCTTTATAAATTGACATTGGATCATTTGGCGGTCAAAAGCTCTGGAAAAACTAAACAAAATAACGGCTTGTCCATCTATGTATAACTTTGGTTATTTCATTTTTAAAATGTAATAATTTCCACCATACTCCCAGCTTTCTCTCTCTCTCTCTCTCTCTTTCCCTCTCTCTCCCCTCTCTCCCACCCTCCATCGCTCTCTCCCTTTCTCTCCCGGCCTCACTCCAAGCCATCCCCTTCTCTTTTTTATGAGATTATAATTCCATTTGTTAGGGTTAAATATTAATACATCAGTGTTATTGGGCTAGGGGTCGAGGCAAGGGTTAGCTTAGACTTATAACCTACAACTTTTCCTAAGCAAACTTCCAAAACGCAAATTCATATCATACAATACAACACAAACAACACAACATAACACAATACAATACAACACAATACGACACAACAAAATACAATACAATCCCGCATTATATTAAATTGATCAATTACAGTGGCAGCATTAATCAAAGAAAGACTAATTATGTATCCTTTCTTCTTCTTCTTCTTCTTCTTCTTCTTCTTCTTCTTCTTCTTCTTCTTCTTCTTCTTCTTCTTCTTCTTCTTCTTCTTCTATCTCGTCATTATTTTCCAACATTTAACACAAACTAAACAATGTTTTTTTTAATTTGTAATATTTCAGCTTTTCTTTTATGGTTTCTTCTAAAAACAGATGTCTATTTTGAGAGAACGCAAGCGTGCCCAAATGTATAATTTATTAAGGTGTTGCAAGTTATATTTAGACTGAAGAATGCCCGGATTTACTTTCGCTGTCACATTTCATTCTTCACGAAGTAAACCTAGAATGGTTAGATGTGCTACTCGGCTAGCGAGAGAGAGAGAGAGAGAGAGAGAGAGAGAGAGAGAGAGAGAGAGAGAGAGAGAGAGAGAGAGAGAGAGAGAGAGAGAGAGAGAGAGAGAGAGAGAGAGAGAGCGCAGTTGGCTCAGTGGATTATGCAACAGCAGAACCAGTGAAGCTTTGAACGTCAGGCAATAACGTCACCACACCGTATGGTTAGTGGTTCCAAGCCCTTGCCGGCCGTGAGTGCCGAAGCAGAAACTGCATCTCCCTGAGTGCGCCCCTATTCCTTCGGACGAGAGTATAAACCGAGGTCTACATTGCGCGCGCACGCATTCCATCGCACGAACTTTAAAGATCCTGACGCTCATGTCCTAGACGTTTGAGTGCCGGCGACACTAAATACATCCAGCGAGAACTCGGCCCTATCTCCTTCCATCCCTTCTCCCTCGTATGCCCGGCTGCTCAGGATTGAGCTCAGTTGTCTAGGCGTCAGACTATGCGCCGAAAAGTGGCAGGTGGGCGCCACGGGCGGCTTGAGTAAGATTATGTATGCCCAGCGCCTTGAGTAGGAAAAGCGCTGCATAAGAACAAAACAAAACAAAAACTAAATATTGTAATAAAGAAACGTGGTGGTGAGAAGGGGTGAGGTTGGAATGGAGAGAGAGAGAGAGAGAGAGAGAGAGAGAGAGAGAGAGAGAGAGAGAGAGAGAGAGAGAGCGTGGACGAGCAACGCGAGAGAGCAGAAAGGTGACAAATGTTATCTCTTTAAATACGTTTTTCTACATTCCACACACTCGCTGGTGTCCCTTGGCAAAGGCAAAAAAGAGTGACGTCCCTTGTTACATTGCGATGTCACCTGTCCGTGGTGATGAATGATGACGGCGAGGACACCTATTTCAAATTCCGACCTCATGTCGTCCTATTTATAACCGCCATATAGGAAGGTGAACAGCGTGAGTGAACAAAACTAAAAGCCATCTGTGTCACAATTCCACAACATTGAAATTAGTTCGTTAGTCATTGTTTATAGGGTCCAGCGGACTGCAAAGAGCCGAATCACGACCACAACTTTGTTGGTAGAGGGCTCATTCCTGAACTATGTAAAAGATCTGCTGAAACAACCCTTAAGGTAACACTGAAGGCACTCCGCCAGTCGGTCACTTTACAATAAAGACATCCCATGCAAGGGATGCTGAAGCTGTACTCTAATTTATCGAACCTCCGTTTACGAAAACAAAATAGAATATAATCATTATAAAATATTAACAAAACACATACATACAAAATGCCTACATTGCTAAATAGTAATACCATAGAAAGCCCTAGTGGCCATTTGACAGAAAGCGTCCAATATCCCCAAGCTGACCCAACAGACCCCGTACACAAAGGACGAGTTTTGGGAGAGTTTTGAACACACAAAAAAGGGTAGGTGACTGGTCTAGCAAAGAAGATAGTAGATTGAGAGAACAGATTAGAAAAGAGAAAGAGAAAGAACAAGTGAGAATGACAGAAACAGTGGGAATGTAAAGCACTAAATTTTTTCCACAAAGTGGGAATACTATTTATACACAAAACCCCGGCATCCCAACGGGGTTACAAAACTGGAACTACTGACAGCATAGAAGAGGCGGGTAGATCTTTCTTATCATTCCCCCGAAAGGAAAGCGTCTAGCAAGGTTGTATCCAATAATAATAATAATAATAATAATAATAATAATAATAATAATAATAATAATAATAATAATAATAATAATAATAAGAATAATAATAAGAATAATAATAATAATAATAATAATAATAATAATAATAATAATACAGGATGCTATTACGCGCTTTTTCTTCAATGGAACTCAAAGCACGGCGATCTGAAGAGATCGCTATTACACAAGTCGGAATAGAAATTCAATGCTTATTTTCGAGCGAGCGTTGTGGCCAAATGGGCTAAGGCGGGACTAACTTGCCTTGTCCAGAGGCCAGAAACCAATGGCGCCTGACAGGTGTGGGATCGCTCCTGCATCGGGGCGTTATGTTTCTCCGAATATTAGTTACTTTCGACTCGGGCAACGTGTCGGGGGTTTTCTCCGGGTACTCCGGTACTCCCCTAGCAAAAAATTTCAAAAACACAATTCATGTCCAGGGGCGGATCAGTTAGTTTTTTTGGGGGGGGTTTCCAAAATTCGTATAAAAAAAATAAATAAATAAATAAAGTAAATAAAATAAATAAATATATATATATATATATATATATATATATATATATATATATATATATATATATATATATATATATATATATATATATATATATATATATATATATATATATATATTATTTATTTTATTTTTATTTTTATTTTTTATAATTGTATTCTCTCTCTCTCTCTCTCTCTCTCTCTCTCTCTCTCTCTCCTTCTTCTTCTTTCTTTTCCTTTTTTTTTTTTTTTTGGGCTGGGGGGGGGTTTCCGGAAACCCCGGAAACCCCCCCTCGTCCGCCCCTGATGTCAGGTAGGTTGGGTTTTTGGCGCATCCACAGGCTGCGACTACGACTTCCCATGGGAGACGGCCCAGAATTTCCCGATAAAAAGGGACAATGAAGAATAATAAAAAAAAATTAGATTGACTTCATCCAATACCATTATTGAAGGGATGGAGGAAACCTGAGTACCCGGAGAAAACCCTCTGTGTCCTGAAAAGTCTCGTACCTAAGTCACGTAAGTTCGTCCCATGCGGGGTTCGAACCCTCGACCTTGGGCATAGGAAACCCGTTCACTATTAACTGAGCTACGGGACTCCCAGTGGGCTCTCTTGTGCTACCATACGTAACAAACTATGTGTTACGTTGAAACGCGAATGGTAGTACGTCAGAAACGCGCACGATAGATCTAATCGTTTCGTTTTGCAAAGTATTCAATAATGGAGTTTATTTACCTTTGATTTGAGTTTGCATTGTTGTTAGGAGTGGTTTTGTATAACGTTGATAATTTTCGTTGGTCGATATTATTGGAGAATTTTCGTGATCGGTCGATAGAAATTTCCCGATGGATATCGAAGGTCGTGAATGTTCCCGGAAGTAGAGGAAATAGGTATGACGTAAGTCAGTGATGACGATCTTTAGTTCGATTGGTGGCAGTACGTCATTTCTACCATGTACCAAATTGTTCGAGAAAAGAGAGAGGTTATTTAATCGTGTGCCGAGTTGCTGTTGAGAGATAGTAAAGTTGTTGATAGAGAGTTGCTGTGAAAGTTGTTGAGTTGAGTTGAGAATTGTATGCAGTTGTTGGTGTGTGCTGAATAAAAAGTGGAAAACTTCATACGTCGACTTAGTGACTTGTATGCTGTTTGGACGGGTTGCGTGGATAAACGAATCTGAGTTACACCTTATCAGGAATTCAGCATTGGGGCTGAATCGGATACTGATAAAGGAAAACACCATCATCGAACTGAGTGTAACATTTTGGGGGTCAAGCCGCGATTCACGCCATAGCCAAGGGTTCAACTGCTACAACAAGCGAGTCAACGTTACGAGAGGCAGTCATCGAGGGTAGCCGCCAACGAGTTGCGTCGAGAGGGGCCAACATACTGGGACTACATCACCGATAGGTTCGGGTTGACTGCAAGGGCGTGTAGTCGCCGAAGAGTTGCTTCGTGAGCGAACAACAGAGCGGGACTACGTAGCTGCCGCGGGACTACGTCGAGGGACAGTCTCGGAGCTACATCGCCAGTGTTACAGAGAGCGGCGAGCGAACGTCGCGTCTACTTCAGCACAGGAGCGTATACATCAACACCAGCGTGGTGCAGCGTCGCATACGACGAGGACAGCGGGGCCTGCGTCAGCGAAGGCGACTAGTGACAAGCATCAGCGCTACTGCAGAAAGCGTGCTGTTCTAGAATAGTCTAGAAAGGTACAGCACAGTCAAGAACTTTCCAGAAAAAAAAGAACTTTCTTGAAAAGAACTTTCCAGAAGCATCAAGATGGCTGACTTCTGGCAGAAAGGGGTTGAACTGAATCTAAAAGGCAAGCAGCTGACGGAGTACGTCAAGTCTCAGGAGAGAATACGAGAAAGAGAATTGGAAGAGAAGCGTCTAGAAAAAGAACTAGAACTAGAACAGAAGCGTCTAGAAGTAGAAGAGCAGCGTCGCCGTGAAGAACGAGAATTAGAAGAGCAGCGTCGCCGTGAAGAAAGAGAATTAGAACATAAGCGTCTAGAAATTGAACAGCAGCGGCAAGAAAAAGACAGAGAATTCGAGCTGAAGCGTCTTGAGTTCCAGCTAGAAATGGCGCGTATCCAGCAACAGCAGAATGCGCCACAAGTTATCAGTGACAACACGGCTCCAAAATTGCCAGCTTTCGTCGACGGGAAGGACCAGATTGACAGTTATCTGGCGAGATTCGAAAGGTTCGCTGAAAGCTCTAACTGGCAACCTCAAGACTGGGCAATTCGACTGAGTGCACTTCTGACGGGGCAAGCTCTCGAAGTTTACACCAGACTGTCGAACGATGACGCCAAAAACTACGACGTCTTGAAAGAGGCCCTGTTGCAGTGCTACAACTTTACAGAGAAGGGCTACCGTAAACGCTTCCGTGAATGCCGGCCTAAGTCAGACGAGACGCCAAAGCAGTTTGTGGAGCGCCTGTCGTCATATCTACACAAGTGGGTGGAGTTATCAGGCGAAAGCAAGTCTTACGACAGTCTCCATGACCTGATCGTGAAGGAACAATTTCTCAATGCCTGTCACAAGGACCTAGCGACCCACTTAGAAGAACAAAAGCTGCAGACGCTTAAAGATGTGACTGAGGCTGCTGAAAGATATCTCATCGCTCATGGGAAAACCCTGGGGCCACCCAGCGCGACGAAACATTTTCAGAAGACTGGAAACCATGTGAACCAGATCCAGGGAAGTCAGACGAGCCAGAGACAGACGGATTCCACGCCACCTCCCAGGGAAGGGCATTCAAGAGGCTGTTTCACCTGCAACGCTACAGACCACAGGGCGGCTAATTGTCCTCAAAACAAAAGTAGCGGACAGCGGAGCAGTACGGACAACGCAGCGGCGGGCAACCGGCAGAGGCGGTTCTCCAATCAACGGCAAACCAGTAGATCCGACCATCAAGTGTGCGGCGGGAGCGTCATTCTTCCGAGTGAGACCGAGCGCGCAGCTACTCCTGCGGACGTGCAAGAGTGCATAACCGATGGCCAACTTCTCCTTGCCAACGGAAAATCCATCCCCGTCGTCGCCAGCGCAGCTGTGACCGTCCAAAACATGCCTGTTTCAAAGGGACGCGTCGGAAATCATGAAGTGACTGTTTTAAGAGACTCTGGCTGCAGTGGGGTCATCGTCAGAGAAGACCTAATCGCTAAAGAACAGTTCACTGGCGATTCAAAATGGACACTTATGGCCGACAGCAAATGTGTGAAAGCGCCAGTTGCAAAAATTCTTGTCAACACACCTTTCTACATAGGCGAAGTCGAAGCGGTTTGCCTGAAGAAGCCGCTGTATGATTTGATGATCGGGAATATCGACGGCGCGAGACGACCCGACGACCCCGATCCAGAATGGAGTCCTGCCTCAACCCAACGCGTCGAAGTTGTGGAGGAGGATCCATTGCCATTTCCCGATGGAGACCTTACAGAGCTGCTACGGGACAATGTGGTTACTCCGGCTCAGCCCTGCCGACCAGAGATCGTCGGTGCTGTTACTACCAGGGCCCAGGCCAAGAGAGACAAGGTGTCTACGCCACTGAAGGTCGCCGACAACTCCAAAGCTGCCATCGTGGACAGAGATAAGCTGATCCAGCTCCAGGAAGCTGATAGTACTTTAAACAAGTACAGGAACCGCCAAGATCACGTGACCAAACGCAGTGGCACGGTCTATTTTGAGGTGAAGGCTAAGATCCTGTACCGAATCTTCCAGCACCCGAGGGTCAACGGAGGGAAACCACTACGTCAAGTCTTGGTACCCTTACCTCTAAGGCGCCAAGTGATGGAAGTAGCTCATGACTCTATCATGGGAGGTCACCTAGGCATCAGGAAGACGTCAGACAGAATCCAGGCGGTGTTCTACTGGCCAGGGCTTCATGCGGACGTCAGCCGTTTCTGCCGATCGTGTGACATTTGCCAGAAAACCATACCTCGAGGAAGGGTCCCGAAAGTGCCTATGCAGAGGATGCCTCTGATCGACCGACCTTTCAAGAGGGTGGCCTTAGACTTAATCGGCGAAATAAGACCTCCGAGTGAAGAAGGTCATCGATGGGTACTGACTTTAGTGGACTATGCGACTCGGTACCCAGAAGCAGTGCCACTGAAGAAGATTGACACTGAAACTGTAGCAGAGGCACTAGTGGACATGTTCAGTAGACTTGGAGTGCCTGAAGAGATCCTGACAGACCTCGGGACGCAGTTCGTCTCTGACTGCATGAAGGAGGTCGATAGACTGCTGAGCATCCGGCATTTAACTACGACACCCTACCATCCAATGTGCAACGGGCTTGTCGAAAAGTTCAATGCTACGTTGAAGTCCACCCTGAAGAAACTGTGCAGCGAGCAGCCCAGACAATGGCATCGCTATATCAACGCCTTACTTTTCGCCTACAGAGAAGTACCGCAGGAGTCCACCGGCTTTTCTCCGTTCGAGCTGCTGTACGGAAGAACCATCCGAGGGCCGATGCACATCCTAAAAGAACTGTGGACGAAAGAAGTAGACACCCCAGAGGTGAAGAACAGCTACCAGTACGTGTTTGAGCTACGGGAGAAGCTGGAGCAGACTCTCGAGATAGCCAGAGAAAACCTGAAGAAGTCCCAAGACTGTGGAAAGCACTACTATGATCGTAGGGCTGTGAACAGGAAGTTTAAACCTGGCAACAAAGTGCTGGTGCTGCTACCTACCGATCATAATAAGTTGCTGATGCAGTGGAAAGGCCCGTACGAAGTGGAGACCGTGGTGGGGATCAACGACTACAAGGTGAAGGTCGGCCAGCATTCCAAGATATACCACGCCAACCTCCTTAAGCTGTACGTGGAAAGGCCATCAGAGACTGTGCATGCAGCAACAGCAGCTGAGATCGACAACAGCTTTGACAGCGAAGAACTGTTGGAACTGGGAGACTTCCACAGCAAAGAAGGCATCGATGATGTTAAGCTAGGACCACGCTTGACGGAAGGTCAAAAGATTGAGCTCAAGGACCTTATGGGCGAGTTTCCCCACAACTTCAGCGATGTCCCTGGCTCTACAACTTTGGTCGAACACGAAGTCCACCTCACTTCGAATATCCCTGTTCGATCCAAGCCCTTCCCGATCCCTTTCAAGGCCCGTGAATCCTTGAAGAAAGACATCGATGAGATGCTGAAGATGGGCATCATCAGGGAGTCCAGTTCCCCCTACGCGTCCCCTGTCGTGGTCGTGAAGAAGAAGGACGGGAGCAACAGAGTATGCATCGACTACAGGAAGGTTAATAAGATCACCGTCTTCGACCCTGAGCCGATGCCTACCGCAGCAGACCTCTTCCGCCAACTATCGGGGAGTAAAATCTTCTCAAAGATTGACCTCAGCAAGGGTTATTGGCAAGTCCCCGTGCGTCAACAGGACATACCAAAGACTGCTTTCATAACTCCTGATGGGACGTACGAGTGCTTAAGGATGCCCTTTGGCATGGTCAACAGCGGAGCTACCCTGAAGAGAGGAATGAGGAAGATGCTCAAAGGGATGGACAACGTCGTGTGTTACTGGGACGACCTGTTAGTCCACACCCACACCTGGGAAGAGCATCTGCAGACCTTGAGGGAGCTATTTCACCGTCTGACAGAAGCTAACCTGACAGTGAGACCCAGTAAGTGCATTCTGGGAACTGACAACGTGGACTTTATTGGCCATTCGCTGAAAGAAGGACAAAAGGGGCTTCTAATAGAAAACGTCACCAAGATTCTGAACGCTCCACGTCCCCAAACCAAGAAGCAGGTGCGATCTTTCCTGGGGTTGGCTGGATATTACAGAGAGTTTGTACCGAACTACTCCGCCATCACAGCACCCTTGTCGGACCTGGTGCGGAAAGGCTGTCCTAATCAAGTAGAGTGGGGACCGTCTCAGGAGAAGGCATACCAGACTGTGCGCGACCTCCTTTCAAAGGATCCGGTGCTAAGACTGCCTGACACTTCCAAGGAATTCGTCTTAAGGACAGACGCAGCGGACGAAGGCATCGGCGCCATACTGATGCAAGAACACGAAGGGAAACTATTTCCGGTCAGTTACGCCAGCAAGAAGCTGTCCAGAGCTGAGAAAAATTACTCGACCATGGAAAAAGAGTGCCTTGCCATCATATGGGGAATCCGGAAGTTCGAACTGTACCTTCAAGGAGTGAAGTTCGTGCTACAGACTGATCACAAGCCGCTAACTTACTTGAACTCTGCCAAGTTTGTGAACAGTCGGATCATGAGATGGGCTATGTACTTGCAGAACTTTAACATGCGAGTAGAATCTATCAAAGGATCGGACAATGTTGGTGCGGACTTCCTCAGCAGAGTGTGTGAGTAAAGAACATTGACTGTGTGGATGAACTGTGAACATTGACAATACCCAGATAGACTTGCGGATGGAAGAACATTGACTCTGTGTGAATGAACTGAGCACAATGACAGTATTAAGAAAGTCCAGAATTAAGACTTTGTTTGTGCATTACGTTTCAACGTTGTTGAAAGAAATTAGGTAAATTTCTTCTTGAGTGGGGGGTTATGTTACGTTGAAACGCGAATGGTAGTACGTCAGAAACGCGCACGATAGATCTAATCGTTTCGTTTTGCAAAGTATTCAATAATGGAGTTTATTTACCTTTGATTTGAGTTTGCATTGTTGTTAGGAGTGGTTTTGTATAACGTTGATAATTTTCGTTGGTCGATATTATTGGAGAATTTTCGTGATCGGTCGATAGAAATTTCCCGATGGATATCGAAGGTCGTGAATGTTCCCGGAAGTAGAGGAAATAGGTATGACGTAAGTCAGTGATGACGATCTTTAGTTCGATTGGTGGCAGTACGTCATTTCTACCATGTACCAAATTGTTCGAGAAAAGAGAGAGGTTATTTAATCGTGTGCCGAGTTGCTGTTGAGAGATAGTAAAGTTGTTGATAGAGAGTTGCTGTGAAAGTTGTTGAGTTGAGTTGAGAATTGTATGCAGTTGTTGGTGTGTGCTGAATAAAAAGTGGAAAACTTCATACGTCGACTTAGTGACTTGTATGCTGTTTGGACGGGTTGCGTGGATAAACGAATCTGAGTTACACCTTATCAGGAATTCAGCATTGGGGCTGAATCGGATACTGATAAAGGAAAACACCATCATCGAACTGAGTGTAACACTATGCAATGGGTTGTCCTAATCGTGTCGATGAAAAAGACATTCACACAACTCAACAACTGAACTAATGAATCAATGATACGCTATAATTTTCTTCCAGTCCTGAATCTTTTTTGGGCGAGACAATTAAAAGCTTCCTACCGGTGTTTTTTACACAGAACGTTTCATCTTCCGTCATCTCCTTCCTTTTTTGTTTACACTGTTGTATTCCTTCCTTTCTTTCTTCTTTTTTTGTCCCCTCTCCCTCTTTCTATTTTCGAACTGGACATTGAAGTTTAACGTCTACACCCACCATTAGCGAAATGGCAGGCGGGGATAACTATCCTAGGATAGAGGGAGTTATGGGGACTTAAACCAATAACCCTAAACCCCCATGCAGGAGCAATCATATTGTTAAAATTAGACAGAGGTAAAAGTAGCCACTTTTATGTTCAATTCAATCAAATTATTTAAAAGTGTTCCCAACTTACGCTGTTTTAAGCTATAAAACGAACACAATAATAAAATTTAAAAAAAAACACACTTTTATATTGCCTACAATGGGTTTTGAACCTGGGTCATCTGTGCGCCAAGCGAACGCTCGCTCTACCACTGAGGTACGGCGGTGGTCAGGGTTTTAGTTCTGGTTTTAATTGCAGACAATGGTCTTTTCATCTTCAGCGTAGATAATGGCTGCACGCCTCTCTTTATACTATTCTCAGTCTTTTGAAGGTGATACTGTTGTGTGGGTGCGATTAAATTGTCCTAGTTCTTTACATATCCCATTTTAAAAGCCCCCCTTTTTCTCGTTTCGCCAACACCCACATTTAATTCTGTATAAGAGCAGTTCTACACTGGTAAACTTATTAGCTGGAAATTGTTTATGCAAAGTGTTCGTGTTTCAAGGCAGTTTTCTGAACTAAGGTTTGATTGATTGTTCGTTGGTTGGTTGGTTGGGCGGCTTGAATGAGACCCTGTTGTCTCATCGACGTAGCTCAAGTGGTAGAGCGTTCGCCTGGCACACCTAGGACCCAGGTTCGAATCCCAGGGGGTGGGGGTGGGAAGGTGGGTGGGAGGGTGGGGGCGAAATGAAAAGTGCCCATTCTTATTGTCCATTTGAGCAGTATGATTGCTCTGGTGGTTCAGTGTTGATTTAGCTCCCTACCCCTCTTTTCCTGGGACGGCTATCCCCGTCTGCCATATCGCCAATGGTGGGTGTAGACGTTAAACCTCAATGTTCATTCTTCATTCTGAGACCTTGTTACATCGATCAGCGCCATGAGCAGTTATGGAATCGGAAAAGCGATCTATAAGAACGATGACATAAATAAATAAATAAATAAGACTGTTTCGGTTGAGTGTGTCCCTCTCCCTACCCACCCATTCACCCTTCCACACCCACTCACCCACACTCCAGTTATGAACAGTTCTCAATGCAGAAGTGTCAAGGCAGCAGTTATTTCATGTAACTTACGTCGCCCCACATTTTCTGGACAGAACGGGTACTGTACATGATTTATGGATCAGTTTCGTGCTTCTAGGCCATTTTCTGAAAAGAGAAGAAAGTCGGTTTAAAGTTGGATTGTAACCGTTTTGGTAGGAGGGGTTTTGTCCCCCACCAAGGAGTACTAAAGACTTTAGTACTCTTTGGTCCCCACTTATAGGCATAGTTCCCACTATATGGGCATATCATGGCTCTGCAGAATCTGGATCAACACCCACCACGTTCCCTGCATGCGGGAACAGTTTAGCAAGTACTGCATGTGATTTGTGGGATACGTTTTAGAGTTTCTTTGTAGTTTCCTTAATTAAACAAAAGGTCTGTAATGTTTGATCGTTGCATAATTATGAATAGAACTATTGTTTTGATGTCTTCCCCCATCAATTTTGAGAGAGAGAGAGAGAGAGAGAGAGAGAGAGAGAGAAAGAAAGGGAGTGAGGGAGTTTATCACTGAGAAAAAAGACTATCCCCACCAGTTTTGAGAGAGAGAGAGAGAGAGAGAGAGAGAGAGAGAGAGAGAGAGAGAGAGAGAGAGAGAGAGAGAGAGAGAGAGAGAGAAATGAGGAGGATAGAAGGAGAGTGAAGTTGCGCTTATCACTGAGAAAAAAGACTATCTTTGAGATATCGGGTATGGCAGTTGTTTTAAATGTTCTTTCTTTCTTTCGTTCTTTCGTTCTTTCGTTCTTTCTTTCTTTCTTTCGTTCTCTCTTTCTTTCTTTCTGTGCTTTTTTTTCTTTGCAAGGACTTTAAAGATCCTGACGCTCAAATCCTAGGCGGGTGAATACCAGCCACATAAATACAGCTAGCAGCACTCCACGCCCCTTCTCTTCTTCTCCCCCAACCCCGGTCACCCAAGAATGCGCTCAGTTGTCTGGGGCGCCTAGGGCAGCACAAGTGGGCGCTTAGGGCGGCTTGAAGTAGATCCTGTATCAGCCAGCTCCTTTCCTTGAGCAGCTCTTGAGCTTGGAAATGCACTATATAACTATATAAGACCGGTTATATTTAAATGTAAAGACACGCACCTGTCCTAAAATAAGGGATGTTCAAGGTCTTCCATGCAGCTTACTTGTGTGAGAAAACAAACTTTTTAAATCGGTAATCAACACTTGACTTGGTCATTTATAGTGTTTTTAAGGTAAAATTCATTCGGTCTAGACTTGGGCGCCCCCCCCCTCCCCTCCTCTGTCTCCCTCTCCGTCTCTCTTGTTCCCCCCCCCCACCCACCCTACCCGCCCACTAATACACCATTCCTCTCCTCCCTTTCGTAATTAGGTGTGACATTATGTTTCAAAGGACAGCAGTGTGACATTATGTTTCAAAGGACAGCAACGATAACAATATAATTGGCGTCATGAATCGTCATGTATCGTGAGGTAACCAATGTGCGATATATAAACCTTTGTAATAATAATAATAATAATAATAATAATAATAATAATAATAATAATAATAATAATAATAATAATAATAATAATAATAATAATAATAATAATAAGGGAAACGGCATGATATCCTTATCTCTCCTTGTTCTGATTTCACAATGAAGTTCGTGTCTAAGTATGGTTTTCTGAAAATGTTATTCTACACTTGACTGTCATGTTCATAGCACCAAATGTTGCATCCACTTAGATTGCAATTTATCTTCTACAAATAGTTGTTCAGCAACTATTTGGGGACATAACTCAATGGAAGATTTTGTAGAATTAATAGTACGAATCAGGCAAATTACAAAATTAATCGCAAAATCTAATAGTGTTTTTGTTTTCTACGTTGCTTGTTGAATGGACATAAACGTGGGTGTTGTCTAGTCTACGCTTAGAAATAACTTTTCATAGGTGAAGTCATTTCCTTTTATATTGTAATAATTGTATTTGTTTTTAGTTTTGTGTGCGTAACTTAATTCCACATAAAAACTTTCGGGAACTTTATTGAAGAGATGAGAGGACATTGTGATAGAGAGGGAGTAAAATCGAAGAAATTAAGGTCAAGCCCAAAGTGGTTCAAAATTAACTCCCTTTTGAGAATTGCCGATAATGTTGGTAAATAGTACTTAAGAGGGAGGAGGGGGTGGGAGAGGGGGGGGGGAGTCCAAACGTAATGCCACTTTCAGGACAGGTATCATTACCAACCCAGTAACATGTGTCATACATCAAAATAAAGCTGGTCCTCTGTGGATCACAGCCCTACTTCTCAACATAGTCACCGTTTCTTATCACAATAGCAATGTTCCACCTTTCGAATGAGAGCATGCATCCCTGCCTCGTTAAATTTTGTTGGCTGTTCTAAGTCAGCTCTCTCGGTACCCAGCGGGGACACATTTTTGAAAAGCCAAGTGATTCGACAATGTTGTAAGCATTTCCATAGCTCACTGCAAGGTTTTCTGCCAACTCATCAGGAGTTATGCGCCTATCTTCTCTGATCAGAGCATCTGCTTTTGTTTTACTGGCAGGATTCACAGAAGAGGACGGACGGCTAGAACGGGGTTTACCGGCTACGCTCACAGTTCCCACCTTTTTATCATTCAGACGACCGATCCACCTAAATACCTTGCTATAATATAACGTATTGTCCTCAAACACATTTTGTAATCGTCTGTGAAATTTATCAGTACAACTTATGTTAATCTGATGAATAAAAATTGGTGCAACAACAACGTGAATGTTCACATTGGTTTCCCCCAACAAGGAATTCAATCACCGCTCTTTGTTTTTTTGACGCAGCTCTTAAGGGTTCAGCCATTTTGAATTTTATTTGCGAATCTCAAAACCTGCTAAGTAAGAAACAAAGTATTTCATAACGTAAATGATATAATCATTTATACATGCGAAAAATTTCCGGTATTTTAATCAAAAACCTCCCTTGATATACAAAAAAATGGCATTACTTTTTGATTCGCCGTACATTGACGTGAAACGAAACGTACTGTGATCCTTAACAGTGGTAGAATTGAATCGCTGCTTCTAAATGTATCTCACTGTCACAAAAGCAGCCCACAATGGCCCGTCGCCTGGTATTACGTGAGAGAGTCCAGCTGACGTACGAAGACAAAAGACATAAGGCGAAGGTCGCCTGTTTAGGGGGAAAACGGCCTGTCGGTCTTATTTTAGCACGTTACCAGCTCAGAGAACTGCCCAAAGCGCTGGCCAAAAATAGCTTCTAACTTAAGGGGACCTAAGGCGCCGGCTTGCTGCTTTGAAGTGCGCAGTCAAACGTCCCAGACTGGCAGGCTATAGATCTAGGGTTCAGGTTTATTTGCACAGTTGACGAGTCATACACCACCATGTGACCAAGTTAGAAAGAAAAAAAAGGTATTTGATGTGTATGGGATGAAGTAGGTTAGAGTCTGTTACAACGGGTGACTCACTGACAGCTGTTTCTCCCACACTTCAGGCAAATTGTAACAAGTGTGTAAAAACGTCAGCATTTGACATCCTTGGCATGCGGATTGCGCTTTGCCGTGTATAATGACCATGAACATAGCAAAATCGAGCGACACTATAGTTTTCCAGAAAATCGACATTTTGTGTCTTGTATGAATTGTGTGTGTGTATGTGTGTGTGCTTGTGTGTGTGTGTGTGTGTGTGTGTGTGTGTGTGTGTGTGTGATACGTGGCCTTACTGTGCGGTCTTGGGTGGCGGAGTAGCGTAGGTAGTGATTTGGGCATTAGAAATGTTTCATGCTAAGGAACTCCGAGCAGGGGGATTAATACGTGGCTTGGCGACTTATACTTGAAAGACAAACAGCACCAAACGAAGCAAAGAATGAAACAAGCGCACGACAAAACTAGACAGACACGTACTGCCCTCATTTAGAAAAAAGGGGAGGTCATTCATGTCTCTATCCCCAACGACCGAAAGTTTGAAGGAAACACATGTACCTTGCTGTACATTATGTTCTTGTTCTGCTCACCGTCTCAAAACCGCAAACAAAAGGCTTTGTAATCTAAAGACACAGTACTTCTCTGCCATTCTGCGTCTGCTTCGTCTAATTATTACATCTTGGGAATTCCATTGTGACATATAGTCTTACTTCCTACATCAGAGCGGAACAGCATTGTAATAATTGAGTGTCTGGACAATAGGAGGGAAAAGCCTCTCTAATCAAGGTCACAGCATGCTTGTTTGACTTGATGGGGTGCGCCGTTGTTATGATTTTTGTGTCTAGCTCGGAGATCCGTATCACACAGTACTAGCGAGATGGTATAGCAAAAAACTTACTCCCAAGAACATTCCTTTCATTGTCAGTACATTCATCATCATTATCATCATCATCATCATCATCATCATCATCATCATCATCATCATCATCATCATCATCATCATCGTCACCATTATCATCATCATCTTCATCATCATCCTCATCATCATCCTTCCTCCTCCTCCTCCTCAGCATCATCCTTTTGACTTCTGCAGTCGTCGGGGGAACCTGTGGGCAGATGAAGATGAAATCCATCTCCATAGTGTCCTGTTGCATGCTGTTGTTATGTTCTTAAATTGATTTAAAAAGCTTTCTTAGTGAAACATTAGAGGGTTTGGGAACCCTAATAATGGACGAATTAAATGCCGAGTTAGAAAATGAGTAAGCCTATGTTGTAATACTGTACAAAATGTTTATTTTATTATACGTAGATGACACGGTAATATTTTCTGAAACTACATCATTTACAAGTTACTCTGGATGCTATGTTTGAGTACTGTACACAATTTAAGTTAAAAGGTAAAATTCGTTATCTCCCTAACGTTTATTATAATGATGTGAAACTTGCTGTAGTTTTTGATTTTCAATACCTTGGTATAATTATTAATTATAATAGTAATTTTGATCTTGTTGTAGTGTTTGATTTTCAATGCCTTGGTATAATTATTAATTATAATAGTAATTTTAAACTTGCTGTAGTGTTTGATTTTCAATACCTTGGTATAACTATTAATTATAATAGTAATTTTAAACTTGCTGTAGTTGATTTTCAATACCTTGGTATAATTATTAATTATAATGGTAATTTTAAACTTGCTGTGGTGTTTGATTTTCAATACCTTGGTATAATTATTAATTATAATGGTAATTTTAAACTTGCAAAAAAATGTATATAACCGTGCTGTGAGAGCTATGTGTTCTTTGTTACGTAAAATGAAAAACCTATTATTGCCTATTGACATCCCACCTGACCTGTTTAATAAGACCTTTGACCCAATTTTAAAGTATGGTGCTGAAATAGGGTATCCTCAGATGTCTGAACTTGCCACAAAATTACAACTTCGTTTTGAAGCTCGTAAGTCCACTCCCTCACATATGATCTTTGTGGAAATGGGACAAATACCTCTAAATATTCAAGCAAAACAAAGAATGTTAACTTTTTTTTAAAAAACTAATAAATGTTGAGAATGAAAATAAATTCTCTAGTATTATGTAACATTTGTGTACAATCTTAAAGAGAATAATGGATCTGCATCAAGTCTTTCTGGATTCAGTGCAACAGCAGTTATATCACTTTGGTATTAGTGAACAGTCAACGGATTCCTAATATGTTGCCTTCTGATTCTGCCTTTAAGTCTCTTTTTGTCCCACCGCCGTGGCTCAAGAGGTAGAGCGTTCGCCTGGCACACCAATGACCCAGGTTCGAATCCCGTGGTGGGCGAAATTAACAGTGGCCATTTTCACTGTCCATTTTAGCAGTATATGATTGCTCTGATGGTTCAGATTTGATTCAGGTCCTTACCTCTCTTTCCCTGGGATGGTTCTCATATGCAATACAATACAATACAAGGTTATTGCTTTAGGTCCAGCGGACTCTTTCGAGCCAAATCAGGACCAGAGAGACGTTATCTCAAAACATTATAAAATGTTTCAAATCATAAAAAACAAGCCTGTTACTCTTAAATACTCAAACAAAATTTCGCATGACACCTCTTTAAAAGTCTTCTTTAAAACTGATGTATTAAAAATATGTTCTCTTCCTTCAATCAAATCACTAAATTCAGTCCAATCGATAAAATCCAAACTAAACAAAACATGTCGATATGATTTATATGCGATAAAACAAACCAGCATCATGTAAAAATTGAAAAAGATGTTGACCATTACATACTTTAAAAATCTCGTAAACCTCAATGTCATTCTTTTTTTGTCTCTGATTAAACAGAAGTCGAGTGATCAGTTTATGCAGGAGTGGCTTGCAAGCAAAATAGTAACGAACTAGTCTAATTATCGTATGATTAAAAATTAAGTTTGTTTTGAAAAATACTTAACTATTTTGCCTTCGAAATTTGCATACTTTATGACTAAATTTCGAACTCTCAAGCACAGATTATCAATACAGAGAGGAAGATTTCTTTGTATTGTTAGAAGAGAGCGAATTTGTTGTAAATGTGACATAATCGAATTATTTGTTTCTTTGTTCTTTTTTTCAAGACTGCTGTAAACAATTAATTAAACCTTATTTTTGTAGATATCCCAATGCACCCAAATTGAAATTGCTGTTATCCTCCAATCAAAAAATATGTTTTGTTAAATTTATCAAAATATTTAAACTCGGTAATTTCTTCTATGTAAATTATTTTTGTTGCATGCAGTTGAAGGCACACATAATTAATTGTGTATTTTACGCCCCATACTCTAACTGTTTCCTGTTCTGTAAAGCTGCAAAATGTAGACTCATGTGAAATAACGTCTTGTCTATTTTTTTGTAAATCTCTTTACATATAGCTTGTAGTTTCTCTCTCTCTCTCTCTCTCTCTCTCTCTCTCTCTCTCTCTCTCTCTGCGTGAGTGTGTTCACGCGTGCATATGGGATAAGTGTAAGTGTGGATGTGTGAATTAAATATGCCCTTTTCTTTACTTCAATTTTATTTTTAATGTATCCAGGTGCCATGATGGTTTTATTGGAATGGAATAAGACTTGCCTTGCCTTGTTAGGAGCTTTGGCGACCTTTAGCATGGTGTCATGGCCGTCCATCTTGTGATGTCGGACCAGTTTGCCTCTCGCGCTCTGTGACCACCTTCGACGGTGCCCTGTATGAAGGTCTTGGAGCGGTCCTGATTTGGCTCGGAAGAGTCCGCTGGACCTAAAGCAACAATCAATCAATCAATCAATCAAGGTCTTGGAAAGGATGCCATGTTTTAAAAACCCTGCCAGCTTTTGCCGCGTGATAGTTGTTAGTATTAAAGGTTTGTAAGGGGGTGGAGTGAGGTGGGAGGGGGAAATGGGAGAGGGGTGCAACAAGATTCCTCGCTATGCGCCAAGCTCAGCACAGTGTCGTTAGTCTCGTATTGCATGTTTATTATGAGATGCAAAACAATCTTTCTCAGACTCAGACTCTTGGCTTGAACGTGTAATACCTTAGCTGAATCCTCTTTTCGTTAGCTCGCGCCGCATTAGTATCACCTTTTGAATATACAAAGATCTGTTCGTTGCATGTGTTTTCCTTAGGGAAAATAATACTTACAGCTTTAAAAATACGCGTACAGTGTATTCCAAATGTATACTCAAAAAAAGAGCAACAAAATTAATTATGAATTACGAAGATTTATTTCTTTGTTTCTTTGTTTACTTATATATTTTTAAATAGCGCTTTTCCAGCTCAAGAGCTGCTCAACGCGCTGGCCGAGTTTTGAAATCAGACTCTCAAAATGACCAGAAGTATTGAAAATCTACCACCGTATTGATTTAAGGTAGCCTAATCATCATCATTTTGATCTCAAGCACGTTAAATGAGAAGACAACGTGTTGCCTGGAACACCTACCATGTTCACCACACCTGTTGATGGGTGATCTGATGTTGTTACATTACAAGTGGGAAAAGTCGGTCAATACACGTTTAACCATCAATAGTCGGGGAGCCGGAGGGAAATAGTTCACTTGTAATATATTAGCTTTTAGGGGTAATGTTACGAATGTATTCTTGCACAGCGAGTTTACCAGTATAAAGACTTTGTGAAGGAGTGGACTGAAAACAGGGTCTAACAATCCAGGTCAGATGCATTCAGTCATTTTATTTAAAAGTGACCCATTTGAACACGCCGCCTCCACAGATCCTTTTAACATTCACAGTGAGGGTGGCCAAAACGAAAAAAACTGCTTTTAAAAAAACACTTTCAAAAGTGTCATTATTTTCTTAATTACTAAATCCCTTAGTTCTGGTGCTTATTAAGAGCGACGACTAGCCAACATTCGGGAGCAAAAAAAAAAAAAAAAAAAAAAGCGTTAGGGACTTTTGGGAACCTTTTTTGAACTCAACGAAACTATTTTAGGTGGTGATTCCCTGGTTTATATTTAGAACGATCCTATCTGCGCCTGTTCCTGTTTTGCTTTTTCCGTCGAAATCAAAATTTTCTTTCGCCGGAGTCCTTGATTTGACAGGGGGGAGAAAAATATGCAAGCTTTCGGTGAGTTGTCGTGCTTATGCATTGAAGTGAAATCGAAAGAGAAATATCCCGTGCAGGTGGCGGAAGTTCAATTTTGACCTATGACCGTGATAATCTGCTGCCTGTCGAAACGCGGGATAGCTCAGTTAGTAGAGCGGAAAGCACGTGGTATAAAGGTTGCGGGTTCGATTCCCGGTGTAACGTGCCGAAAGCGTCCCTGGCCCAAATTAACTCCCGGGAGTAAAACCAGGCCGTCCCAGATTTACTCCCGGGAGTTATTCTGGTCCTGGACCAGATTGACCCCCAGCCTGTTCCGAAATGACTCCCGGGAGTAAAACTGGATCACAGGACCAAAACAGCCCCCCAACTTCTCTTGTCTTTTCAATGTATTCTTAGTTTTTAATATGGGAGTTAAAAACGGACAGGCCCAACATCGCCCCCTCAGCTAATCAACGTAAGTAGGGGAGTCAAACGGGGACAGGACCAAAACCGACCCCTACCGATCAGGTGCATCAAATTCTGCACAAGGGAGTCAAACGGGGACAGGACCAAAACCGCCCCCCCCCCCTATCTCCTTATTCATCAGAAGAAGCAAACACTGCACAGAGAGTCAAACAGGGACAGGACCAAAACCGCCCCAACTACACAATTAGTTGTAACTACAAAACGCTGCACAGGGGAGTCAAACGGGGACAGGACCAAAACCGACCCCTACCGATCAGGTGCATAAAACACTGCACAAGGGAGTTAAACATGGACAGGACCAAAAACGCCCCCCTTACACATCAGATGCATAAAACACTGCATAGGGGAGTCAAACGGGGACAGGACCAAAACCGCCCCCCTTACACATCAGATGCAGAAAACACTGCATAGGGGAGTCAAACGGGGACCGGACCAAAACCGCCCCCCTTACCACAGGCGGCGGAAGCGGGGGGGCAAGGGGGGCACTGGCCCCCTCCAGAAAAATATTGGGGGGGCAAACCTATACATTTGCCCCCCCAATATTCAGCCCCTCAAAAAACATTATTTGGAGGTTCAAACCAATATTTTCCCCCTTTCTCTGGACTGATGCAAGTTAACAATATATGTGCTGAAACCATTTTCAAAGCACTGAAGGACTGCTTGATCAGACTTGACTTGCCAGTGCAAAACTGTAGGGGCCAGGCCTACGACGGGGCGAGTAATTTTGAGGGTCCTGTGTCAGGAGTTGCAAAAAGATTCAAAGATGATATCCTTGCTGTGACTGAAGAGTTGGCGACAGTTCTTGAAAGAAAACAAACGACTTGTGATGACGCAGTAAACGCTGCTGACATTTGTCTGAGAACACTGGATAGCATGCGGCATGAAGATTGTTATGAGACATTTTTTGCTGACATCACAACGAAAGCTGCAAATTTGTGTGATGAGCCCTGCGTTCCTACACAGAAGCAGCCTCCACGAAGACTGGACGATGGCTCACAGGGTCACAGCTACTCTTGTCCATCTGCTTACTACAGACAGCAATACTGTGAGGCCATTGACAACACCAAAGAACATTTAAAGCTCTCGACTTACTAAGGAAAATGTAAGTTCTTCTAAGTGATGGAGCAGCAGGGAAGAGACCAAAAATTCCTCAAGAAATCAAAGATACATATTCCGCTGACATCGACTTGGAGAGACTCAAAACTCAGCAAGAATCCTCCCACATGCACCGGGTGACACCAGGAGGCGGCTAATTCTAGGATTACCATCTTCCAAGCACTGCCGGATGAACTGAAGGCTTCTGACACTGTGCGACGGATGCTTAGTGAAGTGGATAAACTTCTCAGACTGTAATTCACCATCCCAACCACAACTGCAACGGCTGAACGCAGTTTTTCAGCTCTAAAGCGGGTAAAAACATATGGTAGAGTGTATTTTAAATGGATTTTATAGGCCTACTTATTTTTTTCTAATCGTTATTCACTTTTTCTGGTTAGACGATAAGTTTATTCTTATTTGGTATTCTCAATTGGTTATTCTCATATGGTTAGGTAATTATTCCTAATCAGTTATCCCTAGTTGGAGTGTTCAAAGTTTAAACTACTGAGTTCACTACAATTCTTTCATTCTTACCCTGGCTTTTGAGGAAAGAGGACAGTTAGTTCATTTGCGATTTGGTATTCATATTCTGGACCCACAACTTTTTGGTGAGTTGGAAATCTTTTGAACATTTATTATATTCTGTGAGTATTGTTTTCTAGGCTAAAGTAAAATAATAACTTTGCAGTTTCCAAGAAATAATAGTAAATATTTTGGTGTCATCATTTTGTCTAAAATATTTTGTTTGTGATTTTGTAACTTTGACTTTGTGGAATTGTAATTCTAATTTTGTCAGTTCATTTATTTTTTGTTACAACTTACATAGAAGCAAAACATAAAAGTGAAGAGAAAACATTATTCAGCAATTGACTGTTGAATGCAGAGATTTTCTGGTTTATGTTTGTATCATTGTTTTAAAAGAATTAAGTTTCTATAATTCTTTAATTGGACAGTACCTTGGTCATTTGAAATATTTTGATGACTATTTGTCAAGTCATTTGTAGAACAAAGTGCTTAGTAGTATTTTATTGTTCCCTTTTAGTATACCGAGTCACGGAGAGTGTGCTGAATGCAGTTGAGTCAGTGTCGTCTATTACCCTTGCTCAATGCGTGGGGTAGGTTTTATTATTTTTTGGCTTATGCGTTGTCACTTTGTACATGAAGCAGTTTCATGTGTATTTTGTATTTTCAATTGTGCATAACTATGATTCAGTTATGTTATTTTTGGACAAATATGTTTTTTTGTATAAGAATAACTCTGAGCTTTTTGGAGGTTATTGTTATTTTCTAATTCATAGTGTTATCGAAGACTTGTCATTTGAGATGAGCTTGTGTGTGTAACCAATAACGTTGCAACTATTTTCATTAACTTTTTCTATGGTATTTCTCATCATGGAAGAGTATTGTTTTATGTTGTCCTTCCATGATGGTTTCTTAGTATTGTTATTATTGTATGTTTCAGGGTTTGCTTCTTGCATACATCGTTCTTCATACTACTTATCCATTCATCATTCGTTCATCATTCCTTCTTATTGGCTTGAGACAAGAATAAACGCTCCCCGAACCCCAACCAACTGCTTAGCGCCTCAGTGTGTGAAAGAGTGCGACAGACATTCTAAGTAATTCCAAAGCACGCATAAGCAGACGGTCACAAACATACCTTCGGGCAACGATGACGCAGGAGCGTCTAAATAAATGTCTTATAATGCATGTGTTCAAAGACAAAGTAGATCAACTAGACCTAGCGCAAACTGCTTACGAATTTATCAATACAAATGAACGCCGTCAGGCATACTTTGAAAAATTAACGGTGTGATTTCCCATGCCAAATGAAATGCATGACTGCTGTTTTTGTTACTGTGATGGACCAACACTGCCAGGTCAGTTTCTCTCCCTTTCTCTCTACCCCCCCCCCTCTCTCTCTCTCTCTCTCTCTCTCTCTCTTATATGCACAGTTGTAGAAATATATGATATATCTTATTTCTCTCTCTCACATAGTGTCTATGAAAATAGTTCAAATTATTTGGAGTAAATGTCCAGGGCCGGACCCAGAGAGGGGAGGGGGGGATACCTGGGTTCTGGACCCCCCCCCCCCCCCCTCCAAATTAAAAAAATTGAATTTTTTTAAATGCAAAGAGTTTCAATTTTTTAAAATTGTTTTTAAAACATTGCACTTGCAGTTTTAGTCACTTTTGGTCCAACGTACAAAGAGTTATTTATAGTCAATTCAACGGAAATCCATTTCAAGGGATCCGTTGAAACGTCCAAAGCGTTTTCCCGTTGAAACGACCAAGTAACCCAACCCCTAAGCCTAAATTAGTAAATGCAGCCATATTTTCTCGTTCTGGCCGCAAGCCTCTTCCAGCACCTTCACCTTGATACTGCCCTAATCTACCAAAAACGACTTTTTAGAAATATTTATTAAGATGTTAAGTTGATAATTATGACAATTCGTTGTAACGAACATCCATTGAAACGACCATCGCTGAATCGTCCAAAAACATCGTTGAAATGGAAACCCTTGACAGTGAAGCTGCAGAAAAGGACAAAAGATGTTGTCGATGCCTACTGGGAAATCAAAGAGGTCAGTAACTGCATGTCTTCTATTAGAAGAGATGTCGACACAGCGTTCGTTGCCTGGTTTGGTGAAGTCAGCAAAATGACAAATGCTTTGACAACTGGTGTTATTGTTCCTCGTCAAGCATCCCGACAGACTCTCCGTGACAACCAATCTGCGGCCACTCCAGAAGAATATTTCAAGATTAGCATTGCCATTCCTTTCTTGGAACACCTGTCAACCGAATTGGACTCGAGGTTCAAAACTGATGGCCTAGCAGTTGATGGTCTCTGTCTGGTGCCAAGCACTTTAATAGACAACCAGGATGTTTTCATGCAGCTTCCAGAAGGGGTGAAGACACTGGCAATGTTGTGGGAGTCTGACCTACCAGACAACGCTACCCTTGATGCAGAATACCAACGGTGGGTTTGCAAATGGCGAAGTGCTGCTAAGAATGCGACAGCTATCATCCCATCCACGGCATCAGAAGCACTGAAACATTGTGACAGGGATTTTTATCCCAACCTGTTCATCATGCTAAAGAACCTTTGCACCCTGCCTGTCACTACTGCCGAGTGTGAGCGTTCAAACGGTCAGTTGCGCAACCTGAAAAACTACCTGCGCTCTACAATGGGGCAACAGAGACTTAATGGACTTGCTTTACTGAAAGTGCACAGGGATGTTGATATTGACTTCAAAGAGGCGGTGAACTGTTTTGCCAGAAGATACAATTCACAAATGGTACCAATGCCGAGGAACCTAGTGCAGCAAGACTGAATTAAATGAAAGCAGTGCGGTGATGTTCATAAACTACAAGGTAAAGCTTTATACCGTTAACGATCAACAAAAAGTAGTGAATAATATTAGTATACAAAACATCTCTGCTGATAAATAAATGTTTGTTTGTGTGTGTGTGTGTGTGTGTGTGTGTGTGTGTGTGTGTGTGTTGTGTTTTTTTTTAAGGGAGGGGCAGAGGATAATTTTTGTACCCCAGAGTTTGTCAGTTCAATTGTTCAAAAAGCTCAAAGTCCCAGACCATCACAAATGGCTTTTTCAATGTTCAGATTGCACCATTTTGCTTCCGTGAAGAAAAAAAATTTCCGGGGGAGCATGCCCCCGGACCCCCCTAGAAGGCTCGGCGCTTCGCTGAATCTGTAACATCCCCCTCGACTTTTCCAAGGTCCGGTCCTGATGTCATTGAATAAAATGTGTGTGTGCCCCCCCAATCCTGAGCAGCTTCCGCCGCCTGTGCTTACACATCAGATGCAGAACTCACTGCATAGGGGAGTCAAACGGGGACATTACCAAAACCGCCCCACCCCCCTCTTACACATCAGATGCAGAAAACACTGCATAGGGGAGTGAAACGGGGACAGGACCAAAACCGTCCCCTTACACATCAGATGCAGAAAACACTGCATAGGGGAGTGAAATGGGGACAGGACCAAAACCGCCCCCTTTACACATCAGACGCAGAAAACATTCAATAGGGGAGTCAAACGGGGACAGGACCAAAACCGCCCCCCCCTACATATCAGATGCAGAAAACATTGCATAAGGGAGTCAAACGGGGACCGGACCAAAACCGCCCCCCTTACACATCAGATGCAGAACTCACTGCATAGGGGAGTCAAACGGGGACAGGACCAAAACCGCCCCACCCCCCTCTTACACATCAGATGCAGAAAACACTGCATAGGGGAGTCAAACGGGGACAGGACCAAAACCGCCCCCCTTACACATCAGATGCAGAAAACACTGCATAGGGGAGTGAAATGGGGACAGGACCAAAACTGCCCACCTTACACATCAGATGCAGAAAACATTGCATAGGGGAGTCAAACGATGACAGGACCAAAACCGCACCCAGCCCCTTACACATCAGATGCAGAAAACACTGCATAGGGGAGTCAAACGGAGACAGGACCAAAACCGCCCTCTTACACATGTCACGAAGAAAGGGATTTGGGGGAAGGGGGTAAGCTCTTAATCTCTAGCGCTGTGTTATCTCCTTTGTTAGACTAACGGTGCGATGACATTCCAGAGATTAAAGCAAGGCCAAATTAATAAGTGATAAACAGAGTACAGACGAGATGGAAAGTAAATGTACTAGTTAAGAAATTCACAGTCAAAGGCCAGTCAAGGAAATTGCGATTTCTGAAACTATCTACTTTTAATAATTGAAAAGGGAGAGTCTAGGTCAAATTGTTCTATAGTGATTCATTGGCGTGGCGTCTCTAGTACTGAGTAGTCCGGTGATATTCGGGAAAGTCAATCTTATGGGTACTAGAGCTACCGTAGACTGATCACATCACAGGGTGAGAGAGTATCTGTATGGGGGCCAGAGTTTCTGTGATAATCTGGCGAGTGGGGGGTCTCTCAGGCTTAGGCACTTAGCTGTGGACTGCAGTGCGGCGATTTGTCCAGGATCCTCTGGATGGCTTGCCAGTGATGGTGCAAGCGTGGTTGGGAAAGATGCAGGTCAGTGGTCACGCGGGGATGACTCACGGATCACGAGTGCTAGTGGTGTTGTTGTGTTGTGGTACAGGCGTTGAACTTGGCTTACGTGGCTAGCCGGTTCAGAAATTGCGAAGTCCCAAATCACGCGTCTCATTGACCTCCCGGGTTGTTGGGGGCCTGCAGCGGGTCAGCGATTGGGAGATGATACCAGTCCGGGGCGATGCGTCCGGCACAGGAACCCGTCTGCAACGTGTACAGACGCTGTATCAGCTGGGGATAGGGATAATGCGAATTCCGGGCCTGTTGTACAGTCACCCTTCTCAGAATTCAAATTGGTGTGACCGGTCAAGAGTTGAATCAGTGCACATACCAACAGTCAAACAATGCTACTAGATTTACTGGGCCAAAGTGGAGGTTACTGGCAGCCACTAGTAAAAGTACATTCGGCGCATTTAGGATGGGGATGGCAACAGGGCAAATATTTATACATCGGGAGGCATGGGGGAAAGCAATAATAGGGGTACAGGACAAATGGGTTGTAGGTCTGGGCCGTACTTGGGATTCTAATCTATAGGGAGGGGGTAGCATGGCATGGGATATTTATACATGGGGCAACGGAGTATACAAGCATAAATTCAAACACGTCATGAATTATGTACAAGGTAGAAAGTATGTGCAAGGGAGAAACACAAGTCATAGCAATACATCAAAGCAAAATTATAAACATGGACATACATACTGACAGGACGCATGAACATGATGGCGAACGGCAGGTGATGGGGTTGCTATATGACAACGAGTAAATTCCCTCTCTTACCTTGGTTTAAGACGGGTGGAAGCACAAGGATACTGACGAAACTCAGAGGTCGCTCGGTGATGGCGGCGTGGATTCGAACAGGTTGTGACTTCGAGGCAGGGAAGTTAGCATCTGACACTAAGCCTTGGTCAGTAGCAGACTTTAAGGCGATCCTGGGGCGGGGCTTAAGAGACTGTGCGAGCCTGCTAGGTAGTGATGGCTGGTCAAGAGGAATGATGGCTGGTTTGAAGCGATCGTCGCTGGCTGTGCGGGGTGGTCGAATGGTTGCAGCCGGGCCTCAGGGGTGCAATTGTCCGCCTCGTCACAGAGGCCCCCCCAAGGAAAAAGGCGAGGACGTAGGACTCGACGAAGGCGCGGCCAATCAGCTCTGAGGTCGGCTGCCGGGTGCGACGATGGGTTGTGATGATCCGGGTGATGCGGGGCGATGCAGGGTTCCGGGTACGGTGGCGGATGCCCAAGGCTGGGGTCCGCGGAGCTGCCGGGTTTCGGCTACGGTTAGTGGGCGGCGGCAGGAATGAAGGCTGGGGCGTCGGCCCTCAGGGGCGACTCGATGGAGTCGGTGGCGGGGTGACGGCTGAGGAAGTCTGCGCCGTGGTTGTCTTTTCCAGGGATGTGTTCCAGCTGGAAAGAGTATGCCTGGAGCAGCAGAGCCCACCTCATTAGCCGGGCGTTGAGCGATTTGGATGTCGCCAAGAAGGAAAGCGGCTGATGATCCACTTGGACTGTAAAGTGCGAACCGTAGAGATACAGTTGGAACTTCTGGACTGCCCAGACGAGGGCGAGACACTCCTTCTCCGAGGTGGCGTAGTTTTGTTCGGCCGGCTTGAGTTTCCGGCTGGCGTACGCGACGGGGAAGAGCGTCGGGGCGTCCGAGGAGTCCCGTTGGAGCAGAACGGCTCCGAGGCCTACGTCGCTGGCGTCTGTGCGCAGGACGAAGGGTTGTCCGTGGTTGGGGAGTCGTAGGACTGGCTGGGACGTCAGCTTGTCCTTGAGCTCCTGGAAGGCAGCTTCGCATTGCGGGGTCCAGATGACTCGGTCCGGTGCGGTTTTCCGGGTCAGGCTTGATAGTGGCGCGGCGATCCCGTTGTAGCCGGGTACAAACTTCTGATAGAAGCCACTCAGTCCCAGGAAGGACTGAACATCTTTCTTGGTCTTGGGGCGTGGCGCGTCTCGAAGGCGCTGGACGGTCTTTTCCAGAGGCCGGAGCTGTCCACGGCTGATGGTGTGGCCAAGAAATTCCAGCTCTTGATAGCCGAACTGGCATTTGGTCGGCCGGGCAGTAAGGCCAGCTTCTCTGAGGCGGCGCAAGAGTTGGCGCACCACTCGCAGGTGCTCCTCCCATGTCTCCGTTGCGACGAGTATGTCGTCCATAAAAGAGTGTATGAACGGACAGTGGAGGGGGTCCAACAGCTTCCGCATCATCGTGCTGAAAATACTTGGGGCATTGTGCAGACCAAACGGCAGAACGTTGAATTCGTAGTGGCCGTCCATCGTGCTGAAGGCTAGGTACTGGCGGGATGAAGGGTGCACGGGAATCTGATAAAAGCCTTTGCTCAGATCCACCCTGGAGAAGTATCGGGCGGATTGTAGCTTTGCGAACAAGTCCGTGGGTCGGATAGGGGTCCGGGCACGAACTGGGTTACAAGGTTCAACTGCCGGAAGTCGATACAGAGGCGATGTTCTCCGCTGGGCTTCCGTGATAGAACTATTCCTGCGCTGTAGGGGGAACGGGAGGGAGCGATGACTCCGGCTTGTAGCAGAGCCTCTACTTCCGTTCTTACTACTTGCTGCTGGGAAAGTGGGACGGGGTACGGTTTCTGGCGGACGGGAGTGGGGTCCGTCAGGGTTAGTCGGACTTCTTCTAGGTCCGTCCTCCCAGGAATGTCGGTGAGGACTTCCCTGTTCTGCTACGATGGCGCGTAGCTGGTGTTGCTGGCCGGCGGGAGTGAGGGGTCCAGAGAGACGTCCCGGAAGGATTCCTTCCCTTTTAGTGGAAATTCGGCGACGCCGGTCTCTGTGCCATCCACTTCGACGGCCAGCGCGACCGTGAGTAGTGAGTGGGAGTCTGGGGCGGGTGCAGGTTGCTCCAGGTACCGCTTGAGCAGATTGATGTGGTGGGTCCTGGGTTTTCCGCCTACCTCGATGCGGTAGGTGGTGCGCGAGAGCTTCTCGAGCACCGGGTAGGGTCCCTGCCAAGCTATGTCTAGCTTGTTCGTGCCGCTGGGGAGAAGCAGTAGGACTTGGTCTCCTACCTGTAGTTCTCGGTCCCGGGCGCGGCGGTTGTGGTAGCGGGCTTGTCGCTCTCTCGCCTTCTTCAGGTTGGCGGAGGCGGCTTTCCATGTTGCCTTGAGGGTTTCTTGTAGCTTCGTGACGTATTTTGTAGCGTCGACCGGTGCCTCGTCCAGTTTGGCGTCGGTCCAGCTACGTCGTAAGGCGGCTAGTGGTCCGGAAAGGGGTCTTCCGAAAAGCAGCGTGGAAGGCGTGTATCCGGTGGAGGTGTGCGGGGTCTCTCGATACGCGAAGAGCGCTGACGCGACGTATGTGTCCCACGCTTCCGGCTGTTCGTCGGCGATCTTGCGGATAATCGAGATAAGTGTCCCGTTTAGGCGCTCGACCTGTCCGTTGCTAGCGGGGTGGTAGGGTGGAGTCCGGATATGGCGGATGCGGAGTAGTTGGAAAAACCTCCTGCATAAGTTTTCCGGTGAACTGGGACCCGTTGTCGGTCAGGATGTTGTCCGGGAATCCGACTCGAGTGAATATGGTGACGAGCGCGTCGGCGACTCGGGCGGCGTCGATCTTCGGTAGAGGAACGGCTTCGCACCACATCGAGCAAGCGTCGACGAGGGTTAGTAGGTACTGGTTCCGCTTCTTGGTCCGCGGGAGGGGTCCTACAATGTCAACAGCCACTCGCTGGAAGGGCGTTCCGACAACGACGGTGGGGCTGATAGTGACCGGGACGGTGTGATGGCGGGGCGAGTATCGTTGGCACTGGCTACAGGACTTGACGTAGCGCTTCACGTCATCGGTCATCCCGGGCCAGTGGTATTGAGCGCTGATGCGTAGAGTGGTCGCTCCTATGCCCATATGTCCGCTTAGGGGCATGCTATGGCCAAGTTCCAGGACTTGGGGGCGAAGTGTCGCAGGCACGACTAGTTGAGTATGGTCGTCCTTCTGGCGGAAGAGGAGTCCGTCTTCGACGAAAAAGTCCCCGGACTTGGGTGGAGTGCGTGCGGCGGGAAGCTTTCCGTAGCACTTGCGGAGGGTGACGTCGCTTTCTTGGGCCTTCCGGATCTGTTCCGGCATCTGGTTGGGTATCGGGGGTGGAGTCGCGGCTGTTTTCGCCTGTGCGCGCGTCTGGACGGCGGCCATCGATTCCACAGGCTGGGGCGGCATCCCCAAGAAAACGTATCGGCATCCTAAAATTAAGTCGTACAGGGGCTGGTCCATCACGGCAGCTTGAATGGTCCCCGTTACGTATCGGCTGGTGACTTGGATCCGGGCTATAGGGAGCGTGGTGCTGGGTTGGGACGCGTCGGCCAACTTCAGGGTGATAGTCTCGCCGGTCAGGTCTTGTTCCCTGATGAGCGAGCGGCGGACGACGGCGTCGAAGGTAAGTCCAGTGTCGTAAAGACAGTGGGCTGGGCGATCGTTGACTGTCACTTGCTCGGTGACGGCCGGTCGATCGGCGGGAGTAGCGACGGGGGTGACAGGGGTCCCGTCGGGGGTAACTTGGCGTAGGGCTAGTACGGTACCTTGTTTGCGACGCTGGTCGCTGATGCGTCGAAAACATTTCTCCCGGGTGTGTCCTCTGCGTTGGCAGTAGCCGCAGTAGAGCTCTGTGCTCCGCTTCCCTGGCTCTGCTGTGAGGGTTGGGCGTCCTTTGGGCGGCGGTGGACGGTGGTTCGCCGGCGGGACTGGCCGGCGAGGCGGGTGGCGGGTATCTGGCGACGAGGGTGCGGGGGGATCACGGCGAGGCTGTCTGTCGTCGGGATGGGCGGTGAGGTATCGATCCGCGACGATGATCAAGTCTTCAAGGCGAGCGGCGCCTTGTTCGGCGGCGAATGTCCGGAGTTCCGCCGGCATTGTGCCCTCGGAGTTGCTCGGCGAGCATCAACTCTAGTAATCCGTCATAGGTCCTGGGTTCGTCCGTTTGCTCAATCCATTTATCCCGTAGCGTAGCTAGACGGTCGGCAAACTGCGTGAACTTCTCCCCTTTCTCTCTCCGGGAGTTCCGGAAACTCTTGCGATAGTGCTCACCTGAGAGCTCAAAACCATGTAGTAGGGCTCTCTTGAGGGCGGGATAGTCTCCCTCCTCGGAAGTCGGTGTCTTGGCCAGAATCTCATAGGCCTTTCCCCTTGAGGCCATGACTGAGCTTGCGATACCAGAACTGGGGGTCAAGACCGTTTTCTCTCGCGACTCGCTCGAATCGGGCGAGATAGACTTCAATTGTTTCGTCCCGTTCGACGAATGGGTCCAGGGGGAAGTTCATCCCCGGAATCGGCGGGGGGGGGGTGCGGGTATTCCGGTGCTGGTGGCGAAGCTGGGGGCGATGAGCGAATAGTCTTCGCTAGCGGCGATGCGATCCCTAAATCGCGGCGGTCGCGCTCAAGTTGGAGGAGTGCTTGGCGCCGTTCGAGCTCCCTGTCTTTTCTCTTCTCTTCGAGTGCCGCGACCCTCTCGTCCTCCTCCTTCTTCCTTGCGGCGGCCCTCTCCTCCTCTGCTATTCTCTCTTTCGCCTCCTCTCTCCTCCGCTGGGCGGCCCTCTCCTCCTCTGCAAGCTTCTCCTTCGCCTCCTCTCTCCTCCGCTCGGCGGCTTTCTCCTCCTCTGCAAGCTTCCGGGCGGCGGCCCGTTCCTCAGCGGCGATGCGCTCTTTCTCCTCCTCCTTCTTCAGTGCCGCTGCTCTTTCTTCCTCCTGCCTCTTCGCATCTCGCTCTTTGGCCCTCTCCTCCCTCTTCAACTTTTCCTCTGCCACGTCAGCCTCCACGTTCGCCAAGACGTAGTCTTTGAGTTCGGTGCCGGCGAGCCCTAAGCTCTCGCCAATACTCTTGTACTT
>CM072512.1:14260264-14302764 GCA_036898135.1 Oncomelania hupensis
TTTCAAATGGCGACGGACCAGAACACAGCATATCCCATCACGGTGAAGCACTGAAACATTGTGACAAATCCACCGTTCAACTCAACGCACTGTGTATACTGGAGGGAGTTCAAACGGGGGAACCAAAAAACCGCGCTCTCAATGGTGCAACAAACTCTGGGAGTCAAGAGACAGGATGGAGACCCTGCGGTGAACTGCCAGAAGAACAATTCACAAACCAATGCCAGAACCTTACAAATGATAAATGAAAGCATTGCGGTGAGTCATAAACACGTAAAGCTTTATACCGTTCGATCTCACAAAAATAAAGTTCAAAACATCCGCTGATAATAAAGGGGGGGGGGGGGGGGGTTTTGGGGAAGGGGGGCGAAAAGTACCCCAGATGCAGACATTGCAAAAGCTCAAAGTTGGACCAAAGGCTCGTTCAGAGCCCATTTTCTTCTGAGATTTCCACATGCCCCCCCCTAAACGGCGCTTCCTGAATCTGAACTCCCCCTGCTTTTCCAACCTCCTTGAGAATAAAATGTTTTGTCATCCTGAGCAGCTTCCGCCGCCTTCTTACACATCATGCAGAAACACTGCATAGGGGAGTCAAACGGGGACTTCCAAACCGATCTTACACATCATGCGAAAACACTGCATCGGGGAGTCGGGGGACAGGACAAAACCTCTCCCTTACAATCAGATGCAGCACTCTAGGGAGTTAAATGCAGGCCAAAACTTACCATGTGCAGAAAACATCATGAGTCAACGGGGACAGGACCAAAACCGCTCATATGATGAGAAAACTTGCAAAGGGAGTCAACAGCACCGTTACACATCAGATGCAGAACATGCATAGGGGAGTCAAAGACAAACCAAACCGCAATCTTACAATCAGATGCAGAAAAATGCATAATCAAAACACAAAGCTACACATTAGATGCAGAAAAAACACTGTATAGGGAGTAAAATGGGACAGGAAAGCCTATGTACACTAGATGCAGAAAAACTTGCTAGGGGGTCAGGGACAGGAAAAACCGCTAAGTTACACATCAGATGAGAAAACACTGCATAGAGTCAAACGGGAAACCAAATTCTTAATGTCACGAAGAAAGGGATTTGGGGGTGGGAAGGGGGGTAAGCTCTTAATCTCTAGCGCTGTGTTATCTCCTTTGATAGACTAACGTGCGATGACATTCCAGAGATTAAAGCAAGGCCAAATTAATAAGTGATAAATAGAGTAAAGACGAGATGGAAAAGTAAATGTACTAGTTAAGAAATTCACAGTCAAAGGCCAGTCAAGGAAATTGCGATTTCTGTAACTATCTACTTTTAATAATTTGAAAAGGGAGAGTCTAGGTCAAATTGTTCTATAGTGATTCATTGGCGTGGGCGTCTCTAGTACTGAGTAGTCCGGTGATATTCGGGAAAGTCAATCTTATGGGTACTAGAGCTATCGTAGACTGATCACATCACAGGGTGAGAGAGTGTATCTGTATGGGGGCCAGAGTTTCTGTGATAATCTGGCGAGTGGGGGGTCTCTCAGGCTTAGGCACTTAGCTGTGGACTGCAGTGCGGCGATTTGTCCAGGATCCTCTGGATGGCTTGCCAGTGATGGTGCAAGCGTGGTTGGAAGATGCAGGTCAGTGGTCACGCGGGGATGACTCACGGATCACGAGTGCTAGTGGTGTGTTGTGTTGTGGTACAGGCGTTGAACTTGGCTTACGTGGCTAGCCGGTTCAGAAATTGCGAAGTCCCAAATCACGCGTCTCATTGACCTCCCGGGTTGTTGGGGGCCTGCAGCGGGTCAGCGATTGGGAGATGATACCAGTCCGGGGCGATGCGTCCGGCACAGGAACCCGTCTGCAACGTGTACAGACGCTGTATCAGCTGGGGATAGGGATAATGCGAATTCCGGGCCTGTTGTACAGTCACCCTTCTCAGAATTCAAATTGGTGTGTGACCGGTCAAGAGTTGAATCAGTGCACATACCAACAGTCAAACAATGCTACTAGATTTACTGGGCCAAAGTGGAGGTTACTGGCAGCCACTAGTAAAAGTACATTCGGCGCATTTAGGATGGGGATGGCAACAGGGCAAATATTTATACATCGGGAGGCATGGGGGGAAAGCAATAATAGGGGTACAGGACAAATGGGTTGTAGGTCTGGGCCGTACTTGGGATTCTAATCTATAGGGTGGGGGGTAGCATGGCATGGGATATTTATACATGGGGCAACGGAGTATACAAGCATAAATTCAAACACGTCATGAATTATGTACAAGGTAGAAAGTATGTGCAAGGGAGAAAACACAAGTCATAGCAATACATCAAAGCAAAATTATAAACATGGACATACATACTGACAGGACGCATGAACATGATGGCGAACGACAGGTGATGGGGTTGCTATATGACAACGAGTAAATTCCCTCTCTTACCTTGGTTTAAGACGGGTGGAAGCACAAGGATACTGACGAAACTCAGAGGTCGCTCGGTGATGGCGGCGTGGATTCGAACAGGTTGTGACTTCGAGGCAGGGAAGTTAGCATCTGACACTAAGCCTTGGTCAGTAGCAGACTTTAAGGCGATCCTGGGGGCGGGGCTTAAGAGACTGTGCGAGCCTGCTAGGTAGTGATGGCTGGTCAAGAGGAATGATGGCTGGTTTGAAGCGATCGTCGCTGGCTGTGCGGGGTGGTCGAATGGTTGCAGCCGGGCCTCAGGGGTGCAATTGTCCGCCTCGTCACAGAGGCCCCCCCAAGGAAAAAGGCGAGGACGTAGGACTCGACGAAGGCGCGGCCAATCAGCTCTGAGGTCGGCTGCCGGGTGCGACGATGGGTTGCGATGATCCGGGTGATGATGCGGGGCGATGCAGGGTTCCGGGTACGGTGGCGGATGCCCAAGGCTGGGGTCCGCGGAGCTGCCGGGTTTCGGCTACGGTTAGTGGGCGGCGGCAGGAATGAAGGCTGGGGCGTCGGCCCTCAGGGGCGACTCGATGGAGTCGGTGGCGGGGTGACGGCTGAGGAAGTCTGCGCCGTGGTTGTCTTTTCCAGGGATGTGTTCCAGCTGGAAAGAGTATGCCTGGAGCAGCAGAGCCCACCTCATTAGCCGGGCGTTGAGCGATTTGGATGTCGCCAAGAAGGAAAGCGGCTGATGATCCACTTGGACTGTAAAGTGCGAACCGTAGAGATACAGTTGGAACTTCTGGACTGCCCAGACGAGGGCGAGACACTCCTTCTCCGAGGTGGCGTAGTTTTGTTCGGCCGGCTTGAGTTTCCGGCTGGCGTACGCGACGGGGAAGAGCGTCGGGGCGTCCGAGGAGTCCCGTTGGAGCAGAACGGCTCCGAGGCCTACGTCGCTGGCGTCTGTGCGCAGGACGAAGGGTTGTCCGTGGTTGGGGAGTCGTAGGACTGGCTGGGACGTCAGCTTGTCCTTGAGCTCCTGGAAGGCAGCTTCGCATTGCGGGGTCCAGATGACTCGGTCCGGTGCGGTTTTCCGGGTTAGGCTTGATAGTGGCGCGGCGATCCCGTTGTAGCCGGGTACAAACTTCTGATAGAAGCCACTCAGTCCCAGGAAGGACTGAACATCTTTCTTGGTCTTGGGGCGTGGCGCGTCTCGAAGGCGCTGGACGGTCTTTTCCAGAGGCCGGAGCTGTCCACGGCTGATGGTGTGGCCAAGAAATTCCAGCTCTTGATAGCCGAACTGGCATTTGGTCGGCCGGGCAGTAAGGCCAGCTTCTCTGAGGCGGCGCAAGAGTTGGCGCACCACTCGCAGGTGCTCCTCCCATGTCTCCGTTGCGACGAGTATGTCGTCCATAAAAGAGTGTATGAACGGACAGTGGAGGGGGTCCAACAGCTTCCGCATCATCGTGCTGAAAATACTTGGGGCATTGTGCAGACCAAACGGCAGAACGTTAAATTCATGGCCGTCCATCGTGCTGAAGGCTAGGTACTGGCGGGATGAAGGGTGCACGGGAATCTGATAAAAGCCTTTGCTCAGATCCACCCTGGAGAAGTATCGGGCGGATTGTAGCTTTGCGAACAAGTCCGTGGGGTCGGATAGGGGTCCGGGCACGAACTGGGTTACAAGGTTCAACTGCCGGAAGTCGATACAGAGGCGATGTTCTCCGCTGGGCTTCCGTGATAGAACTATTCCTGCGCTGTAGGGGGAACGGGAGGGAGCGATGACTCCGGCTTGTAGCAGAGCCTCTACTTCCGTTCTTACTACTTGCTGCTGGGAAAGTGGGACGGGGTACGGTTTCTGGCGGACGGGAGTGGGGTCCGTCAGGGTTAGTCGAACTTCTTCTAGGTCCGTCCTCCCAGGAATGTCGGTGAGGACTTCCCGTGTTCTGCTACGATGGCGCGTAGCTGGTGTTGCTGGCCGGCGGGAGTGAGGGGTCCAGAGAGACGTCCCGGAAGGATTCCTTCCCTTTTAGTGGAAATTCGGCGACGCCGGTCTCTGTGCCATCCACTTCGACGGCCAGCGCGACCGTGAGTAGTGAGTGGGAGTCTGGGGCGGGTGCAGGTTGCTCCAGGTACCGCTTGAGCAGATTGATGTGGTGGGTCCTGGGTTTTCCGCCTACCTCGATGCGGTAGGTGGTGCGCGAGAGCTTCTCGAGCACCGGGTAGGGTCCCTGCCAAGCTATGTCTAGCTTGTTCGTGCCGCTGGGGAGAAGCAGTAGGACTTGGTCTCCTACCTGTAGCTCTCGGTCCCGGGCGCGGCGGTTGTGGTAGCGGGCTTGTCGCTCTCTCGCCTTCTTCAGGTTGGCGGAGGCGGCTTTCCATGTTGCCTTGAGGGTTTCTTGTAGCTTCGTGACGTATTTTGTAGCGTCGACCGGTGCCTCGTCCAGTTTGGCGTCGGTCCAGCTACGTCGTAAGGCGGCTAGTGGTCCGGAAAGGGGTCTTCCGAAAAGCAGCGTGGAAGGCGTGTATCCGGTGGAGGTGTGCGGGGTCTCTCGATACGCGAAGAGCGCTGACGCGACGTATGTGTCCCACGCTTCCGGCTGTTCGTCGGCGATCTTGCGGATAATCGAGATAAGTGTCCCGTTTAGGCGCTCGACCTGTCCGTTGCTAGCGGGGTGGTAGGGTGGAGTCCGGATATGGCGGATGCGGAGTAGTTGAAAAACCTCCTGCATAAGTTTTCCGGTGAACTGGGACCCGTTGTCGGTCAGGATGTTGTCCGGGAATCCGACTCGAGTGAATATGGTGACGAGCGCGTCGGCGACTCGGGCGGCGTCGATCTTCGGTAGAGGAACGGCTTCGCACCACATCGAGCAGGCGTCGACGAGGGTTAGTAGGTACTGGTTCCGCTTCTTGGTCCGCGGGAGGGGTCCTACAATGTCAACAGCCACTCGCTGGAAGGGCGTTCCGACAACGACGGTGGGGCTGATAGTGACCGGGACGGTGTGATGGCGGGGCGAGTATCGTTGGCACTGGCTACAGGACTTGACGTAGCGCTTCACGTCATCGGTCATCCCGGGCCAGTGGTATTGAGCGCTGATGCGTAGAGTGGTCGCTCCTATGCCCATATGTCCGCTTAGGGGCATGCTATGGCCAAGCTCCAGGACTTGGGGGCGAAGTGTCGCAGGCACGACTAGTTGAGTATGGTCGTCCTTCTGGCGGAAGAGGAGTCCGTCTTCGACGAAAAAGTCCCCGGACTTGGGTGGAGTGCGTGCGGCGGGAAGCTTTCCGTAGCACTTGCGGAGGGTGACGTCGCTTTCTTGGGCCTTCCGGATCTGTTCCGGCATCTGGTTGGGTATCGGGGGTGGTCGCGGCTGTTTTCGCCTGTGCGCGCGTCTGGACGGCGGCCATCGATTCCACAGGCTGGGCGGCATCCCCAAGAAAACGTATCGGCATCCTAAAATTAAGTCGTACAGGGGCTGGTCCATTACTGCAGCTTGAATGGTCCCCGTTACGTATCGGCTGGTGACTTGGATCCGGGCTATAGGGAGCGTGGTGCTGGGTTGGGACGCGTCGGCCAACTTCAGGGTGATAGTCTCGCCGGTCAGGTCTTGTTCCCTGATGAGCGAGCGGCGGACGACGGCGTCGAAGGTAAGTCCAGTGTCGTAAAGACAGTGGGCTGGGCGATCGTTGACTGTCACTTGCTCGGTGACGGCCGGTCGATCGGCGGGAGTAGCGACGGGGGTGACAGGGGTCCCGTCGGGGGTAACTTGGCGTAGGGCTAGTACGGTACCTTGTTTGCGACGCTGGTCGCTGATGCGTCGAAAACATTTCTCCCGGGTGTGTCCTCTGCGTTGGCAGTAGCCGCAGTAGAGCTCTGTGCTCCGCTTCCCTGGCTCTGCTGTGAGGGTTGGGCGTCCTTTGGGCGGCGGTGGACGGTGGTTCGCCGGCGGGACTGGCCGGCGAGGCGGGTGGCGGGTATCTGGCGACGAGGGTGCGGGGGGATCACGGCGAGGCTGTCTGTCGTCGGGATGGGCGGTGAGGTATCGATCCGCGACGATGATCAAGTCTTCAAGGCGAGCGGCGCCTTGTTCGGCGGCGAATGTCCGGAGTTCCGCCGGCATTGTGCCTCGGAGTTGCTCGGCGAGCATCAACTCTAGTAATCCGTCATAGGTCCTGGGTTCGTCCGTTTGCTCAATCCATTTTATCCCGTAGCGTAGCTAGACGGTCGGCAAACTGCGTGAAACTTCTCCCCTCTCTCTCCGGGAGTTCCGGAAACTCTTGCGATAGTGCTCACCTGAGAGCTCAAAGCCATGTAGTAGGGCTCTCTTGAGGGCGGGATAGTCTCCCTCCTCGGAAGTCGGTGTCTTGGCCAGAATCTCATAAGCCTTTCCCTTGAGGCCATGACTGAGCTTGCGATACCAGAACTGGGGGTCAAGACCGTTTTCTCTCGCGACTCGCTCGAATCGGGCGAGATAGACTTCAATTGTTTCGTCCCGTTCGACGAATGGGTCCAGGGGGAAGTTCATCCCCGGAATCGGCGGGGGGGGTGCGGGTATTCCGGTGCTGGTGGCGAAGCTGGGGGCGATGAGCGAATAGTCTTCGCTAGCCGGCGATGCGATCCCTAAATCGCGGCGGTCGCGCTCAAGTTGGAGGAGTGCTTGGCGCCGTTCGAGCTCCCTGTCTTTTCTCTTCTCTTCGAGTGCCGCGACCCTCTCGTCCTCCTCCTTCTTCCTTGCGGCGGCCCTCTCCTCCTCTGCTATTCTCTCTTTCGCCTCCTCTCTCCTCCGCTGGGCGGCCCTCTCCTCCTCTGCAAGCTTCTCCTTCGCCTCCTCTCTCCTCCGCTCGGCGGCTCTCTCCTTCCTCAGCGGCGATGCGCTCTTTCTCTCCTCCTTCTTCAGTGCCGCTGCTCTTTCTTCCTCCTGCCTCTTCGCATCTCGCTCTTTGGCCCTCTCCTCCCTCTTCAACTTTTCCTCTGCCACGTCAGCCTCCACGTTCGCCAAGACGTAGTCTTTGAGTTCGGTGCCGGCGAGCCCTAAGCTCTCGCCAATACTCTTGTACTTAAGAGCAAGCTCTCCCCGGTCGGCCATGGTAAGAGAGGCAACTTACCCTGCAAAAGGTCCTAACCGGATGAGGGGTGCACACGAGGGGTATACTGACGGAAAACAGGGGGGTGGGCTGGATGAGCTACGATGAAAACTGCAAAGGGGCGAATGCAACACAACCACAAAGACAAAATGCAATCAATCAAAAAATCACAAAAAATGAATGCAAGAAAAAAGCCTGTTGAGAGATCACCACTCGGGAAAAGCCAGTAAGGGACCTATGGGGCTATGCTAACTACTACTAGGCCTAGTGGGCTGGGTCCTATCTATACTGGGCTGGGGGGGAAATCTAGCTAAGTCCTAAGTCTAGTCAAGTTGGGATGGGAGCCTAAGTCTTCTAGTCTCGTCGGGGTCGCCAAAATTAATGTCACGAAGAAAGGGATTTGGGGGAAGGGGGTAAGCTCTTAATCTCTAGCGCTGTGTTTATCTCCTTTGATAGACTAACGTGCGATGACATTCCAGAGATTAAAGCAAGGCCAAATTAATAAGTGATAAATAGAGTAAAGACGAGAAGGAAAAGTAAATGTACTAGTTAAGAAATTCACAGTCAAAGGCCAGTCAAGGAAATTGCGATTTCTGTAACTATCTACTTTTAATAATTGAAAAGGGAGAGTCTAGGTCAAATTGTTCTATAGTGATTCATTGGCGTGGCGTCTCTAGTACTGAGTAGTCCGGTGATATTCGGGAAAGTCAATCTTATGGGTACTAGAGCTATCGTAGACTGATCACATCACAGGGTGAGAGAGTATCTGTATGGGGGCCAGAGTTTCTGTGATAATCTGGCGAGTGGGGGGTCTCTCAGGCTTAGGCACTTAGCTGTGGACTGCAGTGCGGCGATTTGTCCAGGATCCTCTGGATGGCTTGCCAGTGATGGTGCAAGCGTGGTTGGAAAGATGCAGGTCAGTGGTCACGCGGGGATGACTCACGGATCACGAGTGCTAGTGGTGTTGTTGTGTTGTGGTACAGGCGTTGAACTTGGCTTACGTGGCTAGCCGGTTCAGAAATTGCGAAGTCCCAAATCACGCGTCTCATTGACCTCCCGGGTTGTTGGGGGCCTGCAGCGGGTCAGCGATTGGGAGATGATACCAGTCCGGGGCGATGCGTCCGGCACAGGAACCCGTCTGCAACGTGTACAGACGCTGTATCAGCTGGGGATAGGGATAATGCGAATTCCGGGCCTGTTGTACAGTCACCCTTCTCAGAATTCAAATTGGTGTGACCGGTCAAGAGTTGAATCAGTGCACATACCAACAGTCAAACAATGCTACTAGATTTACTGGGCCAAAGTGGAGGTTACTGGCAGCCACTAGTAAAAGTACATTCGGCGCATTTAGGATGGGGATGGCAACAGGGCAAATATTTATACATCGGGAGGCATGGGGGAAAGCAATAATAGGGGTACAGGACAAATGGGTTGTAGGTCTGGGCCGTACTTGGGATTCTAATCTATAGGGAGGGGGTAGCATGGCATGGGATATTTATACATGGGGCAACGGAGTATACAAGCATAAATTCAAACACGTCATGAATTATGTACAAGGTAGAAAGTATGTGCAAGGGAGAAAACACAAGTCATAGCAATACATCAAAGCAAAATTATAAACATGGACATACATACTGACAGGACGCATGAACATGATGGCGAACGGCAGGTGATGGGGTTGCTATACGACAACGAGTAAATTCCCTCTCTTACCTTGGTTTAAGACGGGTGGAAGCACAAGGATACTGACGAAACTCAGAGGTCGCTCGGTGATGGCGGCGTGGATTCGAACAGGTTGTGACTTCGAGGCAGGGAAGTTAGCATCTGACACTAAGCCTTGGTCAGTAGCAGACTTTAAGGCGATCCTGGGGGCGGGGCTTAAGAGACTGTGCGAGCCTGCTAGGTAGTGATGGCTGGTCAAGAGGAATGATGGCTGGTTTGAAGCGATCGTCGCTGGCTGTGCGGGGTGGTCGAATGGTTGCAGCCGGGCCTCAGGGGTGCAATTGTCTGCCTCGTCACAACACATCAGATGCAGAAAACACTGCATAGGGGAGTCAAACGGGGACAGGACCAAAACCGCCCCCCCCTTACACATCAGATGCAGAAAACACTGCATAGGGGAGTCAAACGGGGACAGGACCAAAACCGCCCCCCTTACACATCAGATGCACATATTCAATAGGGGAGTCAAACGGGGACAGGACCAAAACCGCCCCTTCTACACATTTAGTTGTAACTACAAAACACTGCACATGGGAGTCAAACGGGGACAGGACCAAAACCGCCCCCCTTCCCTCTTACACATTAGATGCAGAAAACACTGCATAGGGGAGTCAAACGGGGACAGGACCAAAACCGCCCCCCCCCCCTTACACATCAGATGCAGAAAACACTGCATATGGGGAGTTATACGGGGACAGGACCAAAACCGCCCCTTTTACACATCAGATGCAGAAAACACTGAATAGGGGAGTCAAACGGGGACAGGACTAAAACCGCCCCCCCCCCCCCCCTATTCATCAGAAGAACCAAACACTGCACAGGGGAGTTAAACGGGGACAGGACCAAAACCGCCCCCCACACATTCCTTACACATCAGATGCAGAAAACACTGCATAGGGGAGTCAAACGGGGACAGGACCAAAACCGCCCCCCTTACCCATCAGATGCAGAGAACACTGCATAGGGGAGTCAAACGGGGACAGGACCAAAACCGCCCCCCTTACACATCAGATGCAGAGAACACTGCATAGGGGAGTCAAACGGGGACAGGACCAAAACCCGCCCCCCTTACACATCAGATGCAGAAAACACTGCATAAGGGGAGTCAAACGGGGACAGGACCAAAAACCTATTCAGATGAAGATACAGGACCGTTACCCATGGAACATTGATAGGGGAGCCAAACACCGTGCACCCCTTGCACTGGAGTCAACGGACACGGACAAAAATCGCTTCCCAAAATGAATACAAATGGAACAATGACGAACAGGAGAGATTAACGAAAAAAACCGTCCCCCTACTTCCCCTATATATAGTATTTGCTTCTTGGAGAGATTATTGGGGTCACAGGGCTGAAATCGTTCCCCTATAAATATATTTGCTTCTTGATAGGGAGGGGGCGTTTTGGTCCTGTTCCCGTTTTACTCCCCTGTGCAGTGTTTGCTGCATGTGATGGGTAGGGGGGGGGGTTGGTCCTGTCCCCGTTTTACTCCCCTGTGCATTGTTTGCTGCATGTGATGGGTAGGGTGGGGGGCGGTTTTGGTCCTGTCCCCGTTTGACTCCCCTGTGCAGTGTTTTGTAGTTACAACTAATTGTGTAGGAGGGGCGGTTTTGGTCCTGTCCCCGTTTGACTCCCTTGTTTAATGTTTCTTTCATGTGGTGGGTAGGGGTGCGGTTTTGGTCCTGTCTTCGTTTGACTCCCATGTGCAGTGTTTTGTAGTTACAACTAACTGTGTAGGAAAGGCGGTTTTGGTCCTGTCCCCGTTTAACTCCCCTGTGCAGTGTTTTTTTTGCATCTGATGGGTAGGGGGGAGAGGGCGGTTTTGGTCCTGTCCCCGTTTGACTCCCCTATGCAGTATTTGCTGCATCTGATGGGTTGGGGGGGGGGGGGCGGTTTTGGTCCCGTCCCCGTTTGACTCCCCTGTTCAGTGTTTGCTGCATGTGGTGGGTAGGAGGAGGGGGGGGCGGTTTTGGTCCTGTCCCCGTTTGACTCCCCTGTACAGTGTTTTGTAGTTACAACTAATTGTGTAGGAGGGCGGTTTTGGTCCTGTCCCCGTTTTGCCTCCCTTGTGCAGTGTTTGCTGCATGTGATGGGTACGAGGAGGGGGGGGGCGGTTTTGGTCCTGACATCGTTCGACTCCCCTATGTAGTGTTTGCTTCTTGTGATAGCGAGGGGGGCGGTTTTGGTCCTATCCCCGTTTTACTCCCCTGTGCAGTGTTTGCTGCATGTGATGGGTAGGGGGGGGGGGAGTTGGTCCTGTCCCCGTTTTACTCCCTGTGAAGTGTTTGCTGCATGTGATGGGTAGGGGGGGGCGGTTTTGGTCCTGTCACCGTTTGACTCCCCTGTGCAGTGTTTTTCTGCATCTGATGGGTAAGGGAGGGGGGGGGGCGTTTTGGTCCTGTCCCCGTTTGACTCCCCTGTTCAGTGTTTGCTGCATGTGATGGGTAGGTGGAAGGGGCGGTTTTGGTCCAGTCCCCGTTTGACTCCCCTGTGCAGTGTTTGCTGCATGTGATTGGTAGGGGGGGGGGGGGGGGCTTGGTCCTGTCCCCGTTTTACTCCCTGTGAAGTGTTTGCTGCATGTGATGGGTAGAGGGGGGGGGGCGGTTTTGGTCCTGTCCCCGTTTGACTCCCTGTGCAGTGTTTTGTAGTGTGTAGGAGGGGCGGTTTTGGTCCTGTCCCCGTTTGACTCCCCTGTGCAGTGTTTTCTGCATCTGGTGGGTAAAGGAGGGGGGGGGGGCGGTTTTGGTCCTGTCCCCGTTTGACTCCCCTGTGCAGTGTTTGCTGCATGTGATGGGTAAGGGAGGGGGGGCGGTTTTGGTCCTGTCCCCGTTTGACTCCCCTGTTCAGTGTTTGCTGCATGTGGTGGGTAGGGGGGCGGTTTTGGTCCTGTCCCCGTTTGACTCCCCTGTGCAGTGTTTGCTGCATGTGATTGGTAGGGGGGGGGGGGGGGGGGGCCCCCGTTTTACTCCCTGTGCAGTGTTTGCTGCATGTGATGGGTAGGGGGGGGGGGGTCCTGTCCCCGTTTGACTCCCCTGTGCAGTGTTTGCTGCATGTGATAGGTAGAGGGGGGGGGGGCGGTTTTGGTCCTGTCCCCGTTTGACTCCCCTGTGCAGTGTTTTGCTGCATAATTGGTAGGAGGGGGGGGGTTTGTTTTGGTCCTGTCCCCGTTTGACTCCCCTGTGCAGTGTTTTCTGCATCTGGTGGGTAAAGGAGGGGGGGGGGCGGTTTTGGTCCTGTCCCCGTTTGACTCCCCTGTGTAGTGTTTGCTGCATCTGATGGGTAAGGGAGGGGGGGGCGGTTTTGGTCCTGTCCCCGTTTGACTCCCCTGTTCAGTGTTTGCTGCATGTGATGGGTAGGGGGGCGGTTTTGGTCCTGTCCCCGTTTGACTCCCCTGTGCAGTGTTTTGCTGCATGTGGGGGGGGGGGGGGGGGGTTTTGGTCCTGTCCCCGTTTGACTCCCCTGTGCAGTGTTTGCTGCATCAGATGGGATGGGGAGGGGTCGATTTTGGTCCTGTCCCCGTTTGACTCCCCTGTGCAGTGTTTTGCTGCATCTGATGGGTATGGGGGGGGCGGTTTTGGTCCCTGTCCCCGTTTGACTCCCCGTGTTCAGTGTATGCTGCATGTGATGAGTAGGGGTGCGGTTTTGGTCCTGTCCCCGTTTGACTCTCCTGTGCAGTGTTTTTTGCATCTGATGGTAGGGGGGGCGGTTTTGGTCCTGTCCCCATTTGACTCCCCTTATATTGTATTTGACATGCATTTTGTAAGGGGACCTGTTTTGGTCTTGTCCCCGTTTTACTCCCATTATTTTGTCTGATGAGATTACTGACGCAGTCTTCAATTGCTCCTTTTAATAGGCTAGAGGGGCCAGTCTGGGCCTGACCCAATCTGACTCTCATCGGTTCTAGATTAGCCCCCAGGGGCCGTTTTGGCACATCTAAAATTGTCCTAGAATGACTCCCGGGAGTGCATCTGGGCCAGTCCCAGACTTACTCTCTGTTGCAAGGGGGGCTGTGTTAGGACAGACCCACTTTAACTCCCGGGAGTCATTCTGGTACTGAAAAATGTGGGCCAAACTAACTCCCGGGAGGCTGATCTGGAACACAGTAGAGTGCATAACATCAATTGTTCCTATGTAATCTTCATTCCCCAGAGAGTGATTTTGGAACAGGCTGGGGGTCAATCTGGTCCAGGACCAGAATAACTCCCGGGAGTAAATCTGGGACGGCCTGGTTTTACTCCCGGGAGTTAAATTGGGCCAGGGACGCTTTCGGCACGTTACACCGGTTTCATGGACATAAACAATGGATGGGAAAACTGGCCATCTTACTGTTGCTATTACAACAAGTAGGTTAACACCTATTATTGTTAACTGTACTGAATTTAGCTGACGTGTGTATAAATCGTTCTCAAATGTTAGTAACTGCATATCTTGCAGCAAACCAAGGTTGAGATGTGTACAAATGCAAATGGAGTTCTTGGGTAAATATAATTATGTTACGTTAATAATAGTAATACTCCATAGTCTGTAACTATAGGTACTGGTGAGTGAGTGGGCAGAGAGAGAGAGAGAGAGAGAGAGAGAGAGAGAGAGAGAGAGAGAGAGAGAGAGAGTAGGGGATAAGAGGAAAGAGAGAGAAATGAGAGAGAGAGATTTGAAAACTTGATTTTTTTTAATCTTCCAGTCTGTCCCTTAACAAATTAGCATAATAAAGGACTTATAACATTAACTTGGAAATCATATAGCTCACACACATAAACACACAAAGGCACGCGCGCCCGTGCGCGCACACACACACACACAGTTCACGGGCGGCGTAAGCTGCTCAGGATTGGGGGGGGAAGGGGGGGGGGGCACACACACATTTTATTCACTGACATTTACTCTGGCTGGGGAACAGTTGAAAGCAAAAATCTCTGAAATCCGGCCGGGGTTCAGGGGCCGCCTTAAGGCCCCTGGTCAGGTCCAGGGGCGAACGTTTCATAGCATGTACACCCAAAAAGAATGCTTTTTGTGAGAGATAAACGTGGATGTTTTTCATAATATTCATCATGTGTTCATAAGGACATTATTAGTAGTAGTATAAGTAGTAGTAGTAGTTACCCATGACATGGAGTGCAGTTACACTTTCGCCATCTTTTCAAGCTATTCCCATTTCCACTTGTTGATTTCCCCTTCATCAAAAGGGTCTCCGCGGTTAATAATACGTGAAACACACGACTTGACCATGACAGTATAGTGATTATAAACCAACAATGGCGGACAGTAACAAAGGACTGAACTCCACGTGAACCGCCAAACGTTCAACATCGCCTTCGCCCGCTGTAGTCAAGTGATGCTAGTAAGCCTTATTGGGCAGTGAATTCGATGTAACAATAGTGACGAGAAAAAAAAAGCTGGACACAGACATGGATTGAGACTTAGACTTGGATAGATTGCGTTTTGTGATTTTTTTTTGTCTCGGAGCGATTTTTTTTCTAGGACCTCTATTTAATTTTCTCGGGAGTGATGGTACCTTTTCTCGGAAAATCGCGGATCCAAGGAGAGTTCCCCAGTCTGTTTACTGACAATAAATGAAAATAAATAAGACGTCAATATCACACAAATAACAAATTTTAAATAATAATTTAAAAAAAATAATAACAACAACAACAACAACAACAACAACAACAACAACAATAATAATAATTGCAATCTGCATTTTAAAAAAAATCAACAGACCTACATTATGATCTTTTTGACAGCTACCGTCACAATAGACTTGGGATACTTCCTCCACATCTACCCTTATTAAAATCATTTCAATCAATCTTTAAGTTCATTAAACTTAAAAAAAAAAAAAAAAGATAGACCTACTGGTAATGTACTAATGAACCAACCTGAAAAAAATATATTTTTCAAGTTTCATTGTGAAAAATAATTTTAAAAAGACAGAAATAAAGAATAGACTTACCTGCAAAATCATTTCTTCCTCAATTTAAAGGTTATCGACTACTGTTTCTTTTGAAGTAAGAGGCCGGATGTTAAAAATACGAAATTCAATGGTTTACGCAAGCTTCCCCGGGTCAGTACAAAGAATATAGTGAGTAGTATTCACCGGATCTCTCTCTCTCTCTTAGGAGCTTCATCGTTATATATCGTTGTTGTTTTTTTCTTTCCATTAAAAAAAGTTTAATTTAAGGGGCTGGTAGTTGGGGTGGCGGAAGAAAGGGGGAAAATATTGGTTTGAACCTCCAAATAATGTATTTTGAGGGGCTGAATATTGGGGGGGGGGGGGGGCAAATATATAGGTTTGCCGCCCCCCCCCCTTCCCCCCTCCCAATAGTCTACATTCCAAAGTAAGACTGCTGCGCTCCCTTGTCATCTCCATCTTCGTATATATTTGCGAAGCATGGACCCTCACAGCAGATCTCCAACGAAGAATACAAAGCATGGAGATGAGGTGCTACAGAAGACTTCTGGGCATTTCCTATACCCAACACATCACCAACGACGAAGTCCGACAGACCATCACACAAGCCATTGGACAACACGATGACCTGCTCACAGTGGTGAAGAAACGGAAACTCCCATGGTATGGCCACGTCACCAGATCATCAGGCCTTGCAAAGACCATCCGGCAAGGCACAGTGCAAGGAGGTAGAAGAAGAGGGAGACCGAAAAAGAGGTGGGAGGACAACATTCGAGAATGGACTGGTTTGACACTGAGCGAAGCCATCAGGGCTGCTGAGGACAGAGAAAGATGGAGTATGCTGATTAAACGATCATCTTTGGTGCCCTTACCACCTGCGGGTTACGAGACAGGATAGGATAGGATAGGTCATTGAAAGTATGAGGCACTCTAATCTTAAAATTCGTAGAGTCCGTCCAAAAACTGGAGGAGAAGAAGAAGAAGAAGAAAGAGAAGAAGAAGAAGAAAAAAAAGAAGAAGAAGAAGACGACGAAAGCACACACACTCTCACACACGTACACACACATACGCACACATCCACATGCATGCACACATGCACTTTCACCCCCCTTGGGGTCATGAGCAATCTTTTCACTGTAGATTGTTCTAACCTATAAAGGGAAAAGGGAAAGCCCCAGTTGAAAACCTGTCTTGCCTTTGTAGGCATGACTGATTCACTGCGGCAACAGTAGCCCCGTTGGAGTGCCGGGGGTTTCAGTATAAATAGTATCCCCACTTTCTGGAAATTTAGTGCTTTAAATTCCCACTGTCGCTGTCTTCCTCATTTGCTCTTTCCCATTCCTGATCTGTCCTATCACTCTGCTATACTATCTTCTTCTTCGCTAGATCAATGACCTACCTTTTTTCTTGAAAACTCTTCCTGGACAAGACTCCTTGTTTGTGTATGAGGTCTGTTGGATCAGCTTGGGAGTGTTGGACGCTTTCTGCCGGGTGGTCACTAGGGCTTCCTATGATTGTATTATTTAGCACTACAGGCATTTTATATGTATGTGTTTTGTTGATAATTTATAATGATGTTTGTATTCTATTTTGTTTTTGTAACCGGGGGTTCGAGTAGTTGGGGTAAAGCCTCAGCCGTCCCCTGCGTGGGATGTCTTTATTGTAAAGTGACGGGCCGGTGGAGGGCATTCAATTTTCCCACTAGGGTTGTTTCGGCAGATCTTTTATGCGGATTGGGGGTTGTCCGGTCCTGATTTGGCTCGGAAGAGTCCGCTGGACCTAAAGCAACAATCAATCGATCAATCGATGCACTTTCACCAAATATCACCACGAGTGAGAGAGGCCTACGCAAGCTTCGGCGAGTTTCAGTTCCGCAGTGCGGCAGAGACAATAACAGTAGCAGGAGCAGTGGCGGCGTTTTGATGATGATGATGAGGAGGAGGAGAGGAGGAGAAGATGAGATGATCGTAATGATAAAGATTATGTTGAGAAGGAGGATGAGAATGATGTTGAAGATGATGTTGAATCCATAATGAAAAGGATAATGATGATGATCAGCAGCAGCATGAAAGTAAATTGGATGTGTCATTGTAGTATATATTCGTATCATTAGATACAAAGGTGATTTATTTCCCCCATTTTTTTTTTGTGGGGCCGGGTAGCTCAGTTGGTAAGAGCGTCTTGCTAGTAACCGAAAGGTCGCTGGTTCGAATCCCGGATTGGTCAACGTGTGATCATATTATGTTCCCTTTTACCAACAACTGGCCCGCTGGTGTCAGTATACATAGGTCCAGTAGTCGCCTATATGCGAAAGTGTCGTGTGACTATAATATACAAACAAACAAACAAAACAAAACACAAGGAAATCTGACATGTGGGCAACATGTTTTGTCGCCCACTTGTCGTACCACAAGTTGCGCACCGTACTTGTTGATTGTTGCTGTTGTTGTTGCTGCTGCGATTCAGTTTGCAATACTTGCACATTATCGCCGTCTAAGAAATATAATTATTCATCTTTTACGTTGTATAGCGAATGGGAATAAAGTTGTGTTACATTTTCTTTCTACAGGCCGTTCATCCAAACCACCTCTTCAGAAGGATCGAGACCCGGCACTTATGTAAATCAAATGTGTCAATATGCATTTCTTATTAAAAAAATTTTTTTACAACTTTATTATCACCAAGGTGAAATTTGGGCACTTTCATTTTCGAAAGTACAGCAGCCCCAAGTGTAGCGCTTTACCCAAGGTACATGCTGGATGTGTTCTTGTCACCGGCACTCACCCGTCTAGGACATGAGCATCAGGATCTTTAAAGTCCGTTATTATGATGGAATGCATGCGACACAGACTAGACCTCGGTTTATACTCTCATCCGAAGGAGTAGGAAACGGGAGTAAAGGGTCTTTCCCAAGTACACAACACAATGCCCCGGCCTGGGGTCGAATTCGGGACCTTCAGATAATAATAATAATAATAATAATAATAATAATAATAATAATAATAATAATAATAATAATAATAATAATAATACCGGATGCTAATACGCGCTTTACTTCGAATGATTTCAAACTCAAAGCTCCGCAAGCCAACGCTCTAACTACTCGGCCACCGCGCCTCCATCCGAATGTGTCTGTGTGTGTGTGTGTGTGTGTGTGCGGGTGTGTGGGTGTGTTTGTGTGTGTGTGTGTGTGTGTGTGTGTGTGTGTGTGTGTGGGTGTGTCTATGTATGTGCCCTGTTTGTGTGTTAATCTTGTTCGAAGAAAATCTCGACAACTTTGCGTTGCATTTCTTTATCGGAAGTAGTTTACTCAGATGGTTTACAAGTTAAAATGTATAGAGGTGTCGATCGTTGTATCGGAGATTTATTTGGCCCTCAGGCAGCTCAGTGCGGACTTCTCTAAATGCTGTAATGCTGGGGGAGGGATCGATGCTTACATAGCCTATGTCTCTGTCTTTCGACAGTTTCTACACAATTCGCTCAAACACAAATGGCCTTTATAATTAGTTGTATTTATTTCTTACCCTTCCAGTGCACATTCCGTGTGTATGTGTGTGTGCGCGCGCGTGTGTTTGTGTGCATACGTGCGAGCGTGCGTGCTTGTTTGTGTATGTGTGTGTCTATGTGTATGTGGCTATTTGTGTGTGTGTGTCCGTCTTTCGTTTCTTTACTTCCTTCCAGACTAGACACATAAAATTTGTTCTTATTTCTCCTCACTTCCCAAGCCCGTTCGTATGCACTGACTGTCTGTATGTCTGGTAGTTACACACATACACACACACACACGCACACACACAGGCGCACACACAGGCGCGCCGAAAGTGCAGTGGAAAGAGTAAAAAATAAATACAACTAATTCACAACTTTCCGGCACCTCTCATAAAAACTCGTGGGTATCGCCATTATAAATTAAAACGAGGTTAGCATGAAACCAAGTTCCGGTCTAGCTTGTTTTGCTTTTATCAAAGCTTGATGCGTGACTTTTAAATATGGCAAATTACCGAAAACGACGATTGTTAGAGCCAGAAAACGAGTGGGATAAGTATAAAAACATTGGAGGAAGTACATGCTCAGTGAAAGGATGCAAAAAACAATCGTAGAGGCCTGTATTTGTGGCGACTTCGGAGGTGCGTCGATCATCGACAGAAAGTGAAACAAGACCTGAAGACTCTTGTAGTTTTCCATAGCTTCGCCGTCGCAACCTTCACAAAACACGAAGTAACTGACTATGTTAGGCGAGCGTTGTGGCCAAGTGGGCTAAGGCGGGACTAACTTGCCTTGTCCACAAGCCAGAAACCAATGGCGCCTGACAGGTGTGGGTTCGAGCCAGCATCTGGGCGTTATGTTTTTCCGAATATTTTTCAAAAATTCACAAATAATGTTAGGTAGGTAGGGTTTAGGCGCGCCACTGGCGATAGAAAGGGATAATAAACTGCAGCAAAAAAAATGTGAGGGTACGATACAGGTGGCCAGTGACACATGTTATTATTCTTGAATATTTGGAAATAACTCACTAAAACACGCGGAGAAAAAAACCGGAAGTATGTTTCATTGAGGGGATTCCCGTTGGTTCATAGGATAGCAGAAAAGTGTGAATATCTGTGCGATTTGTGTTTAAGCGTAATGTGTAGAAACGGTCGAAAGACAGAGGCACATGCAAGCATCGCTCCAACCCCCAGCATTTCAGCAGAGACGTCCGTTCTGAACTGTCTGAGGGCAAAGAAAATCTCCGATACAACGACATCTATATACAGTTTTAACTTGCAAACCATCTGAGTAAACTACTTCCGATAAAGCAACGCAACCCAAAGCTGTCGAGGTTTTCTTCGAACCTGGAAGATGAAGAATGAACGCACACTGAAGTTTAACGTTAACACACCCACCATGATAATATGGAGACCAGAACCGTCCCAGAGAAGATGGGTAGAGTTGTTACGTTGAGATTCGCGCGGCGGTCCGAATGGCACGCGCGCTATAGATCTGTTTGTTTTATTTTGCAACGCATGCAATAATAGAGTGTATTTACCTTTGATTTGATTTTGCGTTGTTATTAGAAGAAGCTTTGTATACCGTTGGTAATTTTAGTTGATCGATATTATTTGAGAATTTTCGAGAGTGGGTTGTTTACTATCGATCGAAGCATACGGATAATTCTAGTGGTAACTATAGAAGCTTCTATCCCAAATAAGGTTGTATGACGTGAGACAGTGATGATGAAATTACTTCTGATTGGTTGGGGTGTGTCATGCAGGGTTATTCTCGCCTGTTCTGGAGTATGTAGAGACTATATATAGTGCCGCACTGTTTGAGTAGAGAGAGCTGTTGTGTTAGAGTTGAGAAAGTTGTAAAAAGTGGAAAGTTCATAGTTGAGAATTGTAAAGTGGAAAAAGCGATTGAGCGATTGTATGCAGTTGTTGATGCATGCTGAATAAAAGTGGAAAACTTCATACGACGACTCCTGCCTTGTTGATGATTGAACGGGTTGCGTGGATAAACGAATCTGAGTTACACCTATCAGGATTTCAAGCATCGGGGCTGAATCAACTACTGATAGAGAAAAAACAACATCGAGTGTACCAAGGGTCTTGAATCCACACTGAACCACCAGATCAATCACACTGCTAAGATGGACAGTGACAATGGCCACTTTTATCTTGCCCCCCCCCCCCCCCTCCACGGGATTCCAACCTCGGTCCAACCTGAGCTACGACAGATGGACTAAAAAGGAGAAGAAAAGAAGAAGAAGAAGAAGAAGAAGAAGAAGAAGAAGAAGAAGAAGAAGAAGAAGAAGAAGAAGAAGAAGAAGAAGAAGCAGGAGAAGAAGAAGAAGCAGGAGAAGAAGAAGAACAAGAACAAAAAGAAGAAGAAGAAGAACACGAACAAAAAGAAGAAGAAGAAAAAGAAGAAGAACGAGAACAAAAAGAAGAAGAAGAAGAAGAAGAAGAAGAAGAAGAAGAAGAAGAAGAAGAAGAAGAAGAAGAAGAAGAAGAAGAAGAAGAAAAAGAAGAAGAACGTGAACAAAAAGAAGAAGAAGAAGAACACGAACAAAAAGAAGAAGAAGAAGAACACGAACAAAAAGAAGAAGAAGAAGAAGAAGAAGAAGAAGAAGAAGAAGAAGAAGAAGAAGAAGAAGAAGAAGAAGAAGAAAAAGAAGAAGAACGTGAACAAGAAGAAGAAGAAGAAGAAGAAGAACACGAACAAAAAGAAGAAGAAGAAGAACACGAACAAAAAGAAGAAGAAGAAAAAGAAGAAGAAGAAGAAAAAAAAGAAGAAGAAGAACGAGAACAAAAAGAAGAAGAACAAGAACAAGAACAAAAAAAAAGAAGAAGAAGAAAAAGAACAAGAACAAAAAGAAGAAGAAGAACAAGAACAAAAAAGAAGAAGAAAAAGAACAAGAACAACAACAACAAAAAGACAACAACAAAAAGAAGAAGAAGAAGAACAACAACAACAACAACAAGAACGAGAAGAAGACGAAGAAGAAGAATAACAAGAACAAGAAGAACAAGAACAAAAAGAAGAAGAAGAAGAAGAAGAAGAAGAAGAAGAAGAAGAAGAAGAAGAAGAAGAAGAAAAACAACAACAACAACAAGAAAAGAAGAAGGAGGAGCAGGAGGATCAAAGGGAAAGAGTAGACGAATGGGTGGTAGAGATGTTTTGGGGAAATGGAGAAGGGAAGAGACCATTATGTAAAGAACAGACTGTAGGTATTTAAAATGGGAAGGAGTGTACAGGGAGTGGATTTGTGTGGGGAACAAACAAACAGATGGAACGAAAGAAGGAACGTGATAACAAAACCAAAAAAAAACCTCAGGAACAAACAAAATAAGTTGTCTGGGCTGGTATAAAAAGAAGTTGGTTAAATAAACGACAGGACAATATAAGTGGTGGTTCACCCGTCCCCTATACGCTTAATGTGTCCGGGGACGTAAATTTACTCAAAACAAAAAAAAAACGACAGGCAAAGTGCATTCAGACAGAAACAGCAAGATACGAACAGCATGCACAGCAACAGAGAAAAGAAATGCGGAGTCAGGAAGACTTAGCGATGACCACACCTTTATAAACATGTTTGAGTGATAAGATGTGTGTCTGTTGTGTTTGTGAGAGTAGACGATACATATGAGCGTGTATGTAGGTACAGATCGCCGCGTGTTGAGCCTGATTGGTCATTTGGGGGAAAAGCGGGTGTATATACGTACATGATGAAGACAGAGTGTAGTACATGTTGTCTCGAAGGAAATGAGGTTAAACAAAGACAGAGATAGACAGGGTGAAGATAAGATAAGATAAGATAAGATAGCCATTTTATTTTGCAAGGGTAAAAGGGTAAGCTCTGGGTGCGCTTTTTTTGTTGTTGTGCATCTTGCCTTTGGGGCTTGTAGCATTAACTATTAAATACAACAAGTTAAAGTTATGACATTAACATCATGGAAAAATGTGGCGAGAGAGGGGAAGAGAGAGAGAGAGAGAGAGAGAGAGAGAGAGAGAGAGAGAGAGAGAGAGAGAGAGAGGTACAGACGAAGTTGGAGATGGACGTGTTAGAGTGAATGGGATAGAGGGAGGGATTCGGAAGAGAGAAGGAAAGAGTAGGAGAGTGAAAACAGAGAGAGAGAGAGAGGGGGGGGGAGGAGGGTATGTTGCCCCGGGCCTTGGAACGTACATACAACTTGGCTGAAACTATAGTTGGGTAGCCTTGCGCCTTCTCTCAAGTTGATAGGGGGAGAGGGTCTGGACTGGTTCCAGCTACGCTGGATAGGTCTGGGAAGGCAGAGAGAGAGAGAGAGAGAGAGAGAGAGGGAGAGAGGCGGAAGGGGGAGGGGGTGGGGTGCAAAACGCTGTCTGCTGTCGCTGGTGGCGCTCGTTACCCGTATCTGGTGACGATGTATTGTTGGTATTACAAACCCAAAAGGGTTGGGGGAAAAAAGAAGACTTCTGGCTTCTAGAAAGATGTTGAGAGAGAAGCTTGGGAGATATATATCATAGGGTTTAGGGGTTGGACGTTGGACGTTGGAGCCAGAAGGTGGGGGAGAGAGGGAGAGAGTTGAAGAGGGTGCGGATGTTATGAGGAACGTTGGAAACTTGCAAATGTTACAGTGCTGTACAGTGCAGTACAATACCAGTACTAATACAATACAATACAATACAATACAATACAATACAATACAATACAATGCAGTACAATAAATGTATCTCAAATTGAGCAAAAACAGACAGACAGACGGACGGACGGACAGGTGAACAAAGAGTTAAAATAAAAAAAAATATGGAACTGAATGTAAAAGTTTGAAGTAAAGATCTCCCTTCCCTCCTACCCATTTCCTCTACATCCCTCCATCCTTCTAACCTGTACCCAGTTGTAGGGAAAAGAGGTTTCCGAGACCTCCCTTTTCGCTGAGCCCGCTATGTGAGGAAGGTGGCCAGGCCATCTCATCTCACTCGCGACAACAACAACAACAGCAACAGTAACAACAACAACAACAACAACAACAACCAACGTAACTTGCATACAAAACGTGTTCTGTACGTATCTATTATTGATAAGCTAGATAAAGTAAGAGTCCGTGTAAACAGGTTAGCGCGAGATTGGTCAGTTGTTTTGTAGATTATAGTCACACGACACTTTCGCATATAGGTGACTACTGGACCGATTTATACTGACACCAGCGGGCCAGTTGTTGGTAAAGGGGAAAATAATATGATCACACGTTGACCAATCCGGGATTCGAACCAGCGACCTTTCGGTTACTAGCAAGACGCTCTTACCAACTGAGCTACCCGGCCCCTGATTGGTCAGTTTTCTGGGGCCTCGAATTATGTACCTATGGCCGCAAGTGTGCGCCTGGGGTGGTTTGAAATAGATCCTGTATCCGCCACAGCCTTGAGAAGCTCCTGAGTTGGAAAAGCGCTAAAATTAATACGAGCGTTACTTTTAAAAATATATATATATTTATTTTAACAACTTTATTATCACCGAGGTGAAATTTGGGCACTTTCATTTTCGAAAGTACTGCAGCCCCAAGTGAAGCGCTTTACACAAGGAATGCATGCGACACAGACTAGATCTCGGTTTATACTGTCATCCGAAGGAGTAGGAAACGGGAGTAAAGTGTCTTTCCCAAGGACACAACACAATGCTCCGGCCTGGGCTCGAACTCGGGACCTTCAGATCCGCAAGCCGACGCTCTAACCGCTCGGTCCCCGCGCCTCCCTAATAATTATAATAATAACAATAATATATTTTTTTAACCTCATCTTTTAATGCTTCTGTATACAAGTAAACAACTGAAGTTTGTTTAACCGATTTGAGAGAGATAGACAGACAGACAGACTGACAGACCGACAGACAGACAGTTTATTTAAAAGGCATTAGTGGGGGGAGGGGGGAAGAGAAGTACGTACGGGAAAAAAAAAGTTTAAAAAAAAAGAATGAATGTTTACTTCACACTGAGAAGCTGTGTTGATGCCTTTTTAAACAGAGGAAGAGGAGAAGGAGGAGGAAGAAGAGGAGGAGGAGGAGCAGGAGGAATTCGTGTGGGAGGAATCAGTATGTAACCGAGAGGAAACGATGGAGAAAGTGGAAGGATGGGGATGGAGAGAAGGAGAATGAAGAAAGGGGGACGGAGGAGAAGGAGAATTCAAACAGACATGAGAGTACATGCAAGGGGAAGTAAGTGGGACCGGGTGAGGGAGGAATGGTGAAGAGGTGGGAGTAGGGGGTTAAGAGAGGATGGGAGGTGAGAGAGATGGAGAGAGAGAGAGGGAGAGGGGGGAGCTGTGGAGGTGGGTGTGTGGGGCAGGTTACCTTCCTTATCCCTGAGAAAGGCAGCCCGCTGACTGTGGAGTGTGGGAAATGTTGGAACGGGAAACAATACAGGAAATGCCAGGCGAGGATTCTTTTTAACGAAATGACACCCGTCAACCACCGCCGTCTGTCCCGCTTTGGATAGGGGTGAACCACGGACCTGCACAGTGCTGGACTCCTGCCTTGTCTATTCAGGACTCGGACTTCGTGGTCCTGCCTATCTATCTATCTATCTATCTATCTATCTATCTATCTATCTATCTATCTATCTATCTATCTATCTATCTATCTATCTATCTATCTATCTATCTATCTATCTATCTATCTATCTATCTATCTATCTATCTTGTCTGTCTGTCTGTCTGTCTGTTTGTCTGTACCTACCTACCTACCTACCTACCGATCTATCTATCTATCTATCTATCTATCTATCTATCTATCTATCTATCTATCTATCTATCTATCTATCTATCTATCTATCTATCTATCTATCTATCGATCGATCGATCGATCTGTCTATCTATCTATCTATCAATCTATCTATCTATCTATCTATCTATCTATCTATCTATCTATCTATCTATCTATCTATCTATCTATCTATCTATCTATCTATCTATCTATCTATCTATCTTGTTTAGCTGTTTGTACCTATCTGTCTGTCTGTCTATCTACCTATCTCTCTGTCTGTCTGTCTGTCTATCTACCTACCTATCTATCTACCTACCTATCTATCTACCTATCTACCTACTGTATATATATCTATCTAATATAATAATATATTAATAATTTATTCTATAACGCGCAATACCAAACATGAAGTCTGGTCAAGGAGCAACATTCATTCATTCTCACGCAATATACAGTGACATACATGTCAATAAATCTATAATAAAATCGTTTAAATGAATAAAATACTCATGTAATACATACTTATTCACCTTCCAAAAAAAATAAATAAACGGAACAAGTATATCACAAACAGGTCATTATAAAGAGGCAAATTGTGCAATCTGTTCAGTCATTAACGGGTTGAGAAATTGCGGGTTTTTGCCGGGTTCACGTTTGTATAATTGACCCTTTACTGTGTTGATTATTCGGCTGCCTTCTGTTTGTTTATCTATCGGCCATTCTTTCTTTCTTTCTTTCTTTCTTTCTTTCTTTCTCTCTGTTTATTTGTTTGTTTGTTTGTTTGTTTGTTTGTTTGTCACGTGGGGTTTATGGGCTCTGCACAATGGAATTATGGACCCTCACGTTTATTCGGTGGGAACTGCTAGTAAGTCACCCTATGAATTACTTTAATAAATTTATATGTTTAGCTCGTTCTGTGTTAAGGTTGGGGTACAGAGATAGATAGAAAAATGGTAAAAGAATACTGTCACACTAGCTTTCACACGGCTATAAATCATATGTAGTCCAGCCACTTGATAACAGTTAAAATCACACATTTATTTCTTCTACTCTATACAAGGTTTTCTAGGTACTAATCTAACTTAAAAAGTCTCAGTCAATGCTAATAGTTCGATCGCTGATAGTCTATGCAGTTGTTATTTCTTCCTCGGGCACTTGCTATTATATCTCATGTAGATTTGGACTACTGTGGTCCGTTTTACAGTTTCTGGAGAGTTGGACTACTGTGGTCCTGTTTTGATCAGTTTAAGTGCACTTTGGAGATCACACTTAACTGGCGGGTGGTGCGGTCGAAGTCCTTCTGTGAGGTAGCTTCAGGGGCACCTGTGTAGTTGTGTAGTTGGGTTCCCTTGCCACGCTGTGGGGTCTGACAGGGTGTTTTTCCGGGTAGCTCTTTCCGTCTTGTGCGGTAGAGGATACTCCGCCAACTTGTCGTTTCTGTGGAGTGGGGTTCACAGGATAGCTCGCCTGCTCGTCTGTAATATAAGAGACGAAATTCTGCACAACCCTGAATAATCGGTTTGTGCAGAGCGTCTCACTGAAAGCCAAAGTAGCCCTCAGTGATAGCTCCACATCTCTATACATAAGCGACGAACATTCTGCTACTTCCGGGTTCCACTGGAATCTCACTCTAAATTCCTATACATACATAAATATCAAATCGTGTCTAACTATACACATACAGAATTAATAATATTATAAACATTCACGGGTACAGCCACTGGTCTGCAAACATACATATAAGTTAAACAACAGTGGTTCCGTATGGTATGCAACATGGCGGCGCAACCGGTCGTGTTTCGCCTCGTGGTAGGCTCTTCCACATGGTCACGCAAATTCGGATTAACAATTCACATTTATGCATAGCAAATTCTTCAAACATAATTTCAACAATAATATAAATATATCACGATGAAACAGAAGGGTGTTCATTTACCTGTTTGACAAGTTCAGGCCCGTTGGCGACTTAATAGAATTCTAAGATTCCTAAGTCCTGCTTCCTGGTCTATGTGTGGAGAGATTTCTCTGCCAGCTATGTCGCTGTTCACACTCCGATGTCTTACTACCAACTGACCAAACTTGTGTTAGGTTCGGACCCAGTCAAACTGGCTCCAACCGCTTTGCCTAAGCCCTGATTGGGTAAAATGTTTACGACTCTCGTAATTACGATGATGTCATGGCCTCAGCCAGCGTCAACTATCACTGTGTGTATGATCGGCAGTATGCTACCGCTACGCTTGATTACTTAGATCGTCTGCTCCTAACTTTGAAATTCTAATATTATATATACCAACCAAGCTAAATATTAAAATAAGCAGGGTTAAAACTAGCCAGTTCGTGACAGGCTCCCTCAACTGAAAAAAGGCGATGACTACTGGATTCGACCTTTTTCTACTACAGAGCCTAGTTTAACACTGCACTATCCTAGGGTCCTATTTACAAACTAGTTAAGTTGCTGCTCTACCTGAGCTGCAATGCTGTGCCAGGTAGCTATGGACACTAGTGACAGGGTTTTACTGGACGGGGACGAATTCTGGTGCTGTGGCCCTTAGTTGGGTTGGGTGGGCGACAGCTGCTGTGTCCTCCACGAGATGGCGACTGAGGTAGTCGGCTCCGTGGTTCTCTTTGCCGGGGATGTACTCGATCTGGAATGAGTACGCCTGAAGGGTGAGTGCCCATCGCATCAGGCGAGAGTTCAAGGATTTGGAGGCTGCCAGGAACGATAGGGGTTGGTGGTCCACCTGAACTGTGAAGTGGGTCCCATACAGGTAGAGTTGAAACTTCTGTATGGCCCAGACTAGTCCAAGGCATTCTTTCTCCGACGTGGCGTAGTGGGTCTCGGCGGGTCTCAATTTTCTGCTGGCGTAGGCGACAGGGAATAGCGTCTCTGCATTCTTGGGGTCGCGCTGTAGCAGTACTGCTCCGAGGCCTAAGTCGCTTGCGTCGGTGCGAAGAACGAATGGCTGAGTCAAATCGGGTAGGTGGAGTACTGGCGCCGATGTCATTCTGTCCTTGAGTGTTTGGAATGCTGTCTCGCATTCGGCTGTCCATACGACTTTGTCCGGGGCGATTTTCCGGGTTCCATTTGTCAGTGGTACGGCGATGCTGCTGTAGTTGGGGATGAACTTCTTCCGCGATGGCGATGGCCATCCATGTGTGTGTGCTGGGGGTCGCTGGTCTGTCCGTATACTTCTTGAGGAGATTGATGTGGTGGTATCGGGCTCTCCCGTTCACCTCTACTTGGTAGACTGTCTTGGATTTCTTGGCAGTCACCCGATACGGTCCTCTCCAAGCGATGTCCAGCTTGTTGGTTCCACTTGGAAGTAAGAGTAGCACTTGATCGCCGACTTGCAGTTCTCTGTCCTTCGCGTGGCGGTTGTAATACTTCGCCTGACGGGCTCTTGCCTTCTTCAGTGCTTCACCAGCTTTCTTCCACGTTGCTTTGAGGGTTTCCTGCAGGTCTGCGACGTACTTGGTGGCACCTCTTGGTGTGTCGTCTATCTTGGCTTCCGTCCAACTTCTGCGTAGGGCTTCTAGCGGTCCTGCTAGAGGTCTGCCGAATAGCAATGTTGACGGGGTGTAGCCTGTGGCTGCATGGGGCGTTTCTCGGTATGCGAACAGTGCCGCATTCACGTAGGTGTCCCACGCTTCTGGATTGTCGTCGGCGACTTTCCTGAGTATGGTGAGAAGGGTTCCATTCAGTCTTTCTACTTGTCCGTTGCTGGCTGGGTGGTATGGTGGTGTGCGAATGTGATGAACTTGTATCAACTCGAACACGTCTTGCATCAGGCGGCCGGTGAACTGAGATCCGTTGTCCGTTCTAATGCTGTCCGGGAATCCGACTCTGGTAAAGATGGCGATGAGTGCATCTGCAATCTTCTTGGTGTCGATCGCTGGCAACGGGACTGCTTCGCACCACATCGTACATGCGTCGACGAGTGTGAGTAGAAATCTGTTCCGCTTCTTGGTCATGGGCAGTGGTCCCACTATGTCTACTGAGACTTGCTGGAATGGCACGCCGACTACTACCGATGGTCCTAAGGTAACTGGTACGGTGTGATGTCGCGGGGAATATCGTTGACATTGGTGGCAAGATTTCACGTAGCGCTTGACATCCTCCGTGATTCCTGGCCAATAGTAGTGTGCGCTGATTCTCTGCACTGTGGCTCCAATTCCCATGTGTCCGCTGAGTGGCATGCTGTGGCCTAGTTCTAGTACTTGGGCTCGAAGGGTGGCTGGTAGTACTAGTTGGGTGTGATCTCCATCTCCTTGTCGATGTAGAACTCCCTCTTCCATGTAGAAGTCTCCCTTGTGCGGGGGGGTGTGCGCCTTGGGTAGCTTCTGGAAGCACTTCGCTATCGAGGTGTCTTCTTTCTGTGCTGTTTTGATCTCTTCGAGTCCTGGGTTCGGAGCGAACTCGGGCTGGGGTGGTTGGGTTTTAGCTTGGGCCCTGGTTTGCACTGCAGCTATCTCTACAGTTTTAGGGGGCGTGCCTAAGAACACATACCTACAACCTAGCACTAGATCATACAGGGGTTTCTGTAAAACAGCTGCTTGGATTCGTCCTGTGACGTACCTACTCTCTACTTCGATCCAAGCTATTGGGCAAGTAGTCGTCGGTTTCGTCAAGTCTGCTCCTTGTAAGTCGACTGTCTTGTCTGTCAAGTCCGCGCGCGATACAAGAGATTCGCTAACTATCGCGTCGTATGATAGACCTGTGTCATACAGACAGTTCGCTTCTTTTCCGTTGACCTTGACCGTGTCTGTTACCGATGGGTGATCTCCGATTGTGTGTGGCTTGTTACCGCTGCTTTGAGTTAGAACTCTGTGCGCTGGCCGGCTTTCGCGCTCTTCCCTACGTTGTGCGGCCGACTTGAAACATTCTGCGGTGGAGTGATTGTTTCTGTTGCAGAACGAACAATACCGTCTCTGTTCTGCGGGACCTCTTTTCCCGAATTCCGTGTTGAGTCCTTTATTCTGCCCAGGTCTGGGGTTATTCGGCTTATTCGCGGTGCGCTCTTCCCGGTTAGGGCTTCTTTTCTGTGCCTCTTTCCCGTTAGGCTTTAGGTCTCGCCTGAAGCTCTTGGCTTCTCCGTGGGCGGCCACGTACCTATCTGCGACCTTGACCAGTTCTTCCAGTCTTTCCGCGCCCTGTTCTACTGAGAATGTCCTCAGCTCGGGGGTCATGGTTTCCCGTAGCTGTTCCCATTCTAACAGTTCTGTCAGTCCATCATACGTCTTAGCCGTGGCTGACTGGCTAATCCACTTATCCAGCATTGTGGACAACCGATCCGCGAACTGCGCATAGCTCTCTCCTTTCACTCTCCGATTGGTGCGGAACTTTTGCCAGTAGCATTCTCCTGTCAGTTCGAATCCCGTTAGGAGTGCCTCTTTTACTTTGTGATAGTCAGTCACTCTGTCAGTCGGTAGCTTACTGTAGATGTCATAAGCCTTTCCTCTAAGCCCTTGACTAAGCTTAAAAGACCAATGAGTGGGATCTAGTTTATACTCTGTTGCTAGACGCTCAAACCTAGTCAGATAGAGATCTAGACCTTCTTCTCTCTCATTGAATGTCCCCAGTGGAAATGACATTCCTTGTACAGGGTTGGATGCTACCTCTAGCTGATCTGAGTGGGGAGGGGTTGAGGAAGAACTTGAAGCTCCTGATCCCAATCTTCTTAGCTCTAACTCATGCTGTCTTTCTTTTTCCTTTTCTTCCCTCTCTTTTTCTTTTTCTGCCCGCTCATACTCCCATTTCCTAACTTCTGCTTCTCTCTCTGCTGCCAATGCTGCCTTCTTCTGTTCTACTTCTAGCTCTAGTTTCTTCTGGTCTGCTTCTAGCTCGAGTTTCTTCTGCTCTCTCGCTGCTTCTAACTCTGCTTTCTTTTGCTCTGCCTCTAATGCTAGTTTCTTCTGCTCTGCTTCTAGTTCTGCTTTTTTCTGTTCTCTCTCTGCGGCTCTCTCTGCCGCTTCGAGTTTCTTCGCCTCTCTCTCTGCTGCTCTCTCTGCCTTAGCCTCCTGTTTCTCTACCTCTGCATTGATATACGCAATTAGGTCTCCCCCTGCTAAGTGTAACGCTTCCCCTAATTCCTTGAAACGCAATCTCAAGGCCACTGGGTCCGACATTGCCAAACGTGTCTATGAACAACCTCTGAATCAAGTGGAATACCAAAACACTAGCAATATTGCAATTCAATAACAACAATGCAAAGACCATAAAATTCGCAATCAATAATAGAATAAACCAAGAGTCAAATGGCATACAACAGTTATTTAAGCAAAACCTGCAAAAGAACAATGCAACATACAAGCACAAAAATATTTTGAAGCAAAAAAGTTTTTAACTAAAGAACAGTGCACCAAACTGATCAGTCCTTGTTACAAGTATTCTAAGTTATTCTACTTCTACTGTTATCTAATTTTATTGTACTTAGGTCCGGTTATACCCAATTCCTATTATACACAGATCCTGGCAGGCTCGCCAATTAAAGTGTCACGTGGGGTTTATGGGCTCTGCACAATGGAATTATGGACCCTCACGTTTATTCGGTGGGAACTGCTAGTAAGTCACCCTATGAATTACTTTAATAAATTTTTGTTTTAGCTCTTTCTGTGTTAAGGTTGGGGTACAGAGATAGATAGAAAAATGGTAAAAGATTACTGTCACACTAGCTTTCACACGGCTATGAATCATATGTAGTCCAGCCACTTGATAACAGTTAAAATCACACATTTATTTCTTCTACTCTATACAAGGTTTTCTAGGTACTAATCTAACTTAAAAAGTCTCAGTCAATGCTAATAGTTCGATCGCTGATAGTCTAGCAGTTGTTATTTCTTCCTCGGGCACTTGCTATTATATCTCATGTAGATTTGGACTACTGTGGTCCGTTTTACAGTTTCTGGAGAGTTGGACTACTGTGGTCCTGTTTTGATCAGTTTAAGTGCACTTTGGAGATCACACTTAACTGGCGGGTGGTGCGGTCGAAGTCCTTCTGTGAGGTAGCTTCAGGGGCACCTGTGTAGTTGTGTAGTTGGGTTCCCTTGCCACGCTGTGGGGTCTGACAGGGTGTTTTTCCGGGTAGCTCTTTCCGTCTTGTGCGGTAGAGGATACTCCGCCAACTTGTCGTTTCTGTGGAGTGGGGTTCACAGGATAGCTCGCCTGCTCGTCTGTAATATAAGAGACGAAATTCTGCACAACCCTGAATAATCGGTTTGTGCAGAGCGTCTCACTGAAAGCCAAAGTAGCCCTCAGTGATAGCTCCACATCTCTATACATAAGCGACGAACATTCTGCTACTTCCGGGTTCCACTGGAATCTCACTCTAAATTCCTATACATACATAAATATCAAATCGTGTCTAACTATACACATACAGAATTAATAATATTATAAACATTCACGGGTACAGCCACTGGTCTGCAAACATACATATAAGTTAAACAACAGTGGTTCCGTATGGTATGCAACATGGCGGCGCAACCGGTCGTGTTTCGCCTCGTGGTAGGCTCTTCCACATGGTCACGCAAATTCGGATTAACAATTCACATTTATGCATAGCAAATTCTTCAAACATAATTTCAACAATAATATAAATATATCACGATGAAACAGAAGGGTGTTCATTTACCTGTTTGACAAGTTCAGGCCCGTTGGCGACTTAATAGAATTCTAAGATTCCTAAGTCCTGCTTCCTGGTCTATGTGTGGAGAGATTTCTCTGCCAGCTATGTCGCTGTTCACACTTCGATGTCTTACTACCAACTGACCAAACTTGTGTTAGGTTCGGACCCAGTCAAACTGGCTCCAACCGCTTTGCCTAAGCCCTGATTGGGTAAAATGTTTACGACTCTCGTAATTACGATGATGTCATGGCCTCAGCCAGCGTCAACTATCACTGTGTGTATGATCGGCAGTATGCTACCGCTACGCTTGATTACTTAGATCGTCTGCTCCTAACTTTGAAATTCTAATATTATATATACCAACCAAGCTAAATATTAAAATAAGCAGAGTTAAAACTAGCCAGTTCGTGACATTGTTGTTGTTGTTGTTGTTGTTGTTGTTGTTGTTCTTCTTCTTCTTGTTATCCTCACTTTCTACCTCCATCTCTTCTTCTTCTTCTTCTTCTTCTTCTTCTTCTTCTTTTCTTCATCTTCTTCTGCTCCTCCTCTCTTTCTACCTCCCTCTCTTCTTCTTCTTCTTCTTCTTCTTGTATGTCAATTTCTCTTCCTTTAACTGTATTTCTCGGTATACATGTCCTCTTGTTAATTGTCTGCTCATGACTCGGTGATGCATAAATTGTTCAATATTGGAAATTTACTTAAACGTTTTTTTTTATTCTTTGTTCAAATCTTCTCAATTTCCTGCTTGAATTTTCTGTCATAAATTATTTCCATAAACGACAGCTGAAACTAAAATAGTCGTTTTGCAAACCAAAGCCATAGATTGTTTGTCCGATATAACAATTTTCCGATTTTGATATTTCTTTGAATCGTTCTGTTCTCTGTGTCCTCTTTCAATTTGTTTTTGTAATTAATCTGGTGTCCAGATTAAAAATTTTAAAACTAAAATAGAACCCAAATAAATCGTTCCATTAAAAAAACAATATTGTACTATTTTACAACTTTTTTAATTTTTGTGTTTTTCTTTCTTTTTTTACTTTTTTATTTCTTGTTTATATGTTGTTCATTTCTTTCTTTCTTTCTTTCTTTCTTTCTTTCTTTCTTTCTTTCTTTCTTTCTTTCTTTCTTTCTTTCTTCTTCTTTTTCTTCTTCTTCTTCTTCTTCCTCCTCCTCTTCTTCTTCTGTTTCTCTTAATGTCTTTTTATTTCTTTCTTTCATTCTTCTTCTTCTTCCTCTTCTTCTTCTTCTTCTTCTTCTTCTGTTTTTCTTCGTTCTTTCTTCTTCTTTTTCTTCTTCATCTTCTTCTTCTTCTTCTTCTTCTTCTTCTTCTCTTTCTCTTAATTTCTTCTTCTTCTTCTTCTCTTCTTCTTCTTCTTCTTCTTCTTCTTCTTCTTCTTCTTCTGTTTTCTTTCATCTTTCTTTCTTTCTTCTTCTTCTTCTTCTTCTTCTTCTTCTTCTTCTTCTTCTACTGTTTCTCTTAATTTCTTTTTTTCCTTCTTCTTCTTCTTCTTCTTCTTCTTCTTCTTCTTCTTCTTCTTCTTCTTCTTCTCAATTTTTGGCTCATTCTGTTCCCTCCCTTTGTTTATGTATTTTTTTTCTTTATTTTATTTTAAATTTCAGAAAGATGCGCTTTGAGTTCGATTAAAGACACAAGAAAAAACGTGACCTTAAGCTGTAGTATTATCTTGTATTATTTGATGTTTACCTCTTTTAAAGTAATTTCTTCTTCTTTTCGTCTTTTTTTGAGTGTTGTTAATGTCACGAAGAGAGGGGTTGGGGGATGGGGGTAAGCTCTTAATCTCTAGCGCTGTATTACCTCCTTTGATAGGTTAATGGTGCGATGACATTCAAGAGATTAATGCTAGGCCAACTAACTAAGTGAGATACAGACAGGGAATAGACGAGATGGAGGGAAGACTCTACTAGTTAAGAAATTCGAATTCAAAGGCCAGTCAGAATAAATGCAAGTCTTAACTATTTACTTTTATTAATTTGAATGGGGGGAGTCTGGTCAAATTATTCTAACGTGAGTCATTGGCAAAGCGTCTTTCAGTAAGGAGTAGTTCGGTGATATTCTGGGTAGTCAATATTGGGGGTACTAGAGCTACTGTAGACTGATTTCATCACAGGGCGAGAGTGTATCTGTACGGTTTCAGGGGTCTCTCTGATAATCTGGCGAGTGGGGATTCTCGTAGGCCAATCACTTAGCTCGGTACTGCAGAGCGGCGATTGGTCCTGGATACTCTGGGTGGCTTGTTTATCTGGGTCCGCGTGGCGTGGGCGGCGAGGATGCAGGTCAGTTGGTCACGCGGTGACGCATCGATCACGAGTGATTGTCTTGTGATGGTACAGGACTAGAATTCGGCTTTCGTAGCTAGCCGTCTAGAAAATGGCGAAGTCCCGAGTCACGCTTCTCATTGACCTCCTGGGATGTCAGGGGCCTGCAGCGGGTCAGCGACTGGGAGATGATACAAGGCCGGGGTGATTCGCCCGGTACAGGAACCGTCTGTAATGCAATACAGACTCTGTATCAGCGGGGGATAGGGATAGTGTGGATTCAGGGCCTGTGGCACAGTCGCCCATCTCAGAATTCAAATTGGTTGACCGGTCAAGGTTGAGCCAGTGCATATACCAACAGTCAAACAATGCAACTAGATTTACTGGGCCAAGGTGGAGTTTATTGGCAGCCGCTAGTATAAGATACCTTCGGCGCATTAGGATGGGGTCGGCAACAGGGCAAATATTTATACATGGGGAGCATGGTGGAAAGCAAATGCGAGGGTACAGGGCAAAGGGGTTGTGGTGGGGACTTTAATCTATGTGGAGGGACAGCATGGCATGGGGTATTTACACATGGGGCTAACGGAGCATACAAGCATAAATCCAAACATGTCATGGGTCATATACAAGGTGGAAAATATGTGCAGGGGATAAATACAAGTCACAGCAACACATCAAGGCAAAAACTATAAACATGAACATACATATTGACAGGACGCATGAACATGGTGGGCGAACGACGGGTGATGGGTCTGCTATATGACAAAGAGTAAGTTCCCTCTCTTACCCTGACTTAAGACGGGTGGAAGCACACGGGTACTGTCGAAGCTCAGAGGTCACTCGGTGATGGAGACGTGTCTCGGACAGGTTGTGACTTCAAGGCAGGAAGGCTTGGGTCTGACACTAATTCAGGTTCTGTGCCAGGCTTTAAGGCGATGCCCCGGGGGGCGGGGCTTAAGCGACTGGGCGAGCGAGCCTGCTAGAGATGGCTGGTTAGGTGGAAAGACTGTGGCTAGCCTACGTCAGAGGGTGATTGCACGCCTTGTCACAGAGGCCCCCCCAAGGAAAAAGGCGAGGTCGTAGGCCTCGACTAAGACGCGGCCAATCAGCTCTGAGGTCGGCTGCCGGGTGAGACGATGGTTTGCGATGATCCGGGTGATGCGGGGCGATGCAGAGTTCCGGGTAGTTGATGGCGGATGCCCAAGGCTGGGGTCCGCGGAGCTGCCGGGTTTCGGCTACGGTTAGTGGGCGGCGGCGGGTATGAAGGCTGGGGCGTCGGCCCTCAGGGGCGACTCGCTGGAGTCGGTTGCGGGGTGACGGCTGAGGAAGTCTGCGCCGTGGTTGTCTTTTCCTGGGATGTGCTCCAGCTGGAAAGAGTATGCTTGGAGCAGCAGAGCCCACCTCATCAGCCGGGCGTTGAGCGATTTAGATGTCGCCAAGAAGGAAAGCGGCTGATGATCCACTTGGACGGTAAAGTGTGAGCCGTAGAGATACAGTTGGAACTTCTGGACTGCCCAGACGAGGGCGAGACACTCCTTCTCCGACGTGGCGTAATTCTGTTCGGCCGGCTTAAGTTTCCGGCTGGCGTACGCGACGGGGAAGAGCGTCGGGGCGTCCGCGGAGTCCCGTTGGAGTAGAACGGCTCCGAGGCCTACGTCGCTGGCGTCTGTGCGCAGGACGAAGGGCTGTCCGTGGTTGGGGAGTCGCAGGACTGGCTGGGACGTCAGCTTGTCCTTGAGCTCCTGGAAGGCAGCTTCACATTGCGGGGTCCAGAGGACTCGGTCCGGTGCGGTTTTCCGGGTTAGGCTGGATAGTGGCGCGGCGATCCCGTTGTATCCGGGTACAAATTTTTGATAGAAGCCACTCAGTCCCAGGAAGGACTGGACATCTTTCTTGGTCTTGGGGCGTGGCGCGTCTCGAAGGCGCTGGACGGTCTTTTCCAGAGGCCGGAGCTGTCCGCGGCTGATGGTGTGGCCAAGGAATTCCAGCTCTTGGTAGCCGAACTGGCATTTGGTCGGCCGGGCAGTGAGGCCAGCTTCTTTGAGGCGGCGTAAGAGTTGGCGCACCACTCGCAGGTGCTCCTCCCATGTCTCCGTTGCGACGAGTATGTCGTCCATGAAAGAGTGTACGAACGGACAGTGGAGGGGGTCCAACAGCTTCCGCATCATCGTGCTGAAAATACTTGGGGCATTGTGTAGACCAAACGGCAGAACGTTAAACTCATAGTGGCCGTCCATCGTGCTGAAGGCCAGGTACTGGCGGGACGAAGGGTGCACGGGAATCTGGTAAAAGCCCTTGCTCAGATCCACTCTGGAGAAGTATCGGGCGGATTGTAGCTTGGCGAACAAGTCTGTCGGGTCGGATAGGGGTCCGGGCACGAACTGGGTTACGAGATTCAACTGCCGGAAGTCGATACAGAGGCGATGTTCTCCGCTGGGCTTCCGTGATAGAACTATTCCTGCGCTGTAGGGGGAACGGGAGGGAGCGATGACTCCGGCTTGTAGCAGAGCCTCTACTTCCGTTCTTACTACTTGCTGCTGGGAAAGTGGGACGGGGTATGGTTTCTGTCGGACGGGAGTGGGGTCCGTCAGGGTTAGTCGAACTTCTTCTAGGTCCGTCCTCCCAGGAATGTCGGTGAGGACTTCCCTGTATTCTGCTACGATGGCGCGTAGTTGGCGTTGCTGGCCGGCGGGGAGTGAGGGATCCAGAGAGACGTCCCGGAAGGATTCCTTCCCTTTTAGCGGAAATTCGGCGACGCCGGTCTCTGTGCCATCCACTTCGACGGCCAGCGCGACCGTGAGTAGCGAGTGGGAGTCGGGGGCGGGTGCAGGTTGCTCCAGGTACCGCTTGAGCAGATTGATGTGGTGGGTCCTGGGCTTTCCGCCTACCTCGATGCGATAAGTGGTACGGGAGAGTTCTCAAGCACCGGGTAGGGTCCCTGCCAAGCTATGTCTAGCTTGTTTGTGCCGCTGGGGAGAAGCAGTAGGACTTGGTCTCCTACCTGTAGTTCTCGGTCCCGGGCGCGGCGATTATGATAGCGGGCTTGTCGCTCTCTCGCCTTCTTCAGGTTGGCGGAGGCGGCTTTCCAGGTGGCCTTGAGGGTTTCTTGGAGCTTCGTGACGTATTTCGTGGCGTCGACCGGTGCCTCGTCCAGTTTGGCGTCGGTCCAGCTACGTCGTAAGGCGGCTAGAGGTCCGGAAAGGGGTCTTCCAAAAAGCAGCGTGGAAGGCGTGTATCCGGTGGAGGTGTGCGGGGTCTCTCGATACGCGAAGAGCGCTGACGCGACGTATGTGTCCCACGCTTCCGGCTGTTCGTCGGCGATCTTGCGGATAATCGAGATGAGAGTCCCGTTTAGGCGCTCGACCTGTCCGTTGCTAGCGGGGTGGTAGGGTGGAGTCCGGATATGGCGAATGCGGAGTAGTTGGAAAACTTCCTGCATGAGTTTTCCGGTGAACTGGGACCCGTTGTCGGTCAAGATGTTGTCCGGGAATCCGACCCGTGTGAATATGGTGACGAGCGCGTCGGCGACTCGGGCGGCGTCGATCTTCGGTAGAGGAACGGCCTCACACCACATCGAGCAAGCGTCGACAAGGGTTAGTAGGTACTGGTTCCGCTTCTTGATCCGCGGGAGGGGTCCTACTATGTCGACAGCCACTCGCTGGAAGGGCGTTCCGACGACGACGGTGGGGCTGATAGTGACCGGTACGGTGTGATGGCGGGGCGAGTATCGTTGGCACTGGGGACAGGACTTGACGTAGCGCTTCACGTCTTCGGTCATCCCGGGCCAGTGGTATTGAGCGCTGATGCGTAGGGTGGTCGCTCCTATGCCCATATGTCCACTTAGGGGCATGCTATGGCCAAGTTCCAGGACTTGGGGGCGAAGGGTCGCAGGTACGACGAGTTGGGAATGGTCGTCCTTCTGACGGAAGAGGAGTCCGTCTTCGACGAAAAAGTCCCCGGACTTGGGTGGAGTGCGTGCGGCGGGAAGCTTTCCGTAGCACTTGCGGAGGGTGACGTCGCTTTCTTGGGCCTTCCGGATCTGTTCCGGCATCTGGTTGGGTATCGGGGGTGGTGTCGCGGCTGTTTTCGCCTGGGCGCGCGTCTGGACGGCGGCCATCGACTCCACAGGCTGGGGCGGCATACCCAAGAACACGTATCGGCATCCTAAAATCAGGTCATACAGGGGCTGGTCCATCACGGCAGCTTGAATGGTTCCCGTGACGTATCGGCTGGTGACTTGGATCCGGGCTATAGGGAGCGTGGTGCTGGGTTGGGACGCGTCGGCCAGCTTCAGGGTGATAGTTTCGCCGGTCAGGTCCTGTTCCCTGATGAGCGAGCGGCGGACGACGGCGTCGAAGGTGAGTCCAGTGTCGTATAGACAGTGGGCTGGGCGATTGTTGACAGTCACTTGCTCGGTGACGGCCGGTCGATCGGCGGGAGTGACGACGGGGTTTACCGGTTTCCCGTCGGGGGTAACTTGGCGTAGGGCCAGTACGGTGCCTTGTTTGCGACGCTGGTCGCTGACGCGGCGGAAACATTTCTCCCGGGTGTGTCCTCGGCGCTGGCAGTAGCCGCAGTAGAGCTCTGTGCTCCGCTTCCCTGGCTCTGCTCCGGGGTTTGGGCGTCCTTTGGGCGGTTGTGGACGGTGGTTCGCTGGCGGGACTGGCCGGCGAGGCTGGTGGCGGGTATCTGGCGACGAGGGTGCGGGGGGATCACGGCGAGGCTGTCTGTCGTCGGGATGGGCGGTGAGGTAGCGGTCCGCGACGATGATAAGGTCTTCAAGGCGAGCGGCCCCCTGTTCGGCGGCGAAAGTCCGAAGTTCCGCTGGCATTGTCCCTCGGAGTTGCTCGGCTAGCATCAACTCTAGCAATCCGTCGTACGTCTTTGGTTCGTCAGTTTGCTCTATCCATTTGTCCCGTAGCGTGGCTAGACGGTCGGCAAACTGCGTAAACTTCTCCCCTTTCTCTCTCCGGGAGTTCCGGAAATTCTTGCGGTAGTGCTCACCTGAGAGCTCAAAACCATGCAGTAGAGCTTTCTTGAGGGCGGGGTAGTCTCCCTCCTCGGAAGTCGGCGTCTTGGCCAGGATTTCATAGGCCTTCCCCTTAAGGCCATGACTGAGCTTGCGATACCAGTACTGGGGGTCAAGACCGTTTTCTCCCGCGACTCGTTCGAATCGGGCAAGATAGACTTCAATCGATTCGTCTCGTTCGACGAATGGGTCCAGGGGAAAGTTCATCCCCGGAATCGGCGGGGGGGGGTGCGGGTATTCCGGTGCTGGCGGCGAAGCTGGGGGCGATGAGCGAGTAGTCTTCGCTCGCGGGCGATGCGATACCTAAATCGCGGCGGTCGCGCTCAAGCTGGAGGAGTGCTTGGCGCCGTTCGAGCTCCTTGTCCTTCCTCTTTTCCTCAAGTGCCGCGACCCTCTCGTCCTCCTCCTTCTTCCTTGCGGCGGCTCTCTCCTCCTCTGCAATCCTCTCTTTAGCCTCCTCTCTTCTCCGCTCGGCGGCTCTCTCCTCCTGGGCTACCCTCTCTTTCTCCTCTCCTCTCCTCCGTTCGGCGGCTCTTTCCTCCTCTGCAAGCTTCCGGGCGGCGGCCCGTTCCTCCGCGGCGATGCGCTCCTTCTCCTCCTCTTTCCTCAGTGCCGCTGCTCTTTCTTCCTCCTGCCTCTTCGCATCTCGCTCCTTAGCCCTCTCCTCCCTCTTCAACTTTTCCTCGGCCACGTCCGCATCTACGCTAGCCAGGACGTAGTCCTTGAGTTCGGTGCCGGCGAGCCCTAAGCTCTCGCCAATACTCTTGTACTTAAGCGCAAGCTCTCCCCGGTCGGCCATGGTAAGGGAGGTAACTTACCCTGAAAAGGTCCTAACCGGAATGAGGGGCGCACACAAGGGGTACACTGACGGAAAACAAGGGGGTGGGCTGGATGAGCTACGATGAAACTGCAAAGGGGCGAATACAACACAACCACAAAGACAAAATGCAATCAATCAAAAACACAAACATGAATGCAAGAAAAAGCCTTTTGAGATATCACCACTCGGGAAAGCCAGTAAGGGGCCTAAGGGGCTATACTATCTACTACTAGGCCTAGAGGGCTGGGTCCTATCTATACTGGGCTGGGGTGGAAATTTAGCTAAGTCCTAAGTCTCGTCAAGTTGGGATGGGAACCTAAGTCTTTTGTCTCGTTGGGTTGGAAGGGGAAACCTAAGTCTTTTAGTCTCGTCGGGGTCGCCAAAGTTAATGTCACGAAGAGAGGGGTTGGGGGATGGGGGTAAGCTCTTAATCTCTAGCGCTGTATTACCTCCTTTGATAGGTTAATGGTGCGATGACATTCAAGAGATTAATGCTAGGCCAACTAACTAAGTGAGATACAGACAGGGAATAGACGAGATGGAGGGAAGACTCTACTAGTTAAGAAATTCGAATTCAAAGGCCAGTCAGAATAAATGCAAGTCTTAACTATTTACTTTTATTAATTTGAATGGGGGGAGTCTGGTCAAATTATTCTAACGTGAGTCATTGGCAAAGCGTCTTTCAGTAAGGAGTAGTTCGGTGATATTCTGGGTAGTCAATATTGGGGGTACTAGAGCTACTGTAGACTGATTTCATCACAGGGCGAGAGTGTATCTGTACGGTTTCAGGGGTCTCTCTGATAATCTGGCGAGTGGGGATTCTCGTAGGCCAATCACTTAGCTCGGTACTGCAGAGCGGCGATTTGTCCTGGATACTCTGGGTGGCTTGTTTATCTGGGTCCGCGTGGCGTGGGCGGCGAGGATGCAGGTCAGTTGGTCACGCGGTGACGCATCGATCACGAGTGATTGTCTTGTGATGGTACAGGACTAGAATTCGGCTTTCGTAGCTAGCCGTCTAGAAAATGGCGAAGTCCCGAGTCACGCTTCTCATTGACCTCCTGGGATGTTCAGGGGCCTGCAGCGGGTCAGCGACTGGGAGATGATACAAGGCCGGGGTGATTCGCCCGGTACAGGAACCGTCTGTAATGCAATACAGACTCTGTATCAGCGGGGGATAGGGATAGTGTGGATTCAGGGCCTGTGGCACAGTCGCCCATCTCAGAATTCAAATTGGTTGACCGGTCAAGGTTGAGCCAGTGCATATACCAACAGTCAAACAATGCAACTAGATTTACTGGGCCAAGGTGGAGTTTATTGGCAGCCGCTAGTATAAGATACCTTCGGCGCATTAGGATGGGGTCGGCAACAGGGCAAATATTTATACATGGGGAGCATGGTGGAAAGCAAATGCGAGGGTACAGGGCAAAGG
>CM072512.1:14307764-14397764 GCA_036898135.1 Oncomelania hupensis
AATGATGGAGAAGCAGATGTGTAGGGCGTGTCATACACGAAGATCGTGCTGGAAGCATTTCACCAGTGAAGTCACGAGCCAAGTGCTTTATACTAATAGCATGCCACTCCTTTTGGAATGGTCGGACTCAAAAGTTTTAGAATGCATTTTCGTAAATATTAGACACACACACACACACACACACACACACACACACACACCTACACACACACACACACACACACACGAACACACACCCACGCACACTGTTACACTCGGTTTGATGTTGGTGTTTTCTATCAGTATCTGATTCAGCCCCAATGCTGAATTCCTGATAGGGTGTAACTCAGATTCGTTTATCCACGCAGCCCGTCCAAACAGCATACAAGTCACAAAGTCGACGTATGAAGTTTTCCACTTTTTATTCAGCACACATCAACAACTGCATACAATTCTCAACTCAACTCAACAACTTTCAACAGCAACTTTCACAACTATCAACAACTCTCTCAACTTTTTTAACAGTGCGGCGCTTATATAGTCTCTACATACACGGGAACAAACGAGAATAATCCTACATAAAACACCACAACCAATCAAAATTAATTTCATCATCACGTGACTCACGTCATACAACCTCATTTGGAATGGAAGTCCATGGTAACCAACAGACTAATCCACACGCTTCGATCGATAGTAAACAACTAATTCCCGAAAATTCTCAAACAATATCGACCAACTAAAAACACTAACGTTACACAAAGCCTCTACTAATAACAACGCAAAATCAAATCAAAGATAAATACACTCTATTACTGCATGCGTTGCAAAATAAAACGAACAGATCTATCGCGCGCGTCACACACAAGCCTACCATTGCACGCGCTTCACACATAACATCGTGCGCATTTCATACGCACCATTCGCGTTTCAACGTAACATAACCCCCCACTCAAGAAGAAATTTACCTAATTTCTTTCAACAACGTTGAAACGTAATGCTCAAACAAAATCAGAAATTAGAACTTATTTCAGCCTGTCTGAACACTATCAACGTTCTCAGTTCATTCACACAGAGTCAATGGTTTTCATCTTCAAATCTGTCTGGATATTGTCAATGTTCACACTTTATCTACATAGAGTCAATGTTCTTTCGTCCGCAAGGAAACAACGCCCTCGTCCGTTACCGTCGTCATCGGCCCAGGGTCAAAGACAGTGATCACGTGGGCTTTCCTGGAGTCGGTGCATCCTCCGTTGTCTCCTTCTTCCATCGGATGTCCGACGCAGTCGACGTTGTCAGCTCCCAGAATGCATTTGCTGGGTCTCACGGTCAGGTTGGCTTCTGCGGGACGGTGGAACAGCTCCCTCAAGGTCTGCAGATGCTCCTTCCAGGTCTGGGTGTGGACCAAAGTCGTAGAGCCTGGGACATCATTGAAGTTATGGGGAAACTCGCCCATAAGATCCTTGAGCTCCAACGTTTGACCTTCCGTCAAGCTTGGTCCTAGCTTAACATCATCGATACCTTCTTTGCTGTGGAAGTCTCCCAGTTCCAACAGTTCCTCGCTGTCAAAGCTGTCGTCGATCTCAGCTGCTGTCGCTGCCTGTACAGTCTCCAATGGCCTTTCCACGTACAGCTTAAGGAGGTTGGCGTGGTATATCTTGGAGTGCTGGCCGACCTTCACCTTGTAGTCGTTGATCCCCACCACGGTCTCCACTTCGTACGGGCCTTTCCACTGCATCAGCAACTTATTGTGATCAGTAGGTAGCAGCACCAGCACTTTGTTGCCAGGTTTAAACTTCCTGCTCACAGCCCTACGATCATAGTAGTGCTTTCCACAGTCCTGGGACTTCTTCAGGTTTTCTCTGGCTATCTCGAGAGTCTGCTCCAGCTTTTCCCGTAGCTCAAACACGTACTGGTAGCTGTTCTTCACCTCTGGGGTGTCTACTTCTTTCGTCCACAGTTCTTTCAGGATGTGCATCGGCCCTCGGATGGTTCTTCCGTACAGCACCTCGAACGGAGAAAAACCGGTGGACTCCTGCGGTACTTCTCTGTAGGCGAAAAGTAGGGCGTTGATGTAGCGATGCCATTGTCTGGGCTGCTCGCTGCACAGTTTCTTCAGGGTGGACTTCAACGTAGCATTGAACTTTTCGACAAGCCCGTTGCACATTGGGTGGTAGGGTGTCGTAGTTAAATGCCGGATGCTCAGTAGTCTGTTGACCTCCTTCATACAGTCAGAGACGAACTGCGTCCCGAGGTCTGTCAGAATTTCTTCAGGCACTCCAAGTCTACTGAACATGTCCACCAGTGCCTCTGCTACAGTTTCAGTGTCAATCTTCTTCAGTGGCACTGCTTCTGGGTACCGAGTCGCATAGTCTACTAAAGTCAGTACCCATCGATGACCTTCTTCACTCAGAGGTCTTATTTCGCCGATTAAGTCTAAGGCCACCCTCTTGAAAGGTCGGTCGATCAAAGGCATTCTCTGCATTGGCACTTTAGGGACCCTTCCTCGAGGTATGGTCTTCTGGCAAATGTCACATGATCGACAGAAACGGCTGACGTCCGCATGCAGTCCTGGCCAGTAGAACACCGCCTGGATTCTGTCTGACGTCTTCTTGATGCCTAGGTGACCTCCCATGATTGAGTCATGCGCTACTCCATCACTTGGCGCCTTAGGGGTAACGGTACCAAAACTTGACGTAGTGGTTTCCCTCCGTTGACCCTCGGGTGCTGGAAGATTCGGTACAGGATCTTGGCCTTCACCTCGAAATAGACCGTGCCACTGCCTTTGGTCACGTGGTCTTGGCGATTCCTGTACTTGTTTAATGTGCTATCAGCTTCCTGGAGCTGGATCAGTTTATCTCTGTCCACGATGGCAGCTTTGGAGTTGTCGGCGACCTTCAGTGGCGTAGACGTCTTGTCTCTCTTGGCCTGGGCCCTGGTAGTGACAGCACCGACGATCTCTGGTCGGCAGGGCTGAGCCGGAGTAGCCACATTGTCCCGTAGCAGCTCTGTAAGGTCTCCATCGGGAAATGGCAATGGATCCTCCTCCACAACTTCGACACGTTGGGTTGAGGCAGGACTCCACTCTGGATCGGGGTCGTCGGGTCGTCTCGCGCCGTCAATATTCCCGATCATCAAATCATACAGCGGCTTCTTCAGGCAAACCGCTTCTACTTCGCCTACGTAAAAAGGGGTGCTGACTTGAATCTTTGCAACTGGCGCTTTCACACATTTGCTGTCGGCCATGAGTGTCCATTTTGAATCGCCAGTGAATTGTTCTTTAGCGATTAGGTCTTCTTTGACGATGACCCCACTGCAGCCAGAGTCTCTTAGAACAGTCACTTCATGATTTCCGACGCGTCCCTTGGAAACAGGCATGTTCTGGACGGTCATCGCTGCGCTGGCGACGACGGGGATGGATTTCCCGTTGGCAAGGAGAAGTTGGCCATCGGTTATGCACTCTTGCACGTCCGCGGGAGTAGCTGCGCGCTCGGTCTCACTCGGAAGAATGACGCTCCCGCCGCACACTTGATGGTCAGATCTACTGTTTTGCCGTTGATTGGAGAAACGTCTTTGTCGGTTGCCCGCCGCTGCATTGTCCGTACTGCTCCGCTGTCCGCTACTTTTGTTTTGAGGACAGTTAGCCGCTCTGTGGGTAGCGTTGCAGGGGAAACAGCCTCTTGAATGCCCTTCCCTGGGAGGTGGCGTGGAGTCCGTCTGTTTCTGGCTCGTTTGACTTCCCTGGATCTGGTTCCCATGGTTTCCAGTCTTCTGAAAATGTTTCGTCGCGCTGGGTGGCCCCAGGGTCTTCCCATGAGCGATGAGATATCTTTCAGCAGCCTCAGTCACATCTTTAAGCGTCTGCAGCTTTTGTTCTTCTAAGTGGGTCGCTAGTTCCTTGTGACAGGCATTGAGAAATTGTTCCTTCACGATCAGGTCATGGAGACTATCGTAAGACTTTCCTTTGCCTGATAGTTCCACCCACTTGTGTAAGTATGACGACAGGCGCTCCACAAATTGCTTTGGCGTCTCGTCTGACTTAGGCCGGCATTCACGGAAGCGTTTACGGTAGCCCTTCTCTGTAAAGTTGTAGCACTGCAATAGGGCCTCTTTCAAGACGTCGTAGTCTTTAGCGTCATCGTCCGACAATCTGGTGTAGACGTCGAGTGCTTGCCCCGTCAGATGTGCACTTAGTCGAATCGCCCAGTCTTGAGGTTGCCAGTTAGAGCTTTTGGCAAACCTTTCAAATCTCGCCAAATAACTGTCGATCTGGTCCTTCCCGTCGACAAACGCTGGCAGTTTTGGAGCTTTGTTGTCACTGATAACTTGTGGCGCATTCTGCTGTTGCTGGATACGCGCCATTTCTAGCTGGAACTCAAGACGCTTCAGCTCGAATTCTCTGTCTTTTTCTTGCCGCTGCTGTTCAAGTTCTCTTTCTTCACGCCGTCGCTGTTCCTCTGATTCTCTGTCTTCTCGGCGACGCTGTTCTTCCTTTTCTAGACGCTTCTCTTCTAATTCTCGTTCTTGTATTCTCTCCTGGGATTTGACGTACTCCGTCAGCTGTTTGCCTTTTAGATTCAGTGCAATCCCTTTCTGCCAGAAGTCAGCCATCTTGATGCTTCTGGAAAGTTCTGGAAAGTTCTTTTCTGGAAAGTTCTTGACTGTGCTGTACCTTTCTAGACTGTTCTAGAACAGCACGCTTTCTGCAGTAGCGCTGATGCTTGTCACTAGTCGCCTTCGCTGACGCAGGCCCCGCTGTCCTCGTCGTATGCGACGCTGCACCACGCTGGTGTTGATGTACACGCTCCTGTGCTGAAGTAGACGCGACGTCCACTCGTCGCTCCCTGTAAAACTGGCGATGTAGCTCCGAGACTGTCCCTCGACGTAGTCTTGCGGCAGCCACGTAGTCCCGATCTGTTGTTCGCTCACGAAGCAACTCTTCAGCGACTACACGCCCTTGCAGTCAACCCGAATCTATCGGATGTAGTCCCAGTATGTTGGCCCCTCTCGACGCAACTCGTTGGCGGCTACCCTCGATGACTGCCTCTCGTAACGTTGACTCGCTTGTTGTAGCAGTTGAACCCTTGGCTATGGCGTGAATCCCGGCTTGGCCCCCAAAATGTTACACTCGGTTTGATGTTGGTGTTTTCTATCAGTATCTGATTCAGCCCCAATGCTGAATTCCTGATAGGGTGTAACTCAGATTCGTTTATCCACGCAGCCCGTCCAAACAGCATACAAGTCACAAAGTCGACGTATGAAGTTTTCCACTTTTTATTCAGCACACATCAACAACTGCATACAATTCTCAACTCAACTCAACAACTTTCAACAGCAACTTTCACAACTATCAACAACTCTCTCAACTTTTTTAACAGTGCGGCGCTTATATAGTCTCTACATACACGGGAACAAACGAGAATAATCCTACATAAAACACCACAACCAATCAAAATTAATTTCATCATCACGTGACTCACGTCATACAACCTCATTTGGAATGGAAGCTTCCATGGTAACCAACAGACTAATCCACACGCTTCGATCGATAGTAAACAACTAATTCCCGAAAATTCTCAAACAATATCGACCAACTAAAAACACTAACGTTACACAAAGCCTCTACTAATAACAACGCAAAATCAAATCAAAGATAAATACACTCTATTACTGCATGCGTTGCAAAATAAAACGAACAGATCTATCGCGCGCGTCACACACAAGCCTACCATTGCACGCGCTTCACACATAACATCGTGCGCATTTCATACGCACCATTCGCGTTTCAACGTAACACACACCCACACACAAAATGTTTGAATATATACCATGAAAACAATCATCTCTTTAGCGTGAATTAAAACCCTCCGCGACAGCATCCCTCAGGTTACCCAAACGGCCTGACAGGCTTGGTGATTAGATAGATAGATAGATAGATAGATAGATAGATAGATAGATAGATAGATAGATAGATAGATAGATAGATAGATAGATAGATAGATAGATAGATAGATAGATAGATAGATAGATAGATAGATAGATAGATAGATAGATAGATAGATAGATAGATAGATAGATGAATAGATAGATAGATAGATAGATAGAATTTGGCGTTTTACAAGTTTTTTCTTTGCTCATTCTAGATCTCATCCTCAGACACACTTTAAAGGGCTTTGCTCAGTTTTGATCTCATCCTCAGACACACTATACAGGGCTTTGCTCAGTTTTGATCTCATTCTCAGACACACTTTAATTAAAGGGCCCCAATTCGACCACTTTGTTTACTTTTGGCAAAAATTAGTTTAACCTCCAATTGGCATTGTTATCACATTACACAATGATAAAGTGGGCACAATGATAAAGTGGGTATTGTTATCACATTACACAATGATAAAGTGGGCATTGTTATCACATTACACAATGATAAAGTGGGTATTGTTATCACATTACACAATGATAAAGTGGGCATTGTTATCACATTACACAATGATAAAGTGGGCATTGTTATCACATTACACAATGATAAAGTGGGCATTGTTATCACATTACACAATGATAAAGTGGGCATTGTTATTACATTACACAATAATAAAGTGGGCATTGTTATCACATTACACAATGATAAAGTGGGCATTGTTATCACATTACACAATGATAAAGTGGGCATTGTTATCACATTACACAATGATAAAGTGGGCATTGTTATCACATTACACAATGATAAAGAATGTTTTCCTTGCTCAACCCAACCGCTACAGTTTGAATTTTCCATTTCTGTTCTCCCAAGGAGTGATCTCCACAGTGTGTAACAGTACACCAATACGATGATGGCACTGTAAAGGTAGCTAGTGATTTCTATTAATAGAAACTACAATGACGGAATTTATTGATTTAAAAAAAAACTTCAAAATATTGTTTGTTTTTTTCTTGGTGTTTTTTTTTAATCCTATCCTATCCTGTCCCATAACCCGAAGGTCGTAGGGGCAACACAGATGATCGTTTAACCAGCATACTCCATCTTTCTCTGTCCTCAGCAGCCCTCATGGCTTCGCTCAGTGTCAAACCAGTCCATTCTCGAATGTTGTCCTCCCACCTCTTTTTTGGTCTCCCCCTTCTTCTACCTCCTTGCACTGTGCCTTGCAGAATGGTCTTTGCAAGGCCTGATGATCTGGTGACGTGGCCATACCATCGGAGTTTCCGTTTCTTCACCACTGTGAGCAGGTCATCGTGTTGTCCAATGGCTTGTGTGATGGTCTGTCGGACTTCGTCGTTGGTGATGTGTTGGGTATAGGAAATGCACAGAAGTCTTCTGTAGCACCTCATCTCCATGCTTTGTATTCTTCGTTGGAGATATGCTGTGAGGGTCCATGCTTCGCAAGCATATAGGAAGATGGAGATGACCAGAGAGCGCAGCAGTCTTACTTTGGAATGTAGACTGATGGTTCTGTCTTTCCAAATGGGCTTCAACCTTGTCAGGGCAGCAGTTGTTTGTGCGATCCTGGAGAGGACTTCCTGTCGAGACCCATTGTCTGACACAATGGCTCCTAAATATTTGAAGCTGTGCACTGTGTTGAGGGATTGGCCTTGTACTTTGATGTCCGTGTTGATGCCATTGGTGTTGTTGGTCATCATTTTGGTCTTCTCTGCACTTATTTCCATTCCATAAGCTCTGGAGGTGGTGTCAAGCCTCTGTACAAGCTGTTCAAGTTCTTGTTCCTCTCCAGCCAATCCATCAATATCATCCGCAAAACGAAGATTGGAGATTGCTCTGCCCCTTATGCTGACTGTGCCTTCGTGATCTGCAAGAGCATCTGACATGATGCGCTCTAGGAAGATGTTGAAGAGTGTTGGAGAGAGTAGGCATCCTTGACGCACACCGATTGTTGTTCTGAACCAGTTCCCGATGACGCTGTTATGGAGGACTGCACTGGTAGCCTTGTCATACAGGCTTTTGATGACTTCTATATTTTTAGGGCTGATGTTGTACACTTTCATGGTTGCCCATAGAGCTGCATGCCAGACTCGGTCAAATGCCTTCTTGAAGTCTATGAACACATGATATAGATGTTGTTGGTGCTGTAGGTATTTCTCACAGATTATTCTGAGGTTGAAAATCTGTTCAGTGGTACTTCGCCCTGCCATGAATCCTGCTTGTTCTTCAGCTATGATTTGTTCAGCTTGTGGTTTCAACCTGTTGAGTATTATTTTCAGGAGGACCTTGCTGGGATGGCTGATGAGGCTGATGGTGCGGTAATTTTCACACTCCTGAAGGTTACCTTTTTTGGGAAGAGTGATGACAAGCGACTGGGTCCATGGTGTAGGCCATTCCCCACTCTGCCAGATCTTGTTACAGATAATGGTGAGAGCATCAGTCATCGCTTCTCCTCCTGCTTGTAGCAGTTCCGCTGGTATGTTGTCCACTCCCGCTGACTTCCCTTTCTTCAGCGATTGCACTGCTGCCTCAACTTCTTCCCGGAGAATTGGGAGGATTTCTTCTTCTTCTCTGCTCTCGGGACATGCTAGAACTGATGGGTCTCCATTAGGTGTATGGTTGTAAAGGTCAGAGCAGTACTCTGTCCATCTGTCCAAGACTTCTTGTTCTTCAGTAAGGCATATGCCAGACCTGCTTTGGATAGTGGAGACTTTGGGCTGTTTAACACTTGTCAGCCGCTTCACAGTCTGGTAGGCCTTCTTGCTGTTGTTCTTGTTCAGATTGTTCTCTATTTCCTGGCATTGATCTTCTATCCAGTTCTCCTTTGCTGTGCGCATGCCTTTTCGGATGTCATTGTTGATTTTTCGGTAGACATCAGCTCCCTGTGAGGTGTTCTTTTTCTTTTTTAACTCTCTTCGTTTATCACACAGATCCAAAAGTTCAGGTGTGATCCACGGCTTCTTCTTTGGTCGGTGCTTGCCAAGGATCTCAGTGGCGGCATCTGTTACAGCTGAGTTGAAGGTATTGGTCATGGTGTTGACATCTACTTCGCCTGCCCCCAAAATAAGCAGTGGTGCAAATTTCCCTCCAATTGTGGCCTGAAAAATTTTTGCCACCTCCGGGTCTTGCAGTTTGTCCAGGTCGAACTTCAGCCTAGTGCACTTTGCTGTATTTACTCTCTTCAAATGGAGCCGGAAAGACATCATCACGAGATCGTGGTCACTTCCAATGTCTGCTCCTGGAAAAGTGCGTGTCCTGCCAATGTTGATGCTTGATCTGAAGCGTTTCTTGACCATGATGTAGTCGATCTGGTTGTGATGTTCCCCGCCGGGACTGTGCCATGTCCATCGTCTGGATTTTTTGTGGAGACCAAGCGTGTTTGCCAGTACCAGATTGTTGTATCTGGCAAACTCCAATAGCCTCAGACCCCTGTCATTTGTCTCGTTGTTGCAGTGGGGTCCACATGTGTCTCCCCAGTTGTGGTGCGCATCTTGGCCAACCTTGGCATTCCAGTCGCCTTGCACTATGACTATGTCCTTCTTCGGCACTTGGTCAAGGACCGCCTGTATATTTTCATAAAAATCCTCCACTTCGCTGTCTTCATAGTCTGATGTTGGGGCATAGGCCTGGATGATGGTAATGTTGAAAGGGGTTGCTCTCAGACGGATGGTAATGAGTCTACTGGAGACTGGGCGGCAACCCATGACAGTGGCTAGAATGTTCTTGTGGACCAAGAATCCAACGCCGTGTTCGTGCCTGTCATCTCTACCGCTGAAATAGAGCTTGTGGCCTTTGTCAGTCGTTGTTTCACCTAGGCCTTTCCAGCGCAGTTCGCTGATACCTAGAACGTTCCATCGATAGTGGTCCAGCTCGTGGGCCAGTTCTTCTAATTTTCCTTCCGCAGTTAGGGACCTGACATTCCAGGTTCCTATGACGATGTTGTTTCTCGTGCGGATCTTGCTAATTTGTCCATCAGTAGCATACTTTTCACCTCCGTCCTGGTGGCCAACGGAAGGCGCGGTCCTTGTTCCGGGCGACGACCGATCCGGCATGGAATTAGTGGATAGCCTCATCATGTGTTGTGTCTTGGGCAAAAAAAAGACCTGGCGGGGCCCAATCCTCTCCAGGCTGTTGGCCACAGCCGAAATCCACGAATACAGTGTGGCTCGCCTTGGCCCTGAGCACGTGGTCGTTGAACCTGTAGTAACGTGAGGTTCCTCCGCCCTGGCCGGTGACTTCTGTGTAGAAGACTTTCGCCCAGTGATGCCGTGCTAACATCACCCCTGTTAGTCGCCTCTTACGACACGCCGGGAAACGTTGGGTCTATTCTATTTGCCCGAACCCACAGAGCCAAATGCAAGCTTGTATTTGTTGGGTTGGTGGAGGGGGGTGGGGGGCAACATTTATTGTGAATGTTAAACGGGTCTGTCTGAGGGAGGGGTTGGGGTGGGGGCGTGGTCAAAGTAAGCACCTTTAATTAAGTAAGATGATTATACACTAAGAGAAAAAAAGGTATTTAGGCAAGAATTTCATAATCGCAAACATTACCCTTCGTGGTAACCTCCTCACACCAGCTCAATTCCTATGTGAGCAGCACTGTTTAGTGCCTCCACATTTGTTGTTTGTAGATTATAGTCACAGACACTTTCGCATATAGGTGACTACTGGACCGATTTATTCTGACACCAGCGGGCCAGTTGTTGGTAAAGGGGAAAATAATATGATCACACGTTGACCAATCCGGGATTCGAACCAGCGACCTTTAGGTTACTAGCAAGACGCTCTTACCAACTGAGCTACCCGGCCCCACGCCTCCACATTTTGCTTGCTTCGGGCTATTTATAGCTTGCCTGCACCCTCCCTTCCGGTGAAAGGAAAGGAAAGGAAAGGAAGCATCGGCGGAGCTATTTATAGCTAGCCTGGCAGCCGCTGACCTAACCTCAAATTCTAAAAAGCTTTGGTTGAGTTGCTGTATTCTCATTATTTTTTTCTGTTGTTGCATCAATTTTTATTAATCAGATTAACATAAGCTGTATTATTTTCTAGCAGGGGAAGACATCATTTGACGTCATTTGTGTGCGGTTTGCTGATGCTTTGTGGTATGTGAGTGAATGAATACCGTTGTTTCTAGTTCCCGAGCTATTCGCAGATGTCGGGACCAATTGTGTTTTTAATTGTAATTGTCAATGTTTGTTGTTGTTGTTGTTGTTGTTGTTGTTGTTTGTTTTGTTTTGTTTGTTATTGTTATGCTTTTCCCAGACGCGCAAAGCAAATTCTTCTGTTTGTGACAGTTGAAGCGAATAAGGAATCGTATGTCTTATGTCTTATATAACTGTCAAGAGTTGATCGTCGCTCGAGTATGTCCAGTTTGTGGCTAGTTCTGTTGGAATGTTTATAGTCCTTTGACCCCATGCGGATGGGGAGAAGAAGGGGAGAGAAGGGGGTAGGTCAGGCTGGACACCAAACCCCATGGACAGTCTGCTTCAAGACTTATAAAACAAACACAGTCCTTTGATCACGAGTGACCTAAACCGCTGATGTTTATCTACTGAATTTTATTGGTCAAGGAAGTGTGCGTGTTGGGTGACTTGGCTTGGTAAAGCTAGTTTCCCCTTTATCGGTTCGTTCCTTATTTTCAGCCCGATTTACCACTGAGTTTTAAGGCGTATAATTTAAACCAACGTAGTGTTGCATTTGTATTTCTGTTAAACGCCCAAAGTCGATTCAGCCCCGTTTTTGAGCGTGCGTTACGCGTGTTTCGATCCACGCAGCCCGTTCACTCAATAATAATACAAGAGTGGTTGTTATGAGGTTTTCCAACTTTATTCAGCAGTACGAAAGACGCAAACAGCATCACCCACTGCATGCGAAGTCTGAATCCTCTACGATGTCGAAAGTATTGGAACATTCCATAATGACGCAATTAATAAGCAATGACAACAGAACTCGTCACGGGAAATGCCCACAGTTTAACGTCATAGAATGTTATACACAGTTTCGACTATTTGACTGCCTCCTACGCGTCAGATCTCGAATTTTCCGTCGGTGTGACCCCAGGGTTATAACAAAGAGCGACCGCTGGCGAGAATAAACAAGGGAGTACAAAATACTTTAGGTTGTTATTAGTCCCTGATGTAGATAACCCAGTCTACAACCCTAAGGTTTAGAAATGGTGTTGGTTGTAATTTCTCTTTCCAAAACATAAGTTCGTTCTCATTTCTGTTGCCCACCAACTAATTTGTGGATATTTGTTTCGCATGAAGATGCTTTTAGCTCCGGACTTCAATCAAGCATCTTCGCATGCATGCCATTGGAAATCAAGAAGGTGACTTTCAACAAGCCAAGCTGAGACCGCAGCGAAATGGGTATCTGTATCTATGACACAGTGTCACAGATATAAACCGTTGGCTGCAGAGAATTGGGAGATAGAGCATTCTTTTTTTTCTTTTCTTTTTTTTTAAAACTTAACCCCAGGAGGCTAGCTTTCAATAAAGATTACGTCCTAGGAAGTTATCCCATTTAACTCCGATCCCTCTTCCATGGGCGAGACAATCGCAACCTAAAGTATTTTTGTCTCCCTTTAAATTCCACAAAGATCTCAGTTTTACTATAACGATACGGACCGAAGAAAGCAAACTAAAATTATTCCAAGAGTATCCAGCATCAGCATAGAACAAGCTCAAATGTAAATCTTTAGGGAAATACATAAAATAAAACAAGGCAATGTAAAAGCAAATCATATAAATGTATTAATTTAATTTTAAATTATATATAAAATATCCAAAGCAATATTAAAAGGTAAGAAAGAGGGATGAGGGTCAAAGGAGATTAAACACTAGATTAAAGGGTTCTCTATAAACGTATTTCAGAGAACCCTTTGCTTTGGATATTTTATATATAATTTAAAATTAAATTAATACATTTCATATGATTTGCTTTTAAATTGCTTTGTTTTATTTTATTTTAGTTCGTATTATTGACTGACAGGGAAAGATGGAGTATGCTGGTTAAACGATCATCTGTGGTGCCCTTATGACCTCCGAGTTACGGGTACAATACAATACAACAATACAATATCACTTTATTGATCTCAAACTGAGAAATTCAATACATGGTCTACAATACAATCCGACATAAAATTTTTTAGAGTACATGGGAAAGAACTAAGAAACGTTTTAGCACATTATGCATACATAGTTATATAACACAACATATTAATTTCCTTACTCCTTATACGGCACATAGACTGGACATTACTTTCAAGTTCTCGCACAGCACACTTACTATCACATTTATTCCAACATTGAACATGTCATTTCTCTAAGATACATAGACTAAATATTGCCTTTCGCACAGCACAATTACTATCACATTTATTCCAACATTAAACATGTCATTTCTCTAAGATACATAGACTGGATATTGCCTTTCTCACTGCATATTATCACAACGTTTATTCCAAAATACCTTCTCGGATAGGATAGGATATTGACTTTCTTTTATTCGACGGTATTTCATGCTTTATTAATTGCTGTGTAAACTAATTGAAAGTGTTTTATTGTTCAATTTTAGCGGTAAAATCTAAATAACAAAATAAAAAGTCATCTGTACATGTTTAAAACCTGTCTTCCGAAGCAGTAAGCCACCATTGGTGGGGTGGAGATAGTATACATGTACACGCGTGTAGAGGCCGCACAACGCTTGTGAAGAAGAAGAAGAAGAAGAAGAAGAAGAAGAAGAAGAAGAAGAAGAAGAAGAAGAAGAAGAAGAAGAAGAAGAAGAAGAAGAAGAAATAGAAAAAGAAGAAGAAGAAGAAGAAGAAGAAGAAGAAGAAGAAGAAGAAGAAGAAGAAGAAGGGGGAGGAGGAGGAGGAGGAAAGAAGGAAAGAAACATGTGAAGAAGAAGAAGAAGAAGAAGAAGAAGAAGAAGAAGAAGAAGAAGAAGAAGAAGAAGAAGAAGAAGAAGAAGAAGAAGAAGAAGAAGAAGAAGAAAAAGAAGAAGAAGAAGAAGAAGAAGAAGAAGAAGAAGAAGAAGAAGAAGAAGAAGAAGAACAAGAACAAGAAGACGACGACGACGACGACGACGAAGAAGAAGAAGAAGAAGAACAAGAACAAGGAGAAGGAGAAGGAGGAGGAGGAGAAGAAGGATGAGGAGGAAAGAAGGAAAGAAGAAGAAGAAGAAGAAGAAGAAGAAGAAGAAGAAGAAGAAGAAGAAGAAGAAGAAGAAGGAGGAGGATGAGGAGGAAAGAAGGAAAGAAGAAGAAGAAGAAGAAGAAGAAGAAGAAGAAGAAGAAGAAGAAGAAGAAGAAGAAGAAGAAGATGGAAGAGGAGGAGGAAAGAAGGAAAGAAACATGAGAAGAAGAAGAAGAAGAAGAAGAAGAAGAAGAAGAAGAAGAAGAAGAAGAAGAAGAAGAAGAAGAAGAAGAGTGAGATTTGAAACTTTTTAAAATTAGGAATAAAGATAATGATAATAATAATAATGATAATAATAATAATAATAATAATAATAATAATAATAATAATAATAATAATAATAATAATAATAATAATAATAATAATAATAATAATAATAACAATAAAAGAGAGAGCGAGCTAGCGAGAGAGAGAATGAGAGATAATGGTTGTTATATAGGGCATATTATGCTGATATAGCGCTTTTCCAGGCTCAGGGGCTGCTCAAGGTGTTGGCCAATACAGATTCTAACTCCACTTGCTGCCTTAGTTACGTTTGACGCCCCTGACAGCTGAGAGAGAGGAAGAGAGAGAGAGTGAGAGAGAGAGAGAGGGTGGGGTGGGAGTGCAGAGACGGACAGTTTATTGTTTATGCAACCATCATCCAATCTGTCATAACTATCATATGCGTGGGCGCGCATGTGGGTCCGTTCATGTAGGTCCATGGGCACGAGTGTGTGCGTGTGTGTGTATGTGTGTGTGGATGTTATCTGTGTGTGTGAGCGCGTGCGTGTGCATGTGCGCGCGCATGTGGGTTCGCGCGTGGATGTGTGCGTGCGCGCGCGCGTTTTGTGTGTGGGTGTGTGTGTGGGCGCACTTACACAGTGTTATCTGGACAAATCAGTGAACATCTACATAACTTGGATTGGAATGCCTACTTGTTTTGACGTAAGAACAATGATCCGTTAGGGTTAGGGCTGGGTTAGGGTTAGGGTTAGGGTTAGGGCTCGAACACTTCAAAGTACTTAAAAATGGGGACGAAATATGACCCATTGTCAGCACAACGTATGTGGCGTTTCGGGAAATTCATGATAATACTGTGTAACCTCGGCTGTGTGTATATGTATGTGTGTGTGTATATATAATAGCTTAAAGCTGTAGCTTAGCATTTATTGTGGACGTGACCACACCGTATGATTTTTACATAAACATCTGCCATAACCAGGAAATGCCAGAAGTACACGTCTTAGTGCTATGCTTTAAAAGATGCAGGATTCCGAACAAAGAAAAATCATAGTATTGATGATTGGCTCTAAGGCCAGTAGTGCACACGGAGTTTGTGCCTGGACTGTGTCTCATTAGACTATCACGGTGGCAGAGTACAAGTTTAGCTCGACATCTGTCAACCAGTGTCATGATTTAGCTCTAGCAGGGTGTGGAAAAGAACAAGATGAAGATGGGAGAGAAGTGGAGAGGAGGGGAGGGGGAGAGGGGGGCGGGTACTGGTCGTAATTGACGAACTGTGCTAGTTCATTACATCGTTATTAAAGTAAACTGTTTGGGTTGTAATAAAGTTATCGATAGGTATGTGCGTTTGTATGTGCGCTCTTGGTTGTCTGCCTTTGTGTCAGTAAGAGGAAGACAAAGATCATAAGGTGTGTAGTAAGAGATGGAAGGACAAAGGGAGGGGTCAGTCTGGACAAGAAGATGGATTCCAAGTGTATCTAGGCCACGTCGGCCGAAACAGAATTGCATAACACGAGGCGTGAAGGACTTCGAAAGGATGCAGAGGTTTAGCCTCAAACGTATCGGAGACGCTAACGAGAAGAGACTGTCTAACCACGAAATATAATAATAATAATAATAATAATAATAATAATAATAATAATAATAATAATAATAATAATAATAATAATAATAAATGAGTGTCAAGCTTTCACTGGATTATCTCTCGTTCGAAATTTTTTTTTTTAATTATTGAAGATTTTTATAGCGCACTTATCTCGCCGTACTTGACCAGACTCTAGGCGATGGCCGATACAGGATCTAACTCAAACCGCCCGATGTGGCTGATTAATTTGAAGCGCAAAGGCACGCACGCAAAACCACTCCCCTCTACCCCATCATTTTCCCCTACCCTGCCATGAGGTTCTACCATGATATTTATGACTCTCAGCTCCAACGTGCTGCACGGAATTTTTTACAGCGCCCATTTTAAGTCAATTCCTGGTTTCTCAGGAAAGAAAACTGGTCAAAAGGAAGATGGACAGTGAAATTGTCTGGTCAGTGTCCTTCCTGTCCAGCTATGTCCAAGGTCCCTTCAGTTTGGGACCTCACACAGGCAGTCTGTCCAGCAATAGTGATGGGGTAGCGTCATTACGCTCTCTGTTGTACAGTTGCCGTATGGCACAGAGACTTTCAAAGTTGGAGCTTAGCTTTATCATGGTTTTAATGTGCGGGTTCAGGAAAAAATGGTGTGTGTGCGTGTGTGTGTGAGAGTGTGCGGAGGTATTAGCCTTAAAATGGGTGACTAACCTTGCTTTTTATGCAGGAAATGGGTGAGCGTATTAGTCACCCAGAGTTTTCCAGCCACCCACTTTTTTCTAAGTACGCAGGAGTGCTCTTTTAGTGCATGGGAGTGCAGTTGTAGTGCATAAGAGTGTTTTTAGTACACAGGTACCGGGACGGCGAAAATACAGTGAATTTCCGAAGAATTTTTGAACAAAATTCGACCTATTTCGTCGCCTATAGGAGACGAACTAGGTCAACTTTCTAGAAAAGGGTTAGGGTAAGTGCTAGTTGCAGCGCTACAACTAACCCTTGCCCTAACCCTTTTTTGTCAAAAATCACTTTCCGATTCCTACATTCTTAGTAATCCCCAGTCTTGGTGTTTTACATACTTGTGTGTGTGTGTGTGTGTGTATGCGTGTGTGTGTGATATGATAATTTCGTTGATATTTACAGATCTTCTCATTAATTCTGAACTGGGAACAAACTAATAACATTATTCTGGTTGCACCGTTTTAGCTATGGACTGTCTGTTTTAATCCAGGCTGGTATATCATTTTGACAGCCGTAACATTGATAAATGTCAGTGTGCTTAAATAAAAGTGTATTTGTGTTATTGTTGTCGTTGTTGTTTAAATTTTGATATGTTCTATTTAGACTACAATTTGTGCTTTTGCTTGTATGATGTTGCAGGTCAAATGAATGAATAACATGGAAGACGCTTTTAAACTCTGTTGACACACCCATCGTGACGCTTGAAATATTCATTCCCAAATCTACCTTCCCAAGACATGGACCACTGGTTGAAATGGACCTCTTGTGCAAGTTGCGTGGATTCTGAATAAAAACAACAACTCTCAATCAATGACTATGGGAGGCGAGATATAGCAAACGCTCGAGCAAAAGACTACTGGATGACGGGCACGATGACGTTGGAGTGCTGCAATGGTAAAATGGGGGCTTTATCCTTGAAGTTGTTCATTATGCCTGTGTCACTGAGGACTTGGGATCGCTATCATTGTGCTAGAAGTACCAGCAGGGCCTACATAATAACCTCGCCTGTTTCATAAGCTCGAGGGGTTTCCTTTCCTTTTATTTAATCTGACGGCTAGGGAACTAGACGTGCGTTAGCTTTTGAGCATGACCCTGTGACATGGAGTTCTTCGTACTACCAGTCATCATCATCATCATCATCATCATCATCATCATCATCATCATCAGTCATGTATTAGGGTTCAAAAGACAGTTGTAATAAACTTGAAGAAAAATGATTTGGGCCGAGAATAATAAAGGGAGATGATTTCATTGGAAACCCTCGATGAAAAGTTGTCTCCCATTATTAAAAAAAAAAAAAAAAAAAGGCTGTATAATACGTAGGACGAGAAAAAACAAACACCAGTTATGTGGTCCTTCTACAACCTTTAGAAATTGAAATAGCGGAGAAATGCGAGAATAGTAAAGGGAGGTCATTTTTGGAAACCCTCCAGAAAAGTAGTCTCCCTTCGATGAAAGATGATTTGTTACTGTAGTAGGACGACATTAGTTGTTCTCTTTCAAAAATTTAAATAGTGGAGAAATAGGAGAATATGAAAGGGAGATTTTTGTGTGTGGTAAACCCTCACAAAAAGGTTAGTCTTATTTACATTCCTGCCGTAAAACGACGAAAAACATCAGTTTGTTCCCCTTCTAAATCCTTCATAAATTGAAGTAAGTGGAGAAATAACCTGCCTCCCATTATTTTGACAAAGATTTTTGTTCAACGTTCTTAACTTTAGCGAGCTTTTCCTGCTCAAGAGCTGCTCAGAACGAAAAAAAGGGGGGGGGAAGGCTATCACAGTATTGCAAGCACGTAAGGCGAGCAATGAACGCTACAGCGGTTAGTGAGCTGATGCTGTTGTTGTTTGTAGATTATAGTCACACGACACTTTCGCATATAGGTAACTAATGGACCAATTTATACTGACACCAGCGGGCCAGTTGTTGGTAAAGGGGAAAATAATATGATCACACGTTGACCAATCCGGGATTCGAACCAGCGACCTTTCGGTTACTAGCAAGACGCTCTTACCAACTGAGCTACCCGGCCCCACCGAGCTGATGCGTCTGGACGAAATAGTTTTATAGACAGGCGCTGCGTGGCTGTGACTTGCCGAGGTTTATGTCCGCTTCTTCCCCGTGTTTGAGGTACTCAAGGTAGGCTGTGTGCTGTATGGACTCAGCAGTGGGCTGAATCATCGTCTTGACCACGGCTGCTCAATACGCTCAAGAAGCAGAAGGAGAAGGAACACCTGTCGAGTGTTGCTAGTAAGATTGATGCTGTGGCAACGCGTGGTACTGCGTGATTTACAGGCACAGCGAAAGCGCAGTTGCAGGCAGACGTTATCACTTTATCTTCGTCACCAGCGGTCAGTGGTGAGTACCTCATTATTTTAATTCCATTAATTAAATTTTATTTATTTATTTATTTATTTTATGAATAAATGATTGAGTAAAATAATTAATTAATTTACTTTTTAAAAAAGTTATTTATTTATTTATTTATTTAGTGTAATTGTAAAGGATTATTTATGTGAATTAGAGCATTTGCTGCTATTAGGGCCTGTTACTATTTATATATAAGGTTTTATAGCCAGTCGGCCCGAAAACGACGCTGACTCCACAATCTGAGTGTCGAAGGCTGTTGAGTTGAGGGCAAACGCCTGCCTACACATAGCCTATGCTTGATAGATCTCTGATACTCTGCTAGCGTCAAGGTCGCCTATTCAGAGGAAGCTGGTGTATTGTATACAATGGGCTCTATGCACAAAGCGAGGCAGTCACGTGCTGCGGGAATAACACAGCGTGCGTGAGTTTGAAAATGGTGAAGTACTGTGCTGCGTTTGGATGCTCTAACTCCGACGTAAAACCTTTATGCAAAGAAAAGAACATTTCCTTTCATCGATTTCCACTGAAAGATGAAATATTGATGAAGCAGTGGTAATCAAAAATAAGTCGGAAAAATTTTGTGGCAAAAGAGCACAGCACTGTAAATGAAAGTAAATCAACACTAGTAACAGAGCCTTTGTCATCATGGTTTAGCCTACATCAGCAAGGCCTATTAACAGGTGACTGACAAAACATTACAACTACAACTGTACAACTAAGTAGTGAGAACTTTACCAAGTAAAATTAAATCAATCATGCCAGTAAATAAGTAGGCCTAAGTCAGTCAGTACTGAGCCACAAGGCCCTGGCATATATTTACCAAACAATGCTGTACATACTACATAGAGTAGACAAGTAAGCTACTACTTAGTAGGCTTACAAGAGTACAACTACCGTCGTGCTGAACAGTGAACAATATCTTCCAAAGCCTGTAGGCTAACTGAACTGTGAACTGAACTAAGTCCTAAACTGAACCCACATCATTCGTCATAAGGTTTTAACGAACATCCCGAAATTATAGGCCTCTCATCCCGGCCTTCTACCTAGTACTAGGCCTACGAGTATGATGAAGCACTGCATGTCGTCAACTCTAAACTGAATGTCAGTCTCAAATCGCTTTAAAAAAAAAAAAAACTGTCCCCCTGATAATAATTTGTCTGTAACCATTTTTGCACGAATGTGCTATGTTCAAAACATCACAATATCCCAAAATGTCGGTAAAGTTAAAATTTGTAAGCAGCATTGGAGTACACGCGAGCGAGCTAAAAGAAGCCATGACCGCTGTGTTATTCCCGCGCCACGTGACCATGCCGCTCTCGCGCGCCGACTTGTGCATAGAGCCCATTCGGAAATAGAAAGGCTTACTTCTATGTTCCTTGTTTGTTTTGTCTCACTCGCTTTTTATTTTCACGGTATTTACCAATGGTTGATTCAGCCCCGATGCTGGAATCTTGATATGTGTAACCCGAATTCATTTATCCACGCAGCCTGTTCACTCAGCAACAAGCCAGGAGTCGTCGTTTAAAGTTTTCCAACTTTATTCACCAAACATCAACAACTGCATTCAAGTTCTTTTTCCAAAATCATTACAAAGATCATCCTTGTCACAAAGAAAGGGGTTGGGGGGATTGAGGGTAAGCTACTAATCTCTAGCACTGCATTGCCTCCCTTGTTTAGGCCAATATTGTGGTGACGTTCAGGAGACTAGAGCTGGAGTTACTAAATAATGAAAGACAGTTAGAATGCAGACGAGAAAGAGGGTAGGCTACACTAGTTGAGAAATTCAAACAAGGGCAAGTCTGGATAGGTACAATTTCAAACTCGGAGCTTTTATTAATTCGAATTGGGTCGTCTGTGTTGAGTAATTCTAAGAGTGAGTCATTGGATATTGTCAGTGATGGTAGGGAGTAGCTTGGAGATATTCTGGGTGGACGATTTCAGGGGTACTAGTGCTACTGAGGACTGTTATCATCACAGGGCAGGAGTGTATCTGGATTGTCCAGAGTACTTCCAGATAATCCGCGAGTGGTGATGCTCGTAGGGAGAGAACTTAGCTGGTTTTCGAAGGGCGGGGGTTGGTCCAGGATAGTCTGAGTGGTCAGTTGACCGTGGCGTGGCGTGGGTGCTAGATGCAGGTCAGTTGGTCAGGCTCTTGAGTCATCGGCTTGGGTGCCAACTTCTTGTGTAGGCACAGGCCTGGTTTACAGCTTACGTTGCTAGCTGGTTTAGGAGTGATGAAATTCAGTGAAACGCTTCTCGTTGACTCCCTGGGTTGTCAGGGGCCTGCAGCGGGTCAGCGACTGAAAGGTGGTACAAGGCCGGGGTATTTCGCCCTGTACAGGAGCCCGTCTGCAACGCAATACAGACTCTGTATCAGCTGGGGATAGGTGTAGTCTGGGTTCAGCGCCTGTTGGCGCATGTGCCCATTCAGATTTCAAATTGGTTGAACCGGCCAAGGGTTAGCCGGTGCATACCAACAATCCAACAAGTGCAACCAGGTTTATGGGGCCATTGTGGAGCTTACTGGCAGCCGCTAATATGTGATACCTTCGGCGCCTTAAGATGGGGTAGCGGCCAACAGGGGCAGATATTTATACAGGGGGAGCATGGAGAAAAGCAAATGGAGTAGGTACAGGACAAAGGGGGTTCTTGGCAAGGGTTGTACTTGGGGGCTTTAATCTAGGTGGGGGGACAGCATGGCATGGGATATTTACACATGGGCTAACGGGGAGCGTACAAGTATAAATTCAAACATGGCATGAGTCATATACACAAGGCGGATAATATATACAAGGTAATAATTCATGTCACAGCAACACATCAAGACAAGGCTATAAACACGAACGTACATATCGACAGGACATACGAACAGGTTGGGCGAACGACGGGTGATGGGTATGCTACATGACAAAGAGTAAGTTTCCTCTCTTACCTTGACTAAGACGGGTTGAAGCACACGAGTACTGCCGTAGCTCAGAGGTCGCCGGTCGATGGGGACGTGTCTCGGACAAGTTGTTGTGGCTTCGAGGTTTCGTGGCTGGCGACTGACCACGGGTCTAGTGGTGTGCCAGATTTTAACAGGGATCCCCGAGGGGCGGGGCTTAGGCGAGTCAGCCAGCGAGCGGGTTAGGGGTGGCTGGATGTGTGGAAGGAATGAGTGTGCTCTGCCTGCCTCAGGGCTCGATTGCCCGCCTCGTCACAGAGGCCCCCCCAAGGAAAAAGGCGAGGTCCTAGGCCTCGACTGAGATGCGGCCAATCAGCTCTGAGGTCAGCTGCTGGGTGCGAAGATGGTTGCGATGATCCGGGTGATGCGGGGCGATGCGGGGTTCCTGGTAGTGGATGGCGGGTGCCCAAGGCTGGGGTCCGCGGAGCTGCCGGGTCTCGGCTACGGTTAGTGGGCGGCGGCGGGTATGAAGGCTGGGGCGTCGGCCCTCAGTGGGGACTCGGTGGAGTCGGTTGCGGGGTGGCGGCTGAGGAAGTCCGCGCCGTGGTTATCTTTTCCTGGGATGTGCTCCAGCTGGAAAGAGTATGCTTGGAGCAGCAGAGCCCATCTCATCAGCCGGGCGTTGAGTGATTTAGACGTCGCCAGGAAGGAAAGCGGCTGATGGTCTACTTGGACGGTGAAGTGTGAGCCGTAGAGGTACAGCTGGAACTTCTGGACTGCCCAGACGAGGGCGAGACACTCCTTCTCCGACGTGGCGTAATTCTGTTCAGCCGGCTTTAGCTTCCGGCTGGCGTATGCGACGGGGAAGAGTGTCGGGGCGTCCGCGGGGTCTCGTTGGAGCAGAACGGCTCCGAGGCCTACGTCGCTGGCGTCCGTGCGCAGGACGAAGGGCTGTGCGTGGTTGGGTAGCCGCAGGACTGGCTGCGACGTCAGTTTATCCTTGAGCTTCTGGAAGGCAGCTTCACACTGCGGGGTCCAGAGGACTCGGTCTGGTGCGGTTTTCCGGGTTAGGCTGGATAGCGGTGCGGCGATCCCATTGTATCCGGGTACAAACTTTTGGTAAAAGCCACTCAGTCCCAGGAAGGACTGGACATCTTTCTTGGTCTTGGGGCGGGGCGCGTCTCGAAGGCGCTGGACAGTCTTTTCCAGAGGCCGGAGCTGTCCATGGCTGATGGTGTGGCCAAGGAATTCCAGCTCTTGGTATCCGAACTGGCATTTGGTCGGCCGGGCAGTGAGGCCAGCTTCTTTGAGGCGGCGTAAGAGTTGGCGCACCACTCGCAGGTGCTCCTCCCATGTCTCCGTGGCGACGAGTATGTCGTCCATAAAAGAGTGTAGGGACGGACAGTGGAGGGGGTCCAACAGCTTCCGCATCATCGTACTGAAAATGCTTGGGGCATTATGTAGACCAAACGGCAGAACATTAAACTCATAGTGGCCGTCCATCGTGCTGAAGGCCAGGTACTGGCGGGATGAAGGGTGCACGGGGATCTGGTAAAAGCCCTTGCTCAGATCCACTCTGGAGAAATATCTGGCGGACTGTAGCTTCGCAAACAAGTCCGTCGGGTCGGACAGGGGTCCGGGTACGAACTGTGTTACGAGATTCAACTGCCGGAAGTCGATGCAGAGGCGATGTTCTCCGCTGGGCTTCCGTGATAGCACTATACCGGCGCTGTAGGGGGAACGGGAGGGAGCGATGACTCCGGCTTGTAGCAGAGCCTCTACTTCTGTCCTTACTACCTGCTGCTGGGATAGCGGGACGGGGTACGGTTTCTGGCGGACGGGAGTGGGGTCCGTCAGGGTTAGTTGGACTTCTTCTAGGTCCGTCCTCCCAGGTATGTCGGTGAGGACTTCCCTGTACTCGGCTACGATGGCGCGTAGTTGGCGTTGCTGGCCGGCGGGGAGTGAGGGGTCCAGAGATACGTCCCGGAAGGATTCCTTCCCTTGTAGCGGAAATTCGGCGACGCCGGTCTCTGTACCATCCACTTCGACGGCCAGCGCGACCGTGAGTAGCGAGTGGGTGTCTGGGGCGGGTGCGGGTTGCTCCAGGTACCTCTTGAGCAAGTTGATGTGGTGGGTCCTGGGCTTTCCGCCTACCTCGATGCGATAAGCGGTACGTGAGAGTTTTTCCAGCACCGGGTAGGGTCCTTGCCAAGCTATGTCTAGCTTGTTCGTGCCGCTGGGGAGAAGTAGTAGGACCTGGTCTCCTACCTGCAGTTCTCGGTCGCGGGCGCGGCGATTATGGTAGCGGGCTTGTCTCTCTCTCGCCTTCTTCAGGTTGGCGGAGGCGGCTTTCCATGTGGCCTTGAGAGTCTCCTGGAGCCTGGTGACGTATTTCGTGGCGTCGACCGGTGCCTCGTCCAGTTTGGCGTCGGTCCAGCTACGTCGCAAGGCGGCTACAGGTCCAGATAGGGGTCTCCCAAAAAGCAGCGTGGAAGGCGTGTATCCGGTGGAGGTGTGCGGGGTTTCTCGATAGGCGAAGAGCGCTGACGTGACGTAGGTGTCCCACGCTTCCGGTTGTTCGTCGGCGATCTTGCGGATGATCGAGATGAGAGTCCCGTTCAGGCGCTCGACCTGTCCGTTGCTAGCGGGGTGGTAGGGTGGAGTACGGATATGACGAATGCGAAGTAGTTGGAAAACTTCCTGCATGAGTTTTCCGGTGAACTGGGACCCGTTGTCTGTCAAGATGTTGTCCGGGAATCCGACTCGTGTGAATATCGTGACGAGCGCGTCGGCGACTCGGGCGGCGTCGATCTTCGGCAGTGGAACGGCCTCACACCACATAGAGCAAGCGTCGACAAGGGTAAGCAGGTACTGGTTCCGCTTCTTGGTTCGCGGAAGGGGTCCTACTATGTCGACGGCCACTCGTTGGAAGGGCGTTCCGACGACGACGGTGGGGCTGATAGTAACCGGCACGGTGTGATGGCGGGGCGAGTATCGTTGGCACTGGCGGCAGGACTTGACGTAGCGCCTCACGTCTTCTGTCATCCCGGGCCAGTGGTACTGTGCGCTGATCCGTAGGGTGGTTGCTCCTATGCCCATATGTCCACTTAGGGGCATGCTGTGGCCAAGTTCCAGGACTTGGGGGCGAAGGGTCGCAGGTACGACGAGTTGCGAATGGTCGTCCTTCTGACGGAAGAGGAGTCCGTCCTCGACGAAAAAGTCCCCGGACTTGGGTGGAGTGCGTGCGGCGGGTAGCTTTCCGTAGCACTTGCGGAGGGTAACGTCTTCTTCTTGGGCCTTCCGGATCTGTTCCGGCATCTGGTTGGGTATCGGTGGTGGTGTCGCGGCTGTTTTCGCCTGGGCGCGCGTCTGGACGGCGGCCATCGACTCCACAGGCTGGGGCGGCATACCCAAGAATACGTAACGGCATCCTAAGATCAAGTCATATAGGGGCTGGTCCATCACGGCAGCTTGGATGATTCCCGTGACGTATCGGCTGGTGACCTTGATCCGGGCTATAGGGAGCGTGGTGCTGGGTTGTGACGCGTCGGCCAGCTTCAGGGTGATCGTTTCGCCGGTCAGGTCCTGTTCCCTGATGAGCGAGCGGCGGACGACGGCGTCGAACGTGAGTCCGGTGTCGTATAGACAGTGGGCAGGGTGATCGTTGACAGTCACCTGCTCGGTGACGGCCGGTCGATCGGCGGGAGTGACGACGGGGGTTACCGGGGTCCCGTCGGGAGTGACTTGGCGTAGGGCCAACACCGTTCCTTGTTTGCGACGCTGGTCGCTGATGCGGCGAAAACACTTCTCCCGGGTGTGTCCTCGGCGCTGGCAGTAGCCGCAGTAGGGCTCTGAGCTCCGCTTCCCAGGCTCTGCTCCGGGGTTTGGGCGTCCTTTAGGCGGGGGTGGACGGTGATTCGCTGGCGGGACGGGCCGGCGAGGCTGGTGGCGGGTATCCGGTGACGAGGGTGCGGGGGGATCCCGGCGAGGCTGTCTGTCGTCGGGGTGGGCGGTAAGGTAGCGGTCCGCGACGATGATAAGGTCCTCTAGTCGGGCGGCTCCCTGTTCGGCGGCGAAAGTCCGAAGTTCCGCTGGCATCGTCCCTCGGAGTTGCTCGGCTAGCATCAATTCGAGCAGTCCGCCGTACGTTTTGGTTCGTCTGTTTGCTCTATCCATTTGTCCCGTAGAGTGGCTAGCCGGTCGGCGAATTGCGTAAACTTCTCCCCCTTCTCTCTCCGGGAGTTCCGGAAATTCGTGCGGTAGTGCTCGCCTGAGAGCTCAAATCCATGCAGTAGAGCTTTCTTGAGGGCGGGGTAGTCGCCCTCCTCGGCAGTCGGCGTCTTGGCTAAAATTTCATAGGCCTTCCCCTTAAGGCCATGACTAAGCTTGCGATACCAGTACTGGGGGTCGAGGCTGTTTTCTCCCGCGACTCGTTCGAATCGGGCGAGATAAACTTCAATCGATTCGTCTCGTTCGACGAATGGGTCCAGGGGAAAGTTCATCCCCGGAATCGGCGGGGGGGGGGGGGGGGTGCGGGTATTCCGGCGCTGGTGGCGAAGCTGGGGGCGATGAGTGAGAAGTCCTCGCTCGCTGGCGAGGCGATGCCCAGCTCGCGGCGATCGCGCTCAAGCTGGAAGAGTGCTTGGCGCCGTTCAAGTTCCTTGTCCTTCCTCTTCTCCTCAAGTGCCGCGACCCTCTCGTCCTCCTCCTTCCTCCGTGCGGCGGCCCTCTCCTCCTCTGCTATCCTCTCTTTCGCCTCCTCTCTTCTCCGCTCGGCGGCTCTCTCCTCCTCTGCGACTCTCTCTTTCTCCTCCTCTCGCTTCCGAGCGGCGGCTCTTTCCTCCGCGGCGATGCGCTCTTTCTCCTCCTCCTTCTTCCGTGCCGCTGCTCTCTCTTCCTCCTCCCTCTTCGCCTCTCGCTCTTTAGCCCTCTCTTCCCTCTTCAGCTTCTCCTCGGCCATGTCCGCATCTACGTTGGCCAGGACGTAGTCCTTGAGTTCAGTGCCGGCGAGCCCTAAGCTCTCGCCAATACTCTTGTACTTGAGCGCAAGCTCTCCCCGGTCGGCCATGGTAAGAAAGGCGACTTACCCTGAAAAGTCCTAACCGTGATGAGGGGCGCACACAAGGGGGTACACTGACGGAAAACAAGGGGGTGGGCTGAATGAGCTACGATGAAATTGCACGGGGGCGAATACAACACAACACAACCACAAAGACAAAATGCAATCAATCGAAATACAAAAATGAATGCAAAAAAAAACCCTTTGCGAGACACCACCAGTCGGGAAAGCCAGTAAGGGACCTATGGGGCTATGCTATACACTACTAGGCTTAGGGGGTTGGGTCCTATCTATACTGGGCTGGGGTGGAATTTAAGCTAAGTCCTTAGTCTCGTCAAGTTGGGATGGGAACCTAAGTCTTTGGTCTCGTCGGGGTCGCCAAAGTTAATGTCACAAAGAAAGGGGTTGGGGGGATTGAGGGTAAGCTACTAATCTCTAGCACTGCATTGCCTCCCTTGTTTAGGCCAATATTGTGGTGACGTTCAGGAGACTAGAGCTGGAGTTACTAAATAATGAAAGACAGTTAGAATGCAGACGAGAAAGAGGGTAGGCTACACTAGTTGAGAAATTCAAACAAGGGCAAGTCTGGATAGGTACAATTTCAAACTCGGAGCTTTTATTAATTCTAATTGGGTCGTCTGTGTTGAGTAATTCTAAGAGTGAGTCATTGGATATTGTCAGTGATGGTAGGGAGTAGCTTGGAGATATTCTGGGTGGACGATTTCAGGGGTACTAGTGCTACTGAGGACTGTTATCATCACAGGGCAGGAGTGTATCTGGATTGTCCAGAGTACTTCCAGATAATCCGCGAGTGGTGATGCTCGTAGGGAGAGAACTTAGCTGGTTTTCGAAGGGCGGGGGTTGGTCCAGGATAGTCTGAGTGGTCAGTTGACCGTGGCATGGCGTGGGTGCTAGATGCAGGTCAGTTGGTCAGGCTCTTGAGTCATCGGCTTGGGTGCCAACTTCTTGTGTAGGCACAGGCCTGGTTTACAGCTTACGTTGCTAGCTGGTTTAGGAGTGATGAAATTCAGTGAAACGCTTCTCGTTGACTCCCTGGGTTGTCAGGGGCCTGCAGCGGGTCAGCGACTGAAAGGTGGTACAAGGCCGGGGTATTTCGCCCTGTACAGGAGCCCGTCTGCAACGCAATACAGACTCTGTATCAGCTGGGGATAGGTGTAGTCTGGGTTCAGCGCCTGTTGGCGCATGTGCCCATTCAGATTTCAAATTGGTTGAACCGGCCAAGGGTTAGCCGGTGCATACCAACAATCCAACAAGTGCAACCAGGTTTATGGGGCCATTGTGGAGCTTACTGGCAGCCGCTAATATGTGATACCTTCGGCGCCTTAAGATGGGGTAGTGGCCAACAGGGGCAGATATTTATACAGGGGGAGCATGGAGAAAAGCAAATGGAGTAGGTACAGGACAAAGGGGGTTCTTGGCAAGGGTTGTACTTGGGGGCTTTAATCTAGGTGGGGGGACAGCATGGCATGGGATATTTACACATGGGCTAACGGGGAGCGTACATGTATAAATTCAAACATGGCATGAGTCATATACACAAGGCGGATAATATATACAAGGTAATAATTCATGTCACAGCAACACATCAAGACAAGGCTATAAACACGAACGTACATATCGACAGGACATACGAACAGGTTGGGCGAACGACGGGTGATGGGTATGCTACATGACAAAGAGTAAGTTTCCTCTCTTACCTTGACTAAGACGGGTTGAAGCACACGAGTACTGCCGTAGCTCAGAGGTCGCCGGTCGATGGGGACGTGTCTCGGACGAGTTGTTGTGGCTTCGAGGTTTCGTGGCTGGCGACTGACCACGGGTCTAGTGGTGTGCCAGATTTTAACAGGGATCCCCGAGGGGCGGGGCTTAGGCGAGTCAGCCAGCGAGCGGGTTAGGGGTGGCTGGATGTGTGGAAGGAATGAGTGTGCTCTGCCTGCCTCAGGGCTCGATTGCCCGCCTCGTCACAATCCTACAAGCAGACAGTGCTTTACTTATATAGCCTTTCTGCAGTCGACAATAAAAATCGAACATTCCAGCATGACGCAATAACGCTCAATCAAAACAAAACTCGTCATCGGAACTATGCAGTCTTACGTCACATAATGATTCGACCGGCTGTTACCCGAAAGTTCTGAAGAATTCGATCGATAATAAATACGTAATTCCAAAACGTTCTCAACAATATCGACCAACGAAATTGATCAACATTATGCAAAGCTTCTTCTAGCAACAACGCACAATCAAATCAAAGGTAAATACACTCTGTCATTGCATGCTTTGCACAACAAAATGATCGGATCTATCGTGTGCGTTTCAATTGTAACATTTGTTATCATTCTTATTGTTTGATCAGTTGGTGCTGCCTGTCCTTGACGTCAATGAATGGGTCTTTAATTATCGTTCATCCGTTCAGTCCTATTTCAGTACTACTTATGTTCCCTTTTACGTAGCCAGTATGTACGATCACGTTGGAGACAGGACCTCGTTATGGCAGACTGTCACATTAGAGTTCATTCCTGAATTAATCATGAAGTTATACCGCCTACTCCTACCGTTGAGCGATACGGTAGAGATGGGATCGAACTGTCTCAGGGAGCAAGTGAGCAAGAACCTACATCAACATTGAACCACCAGAGCAATCGTTCTTCTTGATATGGCACAATGGAATAGCCGTCCCAAGAAACAAGGGTGTAGGGGCTTACATCAACGCAACACTGAACCACTAAAGCAATCATTCTGCTCGACAGTTGCATTGTCCCACCGCCGTTGCTCCGCATGGTAGAGCGTTCACCTGGCACCCAGATGACCCAGGTTCAAATCCAGTCCCGTGGTGGGCAAAAAAAAAAAAAAGTGGCGCGCATTTTGACTGTCCACCTGAAGAGTATGATTGTTCTGGTGGTGCAGTGTTGAGTCAGGTCCCTACGCCCGCTTCCTTGGGATAGTTACCCCCGTCGGCCCTGTAGCCAATGGTGGGTGTAAGCGATAGACCTCCATGTTCGTTCGTTCATAGGTAATAATAATAATAATAATAATAATAATAATAATAATAATAATAATAATAATAATAATAATAATAACGGATTTTTATATAGCGGGTACTCCAGCCTACGACCAGACTCACCGCGCTTTACATAGTCATTACATAAAAATACATGTACTCGATCAAACATCGCTTTTGCTACGATACACCAAAAGACGGAACAGTAAAAGTAAGAACTATTTACAACTATGTACAAAAATGACCAAAAAAAGACAAAAATAGAATAGCAAAAACTTATTCACAGCTATTTATATGCCCGGTTAGACCCAGGAAAGGAAAACAGTATAAATATTTACAGCCGTTTACACACTTACGGATCAGACAGAAACAAAAGAGGAGAGAATGGCACCGACGGCTATGAGGAAGACATTCTGTTGATACACTTTCACAGGGTTTCGCTGGTTGGTCTTCATAATTAACTGTCAAGGACAGGGTTAAATGATAAAGGCTTTAGGAGAATCTTCACGGTTTGTTTTCCACAGTTTTAGGCGAAGGACATTAGGGTCCGTTGCAGATGCTGTTACGGATCATCCGCGGTTCCTTTCGACAATTTTCTGATAAGGACATGGTTCGTTTGCGCCCCAGCTAGATAAGAAATTCCACAACCTACCCTACAGTCAGTCAAGATTATCTCTCCGGGTCATTGAAAATCTGCGCAATTCTTTCTTTTGGGTCGTTCCGCCATTAATTCTGTTGGATGCCTGATTGATGGAGACATGTGAAGACAGTTGTTCAGGTGCATACAAACTCCTCCTTGTCACCATTATCATCACCCTGGCCATGGTCATTCACCTCCTGCCCACCACCACCACCGCCAGCACCAACGATGATGATGACGGTGATGATGATGATGATGATGGTGATGGTGATGGTGATGATGTACGTTTAGTAAGTGTAGTTTTTAGTAATTATGCCTCCTACATCAGTCGTCCGCATGGATAAATGAGTCATAGTGAACTTACAAACACCTCTCCTCAGTCTCTTATCTTACCGGGACGTTGGGGTAAGGGTGTGGGATATGACAGATGCATCCGCTGACATCCACTGTGATCTGTTTTCTGCCTGGCGATAAAGGTCTGATATAATGGCGATGTCGGTCACCATTTCCAGAATTTGAGACCCTGTAATTTTCGTTTGTAAAAACTTGCAACATAAAAGTGGCAATTTGTCCCTGTCGATCTTAGCAGTACGAATGATCTCGTGGTTCCAGTGTTCATATAGGTCTCCACCTCTCGTTCTCTTTTATTTGCTGGTACGGAAGTCTGTGCGTAAAAAAAAACCTGCTTGATCGAGTGGTGAATGTTTGTGGGAAGGTCGTGGGTGTGAAACAAGAGTCTGCATGTGTTGTATGAAAGGCGTGTTGTACAAAAAGCTCTTTCCATCATCCATGATGAAAGTCCTGTGCTTGCTCGCGATCACCACTTCCAGCTCCTACCTTCTGGCCGGCGCTTCCGAATGCCTAAGATTCGTACCTTGAGAACTAAAAATAGTTTTATACCACATTCTGTACTTCAACGAAATTTATTGGCCAAATTGACATAAAACATGCACATGGAATATGTTGCGATGTGGCAGTAACATTCATAAAACATACATGCAAACACACGTTAACCAGCTAATGAAATACATATCAAGCGTGCACACATATACACGCGAACAACCAATAATAAAAATAAACAGGTAGGTGCCAGTGAATTATCACGTGACGTCAATTACGGCATTATGAATTTGACATTATGAGGAATTTAAAGCGAGAGCAGCCTCTGGAAAAAAAGAATATCTAAAACGGTTTGTTCTGGTTTTGAGGGCTCTGAAGCGCCTGCCGGACGGGAGGAGCTCGAACAGATGGCCGGCTGGGTGTGAGGGGTCAGCTGTGATGTTTCTAGCTCTACGGACCAAGCGCGTGTCGTAGATCGAGGCAACAGATGGAAGTTCGCGCCCGATAACTCTGGACGCGTGTTTCACGATGCGCTCAAGTTGCACTTTCTCCTCATAAGTGGCACCACCAAACCAGGTAGTGATGCCAAAGCGAGATAGAACTGCGTCAGGACTTTTGCAGGCAACCTGAACTTCTTGAGTTGCCTCAAGAAGTGCAGATGGGGGTGGTGTTGTTTCCCCATGACAAGTCGTTCGAAATGACTGTGCCTAAGAATTTGAACTCTTCAACTTGTTCAATACTTTCACCGTTGATCACAAGTGGTGAAAGTGGATCTTTAATTCTCCGAAAATCGATAATCATTTCTTTTGTTTTTGAAACATTAAGCTCGAGGTTGTTCTCTGAGCACCAGTCAACCAACCGTTCGACCCCATCCCGATAGGCGGTCTCATCGTCTTTGCTAATCAGGCCCTCAATGGTGGTGTCATCAGAAAATTTAATTACATGAACGGATGGAACATGTGACACACAATCATTTGTGAACAATGTAAAGAGAAGAGGGGAAAGGACACAACCCTGAGGTGCTCCAGTGTTCAAAATCCTGGAGTCAGACAACATCTTGCCCACCCTGAAGACCTGGGGGCGATCCAGCAAAAAGTCTAAAAGCCAATGGCACACAGAAGGATGGACATTTAAGGTTAAAAGTTTATCAAACAGCTTGTGGGGTATGATGGTATTAAAAGCGGAACTAAAATCCACAAATAGCAGTCTAGCGTACGTACGCGCCTGCTCCAGATGCTGCAGTACGTGGTGAAAGCCCAGAACGACCGCGTCCCCCACTGACCTGTTTGCACTGTAGGCGAATTGGAGTGGATCACGTAGGTGACCCGTGCATGCCTTCAGGTAGGTGAGGACGAGTCGCTCAAAGACCTTCATCACAACTGAGGTCAAGGCCACAGGCCACTTCTGATTAACAGATAATAAACTCAACGAGTTGTGCAATGTGTTTGTGGGTGGGTGGGTGGGGGTGCATTTATGCACTGTTAGACTATGCAAAGTATAATCCTGCAGGTTTTGATTGCATTATGCAGCCTACACTACGTTGTAATTTTTTTCATAAATGCAACAAAGTTATGGTATTTGTATCCAATCCGATGTCCACTTGCATGGCGCACAAAAGTTGAATTTGTAACAACAAACGTCACGAGTTTTATTCTCAATATCAATTATTATTGTTATTGTGAATTTTATTTGTGTTGACTGCTTATACACCACAAAGCAATATCTTGAAAGAGATCATAAATAAGGTTGTCTTATTTATCTTATTTATCTCTTCACTGGGATGGTCTGTCCTAGCCTGCTCTGCCATTTCGCCAACGGTGGGTGTAGACGTTAAACTTCAATGTTCATTCATAAACCTGCCCCAGTTTTGACAGACAGAGCAATAACAGTGTGTCATTTACTGTATAAACTTCGTATTCAGTATTTAGTGCAGAGAAGTAAGATCGCCGTGAACTCCCACGCAACCAAGTCTATATGAGAAAAAGACAGCTTTGCAATTCCGTATCCAATGGACCATCAGTGACTTCATTTTATCAGGAGCGCCATCGGGGTCTGTCTAAGAAGGGAGACAAGCAGTGAATCTCCTTTTGGGATTCGTCCACTTAGACCAGCGGAAGTCTAACCCGAAGCTCTCCTCTCCTTTGGTACAACATTAATTGGTTGAGCATAAATAATCGAGCCACGTTCAACATGTGTGAACTAGGTCAGATTTATTTTCTAAGATCCACTCCACACCAGAAGTCCGAATTAGAAGGCCAAAGATAAACCTACCCTCCCCCACCCACCCACTACCCCCCCCCCCAAAAAAAAAGGTTTTTGTTTCCGTTTTAGGATTACGAAATAGGCTTAACATTTGATAGAAACGTTCTTTTGCACGGACGTATAACGAAATCAGTTAGCGTTTAAATATTTCGTCAGAGAAAAACTAAGGGTTTTGCAATACTGTGTTGTAAACTTAATTTAAGGTTCGTTTTCGTTTGCTTGTTGTTTTTATTTATAAGACCTAAGTGAATTTGCACGTGATATGAAATGTGTTTTTGTGTTACCATTCAGGCTTGTTTCATGTATTTTTCCAACCCATCCCTTTAATTTCCGCATTGTTTGGGCTAAAAAAGCCTCCTGGGACTAAAGCCTTTCGCTGGTTAAAACCATGTGTTATGAAATAAAAAAGGACAAAGTTCCAAAGTTTAGGGGGTTTGACCACTGAATTTGCAGACGTGCTGTTTGACCCAGTCACAGTCCTGAACGAGGATGTCAAAGGGACTGGGAAAGCTACAAGTGATCAAAAGCAGCACTTTTGCTTTGAGAGAAACAGTTATCCATACAACTGTAGTTCATCTGATGAATAAGAATTGATGCAACAATATCAACTCAGAGAAACCAAATGCTTTCTACTGTCCATATTTTATTGGATGTTGTATCCTGCATGTTTCAGTTGAAAACGTTTGCAGAGCGAGGGTATTTATTTATTTATATATTTCATCGTTCTTGTATATCGCTTTTCTAGCTCAAGAGCTGCTCAAGGCGCTGGCCGATACAGGATCTAACTCAAGCCGCCCGAGGCGCCAAATTGCCGCCTTTGGGCGCATCGTAATAACGCTCCAGACAACTGAGCACAATCCTGGGCAGCCAGGGATGGGGGGAGAAGGACCTAGGTGCATGCTGGATGTGTTCTTGTCACCGGCACTCACCCGTCTAGGACATGAGTGTCAGGATCTTTAAAGTTCGTTATGATGGAATGTATGCGACACAGACTAGGAGTAGGAAACGGGAGTAAAGTGTCTTTCCCAAGGACACAATACAATGCCCCGGCCTGGGCTCGAACCCGGGACCTTCAGATCCGCAAGCCAAAGCTCAACCATTAGGCCAACGTGCCTCCTTATAAGAATGCGATATGTGTTACTGAAATAAGAGTTCTAGGGGTACTTTAAAAAGGAATGACGTTGTTCCTCTGTTTCGGTCTGTTTTACGTTCACACAGTCCTACTTCCTGTGCCAGCTGCCATCTTATTTCCCCAAGAACCTTCTAACAGTGATATGGCATGGCATCGCCCTTGACACGGGAAGTTAAAGGCCGCATGTAGCCTACATGTACAAAAATAGCTCAAGCTTCAAGTGTACGGGCGCTATTTTCACTCCAGCTGTATTCGAGGCCAGTGATATGACGCTGAACGCTTCTGTAGCTTAAAGGGACCTACCTTGACCACGCCTTCCTCCACAGATTCTTTTTTTTAGTATTCACAGTGAGTGTTGTCTCACTGAAAAAAAAACTTACAACAAAAGAAAACAAAACTCTTTCGAAAGTATAGTAACTTTTTGATTTAATACATTTAATAGCAACGGCTAGCCAACTTTCTTGAGCTTTAAATAGTATCTCCCAAAGCCGGAAAGAGACAGAATCCGTGAAATAAAATTGCTCGTAAGGTTGATAAAATAGATCCTACCCTACCCCAAACACTGCAAAGGAAGCTCTTCATCTTGATTTCCCTTAAGAGATTTTCCAGTTTTTTCCTTACTCTGACTGGCTCTTGTTGTAAACGGCTACGCAACCGTTCCAAAAAATGAAATAAAATTGAAAACAACAACACAAATACAGCCTTTTTGAAAGGTCCGGTTTTGATAATGATAAATCGACAAAATAATTTGTTCTTGCGCCTATTAATAATGAAAGCGCACAATAGTATCAAGTTTGACAAATTGCACAGCAGCTGCGAAAAGGTGTAGCATAGGCCTTATGGTGTGTCAACACAAACAAGAGACGCCTAAAGGTCAAAGTTTAACAGGTCGATTTGATCAATGATTACCCATGCTATCATCTTTGAATGCGCCAACAATGCAATTAATCTTCTTATACACACAACTGTCTTGGGAGGTAAAACATGATTTTTATTACCAACAATCTGATTTCTCAAGTGAGGGAAATATTCACCACCCCCCCCACACACACACACACGCATGCACGCACACACCAACCCTAAATCCTGTGGTCCTTTTACAGTGGCAGGCAATCCAAACTGTGATCACACACGCATCGCGCTACTCACTGTTTGAGACGATGCCCTAGATATACATGTACATTCAGTATTTTTCTTCAGCAGTTTTTCAATAGAAAGCTGTCCTTGGGGAAAGTCTTCTTATGGCAGAGGTTTCGGGTCCATTCAACACCTTTCCATCGAACCTACGGTTATGCAAGCTACGCAACAGTGTGTAGCTACTCATCTTGCCTCATTTTATGAGGAAATGTTTTTTTCCCCTTTAAAGTCGAAAGAAGATTTTGAACTATTTCTGTGTATGCAGATGTTCTACAACCACTTGTGCACAGTATTAATTTGATGTTCGAGACTGACCCAGCTTGTGTGGGATGATAAACTTTAAAGACCCAAACAGATCTCAAACACATTTATCTACAGCAACAGTGAGTGGTCTTTATACGTGCAGTGGAGGACAGTATTTCACATAGACTTTTCATTGACAACACCGAGTGATTACATTTCCTGTTCTACAAATAGAAAGATGACAAGTTTATACTATTTATGACCAAAGTGAGCAGAGATATTTTTTTGTCCACGCTCGCGTCCTTAACATTGGCAAGCTGTGACCGTTGCCTAACTAAGCCTTCTAATTATAATTAATTGCCCTCGACCCACCCAACAACACCGACAAAGTGTCACGTGGGATTTAGTTGTTGCTGGGCTCTGCACAATGGAATGCTGTAACCCTCACGCTTTATCCTATGGGAACTGCTAGTTAGTCACCCTGTGGATTACCTTAATAAATTTATTTGTTTAGCTCGGTCTGTGTTAAGGCTGGGGTACAGAGATAGATAGAAAAATGGTAAAAGATCACTGTCACACTAGCTTTCACACGGCTATGAATCATATGTAGTCCAGCCACTTGATAACAGTTAAAATCACACATTTATTTCTTCTACTCTATACAAGATTTTCGATGTACTAATCTACCTTAAAAAGTCATGAGTCACTGCAAATAATTCGATCGCTGATAGTCTATGCAGCTGTTATGTCTTCATCGGGCACTGGCTACTATAGTTCATGAAGATTGGACTACTGTGGTCCGTTTTACTATAGTTCTGAAGAGTGGACTACTGTGGTCCTTTTGCTATCAGTTTGGGTGCACTTCTTCCGTGTCACTTAACTGCAGTGTGGTGTGTTTGAAGCCCTTCGTGGAGGTAGCTTCTGGTTCACGATGTGTCGTCGTGTAGTTTGGTCCCTGGCCACGCTGTGGGGTCTTGCAGGGTGTTTTCCAGGGTTGCTCTCTCAGACTTGTGCTGTAGAGGCGAAACAGCCAACTTGGTTTTCCTGTGGAGTTGGGCGCACGGGATAGCTCGCCTGCTCGTCTGTAATATAAGAGACGAAATTCTGCACAACCCTGAATAATCGGTTTGTGCAGAGCGTCTCACTGAAAGCCAAAGTAGCCCTCAGTGATAGCTCCACATCTCTATACATAAGCGACGAACATACTGCTACGTCCGTGGTCCACTGGAATCTCAACTCTAAGTTTTTATACATACATAAATATAAATCGTGGCTAACTACACACATACAGAATTAATAATAATATAAACATTCACTGGTACAGCCACTGGTCTGCAAACATACATATAGGTTCAACAACAGTGGTTCCGTACATAATTCAAGATGGCGTCGGCCGGTCGTGCTTAACACGTGTTAGGCTTTTCCACGTGGTAAGGCAAATTCGGGTTAATAATTCACATCTAGGCATGGCAAATTCTACAAACATAATTTCAACAATAATATAAATATATCACGATGAAACAGACGTATGTTCATTTACCTGTTTGACAATGTCAGGCTCGTGGCTACTTGAGTGAATTCTAAGATTCTCAAGTCCTGCTTCCTGGTCTATTCAGTGGAGGTATTGCTCTATTCAGGTGTAGCTGTGTACCCTGTGGCGTCCTACTCTCAACTGACCTAATACCTGGTTTGGACTGAATCCGCCAGAACTGGATCTAGCCGCTCAGCCTGAGTCCTGATTGGCTCAAACTTTACGATTCAAGGCACACAGTGCTGACGTCACTACACTGTCTGCGTCAAGCTCGCGGTGTGTGTACCTCCGTATCTGTAATCGTCTGCTGTGTAATACACTAACTTTCTAAGGTTACAATGACTACACAAGGCTAAATAGTAAATAGGCAGGGTAAAACTAGTCCTCTCGCGACACGTCCTGAAAATAGCCTTTTGTCTTTCTCCCATAATAGTCCTTGAGAGTTTGCATATTATTTAATCATGAATTAATGTGTGTGCGTCAGTAGATGCTAGTGCTTAAAAACTACCGTAATCGCTAAAATAGTGACTCATTAGATGATGATGATGATGATGATGATGATGATGATGATGATGATGATGATGATGATGATGATGATGATGATGATGATGATGATGATGAAAGAAGATCTACTGGTGTTTTAAAGTCACCTGATAGATCCCAAACTTTATTAATGAAGTTTTCGGCCAGAGCAACTGCAGTATCAAGTTGAAGATTGGCTGCAGTTATTTTTTTAAATTGGTAATTTTCACAATACATTTAAAAACAATGCAATACAATACAAAACAACACAATACATTACGATACATTTGTCTCACACGGAGCAACTACATCACCAACGACGAAGTCCGACAGACCATCACACAAGCTATTGGACAACACGATGACCTGCTCACAGTGGTGAAGAAACGGAAACTCCGATGGTATGGCCACGTCACGAGATCATCAGGCCTTGCAAAGGCCATCATGCAAGACACGGTGCAAGGAGGTAGAAGAAAGGGGAGACAGAAGAAGAGGTGGGAGGACAACATTCGAGAATGGACTGGCTTGACATTGAGCGATACCATCGGGGCTGCTGAGGACAGAGGAAGATGGAGTACGCTGGTTAAACGATCATCTGTGGTGCCCCAACGACCTCGGAGTTACGGAATAGGATAGGATAGGATAGGAGCAATTACAATGGCGGCAGCACATAAGTATTGACAAGTATAACATGCACACGAGAAAAAAAGCATTTGCGAACACGCAGATTTTTTCTAGTTTAAAAAATATATATTTATTTTACATTCTGAAAACTGCACTTGCAGAAAATTTGTAATTATATGCAGTTGATTTATTTAGTTCAGTATTATTAAATTGATAAAATATTATTTATTTATTTTGTATATTTTGGAGGGGGTTGGAGGTGGGGTGGGTATTATTTATTAATTTGATTAGATTTAAAAAAAAAAGTTTTATATTTTTCTTTTCATTTCTCTAAAGGGAGTGGGAGGAAGATAGGTGGGGGGAGGGGGTGTAAAGGGGGCCGGAGGTGGGGTGATGATGCCACGGTCCCAATGCCAACTTCAACTTTTAGTAAGACGCACAATGACATTTATAAGTACTTCGTTCTTCAGACATGAAATTGAAAGGTTTTATTTATTTGTGTGTGTGTGTGTTTTGTGCGTATATTTACGCGTGCGCACGTGTGACCCCTAGCTGATCCTCAAACGGATTTTGTGATCTTTTTGCAGTCAATCCGTGTAATGTGTTGCTTCCTTAAGTGGTGTCTGTTCGTTGCGAATGTTAAACTTTAACTCACGTTGACTTCTTTTCACATCAGTGTTAGTATTTGCCCTACACTCCCCCGTGGGAGTGCCAGGGGTTTCTGTATAAATAGTATCCCCACTTTCTGGAAATTTAGGGCTTTAAATTCCCATTGTCACTGTCTTTTTCCTTTGTTCTTTTTCATTCCTACACTGTTTTTCAATCTACTATACTATCTTTTTCTTCGTTCGCTAGACCAGTCACCTACTTTGTTTTCTTGAAAACTCTTCCGGGACAAAACTCCTCATTTGTGTGTGAGGTCTGTTGGATCAGCTTGGGCATATTGAACGCTTTCTGCCAAATGGTCACTGGGGCTTCCTATAATAATATTATTTTGCAATGTAGGCATTTTATATGTATGTGTTTTGTTGATATTTTATAATGATGTTTGTATTCTATTTTGTTTTTGTAAACGGGGGTTCGATAAATTAGAGAATAGCCTCAGCGTCCCCTGCCTGGGTTGCCTTTATTGTAAAGTGACCGGCTGGTGGAGTGCCTTCAGTGTTACCACTACGGTTGTTTCGGCAGATCTTTTAAGCGGATCAGGTACTTTCAACCAAGTTGTGTTCTTGATTTTGTGGTCCTGATTCGGCTCTTTGCAGTCCGCTGGACCCTGTAAGCAATGAATAACTAACTAATTAATTTGCCTTACAAACTCTAGCTAGATCCTGGAAGTTTTTGTTATTACTAAGCAGCTATGGAAATAGTTATTTTCCGACTTTGTAGGTCGGTGGCATTTGGAGACGAGTACGAGTGGACATGAGTGTCGTCTTCCTTGAGTGCTTCACTCAGCTATTACGAGTACTTCAGATGTTGTAAATGCACATGATCGCTGTCACGTCGCTTGTAGACGTCACACATCGTAGCCGAGACTCACCGAACACCTCCCAGTAGAGACAAAGGTTAGCCCTCGGCTAATCTCCGCTACGCAGTGTGTATGAGTGCGACTCACACGCCTTACATTTCAAGTGTCCAAGGTTCAATTTCCTATGTATAATACCGGGGTGCGATATGATATTGGAGAATAATTCGTACCGCGAATAATAATAATAATAATAATAATAATAATAATAATAATAATAATAATAATAATAATAATAAAAATAACCTTGCTTCTTGCTGCATCAAGTGACTGTCCAGGCATTCATTTGTCCTAGATGCAGGTCGCATGTATACCCCGGAGGTCGATGACAGACCATCAAGAAGTTAAATAGCATACATTTTTCAGCTGCAAGTTTGGTTTAAAAGGCTCCAATCCGAAGATTTTGTTTTGTTTTGGCGAGAAAGGGTTTGCCCTAAAATTGGCCTTGTTTTTAACATTACACAATGATAAAGCGGGCTTTCCTTGCTCAAACCAGAAGTTTGATTTTTCCATTTCGGTTCTGACATGGAGTTATTTGCCCTGTTTTAACGGTACAGCTGTGTAACCTTTGACCCTATTTCTGAATGAACCACGCGGATTGAAGTGTGCGTTTTTGGTGTCTAGGGCAGGGTCTGGTCTAGTTTATCAACCTGCAACGAGTAATCTGCGAGAAATACCTACAGCACCAACAACATCTATATCATGTGTTCGTAGACTTCAAGAAGGCGTTTGATCCAGTCTGGCATGCAGTTCTGTGTGCAACCATGAGAGTGTACAACATCAGCCATAAAACTATTGAAGTCATCAAAACCTTGTATGACAAGGCTACCAGTGCAGTCCTCTACAACAGCGCCATCGGAAACTGGTTCAGAACAACAATCGATGTGCGTCAAGGATACCTACTCTCTCCAACACTCTTCAACCTCTTCCTAGAGCGCATTATGTCAGATGCCTTTGTAGATCATGAAGGCACAGTAAGCATAAAAGGTAGAGCAATCTCCAACCTTCGTTTTGCGGATGACATTGATGGATTGGCTGGAGAGAAACAAGAACTTGAACAGCTGGTACAGAGGCTTGACACCACCTCCAGAGCCTATGGAATGGAAATAAGTGCAGAGAAGACCAAATTGATGACCAACAACACCAATGGCATCAACACGGACATCAAAGTCCAAGGCCAATCCCTCAATACAATGCATAGCTTCAAATATTTAGGAGCCATTGTATCAAAAAGTGGGTCCAGACAGGAAGTCCTCTCCAGGATCGCACAAACAACTGCTGCTGTGGCAAGGTTGAAGCCCATTTGGAAAGACAGGACCATCAGCCTATATTCCAAGGTAAGACTGCTGCGCTCCCTTGTCATCTCCATCTTCCTATACGCTTGCGAAACATGGACCCTCACATGAGATCTACAACAAAAAATACAAAGCATGGAGATGAGGTGCTACAGAAGACTTCTGGACATTTCCTATATCCAGCACATCACCAATGACGAAGTCCAACAGACCATCACACAAGCCATTGGACAACACGATGACCTGCTCACGGTGGTGAAAAAACGGAAACTCCGATGGTGTGGCCACGTCACCAGATCATAAGGTTTTGCAAAGACCATCCTGCAAGGCACAGTGCAAGGAGGTAGAAGAAGAGGGAGACCGAAAAAGAGGTTGGAGGACAACATTCGAGAATGGACTGGTTTGACACTGAGCGAAACCATCAGGGTTAAGGTTGCTGAGGACAGGGAAAGATGGAATACGTTGGGTAAACGATCATCTGTGATGCCCCTGCGAAAACCGAGTTACGGGATAAGATAAGATATGATTGGAAAAACCAAAAACCTTACGAGCAATTGTTTTTACGAGTTCTTTCTCTTACCGGCTTTGGTAGATGCTATTTTTAGCTCCCGAATGTTGCCTAGACATTGCTTTTAATAGGCACAATAACTACGGAATGTATTGATTTAAAAAAGAACTATACTTTGGGAAAAGTTGTTGTTGTTGTTGTTGTAAGCTTATTTTTCAATGGGGCAACACTCGCTGTGATTATTTTTAAAAAAATCTGTTGAGGGAACGCGGTCATCGTAGGTCCCTTTAAAGCGCTTCTAGAGGGCGGTGTCAAAATGTATCAACCTACTTTCTTTTTTCTTTTCTTTTCTGACAGGTTTAAAAAGATGTTTATTTTATTTTCTTATGTTATATCCATACGCTTGTTGTTGTCGAATATTTGTGCAAATTGAGTCTAAACGTGGTGTAAGTTCGACAATTCAAATGGCTGTTGTTGTTTGTAGATTATAGTCACACGACACTTTCGCATATACTATAGGTGACTACTGGACCGATTTATACTGACACCAGCGGGCCAGTTGTTGGTAAAGGGGAAAATAATATGATCACACGTTGACCAATCCGGGATTCGAACCAGCGACCTTTCGGTTACTAGCAATTCCATGGCCCATGGACGTCTGCTATATATAGGGGAGGCCGTTGGGTGACTTGTCTGCCTTGGGGTACCAGATATAGGCGCTCACACAAAGTTGAAGTTACCGATACGTGACCCAACGCTACCAGCGTGTGCTGGAGGGCTTCAGGGGCGGCTGCTTCTGTTCGTCTGGTTGTGTGCTTGTGGTATCGGGTGACGCGTGATGCCTGAATGCTAGGCTCGCCAGGTGGCGCTATCGCGGTAGCGGATGTCCTTGGAAGCTGCGTGCACGTTTATTTGAGAGCTTTGACCTCCATAACGAGGATGAATGAACTCTTCCTTGATCGTACTATCTGGATCCTTCCACTGGAACTGTATTGAGTCCAAGGAAAGCGACTAGTCAGACGGAAGGATTGGAGCTAATGTTATTTACATATAGTCTTAAACTAATGTTATTTACAGATAGTCTTTCAGCACAATGCAATGCAATACAATACAATACAACGCAATACAATAAATACAATGCAATACAGTACAATACAATATGTCTTTATTCATCTCTAAAAAAGAAATTACAAGCTTGACTGTGTATTTGTAAAATCAATTAATCAAAAACCATGCTAAAATAACAAAATCACATCACATGTTCAAATCACACCTACAACCTTATACCCACACTCTTACTAAAAAGAAGTCTAAAAACAATGCATGTATATATGCATGTCCATAGTACATACAACAACAAATTAATACTATATCCACCACATGCACACGCTATCATTCGCCATCAGTGTAAATAAAGAAGAAACCAGACTGACAACAAAGTGTACAAATATCTATTATATCAAAAGAAAATAAAAATACCCCCTGAATCCGTTGTCAGAGCGACAGCACCACCACCTAACGCGACACCTGGGAGTTGCAATGCAATGCAATACAATACAATACAATACAATACAATACAATATAATGCATCTTTATTGTCCACCTTTAACGTTGTATGCATAAAAGGTAGAAAGGGTCCTTTGGCGTGGGCGCAAAACTTTACATAAAACGCATAAATGTACATTAAATACACTAGGTGAATGCGCGCTGGCACATTTATTTATTTAATCACTTTTAGATAGCGCTTTACCAGCTCAAGAGCCGCTCAAAGCGCTGGCCGATACAGGATCTAACTGAAGCCTGCCAGAGGCGCCCACCTGCAACCTTTGGGCGCGTAGTCCGACGCCCAGACAACTGAGCACAATCCTGGCGACTGAGGACGAGGGAAAAGGACCTAGTGCGTGCTGGGTGTATTTGTGTAACCGGCTCTCACACATCTAGGACAAGAGCGTCAGAATCTTTAAAATCCATTCGATGGAATGCGTGCGTTCACGGACTAGACCTCGGTTTATACTCTCCTCCGAAGGAGTAGGAGCCCAGTGTCTCAGGTTGTTTTTTTTCTTCCCCAGACCGTTAACAACATTTGAACCACTGCCTGGACAGGCAGCAAAGTTATGGCCTAACGTTCGAGTACACGGCGTACACCCCTGAGCTAACTATCCTATCCTATCCTATGCCGTAACTCGAAGATCGTAGGGGCACCACAGATGATCTTTTAACCAGCGTACTCCATCTTTCTCTGTCCTCAGCCACCCTCATGACTTAGCTCAATGTCAAACCAGTCCATTCTCGAATATTGTCCTCCCACCTCTTTTTCTGTCTCCCTCTTCTTCTGCCTCCTTGCGCCGTGCCTTGAAGGATGGTCTTTGCAAAGCCTGATGCTCTGGTGATGTGGCCGTACCATCGGAGTTTCCGTTTCTTCACCACTGTGAGCAGGTCATCGTGTTGTCCAATGGCTTGTGTGGTGGTCTATCGGATTTCGTTGTTGGTGATGTGCTGAGTATAGCAAATGCCCACAAGTCTTCTGTAGCACCTCATCTCCATGCCTTGTGTTCTTCGTTGTAGATCTGCCGTGAGGGTCCATGTTTCGCAAGCGTATAGGAAGATGAAGATGACAAGGGAGCGCGTATACTGATGGTCCTTTCTCTTTGCAAATGGGCTTCAACCTCTGAGCTAACTGCGCTCACATAAAATCTTCCACTACCGTCCTTCTCTCATCCCTATCTCTCCATTCCACCTGTCTTCTCTCCCCTCCCCAAATACTTCCAACCACCATCACAGACATAGACACCACCATTCACGATACCTCTAAGGTAAAGTATTTTCTCAAGATGGTAACAGTACCGACTCTGGTTGCGCGCCAAACTGGACAAAGGTAGTACTGTGTCCAGCCCTGTGGGCACAATCGATAAATTACTTCTGTCCCAACCCCCCAGCACTGCTGCCGCCCCTCCTTGGGATACACAAAACCCTCTCTGTGTCTAAAAGCAAGCTGGAAGGCCAAGTTTGGATAATGAGGGAATGGGGGGGGGGATAGAGGAAGGGAGTGAGAGCAGGTGGAAAGGTCGGAAGTGGGGTAGGGGGAGAGAGGGAGGGAGAGAGAGAGGAGGTTAGAGAGGGTAAGGGGGGGGGGTAAGAGAGAAAAGCGAGCAGAGAGGGAGTGAGGGAGGATGGTTAGGAAAAGAAAGGATTCGGACGTTAATTTGAGAAAGAGAAAGGTGAAAAACTTTTTTGTCCGAACACACTTTACATTTGTTTAAAATAAAAAGCTACTAAGATAAGATAAGATAACAATTTTATTTAACAAGGGTAACAAAAAGTAAGGACTGTTTGTGCATTTTTACATCTTACCCTTGGGGCTTGTAACAATAACAATTAGTATAACAGAATAACTTTATAATAATAACCTCTTAATGTAACAAAATAATGTGATGGTCTGTCGGACTTCGTCGTTGGTGATGTGCTGGGTATAGGAAATGCCCAGAAGTCTTCTGTAGCACCTCATCTCCATGCTTTGTATTCTTCGTTGGAGATCTGCTGTGAGGGTCCATGTTTCGCAAGCATACAGGAAGATGGAGATGACAAGATCTGGCAGAGTGGGGAGTGGCCTACACCATGGACCCAGTCGCTTGTCATCACTCTTCCCCAAAAAGGTAACCTTCAGGAATGTGAAAATTACCGCACCATCAGCCTCATCAGCCATCCCAGCAAGGTCCTACTGAAAATAATACTCAACAGGTTGAAACCCCAAGCTGAACAAATCATAGCTGAAGAGCAAGCAGGATTCAGGGCAGGGCGAAGTACCAATGAACAGATTTTCAACCTCAGAATAATCTGTGAGAAATACCTACAGCACCAACAACAACATCTATATCATGTGTTCGTAGACTTCAAAAAGGCGTTTGACCGAGTCTGGCATGCAGCTCTGTGGGCAACCATGAGAGTGTACAACATCAGCCCTAAAATTATTGAAGTCATCAAAAGCCTGTATAACAAGGCTACCTGTGCAGTCCTCCACAACAGCGCCATCGGAAACTGGTTCAGAACAACAATCGGTGTGCGTCAGGGATGCCTACTCTCTCCAACACTCTTCAACATCTTCCTAGAGCGCATCATGTCAGATGCCCTAACAGACCACGAAGGCACAGTCAGCATAGGGGGAAGAGCAATCTCCAACCTCCGTTCTGCGGATGACATTGATGGATTGGCTGGAGAGGAACAAGAACTTGAACAGCTGGTACAGAGGCTTGACGCCACCTCCAGAGCCTATGGAATGGAAACAAGTGCAGAGAAGACCAAAATGATGACCAACAACACCAATGGAATTAACACGGACATCAAAGTCCAAGGCCAATCCCTCAACACAGTGCATAGCTTCAAATATTTAGGAGCCATTGTATCACACAATGCGTCCCGACAGGAAGTCCTCTCCAGGATCGCACAAACAACTGCTGCCCTGGCGAGGTTGAAACCAATTTGGAAAGACAGGACCATCAGTCTACGTTCCAAGGTAAGGCTGCTGCGCTCCCTTGTCATCTCCAATTTTATCAGCTGAGAAAATTCGAGAAAATAGCTGGTCAATGTTATTCAGTATGACGTGTTTTCCATCTGAAATTGATGCGTATTTTCATCATGTATTTGAGAATGACATGTATTTTCAGATATGTGAGAATGACGTATTTATTTCCATGTATTTTGTAAATGACGTGTATTTCCATATGTATATTCCATGTATGTGAGAATGACGTATTGTGAGGGTGGGTCTATTGTTGCTGGGCTCTGCACAAAGGAATGCTAATACCCACTCTTCTGTCGTCTGCGGGGATCAGCTAGTGTAATTATGAATAATCTTGATACATTTATAAGTTAAATCGGTCTGTGTGCAGATAGGGTTATAGAGATAGGGAGAAAATGGTAAAAGATTCATTGGCACACTACCTCTCAAACAGCTATGGTAGTCCAGCCACTTGTTAACACTAAATATCACACATTTATTTCCTCTACTCTATACATAATTCTCTAAACACTCTATTAACTTAAATGTCCAAATTCACTTCGACTAGTTCGCTCCTTGATGGGTCTATGCTGCTACTGTTCTTGATATTGGCTACTGTCTCATCATTGGGCTATTTGTTCTGGTTTGCCTAATGTTTGTTTTCAGGAGAGTGGACTACCGCACAGTCCTTCTAGATCAGTGTTAGTGCAATTCTTCTTGCACTTGGCTGATGTGTTGAGGTGTGGTGATGGTGTCTCCTCCTTGGTTGTTGACTATTGGGCTATCGTAGTTCAGTGCTAGATGCTCCACTGCAGGCCGAATGTCAGGGTTGACTCTTAGTGGTCTAGCCTGCTCGTCTGCAAAACATAAGACGAGTTTCTGCAACGCCTTGTATACAAAGGTTGTGCAGAGCGTCTCACTGATGGCAGAAACAGCCCTCAGTTGAGATCGCACCCACTTATACAAACAAGGGACGAACAATCTTCCATGCCCGTGGTCCACTGGGATCTCTAACATAATTCCTATACATATACTTACATCATGGCTAAACTAAACACATGGAGAAGTAATTAACAATATACACATTCTCAGGTACAGCCACTTGTCTGCAATAATAAACATAGGAGAAACAACAGTTGGAAAGTTAAGACTACCTCGTGGTGCCGAAGCCGGTAGCGTGTCCGCCACGTGGTCACGCTAAGTTTTACAAACATTCACAATGATAAAACATGGCAAGACTTCACAAACATAATCCAACAATATTATCAATAAAAGCTTGGTCATTTACCTTTTTGACAATGTCAGGCTGTGGCTATACTGCGATGAATTATTTTCATCCGTCACCTGCTTTATTCTTTCTGAGAGGTATTTTTCCACGTTTCCGTCTCGGGTGAGCGTTAGACAAAGAATGACTACCTGTGATCAGCCAAAGCCCGCGAAAATCTCGTGAGATCTGAGCACCGTCTATCGGGGTGGGGGGGTGTGGGGGGTGGGGGTGTGGCTATACGTCAGCGGGATGAGGTCACTGCCTACCTGAGCGAGCGTTAGCTTATACATGCTTAGCACACAACTGACTTGTGTCGTCTGATAACTAAGCGACTTTACGTTACCCAGGCCAAAGCAGGCTGAACTAGTTAAGGCGAGAAGCCTTAGTGCAGGGTCTAAATAGCCTCTTGCGACACGTATTTATTTTCATGTATTTTGTAAATGACGTGTATTTCCATGTATATTAAGAATGACGTGTATTTACATGTATGTGAGAATGACGTGCATTTCAAGTTAATTGCGAGCAACCCTCTCACATCTTACCCCAAACCCCACCTCTTAACCACTTCAACACAGTCACTTAATTGTCTTTCCATTGTCACGGATAGCATATTGAAGCCCATTTGGAAAGAAAGGACCATCAGTCTTCACTCCAAGGTAAATTTGCTGCGCCCTATTGTCATCTCCTTCTTCCTTTACTCTTGTGAAACGTGGACCCTCACAGCAGACCTACAACGAAGAATACAAAGCATGGAGATGAAGTGCTACAGAAGACTTCTGGGCATTTCCTATACCCAGCACATCACCAACGATGAAATACGACAGACCACCACACAAGCCATTGGACAACACGACGACTCGCTCACATTGATGAAGAAATGAAAATCCCGATGGTATAACCATATCACCAGGGCATCAAGCCTTGCAAACACTATCATGCAAGGAAAGGTGTAAGGAGGCAGAAGAAGAGGAAGACATAAAAAGAGGTTGGAAGACAGCATTCGAGAATGGACTGGCTTGACACCGAGAGAAGCCATGAAGACAGCTGAGGACAGAAAAAGATGGAGTACGCTTGTTAAACGATCATCTGCGTTGCCCCAACGACTTTCGAGTTAAGGGATAGGATAGGATAGGATAGGATAATGTTCCAAATTTGAAACCGCGCGGGCTCAAGTCTTGTATTGTGCCAGATGTTTTCATGAAGAATGGCGAGTGTAAATAAGGGAAATAAAAAGTTTGTGTTGATTTACACACACTTTTTTGGGGGGTCTCCCTTAATTGTAATATGATCAATTCTTGGACGAGTCTCCTATCAAGTAGTCCTAGCAAGTAGAGGAAGGACGTCACATGCCTGTGCATGCCAAGTTTAGTGTTTGTAGTGATCAAGTGTTGCCTACTTACATAAATATTAGTATTACTTACGTCGGTCCCCATTGTGCGAACCGGCAGTGGGTCTCGGTAGTCCCAAACATAGACCAGGAATTCCTTTCTCTCTGGTCCCAAACTATGTACTTTAGTTCATGATATACCTTGTGACCTGGCGACATTTTAATGTATGACGATCGCTTCCAATTAACTGCTTCCCCACATTTCTCCTTCCCCCCTCCTCCTCCTTCCTCCCCCTTTCCCTTTACTCATGTCAGACCTGCATGACAAGTAGGGAAACGGCCACGCATGCAACCTACAAAAATGCAAGATCTTGGGAGAAAAAAGCAAGTTTCTCGTTGTGGTTGTTTTTGTTGTTGGTAGTGGTGGTGGTGGGGGTGGTGGAGGTGAAAGCAGTCGCAGGGTTGACTTTAGAAACCAATGCTAGGAAGTTTGGTGAATAACGATCACTCCAGTCCAGCCAACTTTTACTGGATTGGATACCTGGCGCTCTTTTTAGAACCCGGGGATTACAGAAGGACGGGGCAGAGAAGATGGGCACTCATTCAAAAAGCTGACCCTGACAACAACAAAAACAACAACACAAACAAGACGTCCACAGACCTAATTTTCTCTACGATCAAAAAGGTTACGAGCAGCGGTTCTTTAAAAAAAAAATTCATTCATATGTCTCTTCTTACCTTTATACTGTGGCCAGATAATGGGTACAACACGTCCGGCCAACGCTATTTTCAATGCAAAGTCCGGCTTGCTCAAACTTGTCCGTCCTACAGTTGGTTAGATAACAGAACTGGACCAGCTAATAATCATCTGTAATGGCCAGAAAATAATATAATTTTTTGAAAGACCAGATAATAATTATCCTTTTGCCATTTCTAGATTATTTCTAACCATTTCTCCAATTTGCTTTACAAAATGAGTTTGTAAAGAAGAATAAGAAGAAAACAAACAATCAGACAAAGTCTGTACTTGTTATAAAGCCGATGTTCTGATTAAAATACAAGCATATATATATCTTTACAAAAGGTTTTGTGGGGAAAAAAAACAAGAAGAATTTGTTTTAACTGACTTTCTGATTCAATACGAGCATATTTATCTTAACAAATAATTTGTCTTTACAAATAATTGATTGATTGATTGATTGATTGTTGCTTTAGGTCCAGCGGACTCTTACGAGCCAAATCAGGACCGGACAACCCCTGATCCGCATAAAAGATCTGCTGAAACAACCCTAGTAGGAAAATTGAAAGCCCTCCACCGGCCAGTCACTTTACAATAAAGACATCCCACGCAGGGGACGGCTGAGGCTTTACCCCAACTACTCGAACCCCCGGTTACAAAAACAAAATAGAATACAAACATCATTATAAATCATCAACAAAACACATACATATAAAATGCCTATATTGCTAAATAATACATCATAGGAAGCCCTAGTGACCACCCGGGCAGAAAGCGTCCAACACTCCCAAGCTGATCCAACAGACCTCATACACAAACAAGGAGTCTTGTCCAGGAAGAGTTTTCAAGAAAAAAGGTAGGTCATTGATCTAGCGAAGAAGAAGATAGTATAGCAGAGTGATAGGACAGATCAGGAATGGGAAAGAGCAAATGAGGAAGACAGCGACAGTGGGAATTTAAAGCACTAAATTTCCAGAAAGTGGGGATACTATTTATACTGAAACCCCCGGCACTCCAACGGGGGGGGGGGGGGGGGGGGGGGGGAACTGTTGCCGCAGTGAATCTGTCATGCCTACAAAGTCAAGACAGGTTTTCAACTGGGGCTTTCACTTTTCCCTTTATAGGTTAGAACAATCTACAGTGGCAAGATTGCTCATGACCCCAAGGGGCTACAAATAATTGAGGAATATAGATATTAATATGATTTTGAATGAAATCCTAGTGACATTCGTGACATTTCCTGCTTGCTGTAATAAAAGTTTGTACAAAGGAATAGTTTAATCGGACAAGATCCGATTGGACTGAATTTTCCACGTTTCTTATTCTATCCCAGCAGCTGTACGAGGCAGCCAGTCACTTTCCCTCGGGCCCAGCTGCCGTGCAGAGAGGCCTTTTCCGAGAATTCACAGGTACTGCACACACACACAAACTCTAGAACTTTAGAACTACTGAAAAGTTGTCAATAAAATGTGAATTTTTTTTTCCTTTCTGGAATGATTCGTCAGGATCGTCAGAATCGTAGTTCATAACCAGCTCTGCAACTTTTCTGGCAGAGCTGAACTGTTTCTGAATCGCCATCGCCGAATAAATGTGCGAAAATTCGATCTGCTTTGAAGTAGAATCAGTAAACCACGTGTGTTGTTGTTGTTCGCCGAAAATCGGAGAACCGGTTCAACACCTCCAATGAGAGTTTAAAACGAGGTCTAGTCTGTGTACGCATGCATTCCATCGCACCGACGTTAAAGACCCGGCTACGCCAATACACTAAGACATACGGCCAACGTGCATTCGCTTACTCCGCACCTAAGCAGTGGAATTCCCTTCCCTCCCATATCCGCAACATACAATCAACACAAGCATTCAAAAAGGCCCTCAAAACCCACCTCTTTAAACTGCATTATTCAGATTGATTTGTATCCCGCTGCCATTCTTTCATCTTTTGTCTATGTCTGATCCGTAAGTGTATAAACGGCTGTAAATATTTATACTGTTTTTCTTCCTGGGCCTAACCGGGCATATAAATAGCTGTGAATAGGTTTTTGCTATTCTATTTTCTGTCTTTTTTGTCATTTGTGTACATAGTTGTAAATAGTATATTTTTGTCTTTTTTGTAATTTATGTACATAGTTGTAAATAGTCTGTACCTTTACTGTCCCGTCTTTTGGTGTATTGTAGCAAAAGTGATGTTTCATCGAGTGCATGTATTTATATGTAATGACTATGTAAAGCGTGGTGAGTCTGGTTATAGGCTGGAGTACCCGCTATATAAAAATCCGTTATGATGATTATTATTATTATTAAAGCTGATTGAATTTTGACGATTGTGATTAACGACTATGCATGTTGTATGAAGTAAGGAAAAGGGTGTCCGACTCTCGGACTGGGCAGTCGCTTTGCTGTCAGGACTCCGGCCAATAAATGATTGCCCGCTGGGCTAATAGGCAAGTTGGGAGCACTTGCAGGCATCAGGCCACTACCACTGATGTCCCGTGGGAAAACGTACAGTTACTACTATAAGACTCCTGGCAACTCGCCCGTGGGAAGTGTGGTGGATTAGTATTACGTGCGTCAGTGAGCATGCAGCGGAAGACGAAGAATACATTATATTACAAGCGAGTCGGTGTGTTACTCGGGACGAAGGGTTATAGCGAAGTCCATTGCATAGAGAATCTGTTAGCTAGTCCGGTGAGTTTTATCTCCATTAACCTTTTCATTTGTCGTCCCAATAATGCAAAATTGTCTGTTGCTGGACTGGGGGTTGGGGTGGCGCCTGGTTCAGTTGGCAAGTGATCGGAAACTAGGACATTAATTGTGCTTTCGCTTTCACTGCATTAGTAACTGGCGCGTTTTGTCTTTGTGGGTTTTTCTTCCACTTTGCTGTTCGCCTATTCGCTTATGGTATACGCCAGTGTACATTTCTTACTGTTGTCTTTATTTTGTTGTGCTGTTTTCAGAATGACTTGTGTTATCCTTGGGATGAGAGTAATAAACCGAGGTTTCGTGTGCTGAACGCAGGTACGCATTTCAACGCTCGGACTGTTAAAGGTCCTGACGTGAAGCTCGTGTTTTAGGCGTCAGCTACATAGAAATACACCCTGCAAGCACTAGGTCCCTTCTCCTCAATCCCAGGTTTCCCAGGGTAGTGCTCAGTTGTCTGGCGCGTCTGCCTGAGCCAGCAAGTGGGCGCCTCGAGCGGCTTCAGTTAGACCCTGTATCGGCCAGTACCTTGAGCAGTTCTTGAGCGGGAAAAATGTTGTGTAAATAAATAAAACGTGCCCCTTCTTCAACCCTCCCATGTGGGGCCGGGTAGCTCAGTTGGTAGAGCGTCTTACTAGTAACCGAAAGGTACCTGCTTCGAATCCCGGATTGGCCAATGTGTGACCATATTATTTTCCCCTTACCTTCAACTGGTTCGCTGGTGTCAGAATAATGTGACCAGTAGTTGCCTATACGCTCCGGTGTCGTGTGACTATAATCTACAGTTACACCCTCCCCTGTCTCTCTCCACCCCCCCTCTCTCTCTCTCTCCCCTCTCTCTTCCCCCCTCTCCGTTTCAGTTCTTTTGTTCTGGAGAAAGAAGCAAAATTGATGAGAATGATAAAATCCGCAACGGTTTAACATGTTATGTCTTCTTCTTCTTCTTCTTCTTCTTCTTCTTCTTCTTCTTCTTCTTCTTCTTGATGCTAAGGCTCCACGATCAATGCGTCCATCACTCCTAATGATGTTATGGAACGGATTTGATCGTTAGAGGATGATCTCCATCTCCATCTCTATCTCTGTCTCTGTTTCTGCTTCTCTCTCTCTCTCTCTCTCTCTCTCTCTCTCTCTCTCTCTCTCTCTCTCTCTCTCTCTCTCTCTCTCTCTCTCTCTCTCTGTGTTCCTCTGGCTTAGCGTGGATGGAGTTCTAGGGGTAAGGTAGTAGCCAGACTTAATGTAAAGACCAAAAAAAGGTTGTAATCTCGATTACATAGCGTCGGTTACAAAGAACATTTTGTTGTTCTATGTGTTGGTTGGTTGGTTGTTTTATTAAGTTGTTTTTTTAAATCAAGATGATAAAGACCATACATATAGATTCATGCATTCAAACAGACATACATGAACACATACATACACACAGGTACTATTACTGTCTCTCTAACATAACAATAACAATGTCAGTTAAATAAAACGAGCGACTGGAGAATTAATTAACGCATTTGCCAATCCCACACTTAATTCATTGCTAATGTTTTTACTTGATGTTATAGTATTTACTTCAAGGGTCAAAAGAGGATGAATCTGAATACAATCAATTAATATATGTTTTAGAGTTAGAGGTTCATCACAAATGCACTTTACATTTTTACAATATTTGGTTTTAATGGAATTTAATAATATTCTGTTTGCTGCAGATGAAACTGATCTGGGATATCCACGAAGATTTTTATAGTTTGTATAGAACTGAAGTTTCTTTACAATATCATTTTCAATATTGTTTTGAATTTTTCTGGAAGACAGATTTATTTTAACTGATAGGGAATTAATATTTAATGCACCTAATTTTGCAGCATGATCAGCCCAATCATTATATAGAAATCCACAAATTGCACAATGTGATGGAATCAGGCAAAAGATCACTTCAGCACCACTAATTATCAATCCATGAATAACGTTATTAATCTCAAAAATAATCTCTTTTCGTTCACAGTTAATATTAGATTTTAGAGCTTCTAAAACAGATAGAGAATCTACGCATAGAACAATACTAAATATATTCAGACATAAACTAGAAATTTTAGTTAGAGCCATTAATTTAGCAATTAATTCCGCAGTAAAAATAGAATAACTCTTTCCTATATAAAACGATTAGGATATTTTCAAATCTGGTATAACAAAAGCAGCTCCTGTTTCCCCTGTTTCTAAAACAGATCCGCCAGTGTATACTTTTAATTTTCCTGAATATTTTTCACATAAATGATTCCGAACTTCAACTGCAATAAGATTCGGATTTTGACTCTTTTTTTCCATTACAACAATGTATATCGTAATGTGCTGTTTCAAGTTCCCATGTAAGTACTGGTGATATTATATCCTTACGTAAATTATCAATATGTGGTATATCTAACTGGATAAAATCTTTAGTATATTTTGCTATTGTTTGTTCTGTGTGTGTGTGTGTGTGTGTGTGTGTGTGTGTATGTGTGTATCCGTTGCTGTTTTGGCCGGGAACTTAAAATAAAGGCGTTCTCAGTGTTATACGTGGTTATTTAGCAATAGATGATTCAGCCCCGATGCTTGAATCTTGACATGTGTAACTCGAATTCGTTTCTCCACGCAGCCTGTTCATTCAGCAACAAGGCAGGAGTCGTCGTATAAAGCTTTCCAACTTTATTCAACAAACATCAACAATTGCATACAAGATGGCTTTTCGAAAGTCACTTCAATAATCATCATCAAAAATCATCATAAATCACTCCTACATGGAAGGAATAACGTAACTTAACGTCCTAATGCGTGAACGTTAAGGACGAATCAACACGTCGCCACCTTGACAACAATATCAAAAATGTAAGCCTATATATTATCAGTACATTACTTATATAGCCTTTCTGCAATCGAGAAAAAGTTCGAAAATTCCAGCGTGACGCAATAACACCCAATCAAAAGAAAACTCGTCACCGGAACTACATGTATGAACTATGTTACGTCACTAGGTAAGGAGGATCGCTTAGCCACCACCAGATCTATCTCGAAGCTTCGGTCGATAATAACCAAGCAACTCCAGAAAATTCTCAACAATATCGCCCGACGAAAATTATCAACATTATACAAAGCCTCTTCTAGCAACAACGCAAACTGAAATCAAAGGTAAGCACACTCCATCATTGTATGCCCTGCAAAACAAAATGATCGCATCTATCGTGCGCGTCTCGATCGTAACACTGAGATAAATCTGAAAATATAAAAAATAAATCTGGAATTACTAAACGAATAATTATTACAAATGTAGTTCAGCTGATAGTTAATAATAATATTAATAATATTGTGTGTGTTTGTTTGTTTTTAGTATTTAATTCTCGTTTTATTATTTAGTTGTTGTTTTTCTTTTTTTTTCTTTGTTATTTTTTTTTTTGCAAATGCTTGAACATTTTATCGCTTTATTTCAATATGTCTGACAAGCAAAAAATATATTTAAACAAAATACCCAACACGTAATTGTGTAATAAAAATAACAAGGTAGCTGTTACACTCAGTTTGATGTTGGTGTTTTCTATCAGTATCTGATTCAGCCCCGATGCTTGAATTCCTGATAGTTGTGTAACTCAGATTCGTTTATTCACACAGCCCGTCCAAACAGCATACAAGTCACAAAGTCGACGTATGAAGTTTTCCACTTTTATTCAGCACACATCAACAACTGCATACAATTCTCAATTCAACTCAACAACTTTCACAGCAACTTTCCAAATCACTATCAACAACTTTACTCTCTCCCAACAGCAATTCGGCACACGATTAAATAACCTCTCTCTTTTCTGGAACAATTGGGTACATGGTAGAAATGACGCACTGCCACCAATCGAACTAAAGATCGTCATCACTGGCTTACGTCATTACACATTTCTTCTCCTTCCGGATCGTTCCTTCAAATTTCTACAATTATCCCGAATCTTCGATCGATAGTAAACAAGCCGATCCAGAAGACTCTACAACAATATCGACTAACGAAAATTATCAACGTTATACAAAGCCTTTCCTAACAACAATGCAAACTCAAATCAAAGGTAAATAAACTCCATTATTGAATACTTTGCAAAACGAAACGATTAGATCTATCGTGCGCGCTTGACACGTACTTTCGTTCGCGTTTCAACGTAACATAACCCCCCACTCAAGAAGAAATTTACCCAATTTCTTTCAACAACGTTGAAACGTAATGCACAAACAAAGTTCAGAATTAAAACTTACTTCAGACTGTCTCATTTACTGTCAATGTTCTCAGTTTATATACACAGAGTCAATGTTTTTCATCCGCAAGTCTTTCTGGATACTGTCAATGTTCACAGTTCATTCACACAAGGTCAATGTTTCTCATCTGCAAGTCTTTCTGGATACTGTCAATGTTCACAATTCATTCACACAGAGTCAATGTTCTTTCGTTCGCAAGGAAACGACGCCCTCGTCAGTTGCGGTCGTCATCGGCCCAGGGTCAAAGACGGTGATCACGTGGGCTTCCCTGGAATCAGTGCGTCCTCCGTTGTCTCCTTCTTCCATCGAACATCCGATGAAGTCGACGTTGTCAGCTCCCAGGATGTATTCGCCGGGTCTCACGGTCAGGTTGGCTTCTGCGGGACGGTGGAACAGCTCCCTCATGGTCTGCAGATGCTCCTTCCAGGTCTGGGTGTGGACTTCATGTTCGACCAAAGTCGTAGAGCCTGGGACATCATTGAAGTTAGGGGGAAACTCGCCCATAAGGTCCTCGAGCTCCAACGTTTGACCTTCCGTCAAGCTCGGTCCTAGCTTAACATCATCGATGCCTTCTTTGCTGTGGAAGTCTCCCAGTTCCAACAGTTCTTCGCTGTCAAAGCTGTCGTCGGTCACAGCTGCTGTTGCTGCATGTACAGTCTCTGGCGGCCTCTCCACGTACAGCTTAAGGAGGTTGGCGTGGTATATCTTGGAATGCTGGCCGACCTTCACCTTATAGTCGTTGATCCCCACCACGGTCTCCACTTCGTACGGGCCTTTCCACTGCATCAGCAACTTATTGTGATCAGTAGGTAGCAGCACCAGCACTTTGTTGCCAGGTTTAAACTTCCTGTTCACAGCCCTACGGTCATAGTAGTGCTTTCCACAGTCCTGGGACTTCTTCAGGTTTTCTCTGGCTATCTCGAGAGTCTGCTCCAGCTTCTCCCGTAGCTCAAACACGTACTGGTAGCTGTTCTTCACCTCTGGGGTGTCTACTTCTCTCGTCCACAGTTCTTTTAGGATGTGCATCGGCCCTCGGATGGTTCTTCCGTACAGCAGCTCGAACGGAGAAAAGCCGGTGGACTCTTGCGGTACTTCTCTGTAGGCGAAAAGTAAGGCGTTGATATAGCGATGCCATTGTCTGGGCTGCTCGCTGCACAGTTTCTTCAGGGTGGACTTCAGCGTAGCATTGAACTTTTCGACAAGCCCGTTGCACATTGGATGGTAGGGTGTCGTAGTTAAATGCCGGATGCTCAGCAGTCTGTTGACCTCCTTCATGCAGTCAGAGACGAACTGCGTCCCGAGGTCTGTCAGGATCTCTTCAGGCACTCCAAGTCTACTGAACATGTCCACCAGCGCCTCTGCAACAGTTTCAGTGTCAATCTTCTTCAGAGGCACTGCTTCTGGGTACCGAGTCGCATAGTCCACTAAAGTCAGTACCCACCGATGACCTTCTTCACTCGGAGGTCTTATTTCGCCGATTAAGTCTAAGGCCACCCTCTTGAAAGGTCGGTCGATCAGAGGCATCCTCTGCATAGGCACTTTCGGGACCCTTCCTCGAGGTATGGTCTTCTGGCAAATGTCACATGATCGGCAGAAACGGCTGACGTCCGTATGAAGTCCTGGCCAGTAGAACACCGCCTGGATTCTATCCGACTGTCACGTGGGGTTTATGGGCTCTGCACAATGGAATTATGGACCCTCACGTTTATTCGGTGGGAACTGCTAGTAGTCACCCTATGAATTACTTTAATAAATTTATTTGTTTAGCTCGTTCTGTGTTAAGGTTGGGATACAGAAATAGATAGAAAAATGGTAAAAGATTACTGTCACACTAGCTTTCACACGGCTATGAATCATATGTAGACCAGCCACTTGATAACAGTTAAAATCACACATTTATTTCTTCTACTCTATACAAGATTCTCTAAGTACTAATCTAACTTAAAAAGTCTCTTTCGATGCTAATAGTTCGATCGCTGATAGTCTAGGTAGCTGTTATTTTCTTCCTCGGGCACTTTGCTATAATATTTCATGTAGATTTGGACTACTGTGGTCCGTTTTACAGTTTCTGAAGAGTTGGACTACTGTGGTCCTGCTATGATCAGTTTAAGTGCACCTTCGTGTTATGCACTTAACTCATGAGTGGGGGTTCGAAGTCCTTCTGTGAGGTAGCTTCTGGTCCACCTGTGTCGTTGTGTAGTTGGGTTCCCTTGCCACGCTGTGGGGTCTGACAGGGTGTCTCTTTCCGTCTTGTGCGGTAGAGTCTCCTCAACCACTAGTCGTTTCTGTGGAGTGGGGTGCACAGGATAGCTCGGGATAGCTCGGGATAGCTCGCCTGCTCGTCTGTTTGACAAGTTCAGGCCCGTTGTGACTTGATAGAATTCTAAGATTCTAAGTCCTGCTTCCTGGTCTAAGTGTGTAGAGATTTCTCTGCCAGCTTTCTAGCTGTTAACACTTCGGTGTATTACTCCCAACTGACCAAAACTGTGCGTGGTTTGGACCCAGTCAAACTGGCTCCAACCACTTTGCCTAAGCTCTCCCATTGGTTCCAACGGTCCGATTCAAAACTCAAGTGCTGACGTCACTGCGCTGTGTGTGTGGCTCAGGCTCGCAGTGTGCTGTAATTTAATTGCTGCTGTGTCCTATACTAACTCTCTACTGTTACAAAGGCTACACAATGCTAAATAATCAACAAGCAGAGTTAAAACTAGTCCTAACGCGACAGGCTCCCTCAACTGAAAAAAGGCGATGACTACTGGATTCGACCTTTTTCTACTACAGAGCCTAGTTTAACGCTGCACTATCCTAGGGTCCTATTTACAAGCTAAGTAAGTTGCTCTACCTGAGCTGCAATGCTGTGCCAGGTAGCTATGGACTCTAGTGACAGGGTATTACTGGGCGGGGACGAATTCTGGTGCTGTGGCCCTTAGTTGTGTTGGGTGGGCGACAGCTGCTGTGTCCTCCACGAGATGGCGACTGAGGTAGTCGGCTCCGTGGTTTTCCTTGCCGGGGATGTACTCGATTTGGAATGAGTATGCCTGAAGGGTGAGTGCCCATCTCATCAGGCGAGAGTTCAAAGACTTGGAGGCTGCCAGGAACGATAGTGGTTGGTGGTCCACCTGAACTGTGAAGTGGGTCCCATACAGGTAGAGTTGGAATTTCTGTATGGCCCAGACTAGTCCAAGGCATTCTTTCCGACGTGGCGTAGTGGGTCTCGGCGGGTCTCAATTTTCTGCTGGCGTAGGCGACAGGGAATAGCGTCTCGCATTCTTGGGGTCGCGCTGTAGCAGTACTGCTCCGAGGCCTAAGTCGCTTGCGTCGGTGCGAAGAACGAATGGCTGAGTCAAATCGGGTAGGTGGAGTACTGGCGCCGATGTCATTCTGTCCTTGAGTGTTTGGAATGCCTGTCTCGCATTCCGCTGTCCAAACTACTTTGTCCGGGGCGATTTTCCGGGTTCCATTTGTCAGTGGCACGGCGATGCTGTTGTAGTTGGGGATGAACTTCTGGTAGAAGCCGCAGAGTCCTAGAAACGACTGCACTTCCTTCTTGGTCTTGGGCCTAGGAGCGTCGAGTAGGCGTTTCACTGTCTTTTCTACCGGTCGCAGGCTTCCTTGACTGATGGTGTGTCCCAGAAATTCTAGTTCCGTGAATCCAATCTGACATTTGGTGGGTCTTGCCGTCAATCCCGTGTCTCTGAGGCGGGCGAGTAGTTGCTGTAGGAGCGTGACATGTTCCTCCCACGTAGGTGTTGCGATGAGGATGTCGTCCATAAACGAATGTAGGTGCTCGCTGCTCAGGGGTGCCAGGAGTTTTCGCATCATGGCGCTGAAGATGCTGGGTGCGTTGTGGAGTCCGAATGGAAGCACGTTGAATTCGAAGTGTCCTTCCATAGTGCTGAAAGCTAGGTACTTTCGGACTTGTGGTTGTACTGGTATCTGATAGTATCCTTTGCTGAGGTCGATGCGTGAGAAGTACTTCGCTCGCTGTAGCTTGGCAAATAGGTCTGTCTGGTCCGGGAGTGGCTCTGGCTGGAACTGCGTTACGGCATTCAACAGTCTGAAGTCGATGCACAGTCGATGCTCTCCGTTGGGTTTTCGCAACAATACCGTGCCTGCGCTGTAGGGTGAAGTAGACTCTGAGATGATTCCGGCTGCCAGTAAGGTGTCTATCTCTTCCTTGATGGCTCGCTGCTGAGACAGGGGCATCGGGTAGAGCTTCTGGCGGACGGGTGTTGGGTCGGTCACCGTTAAGGTTACTTCGACGAGGTCTGTCCTCCCTGGTCGGTCTGTGAGCACAGTCTGATGTTGTCGAATGACCTGTAGTACTTGCTGTTGCTGTTTAGCGGCTAGGTCTCCGTTGAGTATCACGTCTTTGTAGGTTTCTTTGGAGTGCAGGGGGTACTCTACTGCATTGGTCTCCATGCTTTCTCCTTCTTCCGCGATGGCGATGGCTAACAAGTTGTGAGTGCTGGGGGTCGCTGGTCTGTCCGTATACTTCTTGAGGAGATTAATGTGGTGGTATCGGGCTCTCCCGTTCACCTCTACTTGGTAGACTGTCTTGGATTTCTTGGCAGTCACCCGGTACGGTCCTCTCCAAGCGATGTCCAGCTTGTTGGTTCCACTTGGAAGTAAGAGTAGCACTTGATCGCCGACTTGCAGTTCTCTGTCCTTCGCGTGGCGGTTGTAGTACTTCGCCTGACGGGCTCTTGCCTTCTTCAGTGCTTCACCAGCTTTCTTCCACGTTGCTTTGAGGGTTTCCTGCAGGTCTGCGACGTACTTGGTGGCACCTCTTGGTGTGTCGTCTATCTTGGCTTCCGTCCAACTTCTGCGTAGGGCTTCTAGCGGTCCTGCTAGAGGTCTGCCGAATAGCAATGTTGACGGGGTGTAGCCTGTGGCTGCATGGGGCGTTTCTCTGTATGCGAACAGTGCCGCATTCACGTAGGTGTCCCACGCTTCTGGATTGTCGTCGGCGACTTTCCTGAGTATGGTGAGAAGGGTTCCATTCAGTCTTTCTACTTGTCCGTTGCTGGCTGGGTGGTATGGTGGTGTGCGAATGTGATGAACTTGTATCAACTCGAACACGTCTTGCATCAGGCGGCCGGTGAACTGAGATCCGTTGTCCGTTCTAATGCTGTCCGGGAATCCGACTCTGGTAAAGATGGCGATGAGTGCATCTGCAATCTTCTTGGTGTCGATCGCTGGCAACGGGACTGCTTCGCACCACATCGTACATGCGTCGACGAGTGTGAGTAGAAATCTGTTCCGCTTCTTGGTCATGGGCAGTGGTCCTACTATGTCTACTGAGACTTGCTGGAATGGCACGCCGACTACTACCGATGGTCCTAAGGTAACTGGTACGGTGTGATGTCGCGGGGAATATCGTTGACATTGGTGGCAAGATTTCACGTAGCGCTTGACATCCTCCGTGATTCCTGGCCAATAGTAGTGTGCGCTGATTCTCTGCACTGTGGCTCCAATTCCCATGTGTCCGCTGAGTGGCATGCTGTGGCCTAATTCTAGTACTTGGGCTCGAAGGGTGGCTGGTAGTACTAGTTGGGTGTGATCTCCATCTCCTTGTCGATGTAGAACTCCCTCTTCCATGTAGAAGTCTCCCTTGTGCGGGGGTGTGTGCGCCTTGGGTAGCTTCTGGAAGCACTTCGCTATCGAGGTGTCTTCTTTCTGTGCTGTTTTGATCTCTTCGAGTCCTGGATTCGGAGCGAACTCGGGCTGGGGTGGTTGGGTTTTAGCTTGGGCCCTGGTTTGCACTGCAGCTATCTCTACAGTTTTAGGGGGCGTGCCTAAGAACACATACCTACAACCTAGCACTAGATCATACAGGGGTTTCTGTAAAACAGCTGCTTGGATTCGTCCTGTGACGTACCTACTCTCTACTTCTATCCAAGCTATTGGGCAAGTAGTCGTCGGTTTCGTCAAGTCTGCTCCTTGTAAGTCGACTGTCTTGTCCTGTCAAGTCCGCGCGCGATACAAGAGATTCGCTAACTATCGCGTCGTATGATAGACCTGTGTCATACAGACAGTTCGCTTCTTTTCCGTTGACCTTGACCGTGTCTGTCACCGATGGGTGATCTCCGATTGTGTGTGGCTTGTTACCGCTGCTTTGAGTTAGAACTCTGTGCGCTGGCCGGCTTTCGCGCTCTTCCCTACGTTGTGCGGCCAACTTGAAACATTCTGCGGTGGAGTGATTGTTTCTGTTGCAGAACGAACAATACCGTCTCTGTTCTGCGGGACCTCTTTTCCCGAATTCCGTGTTGGGTCCTTTATTTTGCCCAGGTCTGGGGTTATTCGGCTTATTCGCGGTGCGCTCTTCCCGGTTAGGGCTTCGTTTCTGTGCCTCTTTCCCGTTAGGCTTTAGGTCTCGCCTGAAGCTCTTGGCTTCTCCGTGTGCGGCCACGTACCTATCTGCGACCTTGACCAGATCTTCCAGTCTTTCCGCGCCCTGCTCTACTGAGAATGTTCTCAGCTCGGGGGTCATGGTTTCCCGTAGCTGTTCCCATACTAACAGTTCTGTCAGTCCATCATACGTCTTAGCCGTGGCTGACTGGCTAATCCACTTATCCAGCGTTGTGGACAACCGATCCGCGAACTGCGCATAGCTCTCTCCTTTCACTCTCCGATTGGTGCGGAATTTTGCCGGTAGCATTCTCCTGTTAGTTCGAATCCCGTTAGGAGTGCCTCTTTTACTTTGTGATAGTCAGTCACTCTGTCAGTCGGTAGCTTACTGTAGATGTCATAAGCCTTTCCTCTAAGCCCTTGACTAAGCTTAAAAGACCAATGAGTGGGATCTAGTTTGTACTCTGTTGCTAGACGCTCAAACCTAGTCAGATAGAGATCTAGACCTTCCTCTCTCATTGAATGTTCCCAGTGGAAATGACATTCCTTGTACAGGGTTGGATGCTACCTCTAGCTGATCTGAGTGGGAGGGGTTGAGGAAGAACTTGAAGCTCCTGATCCCAATCTTCTTAGCTCTAACTCATGCTGTCTTTCTTTTTCCTTTTCTTCCCTCTCTTTTTCTTTTTCTGCCCTCATACTCCCACTCCTCTCTCTCTGCTAGCTGCCTTCTTCTGTTCTCCTTCTAATTCTAGTTTCTTCTGCTCTGCTTCTAATTTCTTCTGCTCTGCTTCTAATTTCTTCTGCTCTGCGTCTAATTTCTTCTGCTCTGCTGCTCTAATTCTAGTTTCTTCTGTTCTGCTTCTAATTCTTCTCTCTGCCTTAGCCTCCTGTTTCTCTACCTCTGCATTGATATACGCAATTAGGTCTGCCCCTGCTAAGTGTAAAGCTTCTCCTAGTTCCTTGAAACGCAATCTCAAGGCCACTGGGTCCGACATTGTCAAACGTGTCTATGAACAACCTCTGAATCACGTGGAATACCAAAACACTAGCAATATTGCAAGTCAATAAAAACAATGCAAAGACAATCAAATTCGTAATCGATAATAGAATAAAACAAAAGTCAAATGGCATACAACAGTTACTTAAGCAAAACCTGCAAAAGAACAATGCAACATACAGGCACCAAAATATTTGAAGCAAAAAAGTTTTTAACTAAAGAATAGTGCACCACAACTGATCAGTGTTATACCTTTACACTATTCTAAGTTATTCTACTACTGCTGTTATCTAATTTTATCGTACTTAGGTCCGGTTATACCCAATTCCTATTATACACAGATCCTGGCAGGCTCGCCAATTAAAGTGTCACGTGGGGTTTATGGGCTCTGCACAATGGAATTATGGACCCTCACGTTTATTCGGTGGGAACTGCTAGTAGTCACCCTATGAATTACTTTAATAAATTTATTTGTTTAGCTCGTTCTGTGTTAAGGTTGGGATACAGAAATAGATAGAAAAATGGTAAAAGATTACTGTCACACTAGCTTTCACACGGCTATGAATCATATGTAGACCAGCCACTTGATAACAGTTAAAATCACACATTTATTTCTTCTACTCTATACAAGATTCTCTAAGTACTAATCTAACTTAAAAAGTCTCTTTCGATGCTAATAGTTCGATCGCTGATAGTCTAGGTAGCTGTTATTTTCTTCCTCGGGCACTTTGCTATAATATTTCATGTAGATTTGGACTACTGTGGTCCGTTTTACAGTTTCTGAAGAGTTGGACTACTGTGGTCCTGCTATGATCAGTTTAAGTGCACCTTCGTGTTATGCACTTAACTCATGAGTGGGGGTTCGAAGTCCTTCTGTGAGGTAGCTTCTGGTCCACCTGTGTCGTTGTGTAGTTGGGTTCCCTTGCCACGCTGTGGGGTCTGACAGGGTGTCTCTTTCCGTCTTGTGCGGTAGAGTCTCCTCAACCATCTAGTCGTTTCTGTGGAGTGGGGTGCACAGGATAGCTCGGGATAGCTCGGGATAGCTCGCCTGCCCGTCTGTTTGACAAGTTCAGGCCCGTTGTGACTTGATAGAATTCTAAGATTCTAAGTCCTGCTTCCTGGTCTAAGTGTGTAGAGATTTCTCTGCCAGCTTTCTAGCTGTTAACACTTCGGTGTATTACTCCCAACTGACCAAAACTGTGCGTGGTTTGGACCCAGTCAAACTGGCTCCAACCACTTTGCCTAAGCTCTCCCATTGGTTCCAACGGTCCGATTCAAAACTCAAGTGCTGACGTCACTGCGCTGTGTGTGTGGCTCAGGCTCGCAGTGTGCTGTAATTTAATTGCTGCTGTGTCCTATACTAACTCTCTACTGTTACAAAGGCTACACAATGCTAAATAATCAACAAGCAGAGTTAAAACTAGTCCTAACGCGACACCGACGTCTTCTTGATACCCAGGTGACCTCCCATGATTGAGTCATGCGCTACTTCCATCACCTGGCGCCTCAGGGGTAACGGTACCAAGACTTGACGTAGTGGTTTCCCTCCGTTGACCCTCGGGTGCTGGAAGATTCGATACAGGATCTTGGCCTTCACCTCAAAATAGACCGTACCACTGCCTTTGGTCACGTGGTCTTGGCGGTTCCTGTACTTGTTTAAAGTGCTATCAGCTTCCTGGAGCTGGATCAGTCTATCTCTGTCCACGATGGCAGCTTTGGAGTTGTCGGCGACCTTCAGTGGCGTAGACACCTTGTCTCTCTTGGCCTGGGCCCTGGTAGTAACGGCACCGACGATCTCTGGTCGGCAGGGCTGAGCCGGAGTAACCACATTGTCCCGTAGCAGCTCTGTAAGGTCTCCATCGGGAAATGGCAATGGATCCTCCTCCACAACTTCGACGTGTTGAGTTGAGGCAGGACTCCACTCTGGATCGGGGTCGTCGGGTCGTCTCGCGCCGTCGATATTCCCGATCATCAAATCATACAGCGGCTTCTTCAGGCAAACCGCTTCGACTTCGCCTATGTAGAAAGGGGTGTTGACATGAATCTTCGCAACTGGCGCTCTCACACATTTGCTGTCGGCCATGAGTGTCCATTTTGAATCGCCAGTGAACTGTTCTTTAGCGATTAGGTCTTCTCTGACGATGACCCCACTACAGCCAGAGTCTCTTAGAACAGTCACTTCATGATTTCCGACGCGTCCCTTGGAAACAGGCATGTTCTGGACGGTCACAGCTGCGCTGGCGACGACGGGGATGGATTTTCCGTTGGCAAGGAGAAGTTGGCCATCAGTCATGCACTCTTGCACGTCCGCAGGGGTAGCTGTGCGCTTGGTCTCACTCGGAAGAATGACGCTCCCGCCGCACACTTGATGGTCAGATCTACTGTTTTGCCGTTGAGTGGAGAACCGCCTCTGCCGGTTGCCCGCCGCTGCGTTGTCCGTACTGCTCCGCTGTCCGCTACTTTTGTTTTGAGGACAGTTAGCCGCTCTGTGGTCTGTAGCGTTGCAGGTGAAACAGCCCCTTGAATGCCCTTCCCTGGGAGGAGGCGTGGAGTCTGTCTGTCTCTGACTCGTCTGGCTTCCCTGGATCTGGTTCACATGGTTTCCAGTCTTCTGAAAATGTTTCGTCGCGCTGGGTGGCCCCAGGGTTTTCCCATGAGCGATGAGATATCTTTCAGCAGCCTCAGTCACATCTTTAAGCGTCTGCAGCTTTTGTTCTTCTAAGTGGGTCGCTAAGTCCTTGTGACAGGCATTGAGAAATTGTTCCTTCACGATCAGGTCATGGAGACTGTCGTAAGACTTCGTTTCGCCTGATAACTCCACCCACTTGTGTAGATATGACGACAGGCGCTCCACAAACTGCTTTGGCGTCTCGTCTGACTTAGGCCGGCATTCACGGAAGCGTTTACGGTAGCCCTTCTCTGTAAAGTTGTAGCACTGCAACAGGGCCTCTTTCAAGACGTCGTAGTTTTTGGCGTCATCGTTCGACAGTCTGGTGTAAACTTCGAGAGCTTGCCCCGTCAGAAGTGCACTCAGTCGAATTGCCCAGTCTTGAGGTTGCCAGTTGGAGCTTTCGGCGAACCTTTCGAATCTCGCCAGATAACTGTCAATCTGGTCCTTCCCGTCGACGAAAGCTGGCAATTTTGGAGCCGTGTTGTCACTGATAACTTGTGGCGCATGCTGCTGTTGCTGGATGCGCGCCAACTCTAGTTGGAACTGCCGATCAGCTTCTCTTTCCTCACGCCTGCGCTCATCTTCTCTTTCTTGCCGCTGCTGTTCAATTTCCAGACGCTTCAGTTCAAATTCTCTTTCTTCACGGCGACGCTGCTCTTCTACTTCTAGACGCTTCTGTTCTAGTTCTATTTCTTTTTCTAGACGCTTCTCTTCCAATTCTCTTTCTCGTGTTCTCTCCTGAGACTTGACGTACTCCGTCAGCTGCTTGCCTTTTAGATTCAGTTCAACCCCTTTCTGCCAGAAGTCAGCCATCTTGATGCTTCTGGAAAGTTCTTTTCAAGAAAGTTCTTTTTCTAGAAAGTTCTTGACTGTAGAGTTCTTTTTTCTTGAAAGTTCTTGACTGTGCTGTACCTTTCTAGACTGTTCTAGAACAGCACGCTCTCTGCAGTAGCGCTGATGCTTGTTACTAGTCGCCTTCGTTGACGCAGGCCCCGCTGTCCTCGTCGTATGCGACGCTGCACCACGCTGGTGTTGATGTATACGCTCCTGTGCTGAAGTAGACGCGACGTCCGCTCGACGCTCGCTGTAACACTGGCGATGTAGCTCCGAGACTGTCCCTTGACGTAGTCTTGCGGCAGCCACGTAGTCCCGACTTGTTGTTCGCTCACGAAGCAACTCTTCAGCGACTACACGCCCTTGCAGTCAACCCGAATCTATCGGATGTAGTCCCAGTATGTTGGCCCCTCTCGACGCAACTCGTTGGCGGCTACCCTCGATGACTGCTTCTCGTAACGTTGACTCGCTTGTTGTAGCAGTTGAACCCTTGGCTATGGCGTGAATCGCGGCTTGACCCCCAAAATGTTACACTCAGTTTGATGTTGGTGTTTTCTATCAGTATCTGATTCAGCCCCGATGCTTGAATTCCTGATAGTTGTGTAACTCAGATTCGTTTATTCACACAGCCCGTCCAAACAGCATACAAGTCACAAAGTCGACGTATGAAGTTTTCCACTTTTATTCAGCACACATCAACAACTGCATACAATTCTCAATTCAACTCAACAACTTTCACAGCAACTTTCCAAATCACTATCAACAACTTTACTCTCTCCCAACAGCAATTCGGCACACGATTAAATAACCTCTCTCTTTTCTGGAACAATTGGGTACATGGTAGAAATGATGCACTGCCACCAATCGAACTAAAGATCGTCATCACTGGCTTACGTCATTACACATTTCTTCTCCTTCCGGATCGTTCCTTCAAATTTCTACAATTATCCCGAATTTTCGATCGATAGTAAACAAGCCGATCCAGAAGACTCTACAACAATATCGACTAACGAAAATTATCAACGTTATACAAAGCCTTTCCTAACAACAATGCAAACTCAAATCAAAGGTAAATAAACTCCATTATTGAATACTTTGCAAAACGAAACGATTAGATCTATCGTGCGCGCTTGACACGTACTTTCGTTCGCGTTTCAACGTAACAGTAGCAAGTTATTCAAATTCGTTTTTTTCAGGAACTCACACATGTAGTTTAAAACTAGTTTCTATTTTTAAAAAGTTTTTTTTAACAAAAAGGGTAAACCAGTTTTGAGGGGCTTTTCTCGGTTTTATTCTACAGAAGCAAAATGAAAAACCATTGCGACGATTGGCCGCTTCTCTTAATATCTGTAAGCAAAGCATTTATCGAAATCGGTTTAGGCCCAAAATGTTTAGAGAATTATGGACCTCAGCATATTGAGCAAAAATACATTGTCTCGGGAGTAAAAACCAACAGTCTATAATTATGGCATGTGTAAAAGAAGAAAAAAAAACCGCACATTTATGACCGAAAATAACTGTATGTCAGACGAATTATAAGCTTTTCCATATAATGTGATAGCCAGTTTTGAGCTTATAATATCTTGTTTTACGGTGACGTGTCTGTGATTAGGCGACATTCGGGGAGTTAAGCGGTGTAATTTGCTGCAATAATCGCGCTATGGGACCCAGGTTTGAACACAACATAAGGGTGAAATTAGCCCGCAACGCAAAAGGTCAATCCCAATAAACGAGTATGAAGGCAGGGTTGGTTAACGTGTGGTGCGTAGCATGAAGTCACGTTGCATATTGCTGGTAAGCGTTTGTAGGTTTGATGATAATGACGACTGCTTGCATACGTACGGTTTAGCTGAGACTAGACTGGGGCTCCTCCCAAGAGATGAGAGAGAGAGAGAGAGAGAGAGAGAGAGAGAGAGAGAGAGAGAGAGAGAGAGAGAGAGAAAGAGAGAGAGAGAGACGGAGAGACGGAGAGACGGAGAGAGACAGCAGACAGAGACAGACAGACAGACTCGACTCGTCACGCTATATGAACTGACTGCAATGTGGTCGCGGTGGGTGGTGGTGGTGGTGGTTGTGGTGGTGATGATGATGATGATGATGATGATGATGATGATGTAGGATAGATGGATTGATAATGATGCTGATGATGCAAAATGTGAATGATGGCGAGGAGAAAAGAGGTGGCCGTCGTGATGTTGGTGGTGGCGGTGATGATGATGACGACGAGAATGGTTATGGTGAAGAAGAGGAGGCGAGCCAAAAGTTAGGATGACTTGGCGGTGATGAGAGTGATAATGAGCCTTTTTTTTGCCGCCGCTGCTGATGATGATGATGATGACGATGATGTGATGATGACGACGATGATGATCATGATCATAACGACTATGATAATCATGATGACGTCGATGATAATAATTAATAAACAAATTATGTTCTCCAACAAATGCTCATTCCTGATTATAATTTTATTTGCCATTTTATATTTACACTGCGAAACAGAATCCCATTTTAAAAGAATTCAACCAAAGAAAAACTATGACAGTGACCTCATTGTTAAAATGTTTTTAATTTTTATTAAAAAAAAAAATTTTTTTGCGAGACGGCCCAAATGATGCTGCATTCCGTAAACCGAGTTTAAAGGGACCACCTTTGAACACGCACCCGGTACCCATACGGTCATAGACAGATCCATTTATCATATTGCCTCTAACTGGGGAAAAAAATAGCTTGCAACAGCAACTCTTTCGAAAATATAGATTTGTTTTAAATCAAGAAATTCCGTAGTTTTGTGCCTATTAATTGTAACCGCTTGCTTTCGCTCCAGCGCTAAAACAAAACCTACACAGTAGAGAATAAAGCGTATTGGTGTACCGTTAAATAGGGGAAATAACTCCATGTCACACTTTTGCGGTGAGACGAGAGACCACTTTATCAAAACGGTGCGAAGTTTAAGGTTCGTTCACCAGTTTTCGCAAAAATAAATCCATTCTTCCCCTTTGGGGTCCTTTAAACCTCTGGTCTTCGAAATAACAAAGGACATTTAGTTTGCTCCGTGGCCTCTGTTACATTTCTACCACATCCATACAAACATTGTCGTACACTTCAAATAATGTGTTCATTGTTATATATGTTAAACACTGCATAACAAACAGAACAATACAAGTTGTGTACATCTGCACTGTAAGTTACGTTTTTCTCGTTTATTTTTTTTTAATGTTGCGCATGATGGTGTGTATTTTTTCCCCGGAAGAAGAATTAGTGAATGTTCCTGCTATAGTTGATTCTAGAATTTGTCAGCAGACTGAAGAAGAAGAAGAAGAAGAAGAAGAAGAAGAAGAAGAAGAAGAAGAAGAAGAAGAAGAAGAAGAAACGGAAACAAAAACAGAAACAGAAGGAGAATTGAGCAAGAAGAAGAAGAAGGAGAAGAAGAAGAAGACTTCAACAACAACAACAACAACAACAAAAACATCAACAAAAAATGACGAGGACGAAGAGGCGAAGAAGAACGAGGAGGAAGAAGAAGAAACTATTTACGGCCTATTTTTTTGCTGATTATGATGATTATGATTATGGCGACGATGCAGATAGTGACGCCGATTACGACTCCGACGACGATGATGACGACGACGGAATCAAAGAAGAGGAGGAGATGAACAATGGAGAAGGAAAAAGAATAAGACTGATTTAGTCATCAGTAAATGATATTGTATGACATTAGACGACATAACGACACCTTTTTTTCCCGCCATTTGTTCTTGTTATATTCTAGGACGACTTTGCAGCAGAAATAGTTTTGAAGTTCGAGTCCCGGTTATGAATACTAGCGCTGTAAAAGACGTTGATTGAGCCAAGAAATATGAAGCAATTTGCTGCGCTTAAAAGAAAGTTAATCGCAGGAAATCGTAACATTAGGAATGCAAGGTTCTAGAACTCTTCTACATCCCAGCAAACGCAGTTGGATGACAGAGTTATCATTACGACTTTGTAACCATTTGTTTTCCTCAGCTGTTTACTACCCTCCTCCTTCCCCCCCCCCCCCCCCCCCCCCCCCCCCCCCCCCCCCCCCCCCCCCCCCCGCCTCACCCTATCCCTCTTCCTTCTCTTTTTCTTTGTAGTTCTTGTCCTCCCATCTCTCCTCCTCCAAACCAGCGTTCTCGGACGACGGAGTTTCAATACGTAAGCCATTGGTTTCTTTTGAATCTCCAGACATACAACAGAGCATAATACTGGACGACCGGGGATAGTGAAGGCATGGTGGCCTAATGGTAGTGCTTCGGCTTGCGGATCTGAAGGTCTCGGGTTCGAGCCCTGTCCGAGCCATTGTGTTGTGTCCCTGGGAAAGACACTTTACTCCCGTTTCCTACTCCTTCGGATGAGAGTATAAACCGAGGTCTAGTCTGTGTGTCGCATACATTCCATCATAAAGGACTTTAAGGATCCTGACGAGTGCCGGTAACAAGAACACACCCAGCATGCACTTGGTCCTTCTCCCCATCCCTGGCTGGCCAGGATAGTGCTCAGTTGTCCGGGCGTCAGACCATGCGCCCAAAAACTGCGGGTGGGCGTCTCGGGCGGTTTGAATTAGATCCTGTATCGGCCAGCGCCTAGAGTCTGGTCAAGTACGGCGAGATAAGTGCGCTTTAAAAATCCTCAATAATACTAATAATAATACTAATACTAATAATAATAATAGTGGACGAAGGACCCAGTGCTTGCTAGGTTTGTTTTATTCCTTGCTTCTTAATGGCTGTTTTACGGTGTGAGACATTTTGAGAGAATTTATTATCAATTTTAAAATTATTTGAATATCTTTTTCAGAGTCATTTTTTCGGTCGGCACTAGCAACTGGGATGTTTCCAATTTGCGACTGGCTTCTTTCTAATGTGAACTTTTTAACGTTTTTTTTATGTGACTACCCATGCACTACATATGGACTGCCCTCAGTATAGTCGAAGCATTCATGGCCAAACCGCTTCTGATGAGACATTTGGTTAAGATCAAAACGTATAAGGAGAACCGGGCTTTATTTATGAATGCTTTTGTACTGCATGTGAGCTCCTTTAGCTCGTGGAGAAACACATGGAATTGAAAGCCACTATGTCGCACTTTTTGTCCACTTTTGAGAGCCAACTAACTACCTTTATAGACAGATAGACAGATAGATAGATAGATAGATAGATAGATAGATAGATAGATAGATAGATAGACAGACAGACAGACAGACAGACAGACAGACAGACAGACAGACAGACAGACAGACAGACAGACCGACCGACCGACCGACCGACCGACCGACCGACCGACCGACCGACCGACCGACCGACCGACCGACCGACCGACCGACCGACCGACCGACCGACCGACCGACCGACCGACCGACCGACCGACCGACCGACCGACCGACCGACAGACAGACAGACAGACAGACAGACAGACAGACAGACAGGTAGATAGATAGATAGATAGATAGATAGATAGATAGATAGATAGATAGATAGATAGATAGATAGATAGAGAGAGAGAGAGAGAGAGAGAGAGAGATAGATAGAGAGATAGGGAGATAGAGAGATAGGGAGATAGAGAGATAGATAGAGAGATAGATCGATAGATTTATTTGTATTATGCAGACACTACGATGAGTATGCATCGACTGATGGAGTTTTGATGATGTTGTCTGTCTAATAGGTACAATTTCCTTCCATCCGACTTTCCCAGAAATGCTCTCTCTCTCTCTCTCTCTCTCTCTCTCTCTCTCTCTCTCTCTCTCTCTCTCTCTCTCTCTCTCTCTCTCTCTCTCTCAATACTTCTCTCTTTCTCTCGCAACGCCTCTCTGCATCTAGTCAGAGAATGACAACAAGCCGTTAATCTTAGAGACTATTTAAAGCTAAAATGAATATTAAAACCAACAACAACATCGACAGAGAAACGCAGTAACTTCACTCAAGAGAAAGAAAATGACGACACATATTATACATTAAAATAATCCAAAAACGGTTCTACAACGATGTAGAAAGCAATCAATCATTCAACTAACAAAGCAACTACATCAACAGTAATTAGAAAATATCTTAACACACTGGATTCACACTGTGTTAAAACGTTAATATATTTATAACTGCTAACAAATCAAAGAAAAATCTACATAAATTAGCAGAATTTGGTCAGTCCAAAATTCAAAAAACAAAACCTGTTTTCCTTTTTTTTGTCAACTAAATTTGTTTATAAAACAGGATAGAAACATGAAGCCAACAAATTCAAGAGGAGTTGATGAACTAAATGGTAAAATATTAAAACTGTCTGCTCCGCTTATTACTGAAACTTTAACCTTGATACACTATTTGTGCGTTGCTAAATCATGATTTCCTGTAATGTTTAAACAAGCCAAAGTTTGTTCGCTTTTTGGGTCCGGTAATAGTTCTGAAAACTATATGGATTATGTCTATCTTATCTAAGCCGCTTGAAAAACACGTTAATAACCATATTCTTGATCATTTCACACACACCCACACACACACACACGCGCGCGCGCACACCCCCAAACACACAAACACACAGAAACAACCTGTTACATGAAAATCAAGAATGGCTTCAGAGCTAATCATCCTTGTCATACAGCCCTTACATGTATGAAAGAACAATGTATTAATAATATTAATAAACACACATATTCGGAGTAATCCCAAAAGCTTACTCTTTTATCCCTGTTAAATAAAATTGTTATCTTACCTTATCTTATTTTATCTTATTTTATCTTATTTTATCTTCTCTTCTCTCTCTCTCTCTCTCTCTCTCTCTCTCTCTCTCTCTCTCTCTCTCCAACGATAATAATCTATAATCTATGCATTGAACAAAATCAGTTTCCCTCAATATTTAAAGAAGCTAAAGTAATACCTTTACCTAAAACAAGTGATACTTTAGTTCTTGACAACTTTCGACCGATTCCATCTAAACCTCTGGAAAGATATATTCATATTAACCTTATGAAATATTTAGAAAATAATGCTCTTTTTCATCCTTTTCAGTCTGGCTTCAGACCTAACCACTCTTGTCAAACAGCGCTCTCTCATCTTTGTGATGTTTGGCTTAATGCTATAAACAAGCAAGACATTGTAGGGGCAGTTTTTCTTGACCTTAAAAAGGCATTTGATTTAGTTAACCATGATATCCTAATTAATAAGCTAACCTACTATTTTCAAAACTCTGCATCTGTATTATTTTTTAAATCATATTTATCAAACAGGCACCAGTCAGTATATACTAATGGTTCATTTTCGTCTCCTGGAGATGTCACTTGTGGAGTTCCTCAAGGATCGATTCTTGGTCCTATTTTATTTTGTATATTTATCAATGATATGCCCCTTTTTCTCACACAAAATGTTAACCTTGACCTATTTGCTGATGATTCATCCCTTCATACTCATAATAAAAATCTACAACAGGTAGAGCTAAGTCTTCAAATAAGCATAAATGAAATTGACAACTGGTGTGACAACAATAGAATGAAATTAAATTCTAATAAAAGCAAAAGTATCCTTCTCACTACAAGACAAAAACGTCAAAATGGATCTTTTTGCCTTCATCTAAACTTAGGGTCGTACAGTATTGATCAAGTTCGTGAACATAAAGTGCTAGGCGTAATCATTGATGATGATTTTACCTGGCGGTCACACATTAACCATATCTGTAAAAAAATTTCTAAATACCTTTTCCTTCTAAATAAACTTAGACATTTTGTTACGGTTGGTGCATTGAAATCTTTTTTCCATGCCCACTGTATGTCTCATTTTAATTATGCATCAACTGTTTGGTGTAATGCAAGTGAGGCGCAAATTAAACCGCTAAAGAGTCTTCATAAAAGAGCAATCAAGATACTCTATAAGTCTTATAATATAAATACAGATATTCCAACTACTGAGAAATACAAAGAACTGAATACTCCCACTTCAAAAACAATTTGTATTTAATACAGCTATCCTTATGTTCAAAATCACACATGGAAAAACACCAGCATATCTTGATATATTTTTTACTAAGCCAGTTGTTGGGCATAGACTTTATAATTATAAACTACCCCTCCCTCGCATTGATTTATACAAAAATAGCCTATCATTTAATGGAGCTGCTGTATGGAACTCTCTTCCTCTGGAGTGTAAACATTGCACCACAATATTTTCTTTCAAAAATAACCTATGCAAACATCTGCAAAATTAATTATCAAACTGATATTTTTTATATGATAACACAGTTTTTCATGACATTGTAGTATGATAGTAATAGTAATGATGATGATAATAATAATATTAATTATAATTATTATTATTGTTGTTGTTATTATTATTGTTATTATCATTGTTGTTATGATTATTGTTATTTGTATTATTATTATGAGGGTGAGGGATAGGAAGGGTGGTGGTTGCCTAACATTGTTTAAAGATAATGATGAAGAAGATGTTGTTGTGATTGTGTGTGCATGTGTGTGAGTGCATGTGTGTGTATGATTTCCAAGTTAATGTTAAAGGTTATTTATTATGTTAATTTGTTAAGGGACAGATTGGAAGATTAGACTTCTTATTAGTCTAAAATCTTTATCCCTAATAAAAAAAGTTTCAAAAAGTTTCAAAAAGTTTCAAAAGTTTCTCTCTCTCTCTCTCTCTCTCTCTCTCTCTCTCTCTCTCTCTCTCTCTCTCTCTTTCTGACTGTGTGTACACCCCCGTTGGGGTGCCGGGGGTTTCAGTATAAATAGTATCCCCAATTTCTGGAAATTTAGTGCTTTAAATTCCCACTGTCGCTGTCTTTCTCATTTGTTCTTTCTCATTCCTGCTCTGTTCTATCAATCTGCTATACTGTCTTCTTCTTCGCTAGACCAGTCACCTACCTTTTTTCTTGAAAACTCTTCCGGGACAAGACTCCTTATTTGTGTATGAGGTCTGTTGGATCAGCTTGGGATTATTGGACGCTTTTTGCCAGGTGGTCACTAGGGCTTCCTATGATGTTATTATTTAGCAATGTAGGCATTTTATATGTATATGTTTTGTTGATTATTTATAATGACGTTTGTATTCTATTTTGTTTTTGTAAACGGGGGATCGAATAATTTGAGTACAGCCTCAGCGTCCCCTGCGTGGGATGTCTTTATTGTAAAGTGACTGGCTGGTGGAGAGCTTTCAGTTTTACCACTAGTGTTGTTTCAGCAGATCTTTTATGCGGATCAGGGGTTGTCCGGTCCTGATTTGGCTCGGAAGAGTCCGCTGGACCTAAAGCAATAATCATGTAATGTAATGTAATGACTGTGTGTACGTGTATGTATGCGTGTGTGGATGTGTGTGTATGTGATTTGTATGTGTGGTGTATGTGGTGTGTGTGTGTGTGTGTGTGCATGTGTGCATGTGTGGTGTGTATGTGTTTGTATGTGTGGTTTGTGTGTATATGTGGAAAGAAGGCGATTGAAAGAAAGGAGGGATAGTGAGGTAGATAAAAAGATATTTTTAATCGAAATTATGCGTTTATATAAGCTTACATCCTTATGTGGGCGGCCCGACTTTTTTTAAAATCAATCAGTCCATCAATCTCTCTAACTCAGTCTCACACCCTCTCTTTCTCTCTCTCTCTCTTTCTCTCTCTCCCCTCTCTCCCCCTTCTCTCTCTCTATTTCTCTCTCTCTTTTTGCCCACCCCCACGCTCCACCCCACTCCCTCTCTGTTGCAGATTCTGCTCACAAGCTCTCTTCTCATACTTTGAAACTTGACTTCATTCGTTCCATGTATTTATTCCTTTAAGAATTTTTTCCCACATTTTATTTGTACAGGAGCAAATCTTTGGCTTTCAGACCTCTGTCTTCAGTTCTTAAAAAAATTATCTTCACTTTGCAGGTTTCTTTTGCCCTATGTTGGCTTTAACGGGGTTTTTCCTTCTCTATATGAGTTTGCTTTCTCGCTCGCTCCCCCTCCCCCCACTACCTCTTTCTCTCTCTTTCTCTCTCTCTCTCTCTCTCTCTCTCTCTCTCTCTCTCTCTCTCTCTCTCTCTCTCTCTCTCTCTCTCTTTCTCCATACTATCAATGTTTGTACACATTTCTAGAAAATCTCGTTTTCCTAAGCTAGAAATAACAAACGCTTTTAAAACCGACGATCTGCACAGACACTCGCTCCCATGCACAGATAAGCACTGCACAGAGAACAAGACAAAACACACACGCGCGCGCACACACACCCACACACAAACACACACACACATTCACCCACATAAAACATTGATGCACGAGCAGCGCGCGCACTTACATACACTCACACGCGCGCACTTACACACACGCACACACACATTAAATCAGTTATTCACAGCAATAATATATGAAAGTGCATGCCTTCTCTCTCTCGTTCTCTCTCTCTTTCTTTCTCTCTCCCTCTTCCCTTTCTCTCGCTGTCCCTGTCTGTCTCTCTCGTCTCTCTTTCTTTATCTCTTTCTCTATCCCTCTCTTACACACACACACACATGCACACATATACATACAATGACATACATACATATATAAATATACATACATACATATACACATTCAGACATACATACTTATACCTCCATTCGTCCATCCATCCATCCATACATACTTCACCACGAACACACTGGGTCGGGGCCGGGTAGCTCAGTTGGTAAGAGCGTCTTGCTAGTAACCGAAAGGTCGCTGGTTCGAATCCCGGATTGGTCAACGTGTGATCATATTATTTTCCCCTTTACCAACAACTGGCCCGCTGGTGTCAGTACAGTGTTCCCTCCACACACAAAAAATGAGAGTCCTTGGGACTCCCAGGTATAAAATTTTAAGAGTCCTTGTGCAAATTTTGAGAGTCCCCAAATCGGAAAAAAGAAATGTAAAAACAAGTCCAAGCCTCATTTTTTTCTTCTTTTTTTTTACTCTGTTAAAGCGCACATTAGTTATCATAATCATATAAAACCAAAAAATTAAAACATGTATTAAATGTTTATTTAAGCCTGAGACGCTTGGTTGCTGCAAACTCCTTCAGAGCACCCTGCACAACAGCTTCTGGATCTGTACTTGATGTTACTGTGGATGAACGGGTTTACATTACATTACAGGATTATTGCTTTAGGTCCAGCGGACTGTTCCGAGCCAAATCAGGACCGGACAACCCCTGATCCGCATAAAAGATCTGCTGAAACAACCCTAGTGGTAAAACTGAAAGCTCTCCACCAGCCAGTCACTTTACAATAAAGACATCCCACGCAGGGGACGCTGAGGCTGTACTCTAATTTATCGAACCCCCGTTTACAAAAACAAAATAGAATACAAACATCATTATAAATTATCAACAAAACACATACATATAAAATGCCTACATTGCTAAATAATAACATCTACCACCTGGCAGAAAGCGTCCAATATTCCCAAGCTGATCCAACAGACCTCATACACAAATAAGGAGTCTTGTCCCGGAAAGTTTTTCAAGAAAAAGGTAGATGACTGGTCTAGCGAAGAAGAAGATAGTATAGCAGATTGATAGAACAGAGCAGGAATGAGATAGAGCAAATGAGAAAGACAGCGACAGTGGGAACTTAAAGCACTAAATTTCCAGAAAGTGAGGATACTATTTATACTGAAACCCCCGGCACCCCAACGGGGGGAACGGGTTTTGGGCCCAATCAACCAAGTCAGAAGTGACATGATCGTGTATGATAGAATCAAAGAATGGATTCACGAAGATTTCTTCTGCTCGGTGATTGGATTGCTTGGAGGAAGTTTACAATGCGCGCGCATGCGATATTTAAGAACGACAACTCCCGACACAATCTTTAATCGTCTGCAATGGCAGTCTCAGTTGGATTCTGATTATGCCGTGAATTAGATCGCCACTTGTTGGTCGTATTTTTGACTTCAGCTTTTCAAAAAAAAAATGTGTGCGTCCACAGGACGCACCTATGCAAATTTTTCTGCGTCATTTTTCATATTTTGTGCGTAATTGACGCACTACTGTGCGTAATCGGGAACACTGCAGTATAAATCGGTCCAGTAGTCACCTATATGCGAAAGTGTCGTGTGACTATAATATACAAACAACAACAACACACTGGGAGCCAAACGTAGGCCTAAAGGCCCGGCACCATTGGCCTGTAGCACTCAGCCAGTTGTGTTACGCTCATGACTTCCTTCTGTAATTTCTTGCTTACTGGCTAACGTAAAAATTTCACGAGGATAGCGCATGTTTGATTTCTTCTGCAAAAATACGTAAGCCGGGCTTACGAGGACCAATCAGAAGCGAGAGTGTGATGTCACGAGTTTACAGGTCAACCTAAACTTCTCCCACACGCATGATTACACGCACAGACTATACCCAGACTGTGTATAGTCTTTTAAACGCAACCCAGGTGGTCTGCTACACACGACTTGGCGAGCTAAAGCAGTTGGATTCACTTGTTGCAGGTCGATCGTAGTAAAGTTGTTTCATATTGTAGTCAATTCGTGAAAGAGTACATTACATCGTCATGAAAAAGTGCCTTGTAGTGAAATTACACAGCTACAAACTTTTTAAAATTCGAACCGGGCCGTGATAAACATGGCGCCACTAACTCCGACCCAATGTATAAGCCGTAAAACGTAAGCCGAAAGTGGCCACTATATATACTCATAAGGTGTGGCCACCCGTAAAATTCTGGTCTGTGAAAAATCTCATAACCCAATGCATCAGCCGTAAAACATAAGCCTAATGTGGACACTACCTAAACACAAGAGAGTCACAGGCTAGGTATTGCTTTGCAGGGCCATTCAAAACCTCACACAGAACTGCCTGCAGATTGCAGTAATGAATGGGCTGCCTCCACTTTGCCTCCGGTAAGGCCAATGATAAACGACCGTGAAGGAGAACAAGGGTGATGGGTGGCAGATAAGGTGAGGAGGGGGAGAGAGAGAGAGAGAGAGAGAGAGAGAGAGAGAGAGAGAGAGAGAGAGAGAGAGAGAGAGAGAGAGAGATTTATATGCAAGAAGAAGAATCATTTCCTGTTTTCATTTCCTGCAGTGCGATTGTCGATCTACTTCAATTTGAAAAGTCATCATCATCATCATCATCATCATCATCATCATCATCATCATCATCATCATCATCATCATCATCATCATCATCATCATTATCATCATCATCATCATCAACATCATTATCATCGTCGTCGTCGTCATCATCATCATCAACACAGAGAGAGAAAAAAGAGAGAGGGAAGGGAGAGAGAAAGAGCTAATCTCTTTGGATTGTTAGTGACTTTTTAAGAAGAGTAATCAAGCATAACGTGTACATGTACTTGCATACTCTTTATGACTAGTAGTACCAATGGCACAGTCGAAAGATAAACGTGCTTGGCGTGCATGTGGAGAGAAACAGGGACAGACAGAGAAAGAGAGAGAGAGAGAGAGAGAGAGAGAGAGAGAGAGAGAGAGAGAGAGAGAGAGAGAGAGAGAGAGAGAGAGAGAACGAAGAGAACTAAATAGAAAGAACGAGACAGATTCAAGACACTTATTACCCAAACACATTTAAAATACATAGCATTTTGTTTTTGGTGATGCGGTAAAACATTCAGTCACTCTGCAACAACTAACATCACATTCTACACACGCACAGCCTACACGTGCACACGAACACACACCCACACACAGACACACACTAATACACAGACACACACTCACTCATACACACCAGTCACTAGCTCATACACGGGTACCCATACGTCTACATGGTTAATCAAATTAGGACATAATGTGCACGAAAACAGACAGACTGAGAAAGAAACAGAGGGACAGAGGCACACAGACAGAGAGAAATAGACAGGGACATATGAAACAGAGACCCATGACGGGTGCATGTGGTACATGGGGCAGAGAAGGAACAGACAGACAGACCCCCATGGACCCAGACTGAGAGAGAGAGAGAGAGAGAGAGAGAGAGAGAGAGAGAGAGAGAGGCAGCAGGCTACTGAACTAAAGGTGGCGCATAGCCGGCATGCATGCTAGCGGAAGTGAGTAGCTCCTATCGTCAGTGAGCGAGCCCTACGCTTGCTCACAGTAGTTTCTGTGCTAGACTCACTTCATTCTCGTCTGCTGCCCGACTTCTGCTTCCGCTCGATCTATTTTCAACTTGAAGTAAGGACTAAACGAAAAGTGATAATGTTCATCCAATTCAGCTTTCAGATAATAGGACCTACTGTGTGAACTGCAGCATCGAAGGTAAAATAGATTTTTGTACAATGTGAGTTTTAGGAATGTTTCTACGACTACTGTACCAACCTACCAGACTTACCTCAATCTTATTTATGAGTGCACTGCCGCCCAATTTTGTCCTCTTTGCAAAGTTTTTTCTCCAGTTTTTCTCACTTGCAACTTCGGTAGGAGTTTGTGTGAAACTGTGGAAATCATTCAGTTATCTTTAGTATGAGCTTGTTGTTTTCGTTGAACTGCATGTCATTCAAAGTAAGTTTATTCTAAATTTAGGATCTTGAGTCCTGAACGTATTTCGGACACCGAGCTTGACATAGAAACATCTGTGTTACCGCTATTATTACTACTACCACTGCTGGTGGTGGTGGTGGTGGTGATATCATTTGTTAGTGTGTATGGTTCTACAAAGTAGAATCGTACTTTTCTGTGAGTTGCGTTTCTTCTTGCTGTGGTCAGTGAGAATTTGGATCGCTTCCATGCGGTAAATGGGAACAGGTGGAGAAGACTGCGGACCAGCATTGATCATGAAGCTGTACATTTGTACCTGCATTGAAGACGATGCAGTGATTTTATTCGCGGTCTTCTTTCTAAAGTTGAATGGAATCAAGTGTCAGAGCGTTCCATAGCTCAGTGGTAGAGCGTTCGCCTGCTCCGTCGATGACCCAGGTTCGAATCCTGTGTATGGTGAGCAAAAGATACAAGTGGTAGTTTCCTACCCCCCCCCCCCCCCCCCCCCTCCACCAACTGCCCATCTTAGCAGTATGGTCGTGCTGATGACCCAGGTTCGAATCCCTTGGTGATCAAGATAAAAATTGCCTTTGTTTTTTTACCCCGGCATCTCCATTAGTTTTGGGGTGTCGGATAGCGCAGTGGTTGGAGCATTCGCTACTGTGTCGCAAGTTAAGCATCGTCCAGTGCGGTTAGCACTTGGATGGATGACCGCAAAACGTGAAGAGACAAATAACAACGCCCCCAGTTGACTCAGCTGTGACTGAGTACCTACTTTCTTAAGGGTGGGAAGGTAAAGCAGCGAGGGAGAGAGATGGGCATCACCCTCATTACGCTGGCCCAAGATAATGTAGATCTCCAACATCACGCTCCCCTACGGCCACAGGCAATGGGACCTACCTTTACCTTTACCTTTGTTTTTTAAACTGCCCAGTATTATTGCTCTGGTGGTTCAATGTTGATGTAGGTCCCCAAGCTACCCATTCTTCCCTGGGATGATTATCCTTGTCAGTATCGCCAATGGTGAGTGTAGACGTTAAACTTCGATATTCATTCATATGATTGCTCTGGTGGTACAGTGTTGGTTTAGGTCCTTATCTACCCATACTTTCTTTGGGATGGCTATCCTAGCCTGCCATATTCTCTATGGTCGGTGTGGACGTTAAACTCCTATTGTTTATTCATTCGAATCAAGTGTTCACTGTTCAGATGTGGATTTGAATTTCTGACTTGACGTGTGATCGCATTCGGAAAAAAAAGCATTGTTCTGATATAATCAGGCGTTTGCAAGTTCGTAGAGCTTCTCAAGGTGCTGGTCATTGAAAACCAGCGTATGTACTAAAAGTAGTAAAACGGTACCAATGCCGTATGCATTCCCTGTTACGATTTGTATCCTGTAAGGCTATAATTATATCACATGTTACTCGGACAAATACCTCATTTGGGCACCACTGCAACGACTGAAAATTTTGCAATCTTTAATTGTATAGGTATAGACATGATCAAGAAAAGTAATCGTCCTGCCCTTAAAGGGGAACAAAAACTGCGACATTGTACGGAACGGTGCTAGCCATTTTGAGAGAATGTATTTTTAAATGTTACATTTAGTTCCATTCATTTGACAAAATTAGCTTCACATTTATTTATTGTCTGGTCTCTTGCACGCGCTTTTTATCACATGCTTCTACTCTTGAGAGACAAGTAAGTGTGCAACCACTTTGACGACCATGGACAAAGCTGGCACCTAATTATGTTCACTTGATTTTAATGGTGTTTTGAGTGTATCGGTATTTGTCGCCTTACTCGTTGGGGCGTGAATGTAGACTTTAGCGAAGTCACGCGTTTACTCTCACGAGGACGCAATTTTGTACTCGTTGCGACCGAAAAACTGGAAACCTAAATCATCCTCATCTTCCTTATTCTCCTCCTCCTCCTCCTCCTCCTCCTCCTCCTCCTCATCATCATCATCATCATCATCATCATCATCATCATCATCATCCTTATCAGTCCCGCAACCGGTCGGGGCGTTGGGGAGATGTGAGGGTTGCTGAAGTAGAGTTTTCGCCACTTTTTCGGTCAAAATAATGAAACCTAAATAATGAGAGACAATATTACGGAGAGAGGACCCTGCAAAAATTTCACACTGATATAGGCAGCGCCCGATGGAAGATGACTTGCGGCTTACAGTCGACCATTACAGTACTATCACTTCAGTTCAGTTTTACCAAAAATTAATATTATTAATAACGGATGCTATATACGCCCTTTCCCACAATCATCCATCAGGTTCAAATCGCGGCGATGTGTTCCAACATACACGCTTCCACATACACACAGTGACACATTCTCACATACTCAAATTTTATCCCTCAAGCATATGGTAGAAAGGCAGGGAGATCGTTATTATTAGATAATTATGAATTATGCAGTGCAGTGCGTTGTCTGTTCCCGTGTATGTGATTGTGGACTACTTACATGTACACTTAAACACATGCTTGTTTATCTAGAGTTCTAGACACAAGTTGGGCTGCGCGCGTGACCCTATATTATATATGTGTGTATACCATGCTTTCGACTTTCGTGTTCCTCTGCTTGACACATAATGTAAGTACATAGACCAATTATTGCAATAAATAATTCATTATAAACTAACTGACTATTGCCAGTAAGTTAGAAAGTCTGACTCACGTTCGGATACCAGAGCCCGTGTTGGGTCTACGCCCTCATGATTCAAGCTTAGTCTTGATTTTGGGGGCGAGTGGGTGTTGAAATCCTGATGTGGGTTGGAGATGGGGGTGAGGGAGGTAGATTAGAGTAGTATTCGTCTAAACCCATTTGGGTTACCTCCCTCTATTTGTATCCTTCTCGTGTGAATGAATGTACAATACAGTACAGAGCAATATAATACATCTCTGTGACCTAGAATTAGGAATTTACACAAGCGTATATAAAATAACATTAATCAAACAGCCCATTTTAAAAACATATGTAGCCTTCTATAATTATTAACTATGAATAGATTTAATAATTAAATAATTTTGTCAATTATTAATAATATTAGTTTAATTACCTTTAATTATAATCATCATGTTGCAGTTCTCGTAAAATGAGTTTACCACGTGCTATTGAGTGGACATAATAAAACAAGTAACCATTAGCGTAATTAATTTAAATGTTTAATGACCCAAGACTGTCCTTGTTATTTTCTGGTAAATTTTAGCGAATCACATCCGTATGAAAGAAATATGATAATGTTAATGAGAAGAAAAAAACAACCTCAACTGTAATAGTTAATAGATGAAAAAATTTAATTTTCTAATAAATGATTGTACCTCAAGCTTACGAAACAAAATAAGTAATAAGACTCTTTATTTGTTTTTATTTTATTATCCTTATATAGCGCTGTCCCAGGATACAGGATCTAACTTAAGCCGTCCTAATACAATTTCTCTATAAGATCAAGTACTGATAACTTTCAATTGTTGTTTTTGTGTTGTTTTTCCTCAGATGTTAATGTTTCATGTGCCTTATGAAAGCAGTTCATTACAAAAATAATAGGCTTACATTGTGTTAATTTTTTTTTCATAAAAATGTTTCATGTGCCTATAAAAGCCGTTAATTAATATATAATACTTGTTAATTGATAAAATGTGTCATGTGCCTATGAAAGCCGTTAATTACAGAAAACAATACTTGTTTATTTGTACAAAATGTGTCATGTGTCTATGAAAGCCGTTAATTGGAGAGAATCATACTTGTTATTTTTGTAAGTGTCCATGTGCCTATGAAAGCTGTTAAATGTAAAAAAAATATACTAGTAGATAATTTCTAAACTTATGATTAGTACTAGACAAAATTAATTACAACGCCGCAATACATGTAATGCATGTAAAGGCGTTATATTGCTTTCGATTTCCCCAGAAATCGTCGGTTCGTTATCACGTTTTAATATTTGTGGCGCCGTGGTGAATTTAGTTTAGGTACGCGCCAGCAAATGTCTCGTTGTTAAGCAACGTCGGGACGGGTTAGTACTTGGATGGGTGAGACCATACATTGGAAGGCAACCACCACGCGACAGAAAAGATTGAAACAAGCACACCACACATACCCAGTCCACACAGCTGTGAATGGGTCGCTGGATCTGTTCAGAACCGAGGAAGGTAAAGCAGCACCGCCTTCATTAAGCTGGCCTAGAGAAAAAAGAGGTCCCCAACGCCTCCCTCTCCAACGACCGAAAGGTTTGGGGAACACCTTTACCTACAATGCCTTTGAATGGAACTGATGAAAGTATGTCTGAGATCGGGATCAACAGTAGCCAATAACCTTACAAAAGGTGTCATTCAAGCTTAAGAGATGACTAATTATTATATTTAATCGTTCTACACGTACGTAGCGCTTTTCCCGGTCAAGAGCTGCTCAAGGCCATACACACTATATTTGCTTATGTTCATTTTCACACATATTTTGTATGGAATATTGGGGAAAATTTTAATTTGTTTTTTTGCGCCCGATCATTCAAGAAGGCGGTCAAGTCTGCTCACCATAGGCATAGGCACTGCATGGGTAACATTATATCCCTTTAGAATTACTACATGTACAGGCCTTAGCTAGTCATTGTTAAATAGAGTGCAGTGGACTGCAAAGAGCCAAATCAGGACCAAATTTGGTGAAAAGAGGGCTCACCCCTGATCCGTACAAAAGATCTGCTAAAACAACCCTGATGGTAGCATTGAAGGCACTCCACCAGCCGGTCACTTTACAGTAAAGGTATCCCATGCAAGAGACGCTGAGGCATCGAACCCCCGTTTACAAAAACACAAAAACAGAATATAATGTAAACATCATTATTAAATATAAACAAAACACATACATAGAAAATACCTACATTGCTAAATAAAAACGCCATATGGAGCTCTAGTGACCATTTGGCAGAAAGCGTCCAATATCCCCAAGCTGACCCAACAGACCCCATACACAAATGAAGAGTTTTGGGAGAGTTTTCAGAAAAGAAAGGTGACTGGTCTAGCGAAAAAGATAGTAGCTTGATAGAACAGATTAGGCAGTGATGTCCCGAGGCCTCGGACATCGGTCATGGTCCGATTCGTTTGGAAAATGACCGAATGCAAACACCTGTGTCCCGTTAAATGTCCGATTCTATTGCGAAATTAGCGGTCTTTGTCCGATAGTATTATGACTAGAGCGGTCACTGCAAGAAATATCTGTACAAACTGAAGTGTCAAAGCCGTTAAAACGAGTTTGAATAGTGGACAATGCAAGACTATTATAACTTTTTGGTATTTTCCGTCGAACAACAAAAGGGCCGCAACTCTCGACACTTTTGAAAGGGAAATAACCGACACCATACTTCCTCTGCAACGATCTTAAAGAAGCAGTGAGTAATCGGTTTGCTTCACAATCTGAATGTCCTATTGCTTTTATGTAGTAAGGACATGAGGTCCGATTAGGTTTATGATTTAGGACATTTTGACCTATTGCCCTCTAATCCTAGGAACACCACTGGATTAGGAACGAGAAAAAACAAAGGAGAAAGACCGCGACAGTGGGAATTTAAAGCACTGAATTTCCAGGTGGATAACATCGTAAGTTACATGTACGTGATTCAACGCTTATCAGCATGTGCTGGAATGGTTGTGGCAGTGGCTGTTTATATTCGACTAGTTTTTGGCCTGTCGTATCGATACATCGTATAACGCGTACAGGACTGTCTAGTAGGACAACTTCGCGAGGTTAATAAATTAAAGGAAACAAAGATGTTTTGTTTTATTAGTTGTTTTTATTAAGCTCCGTACACGCTTTTTGGAGACCTTTCATCTCGGTACCTTTTTTTCCCCAATGTATTTTTTTTCTCGCGAGGGTGAGGGGTGGGTGTGAGGAGAGGACAAACACAATGTCTTATGTCGGATGGAAACATGTCTTATGTTTTATGGAGGAATAAGCTGTTGCTAGGATCATACTATTAATACGGTGTGCGCACGTGTGTCTGTGTGAAGCTGAGGGGATGTTTAGAGGAGCAAGGTTGGTTTAGGATTATCAGGCATGCTACTTTTCCTGGAATTCCAGGAATTCCTGGAAATCGATCTTTGGCTTTCCTGGTGATTGAAAAATTTCCTGGAGTATTAAAAAAATCTGTGTCGAAAAAAAAAAAAAAAGCAAGCATTCTTATCACGGTAGGCGACACTGACTTATATTTATGTAGTATCCATGGTAGGCGATATCAGCGGGATTCGTCTGCTAGACCGCAGTGACAGTCAATTTAACGATCATATCAAAGCGGTGTTGTGATTGGCTAGCTAAATTTATCTCGCCAATCAGATTGCTTCTCTCTTACGTGATTCGCTCTGTGTTATAGCCAGTTGTTTCTGTTTGACTTTTGACTGTCTTCACCACGATTCTTAGTTTTTGTAAGTTTGATAACGTATGGAAGCGTTTTTGTGATGTTAAATACTACTGATAGTAGCATAGTATCAAAATGTTTCGAACCGACATTGTAATAAGAAACACAGTAGGAGACTGGGACAAAGGTCTCAAAAACAAGTGGCGTTGGGACTGCCTGCAGAGAACACTGGATTATGAAGTAAAAGTTGTCGGAAAAGAAAAAGAAAAAAAGTACGTCGAGAAATTTGGCGACCACATCGAACTGCTTAAGGTTCCGGGCAATTTGATTTTTTTTTTTCGTCTCTCAAAAAGTGCTCAGAATGTGCCAGATTGCACAGATTTTAACTTTGCAGGCTCGCTCTCGGGGCTCTGCTAATCCTTCCAAAATTTTCCTGGAAAACAAAATTTTCAGAGTAGCATGCCTGATTATGCACTTCCCAGAAACCCGTTATAGGATAAGGGCAGCGTGGTGGTATCTTCAAATGAACAAAGAACATGTCGGCAGAATTGTTCCATTTGTTTGTCTTTGTGTTCCCTTTCCACTTGATGCTACATTTCTTACGGTGCCTCCGTCTCCGCTTGTTCAAGGAGCAAGAAGAGGGTGGATAATGAAACGTATTCCCGTGCATCAGTTGTAAGAAAAGGGGTCCAAGGGACGAATAAGGAGTAAGTTCTGCTTTGCTATCGAGGATCACTCACTTCAGCTGTAAGCCTGGGGTCAATGGAAGCGTGTGCTCAAACTTCCATTTCTTTCAGATTCAGATTCAATATTTTATTACGAGAAGAAAATGACTTTAGCATTAATTTGCTAATCTTACAATCTTATCAGCTCTTCTTTCATATTTAACCCACATCCATGCTTCGACAAACACAGATTTAAAATTAAAAGGACAAAAATAAATAAATAAGTTCTTAACGAGAAAACTAACAATAATTAATATGAAACTTTTAACTGGAACCATTTAATTTAATAAAAGGAGAGAGGTTTGAGGGACTTCGAGTGGGGTGGGGGGGGGTGATAGATAAATTAGATAATCAATGTTTATAGGGTCCAGCGGACTGCTACGTGCCGAATCAGGACAGGGTGGGGATGGTGGGGAAAGAGAAAAAACAATTAATGCATGTTATACTGTATGATTTTCGAAATTATTAACAAATAAGTTGTAAATCTTGTACTTGAAGCTGTTTATTGATGTGCATTTTTTTAACTTCCAAAGAAAAGTGTGTTCCATAACAAGGCTCATTTAAAAGTGAAGCTAATTTAATGTTTTTTTTGTGGTTTTGGAATGTAGTAGTCCGTGACGG
>CM072512.1:14400264-14545264 GCA_036898135.1 Oncomelania hupensis
GTAGTGATTTCATGCCATAAAAATACATGGATGGTAGAATATAGAATGATAGAAGTGAGCGTGCCACACTCTTATTGATCTTCAAGCCGTGCCTGACGTGGTGCTCAGCATTCTCGTGCCTGCATTTGAAACGAAGCCACCTGATGATGATGATGTTTCCTAATGTTCATTATGCCAATGCCAGTAAGTGTTGTTTTTCCTTCCTCTTCTTCTTTAATTTTTTTTCTATCTCTTACTTCCTGACTGATTTTTTCTGATTATTTGATTAAGTGGAAAAAAACGTTGATGTCATTTGATAATCGTGTGTGTGTGTGTGTGTTGTGTGTGCGTGTGTGTGTGTGGGTATGTGTTTAGACTTACGTTATTGATGATATTCTTAAAGTAAACACTTTCAGTCCAAAAGTCTTCTGCAGATGCTACAATAATTATATTGACTTAACTTTTGAATGTGTGATATTGGAAATAGTATGTAATTGCATGGTATTTTACTACTACTACTATTACTACTACTACTAATTCTATTACTACTACTACTACTACTATTACTACTACTACTACTACTACTACTACTACAGTATATGTATAAGCTCATTTTCCTATTAAAAATCGGTTCAAAGAAGCGCAATTCTCACACATTCACACACCAAAAAAGAAAATCATAACGAAAAAAACCAACACAAAAATATATACACAGTGGCAGATATGGGTTGGTAGAGACTATGTGGAACAGACCATTGTTGTGGAATATGGCTAATATATATACGGCTAATATATGGCTAATATATAAATACGCTACTCTGACGCTTCTCCACAATGCGTATGATCACTTAGAGACCCCTGGTTCCTTTGTCCGCATTCTATTTATAGACTTTTCTTCTGCTTTCAATACCATACAGCCACACCTCATGGCTCAGAAGCTTTTGTCTTACACTGTCCCTCCTAGACTCGTCCTGTGGATCGTTCACTTCCTCGTGTCCAGATCTCAGGTTGTCCGCTTTCACTCTGCTGTCTCATCTCTCAAACAAACGTCCACAGGAGCTCCTCAGGGTACGGTTCTTTCTCCGGTACTTTTCACGCTCTACACAAACGACTGCAGAGGAACTGATGCCTCACCGGTCATAAAGTACTCGGATGACTCTGCCCTTGTGGACCTGTCCAATTCAAATGCTGTGTATTTCTCTGCAGTTGATAGGTTCAGCTCCTGGTGCAAACAAAACTATCTGGACTTAAATGTCAAGAAAACTAAGGAACTGGTCATTGACTTTCGTAAAAACAACACTCTCATTCCAGACCTTGTCATTGATGGTGTTACAGTCGAGAGAGTCACCCAATACAAATACCTGGGAACCATCATTGACGAGAAACTGAACTTCACTGCAAACACCCAGGCCATACACAAAAAATGTCAGTCTAGAATTTACTGCCTTCAAAAACTTCGAAATCTCCAAGTCAGTAGCCGCATCCTTCAGACCTTTTACTCTTCTTTCATTGAGTCCATTCTTACCTTTTCTTTTATCTCCTGGTATGGAAGTTTGTGTGTAAAAAACAAAAGTATTCTGGATCGAGTAGTGAACGTCTGTGGGAGGGTTGTGGGAGTGAAACAAGAGAGTCTGCAGGTGTTGTATGAAAGACGTGTTGTGCGGAAAGCTATTTGCTTTGTGCTGGATAGCACTCATGTGCTTGCGCACCACTTCCAGCTCCTGCCTTCCGGAAGGCGCTACCAAACACCAAGGGTCAGAACTCTCAGAATGAAAAACAGTTTCATTCCAAAGGCTGTCTCATTACTTAATAAATGACATGTGTGTGTGTGTGTATGTGTGTGTGTGTGTGTGGGTTTTGTTTGCCCAAAATAATCTCATTTTACATTTGCTGTCGTTTTTTGTTAGCATGCATAAGTGTAATTCTAGTCATATGTGACTGTGCATTTTTATCCTCATTGTCATTATGATTGTTGTTATTCCTTGTTGATTGTAATTGTACACCACAATGTAATTTCTTGTAAAAGATAATAAAGTTGTCTTATCTTATCTTATCTTATCTTATATGCCACTGACTCTGGGAAATATTTCCCTTCTCATTCTTCTCGATCTCACTGCTGCCTTTGATACCATTGTTTACTCTATCCTCCAACGTCTTGAAAACACTTTTGGGATTTCAGGTTCTTCACTCAACTAAATGCTCTCTTCGTATCTTTCTGACAGGTTTGAGACAGTCTCCGTGAACAGTGCCAATTTTTTCCAGTTCTACTTAACTGTTGTGTTCCTCATAGCTCTGTTCTTGGCCCAGTTCTTTTCACTCTATGTACTTCTCCTCTCTCTGACATCATCAACATCACCACATCAGTTATCACTTAAACGCTGACAATAGCCAACTTCATGACAGTGACTCTCTTTAAAATATTTCACAACTTCTTCAAATGACTTCTGACTGTTTCACTGACATACAAAACTGGATGACTGCCAACAAACTTCAACTCAATGCTGACAAGACTGATGCCATACTAATTGGAACCAAACTAAAGCTTTCTTCTGTCTTTGCTGATTCATTTTCTCTTGGACATAGCACACTCCCCATTTCTTCTTCTGTCTAAACTTTTGGTGTCAACATTGATGAAACCTCATTCAGAAAACCTGTCAGTCATGTTTCTTTCATCTTCGTCGCATTAGCATTCTTCGTAAGTACTTCACCATTGATGCCATAAAAGAGCTCATTACATCTATCTTCCTTTCACGACTGGACTACTGCAACTCACCTCTTTCTGGTTTGCCTGCATCATCCGCCCACCTCCTTTAACGCGTTCACAATTTTGCAGCTCGCCAGATCTTGAAAAAGAAAAGGTCTGATCATATCATACCACTGCTCTCCTTCCTTCACTGGATGCTCGTCTCACACACCATCAACGGTTCTGCTCTTTCCTACCTTTCAGACAGCATCCATCTGTACACACCATCACGCAATCTCCGCTGAGCTTCTGGTCCTCTGGCTCTTCGAGTCCCTCGAACCAAACTTGTTTAAGTCGGACCCCGCGCTTTCTCTGCCTTTGGACCGTCTGCTTGGAATCCACTCCCACTTTCTCTCCGCAGCAAATCCTCAATCTCCCCCTTTAAACAGAACCTCAAAACTCATCTCTTCCCGCCTTCATTTGCTCATTAAACCATCTTCCACAACAATGGTTTCCACGTAGTCTCTACCAACCCACATCTGCCACTGTGTATATATTGTTGTGTTCTTATTTTTCGTTGTAACTTTTTTTGGGTGTGTGAATGCGTGAGAATTGCGCTGTGGATCGATTTTTTTAATAGGAAAAAGCTCTATATAAATCTTCTTCTTCTTCTTCTTCTTCTTCTTCTTCTTCTTCTTCTTCTTCTTCTTCTTCTTCTTCTTCCTCCATGACCCCCTTATCCTAGACAATTATACTAAACCTCGGTTTCAAGCATAGGTTGGGTGCCCGTGTCGTATAATACTAAATATTCCAATATGGCGATCACACTTCCACCGCGTGATGCGTGTAAACGACTTGGCTAGAGCAATAACCTCTGGTTGATGGACCATTTTCAAACGGAAGTGGTGACATGAAGTAGGGGGCGAGACGTGGAAAGGGGAAGTGGAGAGCAGGGTGTTGGGGGTGGGCGGTGGACGACAGGAAAGGTGAATCACTGATAAACTATGCTGACGCGACTTTTAATCATGGGAGGAAAGCAAAACAAAAACCAAGATGGCAGTCCATTCTAACGTGTTCCATTGTGTAATATTAAGTTTTAACGCGAAGTCGCTGATTACAATTATAAGACAGATGTACCTTATAATTGGGTCATACGACAGACTTGATCTAACAACAGTGGTTATGGACTATGCGCCCAAAGGCTACAAATGATGGCAGCAGGCGGCTTGAGTTCGATCCTGTATTGGATTGGCCACCGCCTTGAGCAGCTCTCGAGCTAGAAAATCGCTATATAAAAATAATATAACAGAAAAAAAGGGGAAAAAACAAGATGGCGAGCCATTCAAACGTGTTCCATCCACGCTAATGTTTATTCAGATTGACGAAACAAAGTAGAAAAGGCTAGTCAAATGTGTTTCCATTCGTTAAATTTAAACTTGACGAGCTTGAAACGAATGTTTATTGCAATTGTCTAAGATAACGGGGTTAAAGTAAGAATAATTAATAATAATAATAATAATAATAATAATAATAATAATAATAATAATAATAAGAAGAAGAAGAAGAAGAAGAAGAAGAAGAAGAAGAAGAAGAAGAAGAAGATTAAGAAGAAGGCGATATATATAGAGAGCTTTTCCGTATTAAAAATCGATTCAAAGTGCAATTAAAATTTAAAAGTGAAAAAGGAGTGAGAGAGGTAACATATTAGCAGAAACCTAAGTAAGGAAGTGAGAAGAAACAACATCGAACAGGAATAATTATCAGCCATAGTGCAGTGGGAAATGAAGAAGAAGGTCTATAGCTTATTGAAGACTTTATTGTTTTAATCATCCTTGTCGCAATTCAACGAGAACGTTATTGGGTGCTCTGTCAAAGGGGATGGGGGAATTTTGGGAGTGTGGTGAATATTGGGTAGGGGGAGAGGGAGGTGATTGTGAGTGAGATAACTTGGGAGGAGATATGAGGGAGAGAGGGGGGATAACTTTAATTATTAAGGCGTGACCTGTAATACAATTGTGAAGGTAGTGCAGACAGGAGCTTTTGATTTTGTTGGTTTGGGGGGGAGGGGGGGTCGTTATTTATTTAGAAGAACTGGATAGAAGACCAATGCCAGGAAATAGAGAACAATCTGAACAAGAACAACAGCAAGAAGGCCCACCAGACTGCGAAGCGGCTGAGAAGCGTTAAACGGCCCAAGGTCTCCACCATCCAAAGCAAGTCTGGCCTTACAGAAGAGCAAGAAGTTTTGGATAGATGGGCAGAGTACAGCTATGACCTTTACAACCACACACCAAACGGAGACCCATCAGTTCTAGCATGTCCAGAGAACAGAGAAGAAGAAGAAATCCTCCCAATTCTCCGAGAAGAAGTTGAGTCAGCAGTGCAATTCGCTGAAGAAGGGGAAGTCAGGGGGAGTGGACAACATACCCGCAGAATTGCTTCAAGCAGGAGGAGAATCGATGATTGACGCCCTCACCATTATTAGTTACAAGATTTGGCAGAGTGGGGAGTGGCCTACACCATGGACCCAGTCGCTTGTCATCCATCTTCCAAAAAAGGTAACCTTCAGGAGTGTGAAAATGACTGCACCATCAGCCTTATCAGCCATCCAAGCAATGTCCTCATGAAAATAATGCTCAACAGGTTGAAACCCCAAGCTGAACAAATCATATATGGAGAACAAGCAGGAATCAGGGCAGGGCGAAGTACCACTGAACAGATTTTCAACCTCAGAATAATCTGCGAGAAGTAGGCCCTACCTACAGCAACAAAAACCTCTATAACATGTCTTTGTAGACTTCAAGAAAGCGTTTGACTGAGTCTAGCATGCAATTCTGTGGGCAATCATGAGAGTGTACAACATCAACCCTAACAATATTGAAGTCACCAAAAGCCTGTATAACAAGGCTACCAGTGCAGTCCTCCACAACAGCACCATCGGAAACTGGTTCAGAACAACAATCGGTGTGCGTCAAGGATACCTACTGTCTCCAACATTTTTTTACATCTTCCTAGAACGCATCAATTTAGATGCCCTTGCAGATCACGAAGGCACAGTCAGCATAGGGGGAAGAGCAATCTCCCACCTCCGTTTTGTGGATGACATTGATGGATTGGATGGAGAAGAACAAGAATTTGAACAGCTGCTACAGAGACTTGAAACCACCTCCAGAGCCTATGGAATGAAAATAAGTGCTAAGAAGACCAAAATGATGACCAACAACACCAATGGCATCAACATGGGCATCAAAGTCCAAGGCCACTTCCTCAACACAGTGCATAGCTTCAAATTTTTAGAAGCCATTGTATCTGACAATGGGTCCCGACAGGAAGTGCTCTCCAGGATCGCACAAACAACTGCTGCCCTGACAAGGTTGAAGCCTACTTGGAAAGACAGGACCATCAGTCTGCATTCCAAGGTAAGGCTGCTGCGCTCCCTTGTCATCTTCATTTTCCTATACGCTTGCGAAACATGGACTCTCACGGCAGATCTATAACGAAGAATACAAAGCATGGAGATGAGGTGTTACGGAAGACGTCTGGGTATTTCCTATACATAGCACATCACCAACAACGAAATTCGACAGGCAATTACACAAGCCATTGGACACCATGATGGCATGCTCACAGTGGTGAAGAAACGGAAACTCCGATGTTGGTATGGCCACATCACCAGATAATAAGGTTTTGCAAAGACCATCCTGCAGTGTACGGTGCAAGGAGGCAGAAGAAGAGGGAGACAGAAAAAGAGGTGGGAGGACAACATTCGAGAATGGACTGGCTTGACACTGAGCGAAGCCATGAGGGTTGCTGAGGACAGAAAAAGATAGAGTACGCTGGTTAAACGATCATCTGTGGTGCCCTTACGACCTTCGAGTTACGGGATAGGATAGGATAGGAGCTATTTATGCTAGAACAGCAACTTTAAGGGAAGTACTTGACGTAGCATTTACTGTTTTTCGTATCCATTCCACTCTTTGCAAGGCATAACTCTGGCAGTATAAATATGGAAATAAAACACTAAATCATAGCCCTAGTTGGCAGGTAGTCTCGAATTCATAGTCAATAGTTATCATATAATATGGCTTAAACCTCACTTTTGGTAGAGACGTTTTTCTTTAAATATTTACTGATACAGCTTCTCTGAAGTTCAAGAACTCGAAAATAAGTTTGGGGTAGTATTTACACACCGAGATTGGCCGCATTATTCATGATGCGCGCGCGTACAGACCGTTTCCTCACCATTACTCTTCCACACACGCACACAGGCACCATTTTTAAAGTTTGTATCAATCACGATGAGCACACACTCATACACACCCATGCACACCAACAAATACACACACATGCACACACACAAACACACTTAAATATTTTTAATTTCAGTATTTTTACTTTACGTTTATTCATTCTAGGTGATATTAACAAAAGAACTACTAAATATCATAAAATACAATTATAACAACCTACCAGCTGGTGATTTTGAAGCAACACCAACAATATTAACAATGTCTGGATGATATAAAATGTTTTCCTTTGATTGTCCGTATTTGTTGGTGTTAATACCCTGTTCTTCTAATTTTGACATCATAATTGGGCATTTAAACAAATTATGTTCTACAGAAATGTTTTGTGAACTTGGACTATTAAGTCCGAAGAATATTTTGTACTCCAAAACGTATTCTTAATTTAAGTACTAGTTCGTTGATACGTTTCTTTGACTATTAAGTGCTGCACTTTTTTTTTAATGTTGTATTCATTATTTGTGAATCTCTCAATTTTAGAAATCATTTCATTATAATTATAATGAAATTATAATTACATATATAATGAACTTAAATAATGAACTTAAAGTATCTATTGCACTAGGATTATTCTTAGATCCCTCTTTGGCTAATTTTTGACATCTTTCATATTTCATTCCAATGAATTCCGCTGTGAAACACACACACACACACACACACACACACACACACACACACACACACATCACAAAAACACGTTTAAAGTTTGTATTACTCAAGCTGAACTCAATACCAGACTGATGCACTGCACACCCTGTCATCTTTTTCGTTTACATTTCAGCTTCAATCAAGCTGCTCACAATAATTTTATATTAGCGTCTCGCATCGGATTTCCAATTTGACTTTTTTGCTGTTGTTGTTGTTGGTATTGTTCTATTAAAGGTACAGGTGTCCCCATAACCATTCGGTCGTTTGTGAAGAGGGAAGTTTTTAGGATTCCCCTTTTGGATGGGCCAGTTTTATGAGGACAATGTCTATCTCCTCTTCTTCGCTGCTCTCCTTCCTTTGCGTCTAGAATTGCAGACATTAATTCCCAGTCCTAGCTGATGCTCGGGTTTATCTAACAATGGGCAATTTTTAAAAAAAAAGCTGATTGATGGTAAAACTCTCGGACACGACGTTTTAAATTCAAACTAATGTTGCGACCGTTTTTGGTTTGAGCGTTTTTGTCTGGATTAATTAAAGGAAAATGAAAAACAGGAGGTTAGTGCTGCAGATATATCTGCTGGCAACTCGTGAAATTCAATCTATTGGTAGCAGTGATTAAAAAGTGATTGCAGAAGGTTAATTAAATAACGGGATGTCTTTGAACCTGAACACTCCCCCTCATCCTGTTAAATGGCCGTCATTCAAAGTTAGATGGTCAGATGCAGACAAAATGAAGTTTAGAATTGATGAACACGTTAACGATGGTTTTATTTTTCTCCCGCCCACCCAGTATTTATTTTTAGGAAAGTCCTGAATTCTTATTTTGTTTTGTTACGAAAGGATGGCACGATAATGCGAAATAGTCCTTTGAATGAGGTGTAGATTGTATACGCACTCATTCCATCGTGCGTTCTTTAAGAACCCATTAGCCACCACGATCCCATATATGGGATCGCGTACATTGGCCTCTCGCATTCATTGTTGCTGCATTTCAACCTCTTCACCATCAGTGCAAAGAAGATAACCGAAAATAATTGGAGTCCTTCGAGAGTTGTCTACATTGAATCACGGGTTTGAAAGGCAGCCATTTGCATCAACATGCGTTTGTTTTGCTCAAGAATGACAACATCAAGAATGTCAGCATTGAAAGTTTTTTCCAGACAGGCTGTTGATATTTATGAAGCACTATAATAACGAAAATTTATGTTTTGTGTGTGATCTATAAATTTGTCATTCCGTTTTGGGATCTAAACGTTCTTGGTTGTGTGACAGAGGCAAGAAATGTGATCCCATATATGAGATGGTTGGTAGCGAGAGGGTAGAGGTTTTTCATTAATAATACATAATGAAAGGGGATTTGCTACTGCACATTGATAGTGTTTTTGAGTGAGTGTTTTGTGCTAATAATTTCAGACATATAAGTCATTAGTGCCATAACAGAAGTAGTAAATTTGATTAATTCTATAATTATAATGCAATTATTTTGCAATTTATCACACTAATTTTGTTTCTAGGCGATATACCTTGAACACCTTGAACGAGGTTTTGAACATTCTGGAAGATGACCTTGATATTGAAACAGCAAGCGTTTTCCTTGAATCACTTCGTGTTAGTAAAAAGATGGATGAGGACAGTCGTGAGGAGGTCGGTATACCATCCAATTTCAACGGAAACCAGCTGCTGACGGGGCAACTGTTACCGCCCTGAACCAGGAAATATGTTCATCATATGATTTGTAGTATTCGATTTGATCGCCAAGCTCTAGGAGGAAGGGAATTGCTCACATCACCTAACCTTTTACAATCTGTTCACTTCTTAGCCTCGTTGACTGTCTGACAAACAAGGGAATTGCCTGCACTGGAACAATTCGCTCAAACCGTTTTGGAGATCCCCCCCTCCCCCCCCCCTTCAAGTCTGTGAAGGAGATGGAGCAGCTGAAGAGAGATTAGGGGTGAGCCCTCTTTCAATCAAGTTGTGGTCCTGATTCGGCTCTTGTCAGTCCGCTGGACCCTATAAACAATTACTAATGAACTATTTAGCTGAAGAGAGGATCGTTTGATTATGCAACATACACCAAGAATGGCCTCGTTGTCGTCCATTGGAATGACAACAATTTAGCGAATACTATCTCCAACAAGGTTAGGGTGCACCCTCTGTAAGCAGCAAAAAGATGGCCAAGAGAAGGTGCCAAGAGAATCGACACTGGACAACCCTTCCTCATCAAGCATTACAACAAGACCATGGAGGGAGTGGATTTGATGGACTAAAATGTCGACAAATATCGAATAATCATCAGACCCAAGAAGTGGTGGTGACCTATCTTCGCATACTGCCTGGATGTTACCATTCATCGGGCGTGGTACCTTCACCGTCTGACGCATCAGAATGTGGACAAGACAAACGACTTTCTCAGCAGAACCATTGCCACAACCTGTCTTGGCATGGAGTTTTCGTCACTGTGTTCCATGTCATCTAAGAGGTAGAAGATCAATGCCAGGAATAAGAGAACAGACTGAAGAAGAACAAAGCGCATATAGCGTCCATTATTATTATTATTATTATTATTATTATTATTATTATTATTATTATTATTATTATTATTATTATTATTATTATTATTATTATTATTATTGACCGTTTTGCATAACAAAGACACCAAACATAGGAAGAGTTATTGTATTACACGGTACCTTGTTTATTATTGCATATCAACCCTTTGACAGTGTTCTTTGAAACGCGTACGGCCGTGTGCAAGTTTGAGCTTGCAGCTGACAGTAGATTAATACGTATACAGAATGTATTCAGCCCAACGACAATAGCAAGCCTGGTGTGTGAACAATCGCTCACACCTTAAAGGCATAACAGAAGGATTAAGCCAAACAAAATTGCATGACGGCACACTCAGTTCACACAATGGAAATGTTAACAGGAATCTACCGATCACCTCATAAACTTTACTAAATCACACATAGGATGTCAACCCGAACTGACATTGGGAGAGAGAATCTGCGGCTTTGCTGTAAACTACAGAGACGTTTTCGTTGTCCGTAGCCATATCAAACATCGGGGATGAAAGTGCACAGTCAGCTATTATAATACATATATATACTATTCACTGGCTGCGAATAGCCGCATATTATCTTAGTGTCAGTACGAAAATGGCTCATTTTCACAACATGTTATATTTGCCTTGTATATAACCTCACCTTCCTATATTACCCTGCACTGGGTCACAGTGAAAGATTGAATTCAACTCAAGAGTTATATTTATCCTAGTTTCAGCTCTTGAATTTAAAATGTTAATTGCTCAGAGATCTATTTGAACTGAATTGGATTGGTTTTGATTGATTGATTCGTTAATTGGTTGATTGATTTTTGAGTAAGTGGCGTGGTATAAGTATATGCCTTCATTATCTGTGCTACTGGTCAATGCCTGGTGCTATTGATTCCCACCTTACTAACACTCCATCCAAGGGGTCGTCTGATTGCTCCGTTGACAGTGAGCTAGCTTATTATGCCGAAGGTCGTGGGTTCAATCCCCGCGTTGGACGAACTTGCATGACTTAATTACGAGACTTTTCAGGACACCGAGGGTTTCCTCCGGGTACTCCGGTTTCCTGCCTCCCTTCAATAATGGTATTGGACGCAGTCAATGAAAAATTTCAAAAAATTAAAATTGATTTGTATCCCAAATTCTACCGCGCTTTGAGTTTGATTGAATAAAATGCGCGTGATAGCGTCCAGTATTATTATTATTATTATTATTATTATTATTATTATTATTATTATTATTATTGGTAGTAGTAGTAGTAGTAGTAGTAGTAGTAGTAGTAGTAGTAGTAGTAAGTAGTAGTAGTAGTAGTAGTAGTAAGTAGTAGTAGTATACCAATCCTCTCTCTTTCTCTCTCTTTCTCTGTCGCTCTTTCTTTCTTTCTTTTTATTTTACTCTCTCCTTTCTCCTTCTCCTCCCTTTGCTGCCTCTAGCCACCACCTGATTGTGTTTGTTTTTCCTACTTTAACCATACTGAACGTATGTAGGTGCTGTAGCCTACATCTGGAGAACACAAAGTGCCTTGTCAGCGACTGTGTTGAGCTTTGTCTCCAGCAAACAGTATGTTAGTGTTGGGTGGTATAAATTGTATCCCACTGTCACACAGAACGTGTTCACCCTTTAGAGGTGAGCTGGAAATCGTAACCTTGGCAAGGGTGCAAAGATGTACAGAGAATTTCAGACCGCACAACACATTTCATAGATGTGATGAACATGGCAAGGTAATTTTCAGTTCAGTTTAATTCACTCTATTTATTTATAGTCTGTTCACAAATTAAGTAAGCTTAATTTAGAAGAAAAATAAATGAATAAATCTTTTTTTTCTTTTTTTTTGGAGGGGGAGGGGGGGGGAAGAAGATCAGTGAGATAATAAATAAAGTTTGTATAAGCCTATTGTAATTTCTCAGTGAGATAAAACTTTTTGTATTCCTAAGGACAAAACAGAATTCTGTCATAAAACTCACAGATGTATATTTTAGTCAAATGCCGAATATCATTAATAAATCTTATTCACGACTTGCTTTCAAATTTGCAAGGCCTAATCGTCTCCATCCATCGTAATCATAATCGTAATCATCAGTGTATGCGGACTGTATCGTGTACGTGTGTACACTTTTGGTATGCGGAAGATACAACCTTAGTATCTGGATCGTACGATTTTGATGTTCAGACCATACAATTTCGTGGTGTTAAGACCATAAATTTGTGATGTGCGGACGGATAACTTTACGTACTGTAACGTGGGGTTTATGGGTTTTACTGGGCTCTGCACAATGGAATGCTGTAACCCTCACGCTTTATTCTGTGGGAACCGCTAGTGAGTCACCCTGTGGATTACTTTAATAAATTTATTTGTTTAGCTCGGTCTGTGTTAAGGCTGGGATACAGAGATAGATAGAAAAATGGTAAAAGATCACTGTCACACTAGCTTTCACACGGCTAGGAATCATATGTAGTCCAGCCACTTGATAACAGTTAAAATCACACATTTATTTCTTCTACTCTATACAATATCTTCGAGGTATTAATCTACCTTAAAAAGTCATAAGTAAATGCAAATAATTCGATCGCTGATAGTCTAGGCAGCTGTTATGTCTTCATCGGGCACTGGCTACTAAAGTTCTTGAAGATTGGACTACTGTGGTCCATTTTACTATAGTTTCTGAAGAGTGGACTACTGTTGTCCTTTTGCTATCAGTTTGGGTGCACTTTTGCGTATGCACTTAACTGTCACGTAGTGGGTTTGAAGTCCTTCGTTGAGGTAGCTTCTGGTACACGTTGTGTCGTCGTGTAGTTTGGTCCCTTGCCACGCTGTGGGGTCTTGCAGGGTGTTTTCCAGGGTTGCTCTCTCAGTCTTGTGCTGTAGAGGCTAAACAGCCAACTCGTCGTTTCTGTGGAGTTGGGTGCACGGGATATCTCGCCTGCTCGTCTGTAATATAAGAGACGAAATTCTGCACAACTTTGAATAATAGGTCTGTGCAGAGCGTCTCACTGAAAGCCAAAGTAGCCCTCAGTGATAGCTCCACATCTCTATACATAAGCGACGAACATTCTGCTACATCCGTGGTCCCAGACTCTCCACTCTACTTTCCTATACATACATATAGGTTCAACAACAGTGGTTCCGTACATAATTCAAGATGGCGTCGGCCGGTTGTGCTTAACACGCGTTCGGCTTCTCCACGTGGTAAGGCAAATTTGGATTAACAATTCAAATCTATGCATAGTAAATTCCACAAACATAATTTCAACAATAATATAAATATATCACGATGAAACAGAAGTATGTTCATTTACCTGTTTGACAAAGTCAGGCCCCGTGGCTACTTGATAGAATTCTAAGATTCTCAAAGTCCTGCTTCCTGGTCTATGAGTGGAGATATTGCTCTACTCAGGTGTATCTGTGTACCCTGTGGCGCCTTACTCTCAACTGACCTAATACCTGGTTTGGACTGAATCAGCCAGAACTGGATCTAGCTGCTCAGCCTGAGTCCTGATTGGATAAGCCTTTCGGATTCACGCACACAGTGCTGACGTCACTACACTGCCTGCCTCAAGCTCGCGGTGTGTGTACCTCCGAATACTGTAATCGTCTGCTGTGTAATACACTAACATTCTAAGATTAACTGACTATACAAGCAAACATGTAAATAAGCCAGGGTAAAACTAGTCCGTTCGTCACACGTACCATACGATTTCGCACCGCACAGGCTATTTTTTTTTACATTTGCGGACCAAAACACGTTGTACTCTTTTGTACGCTGTGAACCTACCAACGGTTAGACGGGGACCTCTCGTCTCCCCTCCAAATTTACAACTTAGGTCCAACACTATCATTACTGTCTTTTCTTGTATTCCCACGATACGAACAATCCTACCATGACTCCTATACCTAGTCACTGACATAGTACCTACGAACTTTGGAGTTTAACTTCCACACCCATCCACACAGATTGTCTACTTTTTATTCTTCTTGTTCTTTTGTTCTTCTTGTTCTTGTTGTTTTTATTATTATTATTATTATTATTATTATTATTATTATTATTATTATTATTATTATTATTATTATTGTTATTTAGGATTTTTATAGCGCACTTATCTCGCCGTACTTGACCAGACTCTAGGCGCTGGCCATTACAGGATCTAACTCAAACCGCCCGAGACGCCCACCCGCAGCCTTTGGGCGCATGGTCTGAGGCCCGGACAACTGAGCACTATCCTGGGGGAGAAGGATCAAGTGCATGCTGGGTGTGTTCTTGTTACCGGCACTCACCCGTCTAGGACATGAGCGTCAGGATCTTTAAAGTCCGTTATGATGGAATGTATGCGACACACAGACTAGACCTCGGTTTTATACTCTCATCCGAAGGAGTAGGAAACAGGAGTAAAGTGTCCTTCCCAAGGACACAACACAATGGCCCCGACAGGGCTCGAACCCCGGGACCTTCAGATCCGCAAGCCAAAGCACTACCATTAGACCACCGTGCCTCCTCTTGTTCTTGTTCTTCTTCTGCCCACCGCTGCAGCGCATTGGTAGAGCTGTTCGTTCGGCTGGCACAACGATGACCCAGGTTCGCATCCCGCGGTGAACGAGAGTGCTAGATAAGTGGGCATTTAGTCACTGTCCACCTTGACAGTATGATTGCTCTGGTGGTTCACGGTTGATTTAGGTCTTTATAATTCTCCTCCTCCCGCTTTTTCCCTCATCCCTACTCCTACTTCCCCGTTTGCCGTATCGCCGCCATTGCTGGACATCATCATCGTCGTCGTCGTCGTCGTCATCATAGTCGTTGTCATCATCATCATCATCAACATCATCATCATATCATCGTGTCGTCATCATCATCATCATCATCGTGTCGTCGTCATCATCATAGTCGTTGACATCATCATCAACATCATCATCATCATCATCATCATCATCATCATCATCATCATCATCATCATCGTGTCATCATCATCGTGTCGTCATCATCATCATCATCATCATCATCATCATCATCATCATCATCATCATCATCATCGTCATTATGATTCATCATTATCATCATCGTGTCGTCGTCATCATCATCATCATCATCGTCATCATAATTCATCATTATCATCATCATCATTAGAAGAAGAAGAAGAAGCAGAATAAAAAGACATTTATAGCGCACATATCTCTCACACAAAAGAGTGATTCTAGGCGTATTGTTTTTTTTCTTCTCTCTCTCTCTCTCTCTCTCTCTCTCTCTCTCTCTCTCTCTCTCTCTCTCACTCCATCTGTCTCCCCACCCTCCTCCTCCATTACAATCATCGTCACTTTCAGTATACGGCAGAGCGGTTGTCGGACGGCTAAATCCGTGCTTGCTTAGTTAAGACTCCCCGAATTCTCTCTCCTTGATTTATTGCCCTTGCTCGGCGTTAGCATTCCAGGGAGCTTAGTTGGTTGGAGTGCTTGAGGTATCACTGTTATACCAAGTTTCACTATTTCTTATAATATTGCCGCTTTAAGTCATTGTTCGCGCATCGAATCACATGTTGGTCAGACAGCTGAGGAAGTTTGGCCTTTCCAAAGACATTCTCCTCCTGTTCTACCGGGCCGTGGTGGAGAGCGTCCTAACATTTTCCATCACGGTCTGGTTCGGAACAGCAACGCAGCTCGACAAAGACCGGCTGGAGCGGGTTGTGCGCACGTCAGGCAGGATTGTCGGCTGTGAGCTCCCCTCTCTGGCCTCCATCTACTCGACCCGCTCTCTCAACAGAGCCGACAAGATCCTCTCTGACCCTTCCCACCCTGCCCACCCCCTGTTCGAACTCCTCCCCTCTGGCCGCCGCTTTCGATCCTTCAGATCCCATACTTCCCGCTTTAAAGATTCCTTTTACCCTCAAACTGTAAGATCTCTAAACGCCGCATCCTCCTCCAACAGCTGATCCCCCTGCCGTGCGCACGCCCTGCTTCTCCCTACATGCTCGTACATCTATATCTATATATTACATTGACTACTATAATTTAGAATGTTTTTGTGATCACTTTAGACTAGTCATTTGTGTTTTACTATATCTTTCTGTTTATCTGTTATTGTTGGGTATGCTGTGCGAGTGCGTGTGGTTGTGCATACATATGTGTATTTGTGTATATAGGTATGTGTGCGTGTGTGTAAGAGAGAGAGAGAAAGAGTAAGAGAGAGAGAAAGAGAGAGAGATGTTAAATCTAAAACATTCTGCCATTGTCCAACACCAAATAATATTCCGATTGTTGTATCTATTACATGTCAATTGGCGAAATAAATTCCTGTTATCCTGTTATCCTGTTATGTTTGCGCGTTTACGACGACGACGACGATGATGGTGATGATGATGATGATGATGATGATGATGATGATGATGATGATGATGATGATGATGATGATGATGATGATGATGATGAAGAGGAAGAGAAAAAATTGATTCTTCGCTGTTTTTTTTTTTATACAAGTGCTTCCTAAATAATTATTCATTTAATGTTACGTCTATTTACAACTGTGAAATTAGACGACGTATAATTATTAAATTAAGAACAAATTAAAATAAACTTATGATAACCTTTAATTCATGTGACCAAAGGTCAGTTTAGCAGCATCGCTAGATAACAAAAGCCATGCGGTTACTGCCTGTTTATGATACACGATGAGGAAGAAAGCAAGATGGCAAACACACATGCTTGTTCCATTCATCGCGGATTTGCAAGATGGCAAACACACATGCTTGTTCCATTCATCGCGGATTTGCAAAATGGCAAACACACATGCTTGTTCCATTCATCGCGGATTTGCAAGATGGCAAACACACATGCTTGTTCCATTCATCGCGGATTTGCAAGATGGCAAACACGCATGCTTGTTCCATTCATCGCGGATTTGCAAGATGGCAAACACACATGCTTGTTCCATTCATCGCGGATTGGCAAGATGGCAAACACACATGCTTGTTCCATTCATTGCGGATTGGCGAGATGGCAAACACACATGCTTGTTCCATTCATCGCGGGTTTGCAAGATGGCAAACACACATGCTTGTTCCATTCATCACGGGTTTGCAAGATGGCAAACACACATGCTTGTTCCATTCATCACGGGTTTGCAAGATGGCAAACACACATGCTTGTTCCATTCATCACGGGTTTGCAAGATGGCAAACACACATGCTTGTTCCATTCATCACGGGTTTGCAAGATGGCAAACACACAATCATGCTTGTTCCATTCATCGCGGGTTTGCAAGATGGCAAACACACATGCTTGTTCCATTCATCGCGGATTTGCAAGATGGCAAACACACATGCTTGTTCCATTCATCACGGGTTTGCAAGATGGCAAACACGCATGCTTGTTCCATTCATTGCGGATTTGCAAGATGGCAAACACACATGCTTGTTCCCTTCATCGCGGATTTGCAAAATGGCAAACACACATGCTTGTTCCATTCATCGCGGATTTGCAAGATGGCAAACACACATGCTTGTTCCATTCATCGCGGATTTGCAAGATGGCAAGCACACATGCTTGTTCCATTCATCGCGGATTTGCAAAATGGCAAACACACATGCTTGTTCCATTCATCGCGGATTTGCAAGATGGCAAACACGCATGCTTGTTCCATTCATCGCGGATTTGCAAGATGGCAAACACACATGCTTGTTCCATTCATCGCGGATTTAGCAAAATGGCAAACACACATGCTTGTTCCATTCATCGCGGATTTGCAAGATGGCAAACACACATGCTTGTTCCATTCATCGCGGATTTGCAAGATGGCAAACACACATGCTTGCTCCATTCATCGCGGATTTGCAAGATGGCAAACACACATGCTTGTTCCATTCATCACGGATGTGGGTTACTTTATTTACATTAACCATGGAAAACTAACTATTGACTAGCCTATGTATAATTATGTATACGAGTTTGATCATGTCTCGACTAGCGCCCTTAGCAGCTCTTGAAGTTGGAAACGCGCTATGCAAGATTGATTAACATTAAAACAATTAAATAACATATAAGCCTATTTATTTATCTTGAGTGAACCCCGCGGTCTGAAGTGTGCGTCTTTGGTGGTTGGGAAGGGGTAAGGTAGGGTTTATGTTATCAACCTAAAACGACAACCCGTACGAGCAATTGTTTTTACGGGTTCTGTCTCTTACCGGTTTAGGTAGAAGCTATAATTTTTTTGCTCCAGAATGTTGGCTAACTCTTGCACAAAACGAAGGAATTTATATTTTTTTTAAATGACTATACTTTCGAAAGAGTTTTTTTTTTGTAAGCTTATGTTTTAGTGGGGGACACACGCTGTGAATGTTCAAAGGATCGGTCGATGAGGCGCGGTCAAAGGTTATTATGAATGGTCATGGAATGGCCGTAAAGGGGACACTAACAGGCGATATTGGACACGTGACTGCTTGTGGCCGAGGACAAATTAAAGTGTGTTGGTTGCTGTATATATATATATCATATATCATATATATAAAAATACAGAAAACACATAGTTTCTGGGAACATGCTAAAACACTGTTTAATAGTGACGGAATGAGCGGAAATTTACTATAAGGGTTCGGGTAAGGGTTAGTTGTAGATCTATCCCTAACCCTTTTCTCTACAAAATTGCGCTATGTTCCGTCCCAAAAACCCGTTTGCCTTCTTGAATTCTTAAATTGTATAAAATCAAGTAAGGACACTATCCGGCGTCAACAAACGGTTCGAAAACATTCTCAAACGGTTCGTAAAAGGCAGTTGACCTAAAAAAAAAAAACAGCTTGACCTAATTCGTCGCCTAGAGGAGACGAAACTTACTTTTCCTTGCATTTTCAAAGTTACCTTGGATCTGGAACATGCGCATGTTCCCAGAAACCAAACTGTGTCCCCAAAAAACCGTACAAAAACAAATATACCTTGTTTCTGGGGACATTTTATATGACTATATATATATATATATATATATATATATATATATATATATATATATATATATATATATATATATATATATATATATATTATATATATATATATATATATATATATATATATATATATATATAGTGGGCTTTGATTGGTCTTACTGTCAACAGATTATAGTAAACATTGGGGCCCCCCCCCCCCCCCCCCCTTTTTTTTTTGTTAAATAAATAAATAAAATATATAAATAAATAAAATATATAAATAAATTAATAAATTAATTAATTAATTAATTAATTAATTAAAGACTAAACCTAAACGAGAAACCATTTACGTGTTGGGCGCAGAGGTTTAATAGTTCAGTTTTATCGTCATTAACGCTTGAGACCTGTCTTAAATGAAAGGGTCGTGGAGGTTGAGAAACCTAGGTTCGGGATCTGAGAAAAAGGTTCGTGAACCTCCACGAGCCTTGCAGTTAGGACAGGCCACCAGCGCTTATGTAAGAACGTGAGCTTGGTTCATTAATTTTATACAGAGACTACAGAAAGACAGACCTAGAAGAGAACTAAAATGCGTGGTTTACGGCGAGAGGGACAGGAGGGGGAGGGGGGGTAGGAGAGAGAGAGGGGGGGGGGGGGAGAAAGAGTAGGAGGAAGTGTTGGGAGAGAGATGTAGTGAAGAAGGAGGTAGGATGGGGGTTTTTGTATGGATATGGTGGTCAAACAAAGGTGTGAAACAGGTGGTAGAGCTGTGGTGTACAATACAATACAATACAGTACAATACAATACAATACAATACAATACAATACAATACAATACAATACAATACAATACAATATAACTTTATTGTCTGATCATCAAAATTCAGAAATGTGTTTTTGGCTCGTCGTCCGCAAGAAGCATGCAATATATTAATTTTATGTACACAACCAGCACAGACACATTCATTTCTAATGGCACAGCAGCAACCTTAAATTTTAATCAAAGTCAGACATTCACAATCTAAACCCTACATCAATAATAACTAATAATTTTACATTCATGCAGAGAAAGCACACACACACACACACACACACACCCACACGCACACACCCACACGCACACCCACACACACAGTGACAAACAAAATAATCTAACGACATCACAAGCAGTTGTCATAAACTATACATATCACGGCCTGTACATAATTATAATGGCAGTGCTTAAAAGGTAGAGGCATAACTAGAACATTCTACATTCACCTATACACAGATGACAGTCAACAAACAATTACATAATACAGTGCCGTAGCAACATTCTTAAAACACGTTAGTAATAAAATACACAGCCAAGACACAACTGAGCAGGTTGCCGATCTCCTAACTAGATTACATTATTTTAAGAGTATCATAACAATGGTGTAGTGAAATTAGTGGTGGTGGCGGTCAGGTGAGGTTTGAGGGCTACGAGGGTAGACCGGAAACTTAGGCTAGAGGCTAGGGCGCACACGCCGCCTAGATGAGCCTGGCCGAGTGCCTCTTACAAACACTGTACAGTATTATGGAGAGTGTAGGGAATGTAAATCTCGGCGAAGTCAGTTCAAGTCTTAAGTCAAAGTGCCTATGGGCGGGGCGTTTTTAGTAGTACAGGGGCTGGAAGAGAGTGAGGGGAGCGGGTTAGGGGGGGGGGGAAAGAGGGGAGGGCGACCAGTTACAAGAAGAAGGAAGACTATTTTAACGTCGGGTGGGTAGGAAAGGAGCATCGAGCATGTTTACTGACATGGAGACGGCGCTATACAAGACCACACCGTCATCATCATCGATCATCATCATCATCATCATCATCATCATCATCATCATCATCATCATCATCATCATCATCATCATCATCAAGAGGCTAGCAGGCGTTCCTGAGACCTAGTCGCGACGAGACCTTCTCTCTCTCTCTCTCTCTCTCTCTCTCTCTCTCTCAGAGACTTCCCTGCCTCATCTAATCCAAGCTAAACTGTATCGCGTGGTGAGTGGGGGAGGGGGGTGGCGTGGCAGAGGAAAGGGGGAACACGGAGGACAAGCTAGGGGATTCATGAGAAAAGAAGAAGGAAGGTCGTTGTCATATCAAATAACTGGGCCCAACAGTTCACTCGTTGTGACTAGACCTGTGTGAGGAATGCTAGCAATGTTGTCCATAGGTCCTCCCCCCCCTCTCTCTCTCTCTCTCTCTCTCTCTCTCTCTCTCTCTCTCTCTCTCTCTCTCTCTCTCACACACACACACTACGATAATATAGAAACTGTCTTGCAACGTAGCCTTCTTCTTCTTGTTCTTCTTCACAAACACAAACGTGTACCTGCATCTATACATTTTGCTTTTTTTTGGTTCCGCTCCCTTCCCTCCCCCCTCCCCTTCTCCCCTCCCTCCTCCCCCAACCCTCTTTTATGAACGCTTATTGTTATACCCGGAGTGTGTCTAATACAACATCGCTCCGTGTATTTATTTTTCTTGGAAAAAACGAGAAAACGAGAAATCGAGTTGTGGTTGTATGTGTGTTTTGGTTTGTGAATGTGGAGGTAAGTTGAGTTTACTTCGTCAATCCATGCATTTATAACCGAAGGGTGGCTAAATAGATAGGCCCGCGTTTTCAATTCTCTTCAGGAAAACGAAAAATGGAGCCGCAGTTAAGTTGTGTGTGGGTTTTTGTGTGTGCGGGAGGTAAGTTTAATTTACTTCTGGTTTCTTCATCGGCATTTTGGCTTTCTTCCCCTTCTTCCCTCGCCACGTTTTGCGAAGAGTAGCCCGTGTTCCGACTTCTCAATGAGAAATCGAGTCGTTGGTCGTGAGTGTCTTTTTATCTTTTTTCTGTTGGGGGAGGGGGGGTAGGTGGAAAATGTTCGAGGTAAAGTTAAACCTTTGCTGCTTGAATTTGCTTCAGCACACATACGCAAGCTTTCTGTTTCTGACACTTTCATGGGTAACCGGAGCGTGGCTTTAAAAGATAAGGCTTGTGTTTTTCACTTTTCTGGGAGAGGTACAGTTGTTGTTTGGTTGTTGTTGTTGTTGATGTTGTTGCTGTTTATGTTGTTGTTGTTGTTGTTGATGTTGTTGTTTGTGTGTGGAAATTAAGTTAGAATGTGAATTTGCTTCTTCTCACAAGCTTGCTTGTTTCTGACACTTTCATGGATAATCGAAAGATGGCTTAAAAATCCGGCCTGTGTTTTCACTTGTTGTTGTTGTTGTTGTTGTTGTGGAGAGAGATATATATACACACTTTAAGTCTGTATGATCCCTTCACAAACTTATGTCTCTTTGTTGCCACTGTCACTTGCGTTGAAGGGTGACTAGAATATAAGACGTATTTGGCACTTTCCTTTATGCACAAATCAACCACTTTCCGTTCTGCGTCTGTGTAGTACGGTATTTTTTGTAGCATTGTTCTTCGTTTTTGGAAGTAGAAGAGCCTTTTGTATTTTTAATATTTACACCCTTCACCATTGGCGATATCGGCATACGGCGATAACCATCGTGTAGAATATGGGATGTGGACCTAACATTAACATTGCACTAAAGCATTCATACTGCTAAGATGGACGGTAAAAAAAAAACCACACTTTTATCTTTGTCCCTTCTCCACGGTATTCGGTATGTCAGGCGAACGCTCTAGCTCTTCGTTTTCTGTATCAATGTATGAAGATATGGGACTGTCGAGGCTGTAAGCTTCTTCTCAGTTTTGTTTCCATCGTCTTGTTCGTGTGCATTTAAGGGGTAGACATATTTTCTGTCTGTAGGTAAAGATTGGTTATCGAACAAATGGAAGCGCTTGTAAATAAGGAATGGTTACTCGATCTTCCCTTTGAAGATTTCTTATCAAAATTCGCAGTTTTAATATCCCTATCTGTCTTATCCCTCAGCCCAACGCCGTCCACGTTGTGGCATCATCTGTATAATAATAATAATAATAATAATAATAATAATAATAATAATAATAATAATAATAATAATAATAATAATAATAATACAGGATGCTATGTACGCGCCTTTTCCCAAGGCTCAAAGCGCGGCGATCTATACCAACATACACGCTCACCTGTCTCATTTACCCTCACACACACCAAATACACATACATCACTCAAACAGGTGGTGTAAAGGCAGGAAGATCGCTATTAGAAGACGGAAGAAAATCGATTTTTTTATTTTTGAAATTTTTATATTGACTGCATCCTGTACCATTATTGAAGGAAGGGAGGAAACCGGAGTGCCCGGAGAAAACCCTAGGTGACCTCAATAGTCTCGTACCTAAGTCACATACGTTCGCCCCTTGCGGGAATCGAACCCGCGACCTTCGGCATAGGAAACCGGCGACTTATCCTCTGCGCCACGAGGCCACCCCAGCTCTTTCCTTTGCTTCCTTCTGCCCTGCCTCTTCTATCTGTTATTTGCATAATGTGGTTTGTGTGTGTGTTTGTGTGTGTGAGTGTTTGTGTGTGTGTGTTTGTGTTTATTTTGTTTGGTTGCAAGGTTGTTGTGCGGCGTGACATGACCAAACCGCGCCAAAGTTCTCGATTTCAAAGTGGCAAGGAGAGGTTCGCGATGGTCCATAAATGACGTTATCATGTTCCTGACGTACTCGTTGGTGGTTGGTGTTTTTATTTTATTTTAAATATTTTGTTTAGTATTTTATTTTTTTGTGTTCGCATCACGCGATTTGCAGCATTCCAGGATAGCACTTCGTTTCATAATCAGTAGAAGGCAGTCTGAGGCTGTCAAATTCCATGGCAAATCTGTATTGGGAACGCTTGTGTTAAAGTTCCTTTTTTTCTCTTACATGAACTTGTGTAATTGTGTAGTGTGTGTAGAGAAAGTCTCGTATGTTAACATCTGTTGATCTTATGTGAAAGCGTTGCTGCATTTCTAGAAATTATGTGCCTCTTTTCGCAAACTATTTTCATCTTCCGCGACTTGCAATTAGTATTTTTTTAACCGAAAGATGGCGAAGAGATACGTCTGTCTAGCCTATCTTACATCTTCGCCCTCTGAAGGGGTTTACTCCAAAGACCAGGTTTTATCGTACGTTCCCCAAGCCGTTTTACTTCGTCACACTCTTTCTTAAGAACGAGTTTGTTTCGTGGGAAAATGTGCATAGTGAATTTGTGAAATATTGTAGGTATTTGTGTTCCCCGAGCATAATTTAAAAACAAAAACGTTTTTTTTCCTTTCTTTTTATATACATTTGCAACCTTTATGATGTTAGATCGTGCACCTGTGTTTGTTATACTTTTATTGTACACAAACTACGTTTTTAAGCCTAACTGCTTTGTTTGAAGTGCCACTGTGTTTATTATGAACTTTTTTTAAAATTGTGTTTCTACGCAAGATTGTATTACTTCTTAATGTCTAAAACATTATGTTTATTACTGAGATAACGGTGATCTAATGGTAGTGCTTTGGCTTGCGGATCTAAAGGTCCCGGGTTCGAGCCCTGTCCCGGGGCCATTGTGTTGTGTCCCTGGGAAAGACACTTTACTCTCGTTTCCTACTCCTTCGGATGAGAGTATAAACCGAGGTCTAGTCTGTGTGTCGCATACATTCCATCATAACGGACTTTAAAGATCCTGACGGTAACAAGAACACACCCAGCATGCACTTGGTCCTTCCTTGGAGGTGAAGGACCAAGTGCATGCTGGCCAGGATAGTGCTCAGTTGTTCGAGCGTCAGACCATGCGCTTAAAGGCTGCTGGTGGGCGTCTCGGGCGGTTTGAGTTAGATCCTGTATCGGCCAGCGCCTAGAGTCTGGTCAAGTACGGCGAGATAAGTGCGCTATAAAAATCCCCAATAATAATAATAATAATAATAATAATAATAATAATAATAATAATAATAATAATAATAATAATAATACGTAATATATTACTTGTTATATTGCACGCCATGTGATCCTAATGCACTGTGATTCCTTGTGACATGTATCTTACTGCTTGGCTTCCTCAGCTGCAGTGTGTGTGTGTGTGAGAGAGAGAGAGAGAAGGAGGGAGGGAAGGAGGGAGAGAGACAGAGACATAAATTCTTTTATTTATTTATTCATTGGAATAAAGAAATTGATTTGTGCTGTAATTGAATACATTGCTCCAAAACTGTTCATACAGTTCATCATTCATTTGCCCATATTTAATATCCAAGAAAACAAAGTTTACTGTGTGACCATTATGCCAGAGTGAATGTTGCGTGTGTTTTGGGTGCGTGGTTGTGAGTTTAATAGAGTGACTGTTTATGGTAATTAGTAAATTGTGTTGTGCAAATATTATCAAACATATTAAATTAAAGATTAATGTGTACGTAACTTTTTTTAGGACATTTCTTTATCCCTATTTTATCAGACATGTTTATAATTACTTTTTCTGTATAATTATATTAGTGATCAGTTTTCATTATCAAATGCGGAAAATTCGTGATTTAAAATATTATTTTTATTAGTTTTGATTGGCTGAACTAATAGGATATCGAAAATGCTATTGACTGTTTTAATTTATAATCATATAATAAGTTTTCTGCATTTTTCATAATTGTACAGCCGAGATTATTTTTCATGAACACAATTCTGATTTTGGAAATATTATCAAAGAGTAAGTCAGTGAGTCTTTTCGTAGCCTTGGTGCCAGCAGCGTCACAGCTGATGTAGTAGTAGTGGTCGTTATCAGTCAGTCAGTCAGTCAGCCAGTCAGTTTTATCAGCTTGTGTGTGTATTATAGGGTGTGATAGTGTTGAATTTCTTATCGTTACTTTTCCAAGTTAAAGTTTGTGTTTGTAGTTGTGTTGATTTCTTGGACCTGTTTCACACTGAATCGGATCGGCTGTCCTACCTCGTCTTTTATTCACTCGATAAGAAGCAATATATTCCTTGCCTGAACTAACCAAACGCCCGGTCTTCATGGACATATGCAACCCACTTGAAAATAACAGCTAGACCTAAGACATAAGACATTTTATTTCGCTTCAACTTTTACATCGAAGAAATCTTGGTGCGCATGGGGTATGAGGACGATTTTCAGTCATGTTTACTGTCTCTTTTGGAGGACAACATTCGAGAATGGACTGGTTTGACACTGAGCGAAACAATCAGGGTTGCTGAGGACAGGGAAAGATGGAGTACGCTGGTTAAACGAAAATCTGTGGTGCCCCTACGACCTCCGAGTTACGGGATAGGATAGGATAGGATAGAAATAGAGTGATAGCAGAGGGCACGAAGGTCCGCTTCATCCTATCAGTTCTGCACTTGGCAGCGCTGTACCTCCGTCCCGATGATAGGAAGCAGAACTCGCTGTGGAGGGGTCTACGAGACTGTAAAGCGGCTGACAAGTGTTCAGCAATTTCAAGGTCTCCACGATACAAAGCCAATGTCCCATATGCCTTACAGAAGAACAAGGGGTCTTGGATAGATGGACAGAGTTCTGCTCTGACATTTAAAACCACACACCAAACGGAGACCAATCAGTTCTAGCATGTCCCCAGAACAAGGAAGAAGAAATCCTCCCAATTCTCCGAGAAGAAGCACTCACCATTATCTATAACAAGATGTGGCAGAGTGTCATCACTCTCCCCAAAAATGATAACCTTCAGGAGAGTGTAAATTACCACACCATCAGCCTCATCAGCCATCACATCAAAGTCCTCCTAAAACTAATACTCAACAGGTTGAAATGCCAAGCTGAACAAATCATAGCTGAAGAACAAGCAGGATTCAGGGCAGGGCAAAGTACTATACCACTGAGCAGATTTTCAACCTCAGAATAATTTGTGATTGCGCAAACAACTGCTGCCCTGACAAGGTTGAAGCCCATTTGGAAAGACAGGACCATCGGTCTACACTTCAAGGTAAGGCTGCTGTGATCCCTTGTCATCACCATCTTCCTATACGCTTGTGAAACATGGACCCTCACTGCAGATCTACAACGAAGAATACAAAGCATGGAGATGAGGTGCTGCAGAAGACTTTTGAGCATTTCCTATACCCAGCACAAAACCAACGACAAAGTCCGACAGACCACCCCACAAGCCATTGGACATGCTCACAGTGGTGAAGAAACGGAAACTTCGATGGCATGGCCACGTCACCAGATTTTCAGGCCTTGCAAAGACCGTCCTGCAAGGCACGATGTAAGGAGGCAGAAAAAGAGAGAGACAGAAAAAGAGGTGGGAGGACAACATTCGAGAATGGACTGGCTTGACACTAAGCGAAGTTATGAGGGTTGCTCATGACACAGAAAGATGGAGTACGCTGGTTAAACGATCAGATTCTATGGTGCCCCAACGATTTTTTAGTTACGGGATAGGATAGGATAGGTTTGATGTACTGGTGACTCCATTATGTGAGCGCCTGTAATAAGGGAGATAAGCTAAAAAACATCCAACATCCAGTAGACACAAAATTGTTTGAATATGTGCGGTCATATTCTTTTCCCCGACCCTGTCACTAAGTAGTGCTTTTTTGGAGGGGTGGGGGTGGGGTGGGGGGGCTATTTACATCATTACTTTGTTCATTATTTATTGCTAATGCTGATGTCCGCATTTGTGTGTGTATGTGTGCGTGAATGTGTGGGTATGTATGTGTACTTCTCTTTAAGCATGCCTTTTTATACTTAGATGTGGTGTTTGTTACTATTTTTTACGATGTTTATCGTGTTTTTTCTCATAATTTTGTACCGTATTGATAAAATATTTATCCTTTTTAGGTGTGATGTTTGTAGTATTTCTTCTTACGGTGTTTGTTTTTTCTCATAATGTGCTACCACATTGTTTAAATATATATCCTTGCCAGCGTATGTGTGTGTATGCATGCGAGAGAGCTTAAAATTATTTTTACTTATTAGTATATGGCTGTAAATGGTCATATCTAAGCGTGAACTAGACGATTATTTTATTAATATTATATTTTTGTGTGGTTGTTATCGTTAAACTTTTCCCGCGTAGTCTAGTAATATTTTACACATCCCATGTTAGTAATGATTTTCCGAGTATCTGCTTCATAGTTGAATGTAGTGCAATAATCCGCAGTAGGCTAATAGCTGAAACAACTGTTGCATTGTCCATGTGATCCCTGTCGTGCAGTGTCAGATTTCTCATTTTGCGATAATGCCCTCTCGTATACTAAAGCAGTTCTGTATTTTTACAACCATTGTCTACGGCATATTTATTTTCGGTCTGACTGTCTATGTGTCTGTCTGTCTGTTTGTCTCTCTATGTCTCTCTCTCTCTCTCTGCTCTCTCTCTCTCTCTCTCTCTCTCTCTCTCTCTCTCTCTCTCTCTCTCTCTCTCTCACGACTGCTTTTGCCCCACTCCCCAACCCCCTTTGCTGTAAATATCTGTGAGCTCTACTGAGGAAAGCCGTACACATGTTTAATAGTATGTAGTAGTAGTAGTACTAGTTATGGTAATAGCAGTAGTAGCAGTAGTAGTAGTTACATTATATAAATTTATATTACATGATTATTGCTTTAGGTCCAGCGGACTCTTCCGAGCCAAATCAGGACCAAGTAGTAGTAGTAGTAATAGTAGTAGTAGTCGTCGTAGTCTGTGTCTGTCTGTCTGTCTGTCTCTCTCTCCCCCCCCCCTCTCTCTCTCTCTCTCTCTCTCTCTCACACACACGATTGCTTTTGCCTCCCCTCCCCCAACCCTATCCTATCCCTTAATTCCAAAGTCGTTGGGGTACCACATATGATCGTTTAACCAACGCACTCCATATTTCTCTGTTCTCAGCAACCCTCATGACTTCGTTCAGTGTCAAACCAGTCCATTCTCGAATGTTGTCCTCCCATTTTTTCTCTTTTTCTGTCTCCCTCTTCTTCTGCCTTCTTGCAACGTGCCTCCAACCCGCTTAGCTGTAAATCTCTGTGAGCTCTAGTGAGGAAGGGCGTACAAATGTACAATTGTTTAGTAGTAGTAGTAGCAATAGTAGTAGTAGTAGCAGTAGTAGTAGCAGTAGCAGTAGTAGTAGTAGTAATAATAATAATAATAATAATAATAATAATAATAATAATAATAATAATAATAATAATAGTGTAGTAGTAAAGCACCAAAGAAGCTAATATGGGCATGTGCATGTGCAAGCGTGCAGAGGGTGATAGATAGATAGATAGATAGATAGATAGATAGATAGATAGATAGATAGATAGATAGATAGATAGATAGATAGATAGATAGATAGATAGATAGATAGATAGATAGATAGATAGATAGATAGATAGATAGATAGATAGATAGATAGATAGATAGATAGATAGATAGATAGATAGATAGATAGATAGATAGATAGATCCGTGTGTGGATGTGAGACAGACAGACAGACAGAGAGAGCGAGAGAGAGAGAGAGAGAGAGAGAGAGAGAGAGAGAGAGAGAGAGAGAGAGAGAGAGAGAGAGAGAGAGAGAGAGAGAGAGAGAGAGAGAGAGAGCTCGTCAAGCCTCAGCTCTTCTGTGAAAACCACTAACCAATAACCGTGCTGTTGCATACTGTATTTCACCGGATGCCTCATATAATATCATTAACGATTGTACAATCCGTACTTTAGGTTTCCGTGACCAAAAGCATTGCATGTGCACGTTGGATCTTGTCTACTGTCAGCAGCGTGTAGGAAGTGTGTTGAATAATAATAATAATAATAATAATAATAATGATAATAATAATAATAATAATAATAATAATAATAATAATAATAATAATAATAATAATAATAATAATAATAATAATAATAATAATAATGCACCGGAATTATAATTATAGCATTGCCCTTATTGCTGTAAGTACTGCGATTAATTCAGGAGGTTGCAAGTTTCCTGCCTCTGGCCCGAATGGCAGCTGTGAATAAGGGGAAGAGAATGGAAGGGCACCTAGTGGCTCTGTTTAGAAGCATGACATTTGGGTTACCAGGCAGCGAGAGAAAGGTAATGGGCTCATGAAGCTGTCCCAAAGAAAAAGAACAAGGAATGTGTTTAAGTTTTCTTACACACCCTCACCCCCATCCTCCTATCTTCCCACCCCCCGCCCCAAAGACTGGAAGGTAATGGAAAACACCTTTACTTAACTTGTCCTTGCTCATCACAGTGTGTGTGTGTGTGTGTGTGTGTGTGTTTGTGTGTGTGTGTGATTCGGTGAGCAGGGGTGTCGTTTTCTGTTGTGCGTGAGTTGTTTCATATAATCCTGTGGATGAGAGTTTAAACCGAGGTCTAAATTGTGTGCGCAAGAATTAAATCGCGCGGGCTTCAAAGACCCGGACACTCATATCCTAGATGGGTGGGAGCCACTCATATAAACACAACCAGTAAGCTCTAGGTCCATTCTCTCCATCCCCGTTCGCCCTAGTCAGTGCTTAGGAGAGAGAGAGAGAGAGAGAGAGAGAGAGAGAGAGAGAGAGAGAGAGAGAAGGGGGGTGGGAAAGACAGAAAAAGAGAGACAGACATTCAGATAATCAAGCATGGTCGATGCTTGAATCTTGTGTAACTCGAATTCATATCCATGCAGCCCGGCCTGTTCACTCATTATCAAGGCAGGTGTCGTCGTTAACGAGGTTTTTCAACTTTATTCACCGAAGGACACACAAACACTGTAACAGCGTTCAACAAGTGCAATCAAAATCTCTGTTTCCCCCAAAACATCAAAAATAAATAACAAACACCCTCAGGACAAACAACACAGGCAGCGCTTCTTATATAGTCTTATCAACAATCATGGATTGTTGACGGCGTCATTCTGGAACTTTCGGTGTTTTTCGACATTGACAATGTCGAAAAACACTGAAAGTTCCAGAATGACGCCGTCAACAATCCATCAACATAAAAATTGTCACCGAAGTTACACACTGTCTTTACGACAACATAGAAAGTTCGAAAATCCGACTAGCCGCCGCAAAATTAAATCTCGGAATCTTCGATAATTAGTAAACAAGCAATTCTAGAAAGTTCTCAACGTGGCTACAACAATATCAACCGACGGACACCAAACCAACATTATGCAAGGCTTTTGAAGCGACAAGCATATAAGCAAGTCAAAGGTAAATAAAAGTTATCATAAATACAGAATTTAATCAGTACAACTTATGTTAATCTGATGAATAAAATTTGATACAACAACAACAACAAAAGTTATCATTGCACGCCTTGAGCCCAAACACAATATTCGTTATGTACGGTGAGCAACTGCTTCAGCGCGGTCCTGATTCGACTCTTTGCAGTCCCCTGGACCCTATAAAAATGACTAAGTTACTAACAAATCTGCTTCAGCAGGCTCAGTATGGGATTGAGCCGCTGAAGCTTACAATTAAATTAATAGCTTCATGGGGGAGACAAACCATTAGTGTAGATCACAAGAAGTAGGTGTCTCCCTTGGAGATTATTGATAGCATCTTGAATATAATCAAGCGTTGTTTTAACGCGTGGTCTAAGGCGGGCCTAACGTGCCTTGTCCCACAGGCTAGAAACCAATGGCGCCTGACAGGTGTGGGATCGATCCCGCCTCTGGGCGTGATGTTTCTATAACTATGAAAAATACACTTATGCTTCCGGATTAATCATGATTCCCTCGAAAATTAAAACGATTCACGCAGCGCTTTCATTCATTAATGTTTGGGCTCTAATTAGCTTTGACTTAGCTGCGCTGTCCAGAGCTTAACATTTTAATTAGTTTCCGCCTTACAATCGGACAATCATGAGTCCCACCAACATTACTTGTAACGATTCGCTTCTCCATTCCTGGGGAAATCAGTTTTCATCCGAGTTAAAATTGTAACAGGCACTTCGAGTCATACAAAAATCGTGTTTTTCGCGACAGAACAGCATCCAGTGGAAAGTTTTGATGATTACTAAGTTATGAGAAGCCTTTCCACCATGGCGACGTAATCCTCTGCGTCTTTGTTGCGCAGTGTGACCCCCCGTCCGACTCTGAAAAAAGGAGGGGAGGATCAAAGTACGTTACGTAAAACCTGCGTAATAGCCAGGCTGCTTGTGGCGGAGTAGCTTCCCTTTGAGGATTGTAAATGTTAGTTCAGTACTATCAACATTTCGTTTGAGACAGAGAAGTCTCGACCCATTCCATCGTGGTGCATACCGGACTATACAAATAAATAGTAGCCAAGTACTGAGTTCCAAACTATCACAGTTCCGAACTAAAATAGTCCGGTTTCACGCATAGATCCCAAGAAGTTTTTTGTTTTACACACTGTACAAGATTTATTAATGCTTATATATTTTATTTTTCTAGCGCTTTTCTAGCTCTAGATCTGCTCAAGGCGGTGACCGATACGGTATTGAACACAAGCCCCCCCCCCTTTCTCCCCTCTCCTTCCCCGTGCCCACTTGCAGTCTTTGTGCGCATCCTCTGACGCCCAGACAACTGAGCACAATCCTGGGCGAGATATATAAAGGGGGCAGGAAATGGCCCCTATACACAATGTGTCCGGGGACGTTAATTTACCCAAACAAACAAACAAGCAAGGGCCCTTGAGGGGGGCCGGGTAGCTCAGTTGGTAAGAGCGTCTTGCTAGTAACCGAAAGGTCGCTGGTTCGAATCCCGGATTGGTCAACGTGTGATCATATTATTGTCCCCTTTACCAACAACTGGCCCGCTGGTGTCAGTATAAATCGGTCCAGTAGTCACCTATATGCGAAAGTGTCGTGTGACTATAATCTACAAACAACAAGGGCCCTCAAAAACTGTCCGTCCCCTATACGCTTATGTGTCCGGGGACGTTACTCTATATAACTAACTAACTAACAAGGGCCCTCGTAATCGTCCCCTATACGCTTATGTGTCCGGGGACGTTAATCTATTTTAACTAACTAACTAACAAGGGCCCTCGTGTCCCCCCCCCCCACCGCTGTAGCTCAAGTGGTAGAGCGTTCTCCTGGCACACCGATGACCCAGGTTCGAATCCCGGAGTGGGCGAAATTGTAACTGTCTATTTTAGCAGTATGGTTGCCCTGGTGATTCAGTGTTGTGTTAGGCGCCCACCCCTCATCCCCGTCTGCCATACGCCAATGGTGGGTGTAGACGTTAAACCTCAATGTTCAAGGGCCCTCGAACTCTTGAGACTTTTGAGTCTGAAGTGATTGGTAGAAGAGGAACTAACAAAGAAGGCTGACCGCCAAGGTTGACAGTATCACACTGCTTTATACTTAGAAGGCAAGGTGAAACGTCTTTCTTCCACTCTCTGTAAGGAGGATCACCGTTTGCTGAGAGCAGCAGTTGATGTTGTGGTGGGTGCCCTATATTCAGCACCGTAATTGGTATTGCCTTAGTACCGGATTGATTCCCTATGATGCGACTTGTAAGTTTTATCATTATTTATATATTTAGACTTTAATGGGATGAGCTCCCCGGTGGTCACCTCAACATGTAATCATTTTAAACCAATGTGCTTATCAGTGTGGAGTGGTGATTGGTCCTACCGTACTTACTCGCCCAGTGACAGACCACAGTTAGTGAATAAAATCTCCTCCATGTAACCTTGACGTTACCAGGTTGGGTGCTATAACATCTATTTTGTATGAAGCCGGATGTTTAGAATGAATGCGTGAGTACTGCGCTTTGAACTGATATTGTTCATTGGGAAAAAGCGCTATATAAATATCCTTATTATTATTATTTATTTGTTGTCAACCTTTGTGTTGTTGCCCGGGGTTTTTCAACTCCATTGTTGCAACCTCTGATATTCAAACGCAGTGCACTAATTTTATTATATTGTAAACTGTATCTTGATAATTTTCCTTCTTCCTCGTCTTCTTTTAGAATGTTATCACTACTTAAGTATAAATGAATTTTTATATTTTCTTTGTACTACTACTACTACTACTACTACTACTACTACTACTACTACTACTACTAATACTACTACTACTAATACTACTACTACTACTACTACTACTACTAATAATAATAATAATAATAATAATGTTCGTCATTTGTAAGGCGCCTTAGCCTAAGGATCAAGGCGCTGGCCGATACAGGATCTAACTCAAACCGCCTGAGACGCCCACCCGCAGCCTTTGGGCGCATAGTCTGACGCCCGGACAACTGAGCACAATCCTGGGCAGTCAGGGATGGGGGAGAAGGACAAAGTGCTTGCTGGGTGTGTTCTTGTTACCGGCACTCACCCGTCTAGGACATGAGCGTCAGGATCTTTAAAGTCCGTTATGATGGAATGCATGCGACACAGACTAGACCTCGGTTTATACTCTCATCCGAAGGAGTAGGAAAACAGGAGTAAAGTGTCTTTCCCAGGGACACAACACAATGGCCCGGCCAGGGCTTGAACCCGGGACCTTCAGATCCGCAAGCCGAAGCACTACCATTAGACCACAGTGCCTCCCACTAGTCTTTGTGGTCCTACGTTCTAACCTGATTCTGAAGTCCTAATTATTCTTGCTGGTTGATATTAATCTATTAATGTTATACTACTTACTATATTATGAAAAAAGTCCTATTTCTCGCCTAAATATTGCTTTGAAACAATGAAATTGAAGTCAGTGTTCCCGATTATGCACAGTAGTGCGTCAATTACGCACAAAATATGAAAAATGACGCAGAAAAAATTGCATGTGTTTTTTCGACTCGCTGAAGTCAAAAATACGACCAACGAGTGGCGAACTAATTCACGGCATAATCAGAATCAGAACCCAACTGAGACTGCCATTGCAGACGATTAAAGATTGTGTCGGGAGTTGTCGTCCTTAAAAATCGCACGCGCGCGCATTGTAAACTTCCTCCAAGCAATCCATTCACTGAACAGAAGAAATCTTCGTGAATCCATTCTTTGATTCTATCTAGGCTTAAATAAACATTTAATACATGTTTTAATTTTTTTGGTTTTATATGTTTATGATAACTCATGTGACGCTTTAACAGAGTAAAAAAGAAAGAAAAAAAAGTGAGGCTTGGACTTGTTTTTACATTTCTTTTTCCGATTTGGGGACTCTCAAAATTTGCACAAAGACTCTTAAAATGTTATACCTGGGAGTCCCAAGGACTCTCATTTTTTGTTTGTTGAGGGAACACTGTTGAAGTAGCTCTATATTTTAGTTCCAGTTTTAAAGAAAAGACGTTTTCTCATAAAATAAGACAAGATGAGTTGCTGCACATTGTTGCGTAGTTTCCATATCTGTAGGTTCCATGGGATGTGCTGAATGGGCTCGGATCCCCTCCCAGAAGACTTTTCCCCAGGACCGTCCGTCCAGCGTTGGCGTACGTTATAGAAAACGGTTAGCGTTCTCTGAAGTGATGTGTTCAGTAGACGCCTCCCTGTCTCATATCTTGAATAGTGTATACTTTTGTTATCCGATCCTACTACACCCTAAACGTTTGGTCGGCTACATTGAACTACGGAACTAATGATACAGCGATAGCGTAGTGCGGTCCTTGACAATATTGGTCAAGTACCGCTTCCTGTCACTGTGTTATTTTGGCGGTGCATTGCTTCCTGTAGTACAACAGTTTTTGCTAGTTGGCTATTCGAGAGTGGAAGTTGATGGGGGAGGTGAGGGAGGGGAGATAATAATAATAATAATAATAATAATAACGGATTTTTATATAGCGGATACTCCAGCCTATGACCAGACTCACCACGCTTTACATAGTCATTACATATAAGTACATGCACTCGATAAAACATCGCTATCGCTACAATACACCAAAAGACAGAACAGTAAAAGTACAAATTATTTACACTTATGTACACAAATTACAATTTACAACTATGTACACAAATGACAGAAAAGACAAATAGAATAGCAAAAACATATTCATGAGAAAAAGAGAGAGAGAGGGAGAGGGGTGGGGGGCGTTGGTTCAATGGTGAAAGCGAAAACAAAATATTTTAAGCGTTCAATGTACATTACAGCCACAGCATTGTAGGCAGTGGTTCAAGACTGGCGTGACGGCCTTGGAGTTCTTAAAAAAAAATAGCATGACCCTGATGTACAGGCAAACGCCACAACCCTCCCCCCCTTCCTCCACTCAAACACAGCCCCAACATCCCCCATACCTGTACCTTCCACACCCCATCCAGCCCTCCTCCCCTTCCATATTCCTTCGATTGAGAATACAAAACGAGGTCTGGCCTTTTGCACACGTGTGTTAAGTCCCCTATATGCTTATTCACAACTTTCCGGCACCTCTCATAAAAACTCGTGGGTATCGCCATTTAAAAATTAAAACGAGGTTAGCATGAAACCAAGTTCCTGTCTAGCTTGTTTTGCTTTTATCAAAGCTTGATGCGTGACTTTTAAATATGGCAAATTGCCGAAAACGACGATTGTTAGAGCCAGAAAACGAGTGGGATAAGTATAAAAACGGTGGAGGAAGTACATGCTCAGTGAAAGGATGCAAAAAAAAATCGTAGAGGCCTGTATTTGTGGCGACTTCGGAGGTGCGTCGATCATCGACAGAAAGTGAAACAGGACCTGAAGACTCTTGTAGTTTTCCATAGCTTCGCCGTCGCAACCTTCACAAAACACGAATAACTGACTATGTTAGGCGAGCGTTGTGGCCAAGTGGGCTAAGGCGGGACTAACTTGCCTTGTCCACAAGCCAGAAACCAATGGCGCCTGACAGGTGTGAGTTCGAGCCAGCATCTGGGCGTTATGTTTTTCCGAATATTTTTCAAAAATTCACAAATAATGTTAGGTAGGTAGGGTTTAGGCGCGCCACTGGCGATAGAAAGGGATAATAAACTGCAGCAAAAAAAAATAAAAATATGTGAGGGTACGATACAGGTGGCCAGTGACACATGTTATTATTCTTGAATATTTGGAAATAACTCACTAAAACACGCGGAGAAAAAAACCGGAAGTATGTTTCATTGAGGGGATTCCCGTTGGTGCATAGGATAGCAGAAAAGTGTGAATATTGTCCGGGGACGTTAATCTACAGGCCATGCCATGCACACGTGCATTCCATTCCATCGAACGGACTTTTTAAAAGATCTAGACGCCCATGTCCTACGCAGGTGGAGTTCCAGTTCCACCGACACTATCAGCAAGAACTAGGTTCCTCTTCCCCTGCTTCCTGGTCACCTAGGTTTGCGCTCAGTCGCCTGGGGCGTTGCGGGATGCCCCCTAATGCAGCAAGTGGGCAATTGAGTTAGAACCTGTTTCGGTCAAGGCCTTGTGCAGCTCTTGAGCTGTAAACATGAGAACGTTAAAATACATACATACATACATCAGGGCTAGAAATTAACTTTTTTATTTGGGGGCCACCGGGCCCCTTGATTGAAAAATTTGAGGGCCCACAAGCAACTTTCGGGGCCCAACTTGAAAAATAATGCAAACAAAAAACAAAAGAATTATTGACAATATAATAAGTAGAAAGTACAAATCTTTTTTTCCACCCTTCATTGTAGTTCCTTGATCTTTTTTCCTCTTCATACTTCTTTTTTCTGTCTTTTTCTTGTTATTTTCCTTTCGTCGACGTTTTCTTCTGGCGTCTTTCGCTTCCCAACATTTGGAAAATACGCCATCGCCGATTGTTTTAGCAACTGTATGGCGACGATATGTAGCCATACTTTCGTATTTGCAAAGATGGACATTTTGCGCTTATGTTGTGCCATAGCCTTTTGTTTATTATATTAAAAAGATATTGAAGTGTATATTAAACTTTTGAGTGCAAAATTAAAGGGGTTTTGCTTCTTTTCTCTGTTTGTTTTTTTTTTCTGTCCAAATTTAGGGCACTGGTGTGGGTTGCTTCCCTTGGCCCAAATACGAAACTGCCGAGTAGAGCTAGCTGTAGCAGACGAATTATTGTGCGGGCCAAGCGGGCCCTTCGTTTTTCAACTTTCCGAGCCCGAAATCAACTTTGCGGGTTTTTGGCCCCGGGCCCCCGCTAATTTCGAGCCCTGTAGGCCTACATACATACATACATACATACATACATACATACATACATACATACATACATGTACATACATCATAGGCCAGTCTCTGAATCAGTGTCTCTTCGCAGTTTGGTTGTTTCTGACTAAGCTGTTATCAAATCAAACTAAGAAACGACATTTTTATTTTCATCGTATTCAATGCAGCTTTTGTATCGGCCGTAGTTGTACTTGTATCTGAATTTTGTTTGGAGATAATTGTAACTTTTAAAAGAGCAATATAAATTTACATTAACGAGTATGAACAATGTGGAATGTGTCCTTTCTGTTGGTGTTTCAGAGCTGCTGCGGCCCTACAACCTGAATATTCGAGATTAAGAAGCTCTTCCGCTATATTGGTAAGTTCCTTATGTTATTGTGTCGTAGGCCTATCTGTTCATCTGCGTAGGTTGTCCTGCGATCTGTCTTTTCTATTGGCTCTCCTGTACTGGTGGCTGAACAGTAATTTCCTATTGAAAATGCTTTATAACGTTTGTAAATCATACAGCATTTGCACGAAACAAAACGTATCGCGATTCTTACAGTGGGAGAATTTCATTGCTGATCCCATAGTGATGGGAGTAGCTTTATGATGGTCGGTACACTTGGTCTTACGAGCTGACCTCGTTCGGGCGACGGGCCGTTCTGGGCCCTTCGAGAACACTGTCAGATGAAATCAAGAGATTAGCATTCACATTCTACCACTGTAAGGAACGCTATGCATGTTTTAAGCTTAAAACACAAAGCAGTACCATTTACAACAACAAAAAGAAAATTGTAAGCTATTTTCTATATGGAGTTTAGTTTTTAACCCCGTAACATAATTCCTCCTTGTTGGTCGCTGCTTGATTGCACGACCAGTAACAAGGTTGAAGGAGATAAAACAACAGGCTAAAATATTTTCTCTATATAAGATCTGTTTCGCTGCAACGCTTCATCGGATATACTTACAGGCCAACTCATCAATTAGGAAAGCCCTACTCGTTTAGAGATAATGTTATTCGTTCTATGCACGAGTGTGTCACTGTTATTATAAAAATCTAGAACAGTACGTCCATGATTGAGCTATAGAGTGACGTCTGCTTCAATCCCTGTGTTTAACTTTGACTGGCACCATATCTTAGAACCAAGTCTCGCGGCTGTTCTTTCTGAAAACACTAGAGACCGGGTGCGGACTCGATTCTTGTATCGCCCAAATCGTGCTCCCCAAACCATCCATCTCCCTATGCTGAGTGTGCGTTGTGGAAAACGTTCGCCGGGGTTCGACCATTGTGTAGTCCAATGTTGCTCTCCAAAACCACCCTTATGGGTAAATTTCTGTGTTGGAAAAAAGTTCCCCGACCTCCATATTTTGGCACTGTATCAAGCATCGCAGGCACCCAGACGACTGCTTCCTCTGCTTCTGCTGCTGCTATTGTTATTCTCTGATGTATAACAGACGAACAGCTCTGTAGGTCTACTATACTAGCCATCATCATATTCATACAGCCTTAGACAACAGGCGGTATAGAACGATACCACTTAATTTGCAATAATATAGTCATCCAGTGACATGGTGAACCCCCGTATGGCTCGACGCCTTGAGCAGCTCTTAAGCTGGCAAAGCGCTATATAAAACGTTAAAATAAATATATTATATAATTTCGTCAGTTCCTATTTTTAAAATCTTTATATTTAATTATAATGCTATAGCTATAATAAATGCTGGATTTAAAATACAATATTATTGTATATAAACAAGATATTCTTCTAATAACGTTCTTTGTTAATTACTCAATATTTAATTCATTATCTATTCTCACATTCAGGTGTTATTAGCTATAACATTAGACAAAACCTTTTTCGTGCTTAATAATAATAATAATAATAATAATAATAATAATAATAATAATAATAATAATAATAATAATAATTATTATTATTATTAGTAGTAGTAGTAGTAGTAGTAATAGTAGTAGTAGTAGTAGTAGTAGTAGTAGTAGTAGTAGTAGTAGTAGTAGTATTTTTATTTATTTATTTTTTCAAACCGTCACGAACTTCGTCGAGCTGATCGGCGTGATTTCTTGAAAGCGACCAATTTTTTTTAAAGCGTTGTTTTAATTTTATTTTAATCGTTGTTATATTGCGCTTTTCTATCCCAAGAGCTGCCTGAGGCGCGCTAACAATCCCACGAAGTTCCCCCGTTGGGGTGCCGGGGGTTTCAGTATAAATAGTATCCACACTTTCTGGAAATTTAGTGCTTTAAATTCCCACTGTCGCTGTCTTTCTCATTTGTTCTTTCTCATTCCTGCTCTGTTCTATCAATCTGCTATACTATCTTCTTCTTTGCTAGACCAGTCACCTACCTTTTTTCTTGAAAACTCTTCCGGGACAAGACTCCTTGTTTGTGTGTGAGGTCTGTTGAATCAGCTTGGGAATATTGGACGCTTTCTGCCAGGTGGTCACTAGGGCTTCCTATGATGTTATTATTTAGCAATGTAGGCATTTTGTATGTATGTGTTTTGTTGATAATTTATAATGATGTTTGTATTCTATTTTATTTTTGTAAACGGGGGTTCGATAAATTAGAGTATAGCCTCAGCGTCCCCTGCGTGGGATGTCTTTATTGTAAAGTGACTGGCTGGTGGAGAGCATTCAGTTTTACCACTAGTTTTTCAGCAGATCTTTTATGCGGATCGAGGGTTGTCCGGTCCTCATTTGGCTCGGAAGAGTCCGCTGGACCTAAAGCAATAATCATGTAGTGTAATGTAATCCCACGAAGTTTACCTGTGGGTACATGTTATTAACTGCATCAGATGTACCACATCCTAAATGATGTGATTTGAAAATGGAAGACTTTCAGGGGTCTATACTTGTTTTGTGATTTAAAAACTGGGTTAGAAGTGGAGTACTGAAAGTAGATCAAGTCCACCTCCAACAGCCCAACAGCCATTAGAAAGGCACAGAAACCTAATGTCACATTCGCTCTCTCTCTCTCTCTCTCTCTCTCTCTCTCTCTCTCTCTCTCTCTCTCTCCGAAATGAAAACCATGACGAAGTCACCTCGAAGCAGGATCTGTATAGTAGTTACGGTGAACACTGTAAACGGTGATTGTACACTCCCTTTCACCAAAACAGGGACCGGGAAGGTGAACGATATCGTAGATCAGAGAGGTAGGAAGGCCCAACTGTGATTTTATGCTCTAGGCCTTGCAAGGCAGGAAAGCTTGTTATAGTCTAGCTGACTGGGTCATTGTCAGTAGCTATTTATTTAATCCTTCTTATCTAGCGCTGTTTTCCAGTTCAAGAGCTGCGCAAGGCGCTATGAAATACATTTTTTCCATTGCTTTGTCTGGTTTGATAGCTTAATTTCTCTTTAAACGCTTTTTTAGCAGGATGTTCAACTTTGTTCTTTATCATTGCTGTTTGTGTTTTAAGTTATAACAACTTTTGTTTTGCCTACCTAGTTAAAAATATTAAAAAATGTTGGAAAGGGGTATTCTATTTTTACAGCTGTTATGTGGAATTATGATGGCCCTGAAGAATTACGATGGCCCTGAACTATATATATAATCGATGTACCATTAGATTTTTTTGTATTCTCATTTGTGATCATTCAAAAGGTGTTATTTATTAACTGAAAATCTGGAACTGTAAGTCAGAATTTAGTTTTTATATGAGATAAAACATTTAATTCATTGTATTATTTTAAGAGGAATATTTCTAGACTTTTGTTGGGTCCCATCACATTGCGGAATTTATTAGAATGAAATATGTGATAAATTAGCCCAAAAGGGAAATATGAATAATACTAGTGCAATAGTTGTTGATAATTTAAATTTTTCATATAATGAAATGGTTTATGAACTTGATAGGTTCGTGAAACATCCTATAACCGTTAAAAATATCCATCACTTAATTGTCAAAGAAAAGTCTCAAAGATAGTACTTAAATTAAAAATAAATTCTTGTTGTACAAAATATTCTTCGGACGTTACTTGTCAATGTTCTGAAAAAAAATGTCTGTTGAATATATTTTATTTGAATGTCCAATAATGAGAAGAACAGGGGATTAATACCAACAAACACGGACAATCAAAGGAAGTGATTTTTTTAAATTCCCACTGTCGCTGTCTTTTTCCTTTGTTCTTTATCATTCCTACTCTGTTCTATCAATCTACTATACTATCTTCTTCTTCGCCAGACCAGTCACCTACTTTTTTTTCTTGAAAACTCTTCTGGGACAAAACTTCTCATTTATGTGTGAGGTCTGTTGGATCAACTTGGAAATTTTGGACGCTTTCTGCCAGGTGGTCACTGGGGCTTCCTATGATGTTATTATTTGGTAATGTAGGCATTTATTTTATTTGTAGGTGTTTTGTTGATATTTTATATTGATGTTTATATTCTATTTTGTTTTTGTAAACGGGGGTTCGATAAATTAGAGTATAGCCTCAGCGTCCCCCTGCGTAGGAGGTATTTATTGTAAAGTGATAGATTGCCTTCAGTGTTACCACTAGGGTTGTTTCTGCAGATCTTTCATGCGGATCAGGGGCGAGTCCTCTTTCAGCGAAGTTGTGGTCTTGATTTTGTGGTCCTGATTCGGTTATACTGGTCCTGATTTGGCTCGGAAGAGTCCGCTGGACCTAAAGCAATAATCATGTCCTATCCTATCCTGTCCAGTAACCCGGAGGTCGTAGGAACATCACAGATGATCGTTTAATCAGCATACTCCATCTTTCTCTGTCCTCAGCAGCCCTGATGGCTTCGCTCAGTGTCAAACCAGTCCATTCTCGAATGTTGTCCTCCCACCTCTTTTTAGGTCTCCCTCTTCTACCTCCTTGCACTGTGCCTTGCAGAATGGTCTTTGCAATGCCTGATGATCTGGTGACGTGGCAATACCATCGGAGTTTCCGTTTCTTCACCACTGTGAGCAGGTCATCATGGTGATGGTCTGTCGGACTTCGTCGTTGGGGACGTGTTGGGTGTAGGAAATGCCTAGAAGTCTTCTGTAGCACCTCATCCCCATGCTTTGTATTCTTCGTTGTAGATTTGCTGTGAGGGTCCATGCTTCGCAAGCATATAGGAAGATGGAGATGACAAGGGAGCGCAGCAGTCTTACTTTGGAATGTAGACTGATGGTCCTGTCTTTCCAAATGGGCTTCAACCTTGTTAGGGCAGCAGTTGTTTGTGCGATCCTGGAGAGGACTTCCTGTCGGGACCCATTTTCTGATACAATGGCTCCTAAATATTTGAAGCTATGCACTGTGTTGAAGGATTGGCCTTGGACTTTGATGTCCGTGTTGATGCCATTGGTGTTCTTGGTCATCATTTTGGTCTTCTCCGTAATGTAAAAGAAGTCATTTTGTATCATACCGACATTGTTAATATTGTTCATGTTATTTTGAAATCACCAGTTGCAGTGATGTTGCTAGCAATAATTTTCAGCATAGGCCATTTGGCCGATTCAGTCACAAACCTTTAGGACAGTTTGAAAATCTTTCTGCCATCATTTTGACTTCTTTCCAACACCAAATGAGAGGCCACTGACAAGTTTTGGTTCCTTTTCGGCGGCATTTCGAAAATGAAAAGTCTTATTGCCGGAAGCACGCCATTCGCAACAAGGAGAGTTACTCTAACTCTCTCTGCTGATGCATGTGTCGTCTGCTTGGCGCTTCCGACACACGATGTTCGACAGTAACTCATAACACCTTTATTTATCCGATAGGAAATTAATATGGCCAGAAGCAATAACAATGAAACAGGCATGAGACAAGCAAAAAACGGACAAATGGTGGCCGATGGAGGCGTAAAAACTTAGGACAGCGGGCCGATCAGAACATGACTCTTTCGGACATTTTGAAATTTTATTGATGAATGGCCGATTTGCCGAAGAAAACGACATCACTGCAGTTTTTAGATTGTTATATTTTGTTATATTTTTGTTGTTGTTGTCTAATATCACCTAGAGTGAATAGACGTAATATTAAAATACTTGTGGTGGAATGAGAGGCGACTGGTTCACGCTTGGGAGAGAGATTATATACCTTCTATTTATTGGTTAATCTAGCCTTGGATGGCTCCTGCTGTGCAGAATCCTTTGGTGTGGCCAATTGGGTTATGCAGGACAAGGCGACACGGCTCAGAGCTGTTCACTCCTCCGGTTTGACCGGATTTTCTCCGTTTTGACTGTAAAAATCCGCTTATCCGTTTTGAAAACAAAAACTCCGGTTTCAAACGCGAGCGAGGAAAAAAAATTGTAGTTTTTTCGGTAGTAAGACGCTTTTTCTTCCGTTTCCTAAGTTTTCCGTAATAAGACAAAAACTGGAATTTCCTGTACAAGTTTCGATTTCCGGCTCTCGCACTTTCTTTCGTGTGTGATCGAGCATTTGTGCATGTTTTCGAAGTGACTACTCTGTTCGCGATGCCGAAAATAAAAAACGCAGAAGATGGTGGACAAACACCACCCAAAAAGAAGATGCTTCACACGCAGAAGTGGAATGCTTCTTATTCAGAAGACAGAACTGCATAAGTGCTTAACGAGCTCCGAAAGGTCTGAAAACTATGCTTACTGCAAAATTTGCAAACTTGACTTCAGCGTTGCGCACGGCGGTAGAAATGACATTGAAAGGCACGTGAACTGTGGTAGACACAAGCAGTTGCAACAAAAGCAGGCTAACCAACGCACAATAAGCTCGTTTATTGCTAAAGCAATAAATAAGTGAATGCTTTTTCAAATTTACTTTTTAATGTGTTTTTGTAGTAAATTTAACTGTCTTTTTGTTTTCTTTTTTCTCAATCTCTCAAAAAATGTATTCCAGTACTGTACTCCTGACAGACAGATGAAACTCCTGACAGACAGTCTGCTTACTCCTGACTGGCATTGGTAGGGGTGAACAGGTCTGCATTATTATGTTCTCCCTGCCTGACCATTCGTCTTCTGCTTTTGGTGGTGATCAGGAATGCATTGTAGGCAGGCATTTTATGCAAGTCAGTGGCAGTGTTCTCAAGGCTGTGGTCGAGAGGCGGGAGTCAAACACTCCGCCCGGCTACATACATGATACTGCACTGATTGTTTTAGCCTAAAAAAGGTTAAACTACGTAATAGGGAATGATTTCAATGATCTGAATGATTAACCTAATAAGATTTCACTACGGATCATAATAAAATTGAATCGTTCTTATGTAGCGCTATTAAAGCTCAAGAACATGTTTTATAATTATGATCAAATTATATTTCTAATATATAATAATAATATCCTTGAATACATTTCTACATTTTTATTGCAATGTTTTGTCTTTTGCAAGACTGCACAACTATTTTATATGTTGTAGCGGTTGTTGTAGTTGTTTGGTTGAATTACTCACTCATATTATTATAAAATTTATTGTTTTTTGTTTTAATTTTCAATGTGTTAGTTTTTAAGAATTGTCTTTTATTTTGCATGCTTTTATATGTTCAGTTGTGACACAAATGGTTGTACATATTCCTTCGGATGAGAGTATAAACCGAGGTCTAGTCTGTGCACGCACGCATTCCATTCTAAGGTCTTTAAAAATCCTGACGCTCCTGTCCTAGATGAGTGAATGCTACGCCAAAACACCAAGCACGCACTAGATCCCTTCTCCCCAACCCCGGTGGCAGGTGGGTGCCACGGGCGGCTTGAGTTAGAACCTGTGTCGACCAGCGCTTTGAGCAGCCCTTGAGCTGGAAAAAGCGCTATTTAAAAGTGATAAAATAAATAAAGACTTGTTGAATCGAAATGAATCGATAATTTAACCGCTGATTGTGCCTTGTCTCAAAAATTGCACAACAAGGGCGCTTTGAGCCGCGATGCAGGCCGGTTAGCCCAGGCAGAATGTGATTTATAGCTCTCCACTCTAGCCCAGCGCTTCTGGCCAAATTCGCGTACCATACATCAGCGCGTGTCACTCACTTGGCATGCGCACACTGCACCACACGCAGGGCCAGGTGAAAACTGCACCTGTACGAAAAATACAACAACGGTCATACTTGTGCACACGAAGGACGAATAAGTAAATAAATAAATAAATATAAAGATTAAAACAATGCACCTCTTTTTATAATGTTTCACCGTATGATTAGACTAGATTCAATCGTTAATGTCGAGCGCTTTTTTCCAGCTTAAGATCTGCTCAAGGCTGCTGGCCAACCTACAGGATTTAACTCAAGCCGCTTGATGCGACCCACTTGCTGCTCGTGGCGCACCGTGTGCCGCCCAGACAACTGAGCACAATCCTGGAATTTCAAAGCTGTCAAAAGTTTAAAGCTTGGCAGTGGTGGCTTTGAGCGAGTGCACACTGTAGCATAATAATTCTATAACATACATTACAATATCTCTCTCTATACGCTCGTAGTATTGTCATATCCTATCCTATCCTATCCTATCCTATCCTATCCTATCCTATCCTATCCTATCCTATCCTATCCTATCATATCATATTATATCCTATCCTATCCAGTAACTCGAAGGTCGTTGGGGCACCACAGATGATCATTTAACCAGCGTACTCCATCTTTCTCTGTCCTCAGCAACCCTCATAGCTTCGTTCAGTGTCCATTCTCGAATGTTGTCTTGTCACCTCTTTTTGTGTCTCCCTCTTCTTCTGCCTCCTTGCACCGTGCCTTGCAGGATGGTCTTTGCAAGACGGTAGACCTGGTGCTCTGGTGACGTGGCCATACCAATGGAGTTTCCGTTTCTTCACCACTGTGAGCAAGTCATCATGTTGTCCAATGGCTTGTGGGATGGTCTGTCGAACTGCGTCATTGGGGATGTGCTGAGTATAGGAAATGCCCAGAAGTTTTCTGTAGCACCTCATCTCCATGCTATGTATTCTTCGTTGTAGATCTGTTGTGAGGGTCCATGTTTTGTAAGCATAAAAGAAGATGGAGATGACAAGGGAGCGCAGCAGTCTTACCTTGGAGTGTAGACTGATGGTCCTGTCTTTCCAAATGGGCTTCAACCTTGTCAGGGCAGCAGTTGTTTGTGCGATCCTGGAGAGGACTTCCTGTCGGAATCCATTATCTGATACAATGGCTCCGAAGTATTTGAAGCTACGCACTGTGTTGATGGAATGGCCTTGGACTTTGATGTCCATGTTGATGCCATGGTGTTGGTGTTGGTCATCATTTTGGTCTTCTCGGCACTTATTTCCATTCCATAGGCTCTGGAGGTGGTGTCAAGCCTCTATACCAGCTGTTTAAGTTCGTGTTCCTCTCCAGCCAATCCATTAATGTCATCCGTAAAACGGAGGTTGAAGATTGCTCTATGGTGACTGTGCCTTCGTAATCTTTAAGGGCATCTGACATGATACTTTCTAGAAAGATGTTGAAGAGTGTTGGAGAGAGTAGGCATCCTTGATGCACACCGATTATTGTTCTGAACCAGTTTCCGATGCGATGGCGCTGTTGAGAAGGACTGCACTGGTAGCCTTGCCATACAGGCTTTTGATGACTTTAATAATTTTAGGGCTGAGGTTGTACACTCTCATTGTTGCCCACAGAGCTGCATGCCAGACTCGGTCAAACGAGTCTACAAACACATGATTAATGTTGTTGGTGCTGCAGGTATTTCTCGCAGATTATTCTGAGGTTAAAAATCTGTTCCGTGGTACTTCGTCCTGCCCTGAATCCTGCTTGTTCTTCAGCTATGATTTGTTCAGCTTGTTGAGTATTATTTTCAGGAGGACCTTTCTGGGATGGCTGGTGAGGCTGATGGTGCGGTAATTTTCTTATTCCTGAAGGTTACCCTTTTTGGGAAGAGTAGTGACAAGCGACTTGGTCCATGGTGTAGGCCAATCCCCATTCTGCCAGATCTTGTTACAGGTAATGGTGAGGACGTCAATCTTCGCTTCTCCTCCTGCTTGGAATAATTCCGCGGGTATTGTCATAGGATACACAGAAATCATTTTTTAACATCATTTTTGGGGAGTATGGTGTGCGAAGTACAGGTATAGAGAACATTGTAATCTGTTGTGTAGTATTTACCCCTTTCAGTCTTTTGACTTGACTTTGAACTCATAAGCACTAAAGCAGATTAAATATTATTAGGGCCTAACTGATGAATGTGTTTTTGTTGAGCATGTAGAAGTGTCTGTAACATGTGAGCGTGTATGTTGGTTACAGATCGCCGCGCTTTTAGTCTAATTTAGGAGTAAGGCGCGTATAGCTTCCATTGTTTTGTTATTATTATTATTATTATTATTATTATTATTATTATAATTATTATTATTATTATTATTATTATTATTATTATTTTGAACCTCCCAGAACCTTTCAGTTTCACGAACCTTTCCATTAAGACAGGCCATTCATTACACATGCATCATTCAAAGCGCACTGGACTGCAATAAAGGCGGGAACCAAATAGTTGATCGTTGTTTATGACGATCTCAACGTACTTCATAATACATTATTAGCCGAGGGTAGGCTGTTGTTTGTTATACACGCATGATTTTGCTTGCTGCTTCTCTCTTTGAATGCGGTTAGTGTTTGGTGTATGAAGCTGATGTAGTGGACTGGATGATGTTGATGTCCATGTAGAAAGAAAGCGCCGCCAACAGCACCGTCGATGCTAGCAGCTTGCCCAGGGCGCACAAAAAAGGTGGTGGGGGGTATAGGAGTGGGGGGGGGGGAGAGGAATGGATTTGTTTCCAATGTTCCCGTTGTCCACAAAATTAAATAATTAGACTGAATTTCTCTCTCTCTCTCTTGCTCTATCTCTCCTCTTTCCCCCCTCTCTCCTCTCCCCCTCTCTCTCTTTCTCTCTCTCCTCTCCCCCCTCTCTCTTTCTCTATCTCTCCTCTCGCTTTCCCCCACCCTCTCTCTCTCTCTCTCTCTCTCTCTCTGACAGATTGACAGACAACAATGTGACAGACAGACAGGATCTTGCGGGATGTCGCCAACAACAACAACAACAACAACAACAACAACAACATCGACGACGACAACGACACCAACAACAAACAGGCAGACACACAAACAGAAAAGGCGGACCAACAGACAGGCAGACAAACAGACAGGTAGGCAGGCAGGCAGACAGACAGACAGACACATCAAAGTTTCACCTTAAGATCTTGCGGGATGTCGCCAAGGTCTGCTAGGTTGGTTGGCAGTCGTGGGTGCTGTTGTTCTTTTTGCCGCTGCCGCTGGATGGTCCGAACCAAACACATCTTGTGAAGGGAGACTCACAATCGTTGTTTCTGAAAGGCCTTCATGCGTGTCAGCCAGTATTTGCCTCGTACTGTTTCTTGTATTGCGGGCCTGGTCTTTCATGCGACCAACTGCAATTGCGGCCGCGATTTTGGGCTGGTTTGGGGCGTGGGACAGGTGCTCCCCCACCTCCTGCACGACTGCCCCATCTTTCAGGTGCAGCCTGGCCTTACATGTACCATTGTCACATCGCCAAAAAGACAATTTTGGATCTTTTGTACTGTTCTTATCGAAGCGGAAAGAGTAGCCATTGTAGCTAAACTTTTCTTTTCTCCGTATGCTTAGGTAGGACTCTGCAATCTCTGCCATGTTTCCACGGCAAAGAACGTCAGGAGTAGTGAACAGAAAAATAACCCGATTTCAACTCAACTCCGTCTGAATATCAATCACACCACTCACACCTCTCTCTCTCTCTCTCTCTCTCACTCTCTCTCTCTCTCTCTCTCTCTCTCTCTCGCTCTCTCTCTCTCTCTCTCTCTCTCTCTCTCTCTCGCTCTCTCTCTCTCTCTCTCTCTCTCTCTCTCTCTCTCTCTCTCTCTCTCTCTCTCTTACGCCAATAGTTTTACCCCCTCCCCCGACATTCCCTCCTTTTCCCCTATCATGGCGCTGAGATGTACGGCGCTGAAGTCTCCCGGTGTGACATCGTCACAGTTCCTAGTATCTTAGCTGGGCTGGGAGCGAATGGGAGCATTCTGATTGGTCGACGCGTTACAAAATTCGACGCATGCCCACAGTGCTATCATAGTCTTCGAAAGGGTTAGGGTTAGGGTTTGGGTTAGAGTTATGAGTTTAGGGTTAGGGTTTGGGTTAGGGTTAGGGTTATGACGCCTAAGAACTTCGTGAAAAAGCCGGCCCGACATGACCTGGCGCATGCGCAAATGCGCTCGGATAAACTAGGAGACCCGGAACTTGAAGGATGTGACACCGGCGCTAAAGTGTACGGCGCTGACATTCCCCGTGCTGAAATGTACGGCGCTAACAAGTACGGTGCTGAAAAGACGCCGCGCTGAAATGGTGGCGCTGAAAGGTATGGCGCTGTAGTGCTGGCGCTAAAGTGACGTGTCACCCATTCATAGTAATTGAGATATGGGGACTTCAAATGTGCCCAAGACTTGGAACACCCTGTATTTTGTGGTCTTGATTTTGTGATCCTGATTCGGCTCTTTGCAGTTCGCTGGACCCTGTATGCAATGAATAACTAACTCTCTCTCTCTCTCTCTCTCTGTCTCTCTCTCTCTGTCTCTCTCTCTCTGTCCGCCACCCCTAACTCTCTCTGTCTCGTCTTTAGTATGCATAACATGTAGGACAACATACATTATTAACTTCTTTTTTTTGAAGACCCGTACAACCAGTTTTAATTTAATTCTTGTTTTCTAGGGGGAAGGAATCGAAACGCAATAATGCTTCCGGTGTCAATTTCCACCTCCACCCCACCCCACCCTAATCCTCCACACCCACACCCTTCTCCCACAACCCACATCCCCTTCACCTCCTCCCTATATAGAACTTAACATCTCTCCTTCACTCCACGCTGAGGCCGCAAGGACATTTCACAAGATGGGTGCCTGTGTATCTCTATAGCGACGCGGAAGATACTACACACAGTCTTACATGTCATAGCTACATATACATGTTACGCAGGGCGGCATGTTATCTATCGCTTTGCTATCAAGAATCCTCTATTCAGCACCCAACTAGCTTAATAATGCCCCCAGTATTCAGACTCACCCACCACCAACGAATGTAGCCGAGGTTAAGCTTTAAATTGAGAGTAAGGTGCGGGTGGGGTTGCAAAGTTTTAGGTTCCGGTGAAGTTTTGGTTTAAAGATTTAAAAAAAAAAAAGTCTTATTATTGAAATTGGGGGTAGTCTCGAAATGCACAACGCGACCCATTGTTAAACACCCCGAAACCGTACAGGAAACCCTACCCATAAAACAGGAAACATTATACCCCGTTTGTGTGTGTGTGTGTGTGTGTGTGTGTGTTTTTTTTTTCTGGTCCTTTTCTTCAGTCTTATCTGACCACAGACACCTTCCCGGCTAAACAATACGTCAAAGGCCGGCAAGACAATGCTACACATTGTATCTCTGCATGGAATGTGTGTTCGCTGTCACACCAGTGCTGTGTGCAAAGTACTTGAGCCTTTAGGAGGGGTCTGTAGGCCTTGAAAGGTAAAAGGATATGATTCCCCGTAACCTTGTTTAGGGGAGAGCTAGAGGCGATTGGGCCCTCACCTTTTATCTGGGCCAGCTTACTGAGGGCAGTACAGGTTCCTCTATCTCTCTTTCCTGCTTCCACCGAGGCGTGAGTTACATGTCAGCATTGTATGGTGAATTAATGTGTGTGTGTGTGTCACGAGATGGTACTCCAAAAAGGGGTTGGTGCAACCGGTTAAAGCACTTCGTGTTGTGTTGGAGTGGTAATATGTCAGTCAATTTTACTCGCCAGCAGTACGTCACTTTCTTCACTGAAACCTCAGTCAATAATAGCAAGCACGCACGCACGCACGCACACACAGACACCCACACAAACATACACACACGACCGTGTAGAAACGCCGTTGTAATGACTTTCATGAAACTCTACATACGTTACTTTGACATTTTTACACATTTGTCCATTTTTTGAAGCTAACTCTAACTCTAACGCTAACCCAAACCCTAACCCTTAACCTAACCCTAAGCCTAACACAGCCCTAACCCTTACGGAACACTGTTTTGACGTCAAAATAAAGAGGTCCGTCAAAAGAAAGTACGTAGAGGTTCAAGTGTATGTCAGAATAACGCAGTTTCTACCTAGCCAGACACACACACACACACACACGCACACACACACACACCCACACACACACACACACACACACACACACGCACCCAGCCGATGTTACACTGTATTATGAAGACTTTCCCGAAACGCCACCTACATGTAGTACGTTGTACTGACAATGGGTCATATTTCGTCCCCAATTTTAAGTACTTTGAAGTGTTCCAACCCTAACCCTAACCCTAAACCAGCCCTAACGGATCATTGTTCTGACGTCAAAACAAGTAGGCATGTCAATACAAGTTATGTAGATGTTCACTGATTTGTCCAGATGAATAATCTTTGTTCGGTTGTTGTTTTGTTAACTCGTAATTGCCACCTTATTTAATTGTGCCTGCTGCAACTTGTTGTCCAGTTATTAGCTGAAATAGAAGTCGAGTCATAATAATAAGAACTACCCCACTCTTAAACAACCCACCACCAACCCACCCATTTCTCGTGGTTTTCCTATCCTTTATCTTTCTTTCCAACGGAAGGTGAAAAACCCATCTGGATCTCTCAGAGGGGAAGTAACACCCCACAACCCAATGGACCCTTCTACATGCCATCTACAAATTTTGTTCTTTCCTCTGAAACTCTGATGCTATAATTACCTCGCTACAAACTCTCCTCTGCAGGTTGTCGATCCTTTTCAGTGTTTGGTCCTTTTACTTGGATCTCTCTCTCTCTCTCTCTCTCTCTCTCTCTCTCTCTCTCTCTCTCTCTCTCTCTCTCTCTCTCTCTCTCTCTCTCTCTCTCTCTCTCTCTCTCTCTCTCTCTTTCTCTTTCTCTCTCTCTTTCTCTCGCTCGCTCTCTTCGCAGCTCTCCGACAATAGCCACTTTTAATGTCCAACTTAAAAACTCACCTCTTCCTGGAAAATGTCTGATCTCATCTCCCATCACCACCATCATTTTTTCTTTTCTGAGTTCAGACCATCGCCGTCACGCCGCAGCCTCAAGCCCCCTCACTGCTTAGCTGCACCCCTCCTCCCCTTCCCGTTCTTTTCATTTATAAATTATTTGTAAATACTCTTTCTCATGTTTGGATTATGTCTTTGCATAGTTTATTAGTGTTTTGTTTTTGTTTCACTCGTTTTCGTATGTATTCCGATGTTAAAGTTTAAGTATAAATGCGTGAGAACTGCGCTTTGAACTGATGTCATTAGGAAAAAGCGATATATAAATAAATGCCATTATTATTATTATTATTATTATTATTATTATTATTATTATTATTATTATTATTATTATTATTATTATTATTATTATCATTATTATCATTATTATTATTATGATTATTATTATTATTATTACGAATGGGATCGAGAAGGAATTATTGATGATGATGATGATGATGATGATGATGATGATGATGATGATGATGATGATGACGACGTTACGCTCGTATTTAGCGCGATTCCCTATTTAAGAAGGCGAGCTTAGTGTGCATGGCGCAGTCAATTAAAGCAAGGTATGCAATAATAGTCTGTGGTGTAATTTCCTCTACATACCATGCCACCATCTGTGTGTGTGTGGGGGGGTGGGGGGGTGGAGGGTGTGTGTGTGTGTGTGTGTGTGTGTGTGTCACCCTCTCTCTCTCTCTCTCTCTCTACTCTCTCGCTCTCTCTTTCTCTTTGTCTCACCCTACCATTATCTCACCTCTCTGTCTCGTTACAAAATGCAATATATTGCCCGTAACTAACAGATTTCGCTAAGGGCTGATCACGTTCATAAAGACGCCAGCCAAATCATGAGTCACATACACACACCACACACGCACTGTCTCTCTCCTCCACTCACACACACACACACACACACACACACACACGCCAAAACACCATCCCCTACCTTCACCTCCCTCCTTTCTTCCTCTTCTCATTCCCTCTATCCTTCTACCCCGCACCCCACACACACACACACACACCCACACACACACACACACACACCAGCTCAGCTTATCGGTCTAGGAGGCAGAGAGGCAAGCATGCATCTAGAAAGGGACGATTGTATACATACAGTTCTTGCCACAGTTGCTAGCTTTGCACATTCCTACCGCAGTCTGGAATGCCAAGTTCGCGATTATCCAGCCACCGTCAGAGTTGGCACAGAATTCGGAGTATCTTATGACTAAGGACGCCTTGTACAATTAGTTGTGTAGATTTCTGTCCCCGGACACTGACGCGTATAGGGGAGCCTTGTACAAAGTGACATAGAAACGTGTATGCAGCGCTGGGGTCAATCCAGACAACTTATTACATTAGGCCTATGTAGTACGTTCTCTGGTCAAACTTTCGGAGACGCAATAATAAGACCTGTTTCTTTAACTCACACTTAAGTCCTTAACTACCAATCAGCCAGTCGTCAGTGAGTGCGGTTGTCAGTGTGATATGAATGTTTGTTATTTACAGTAAAATAGGATTACGTATATTTTAAATTACAATTTTAGTGCCAAATATTTGTGTGTTGAGGGTGTGTGTGTGTATGTATGTGGGTGTTACGTTGAAACGCGAAGGATAGTATGTCTGAAGCGCGCACGATAGATCTAATCGTTTCGTTTTGCAAGGTATTCAATAATAGAGTGTATTTACCTTTGATTTGAGTTTGCATGGTTGTTAGAAGAAGCTTTGTATAACGTTGATAATTTTCGTTAGTCGATATTATTGGAGAATTCTCTAGATTGGCGTGTTTACTGTCGATAGAAACTTCCCGATAATTTTCGAAGTTTGAGAACGTTCCTGGAATGTTTAGAAAGATGTATGACGTAAGTCAGTGATGACGAAGTTTTATTTGATTGGTTGTAGTGCGTCAATCTACCGTGTTCTAAATTGTTCGGGAGTATGAAGAGACTATATAAGTGCCGCACTGTTGCAAAAAGGTTGTTGTTGATAGTGAGTTGGAAAGTAAAATTTGAGAGTGGAAAAGCGATTGAGCGATTGTATGCAGTTGTTGATGTGTGCTGAATAAAAGTGGAAAACTTCATACGTCGACTCCAGACTTGTTGATGAGTGAGCAGGCTGCGTGGATAAACGAATCAGAGTTACACCTATCAGGATTTCAGCATCGGGGCTGAATCAAATACTGATAGAAAAACACCACCATCACACGGAGTGTAACAGTGGGTGTGTTTAGGTGTTTGTGAGCGGGTGTCGGTGTGTGAATAATGCTGCCCTACAATAGTGGTTCAGTTCATTATGATGCATGGCACATGTACATATACAACGCTGGATGTTCATTATCATTATTATGCATGTAATGCTAAATCCTTGTTTGTTGTTGGTTTGCACGCCACATTGTCATTTCTTGAAGGGGGGTACGAACCGGTGGTGTGACGCACCTCTCGGAGTGTTGGAGTTTGAGTTCATGTTTTACAAAACGTTGTTTTATTGCTCAGTATGCATATTTTTTTTGGTTATATTAAATTTTGTTTGTTATTATTGTCGTTGTATACGGAATTGTCCCCCCACCCCACCCCCACCCCATCTCCACCTTTAGGTACACCAAATGTCCTTGTTTATCCGGGACAATAAATATATTTTGAATCTTGATTCTTATCTATCTTATCTAGGGTTTTAACGCGGACAACTGCAAGTCACCGCCTCAGACGGCTTGAAGTAAGATCTGGCATCGACCAGCGCCTTAAGGAGCTCTTGAAATAGAAAAGCGCACTATAAAAATCAGCTAGCACGATCAAGAACAATAAAGGGAAAATTGGACCCTTTTTGACCCCTTTTTTCCTGATTCGAACGGAGTATGGAAACCTCCATCTGGAGCTCAGAAGGGAGGCAACTACTTCGAAGTACTCCGAGACACGAAAGGGGGTACATTCTATCACAAAGCAACTTTCTCGTGGAATATGTTTGGTATGCCAGTGTGACACAAAGCACTTTGGTTTGGAAAAGATCGTCTTCTAGTGGCTTACTGCATAAGTGATAACACTTCAATAATACTCGACTGTTTGTGTTCTCATTTTCTACACAGCCCACCAGAGAGAGTGCATAGAGGGCGACCGTAACCCAAGAAGACGATTGTCGTCACAAACGCATTCCAGAATTAAAAAAAAAGAGGGGAATGTCCTTATGCAGCGCACAATTCTGTAAAAAGAACTGTCCAAGTCGTTGTTTTTCTTGAGGTCCAGCATGATGATGATGATGATGATGATGATGATGATGATGATGATGATGATGATGATGATGATGATGATGATAAAGAAGAGGAGGAAAAACAAGGAGAGGAGAAAGATGATGATGATGATGATGAGGATGTTGATGATGACGATGATGATGATGATGGTGATGATGACAAAAATAAAGGAATATGAAGAGGAGGAGGGAAGAAGAAGATTGATGATGACGACGATGATGATGACGACGACGATGATGATGATAATGATGATGATGAAACCTGTATAGCGCAGGTGTCCACTAACGTGTATTTTATGATTCTTTTGTTTTCTTTCTATTATTATTATTATTATTATTATTATTATTATTATTATTATTATTATTATTATTATTATTATTATTAATATTATTATTATTATTATTATTATTATTATTATTATTATTATTATTATTATTATTATTATTATTATTTCTTCTTCTTCTTCTTCTTCTTCTTCTTCTTCTTCTTCACAGTCATGAATGATATGATTTATAGTTAAATTTTTATTGCAAATGCAAACAATTACCTTGCAATATTTTGTCCTCCAAGAATGTAAAGCAAGACGATGTGCTAAAAAGGTTATTGTTCGAGGATACTGTGAATTTTCACTATATATTTTTTTAATATCATTCATGACTGCAGTGTAATAACACACTACAGTCCACAGAACTTTCATTATGTTCAAAATAAAAATAGTGAATATTGGATAACCATCGCTAAATCTATAATTTATAGTCCTGTAGGACATTTTAAAAAAAAATAAATATTGCAAGTTTATTCTGAGTACTGAGTATATGACAATATCACAAAATTGACGTTCTGTACATGAACATTTCACGAATTTGACAGGTCCTATTGTAATATTTTAAAATATTTTAAAAAAAATTTTTTATTGTTATTTGTGGTAAGTTTAAAGTATTGTTTGAAAACTTAATTGTTATTTTATTTTATTTGATGGTATGTTACTGCACTATTTTGTTTAAATGTTATCTCCTTCCCCCCATCCATGTAGCAAATATAATTTTTCTCCACATTCCTTTTATTTTCTAGTCTAAAATCACTTCGGTAAGTAGACCTTAACTGAAATAAACAAACAAACAATCTTCTTCTTCATCGCGCGACTCCCACCCTCTCCCCCCATTTCATGTTTGATACAGTTTCAGTCCTACCATATCAGTTCTGTTCTGTAAAATCCGTCTGTCTCTTTTGTTTATTTGTTTTGCTATGTTTTGATTTCTACATTTATAGTTCGCTATAGCCATTTTTTGTTTACCTCAGTAATGTGTGTGTAGTTTCTTTTTAATCACATTGATGATTATGTATGCGCTGCACACATTGTTCAGTATCTGTATCCTCTCCATCATCATCATCGTCCTCGTCGCCGTCGTCATCATCATCCCCATACCCCACCACCATCATCATGATCATCATCATTGTGATGACTAGCCCAGAGATAGTGTCCAGAGCTGGTCAATGGGTCAATTCAAGGGGGACACTTAGGATCCAGTTTAGAGGGAAATACTGGCATTGATGGATCAGCCTTTTGCAGTCCCCCCCCCTCTCTCTCTCTCTCTCTCTCTCTCTCTCTCTCTCTCTCTCTCTCTCTCTCTCTTTCTCTTTCTTTCCCTCTCCCTCTTTCCCTCTCCCTCTCTCTCCTGCTTGCTCTTGCACTGTAGTATCAGCACACCAGATGCCTCACGAAGCGGATTATAACAATCAATAACTATTAGACTGTCCTCTACATGCGGGTCCTTTCTTACTGTTTAAAGGGCGCCTCTTCGACCACGTCCCATCAATAGATACTTTTAGCATTCACAGAGAATGTTGTACCTCACCCCCACCCCCACCCACTACCTCACCCTCCATCCCCAATAAAACGAACGAAAAAAAAACTCTTTAAAAAGTATAGTGTCTCTTTTTTAATTTAAAAAAATTTAATTGCATAAATTCCGTAGTTTTGTGCCTGTTAATAGCATCTGCCAAAGCTGGCAAGAGATAAAATCCGTAAATAAAAATTGCGTGTGATTTTAGGTTAATAAAATTAACCTTTATTCTACCCCAGACACCAAAGACGCACTCTTCAAACGGCGTGGTTCACATAGAAAATAGGGTCAAAGGTCACACCGCTATGAGGTTCATGTATCGTTCGTTACAACAGGAGAAATCACTCGGAATTGTTGTGGGTGTTGTTGGTGATTTGGAATTGTGGTGTGAAGAAGGCTTACATTACATTACATGAATATTGCTTTATTATTATTATTATTATTATTATTATTATTATTATTATTATTATTATTATTATTATTATTATTATTATTATTATTATTATTATTATTGTTGTTGTTGTTGTTGTTGTTGTTATTATTATTATTAAGGATTTGTATAGCGCCACGAGCATGCCTGTATCATAGACAGGGTCCGCACAGTTCTGTGAAGTCTTTGAAAGTTTGGGAAATTTGAGAGGGGGGTTTTCCAGTCTGTGAAAGTCTGTGAAAATTGAGCAAAATTGTCTTGGTCAGTAAAAGTCTTGGAAAACTGTTTAAAAGATCTAAGTACTTGCCTTTGCTTAATAAAAACGACGTGCAAAATAAAATTATAAAAAATAAATACATAAATAAAATGAGAAGCGAATATTCCCGAAGCTCGAGAATTCAAGAAGTCGACTTTCAGTTTCTAATGGTTCCTTTCCGGTTTCTAATTATTCATTTCCGGTTGCCGACATCCGGTCTTCTACATACATGTTTGGTGCTGCGTGTGATCGGCAATATTTTACACTTTGTGCACAATGCCGGGCTCATGTTCGTTTCGTGACGAATGGTTGGAAAAACCAGAATATGCTGCTTGGATTAAAAAATTAGAGAATATAAAGGAAGCGTTTTGCTAAGTATGCAAAACGAAAATTCACATTGCTTCTATGGGTGAAGGGGCTTTAAAAAACATCCTTACAGAAAACTGCAGACTCTGAAGCAGAAGACGCTGAAAAACAGAACAGATTGGACCTCATCTCACAGTCCAATCAATGCCTTGAGAAAGAGAGCAAAAGAGAAAGCAGACGAAATAAATGGGGTGGAAAAGCTGATCCAAGAAAAATCCGTTGTTTGAAATAAATTTTTTTTTGTTAAAATAGTGTTGCATACATGTACAGTAATCCCCCCCTCCCTCCCCCAAAGTCTGCCTCTTGAAAGAACATACATTTTGGTATAAATAGTATGGCAATGTACAGTAGATGAATAGGCCTATATCAAGAGAAACTGATGCTGAATCAGATATTGGACATGTCTGGTGTTTGCTGACAATCGTATGATGCATTCACTCGGAATTTGTGACAAGTAACATGATTGAAACTAAAAAAAAATAATTTAATGTGCATACACCGAGAGCAGCATGTAAATTTTTTGTTCTATTTATGCTGCTGCCATATGGGGTGGAATACTGGTTTATATTTCGTTTGGAGTTTGCTGCGAATTGAGTCAGTGAAAAAGTATGTAGCGGTTGGGAAAGTTTGAGAAAAGTTTGGGAATTTTGAAACCATTTTTTCTGTACGGACCCTGATAGAGTGTTGCGCTATACAAAGGAACAGTTAAACTGGGCAGGATTATTTATCTTGACGAAGAACCAGTTTATAAGGGAAAATGGTCTTGCATGTTCAGTATATACTGTAGCGACCGATTTGTTGAGGTGTTTAGCGCATTCAGTTGTTGTTGCCCGCCACGCTTGCTCCATTATCGCTTACCTTGCTATTTTGGTCCTAACGTTAGGCTTAAGCCCATGCCACACGAGCGTCAAATCTACTGGACTTGACGCGAATCGGAGCAATTTTCGACTTCGAAGTCGGAATTTCATTTTGACTTGAATCGCGCAGTGCCACACGAAAGTCGCACATCGAGTCAAACTTGAGGGGTATTGGTCTTGAAGTTTTGCTGTACGTGTGTTGTGATCACGTGATTTGTATTCTGCTTCTCATTGGCCAAAAGGTCCGAATCACACAATCGAGACTCGCGGAATTAGAACATGTTGAAAGTCGGCAATCGGAGCCAATTCAAAGAATCTGGATTCGCGATGCACAGAGTGCCACACGACAATCACGGGATTTTGTCGTGATTTCATGAATTGGATTCAAGATTTGACGCTCGTGTGGCATGACCATTACAATGCCCTACTTCTCTCTCTACCCATGAACCCTTGGAACTCACCTATAGCCCATGGGCCCAACACTCAGTCCTACCTGTAACCTCCCGCTCTCCCCAACCATCCTCACCCCCAGCTTCCCAAGGATGCCTTCCTCAACCACTTTTGTATACCTCACCCGGGTAAACCCCATCATTGCCACCTGCTCTCATCCAGCTAATCTGTTTGCCTGTGTTTCTATCTGTCTGTCTGGCTCTCATTGTCGTTCCGTCCGTCTGTCTGTCTTGTCTGTTTGCCTGTCTCTCCCTTTTCCACCTTCATCCTCACTCTATGCGCCCAAACGCTGCAAGTCAAGTGGGCGCCGCGGCGGCTTACGTTAGATCCTGTATCGTCGGCCAGCGCCTTGAGCAGCCCCTGAGCTGGAAAAGCGCTATATAAAAACGACTAATTAAATAAATAAAAACTATGCGTCTATTGCCAATCTCTCTCCGTGTCTCTGTCTCTGTCTCTGTCTCTGTCTCTCTCTCTCTCTCTCTCTCTCTCTCTCTCTCTCTCTCTCTCTCTCTCTCTCTCTCTCTCTCTCTCGCTCGCTCGCTGAGCCCTTTGCGACTTCATCCATCCACTGCTAATCTGTCTCTGTTATCTCCATCCCACCCTGGCTCCTCCGTTGCCCTTTTACCTGAATTCGGCACCCCAGTAGTGCCTAGAACAGCCACTCAGACGACCAGAGCAGTGGCCTGTGTAAGCGTTGGATTACAATACAATACAAGATTATTGCTTTAGGTCCAGCGGACTCTTCCGAGCCAAATCAGGACCACCCAAGCGTTGGATTATAGGTACAAGGTTCAAGATGCCTTATTGTTCTAATTTTACCACGGGGAAATTTGATGCGTGGGCAACATATAAGCACGAAACGTGACAAGGACAATATCAACGTCAAAAGGACAATATCAGCGTCACAAGGACAATATCAACGTGATAAGAACGATATCATAGTCGATGAATAAAACATCAGATATAACATCACCATTCTTTCACTTAAATACTCTTATAGACTCCAACAAAGCTGTTCACTCCTCCGGTTTGACCGGATTTTCTCCGTTTTGACTGTAAAAATCTGCTTATCCGTTTTGAAAACAAAAACTCCGGTTTCAAACGAGAGCGATGAAAAAACAAATTGTAATTTTTTCGGTAGTAAGACGCTTTCTCTTCCGTTTCGTAAGTTTTCCGTAAAAAGACAAAAACTGGAATTTCTTGTACAAGTTTCGATTTCCGGCTCTCGCACTTTCTTTCGTGCGTGATCGAGCGTTTGTGCATGTTTTCGAAGTGACCAGTCTGTTCGCGATGCCGAAAAGAAAAAACGCAGACGATGGTGGACAAACACCACCAAAAAAGAGGATGCTTCATACGCAGAAGTGGAATGCTTCTTATTCAGAACTGCATAAGTGCTTAACGAGCTCTGAAAGGTCTGAAAACTATGCTTACTGCAAAATTTGCAAACTTGACTTCAGCGTTGAGCACGGCGGTAGAAATTACATTGAAAGGCACGTGAACTGTGGTAGACACAAGCAGTTGCAACAAGAGCAGGCTAACCAACGCACAATAAGCGCGTTTATTGCTAAAGCAATAAATAAGTGAATGCTTTTTCAAATTTACTTTTTGGTGTGTTTTGTAGTAAATTTAACTGTCTTTTTGTTTTCTGTTTTCTCAATCTCTCAAAAAATGTATTCCAGTACTGTACTCCTGACAGACAGATGAAACTCCTGACAGACAGTCTGCTTACTCCTGACTGGCATTGGTAGGGGTGAACAGGTCTGCTCCAACAATCAAAACATTACGGAATAACATTATAACAACACTAAAATATGTTCAATGATATAATTTGCATGCGACCAGAGTAAGGCATGACTTAAAATGAATTATAACAGGAAAACAATTTATTAAGTTAAGACCCGGGTGGGGAGGGAGGGGGGGGGGGGATAAAATGAGATACGACAATTTTATTTGTGACTCTGACTCTAATTAAAAATAAGCAGATATTACAGATTTTATTCGCTTCGTGCGCGTTTTGTTCACAGTTCTTTCGCCCCTGTTGATCCACGGGAACGCGCACCCCATTGTCCGTGAGCAGAAAATTATAACCCGACGTTTAATGCGTGATTGAAAGGCAAGTCCCACCGCCGCGGATCAGTGGTGGAGCGTTTGACTGTCATACCCCGATGACCCAGGTTCGAATCCTCTGGTGCGCTAGGTAAAAGCGGCCATTGCTCTGGTGGTTCAGTGTTGATTTGGGTTCTTATCCCTTCTTCCCTAGGATGGCTATTCCACGTCTACGGTATTGCCTATGGTGGGTGTATACGCTAAACTTCAATGTTCGTTGTTGAATGGTAACTTGTATAGCATCCCCGTGAGGGTGCCGGGGGTTTCAGTATAAATAGTATCCCCACTTTTTGGAAATTTAGTGCTTTAAATTCCCACTGTCGCTGTCTTTCTCCTGTGTTCTTTCTCTTTCCTACTCTGTTCTATCAATCTACTATACTATCTTCTTCTTCGCTAGACCAGTCACCTACCGTTTTTCTTGAAAAGTCTTCCGGGACAAAACTCCTCGTGAGGTCTGTTGGATCAGCTTGGGGATATTGGACGCTTTCTGCCAAATGGTCACTGGGGCTTCCTATGATGTTATTATTTAGCACTGTAGATGTTATATGTATGTGTTTTGTTGATATTGTATAATGATGTTTGTATTCTATTTTGTTTTTGTAAACGGGGGTTCAGTAAATTAGATTATAGCATCAGGGTCCCCTGCGTGGGATGTCTTTATTGTAAAGTGACCAGCTGGTAGATTGCCTTCAGTGTTACCACTAGGGTTGTTTCGGCAGATCTTTTATGCGGATCAGGGGTGAGTCCTCTTTCACTTCTCTCGTCCTGATTTGGCTCGGAAGAGTCCGCTGGACATAAAGCAATAACCATGTAATGTAATGTAAACTTGTATAGCGCGTGACAAGCTCCTCACCCGAAGGCACACCAAAGAGCTTATGGGCACACTCCTGGCACATTGGATTGTAAAGACAGTAATAATAATAAATGAGAATTTTTGACTGGATAGTATCCCCATGTTCTGGAAACTTAGTGCTTTACATTCCCATTGTCGCTGTCTTTCTCCTTTGATCTTTCTCATTCCTACTCTGTTCTATCAATCTACTATCTTCTTCGCTAGACTAGTTATCTACCTTTTTTTCTGGAAAACTCTCCCAAAACTCCTCATTCGTGTATGGTGTTCGTTGGGTCAGCTTGGGGATATTAGACGCTTTTTGCCAAATGATCACTAGGGCTCTCTATGATATTATTATTTAGCAATGTAGCCATTTTATATGTATGTGTTTTGTTAATAGTTTATAATGATGTTTATATTCTATTTTGTTTTTGTAAATGGGGTTTTGATAAATTAGAGCACAGCCTCAGCGCCCCCTGCATGGTGGAGTGGGTTCAGTGTTACCTTTAGGGTCTCTTCAGGAGACCTTTTATACGGATCAGGGGTGAGCCTTCTTTCAACCAAGTTGTGGTCCTGATTCGGCTCTTTGCAGTCCGCTGGACCTTATAAGCAATGACTAACCAACTAACTTCATAATGTGGCAACACTTCCATTAACGAAAACAAGAAGAACAAGAACAAGAACAAGAACAAAAACAAGAAGAAGAAAGTGTAGATATGAACTACTAACTCGGTGTTTAAAATGATGTTGTGTCAAAGTTGACAATAGAGAAATTGAGCGTGCGTTCGTAATTGCTTTCCGTAACGTAGCCGTAGAGCATCGTTGGTGTATTACTACAGTAAATGCAAATTAGTACCCTACGACTACGAAAATGATACGTACTTTAGAAAGAGGGATTGAGCGCAAGTCCTTATATACTGTCCGTACCGTAAGTGTAATCGCGTGAAAACTCACATTTGTAATGTCATGTCACTCTAAACAAGACATTCGAGTTGGTTGCGTGTAGATCTGTAAAAACACTTTCCTCACTAACACATCAACCAAAAGTTATGATAACTTCATTCCTAAGACAATGAACTATCGAGAAAATAATACATTACAGTTGAAAAATTACAAATGTCGATACAAACTACTTACGATTTCAGCGTTCGTATAAATCCCGTTTCTCACGGTCACTCGTAAGGCAACTAGGCCACACAGCCGTAACCCACGGCCTTTAACCTTTGCACTGCGCAAAAAGCTGTGACGTCAAGACCAAAAGTAGTTCTCGAAACGATAGGCTTACGCTACTCTCATCATTACGAACGCACGCTCAATTTCTCTAATATCACACTGCCTTATATTTGAAATACTTATTGTTCGGAAAGGCTCTCTATCTCTTTCTTTGGCTCTCTTTCTCTCTCTCTTTCTCAATCTCTCTCTCTTTGTAGCCCTCTCTCTCTTTCTTTCTTACTCTCTCTCTCTCTCTCTCTCTCTCTCTCTCTCTCTCTCTCTCTCTCTCTCTCTCTGCCCCCCAAAAAGAAGAGAGGTTTAACAAAAAAACTAAAATAAGTATTTTCGATATAGTCTAAAGTAATTGCAGCGAAAATGGCCGAGACAGCAGAACGTAGCTCGAGATGAGGTTGTGTTGTTGCAGTTAGTCCTCAGACCTTTTTTTTTTTTTTTTTTTTTTAACAGTTGTGTTCCGGAATGTGGTGGGTGCCAGAGCATTCAATGGAGGCCTATTCCTGTATCCTCACTGACTAATATCATTCTCAGCAGTCGCGCTGTATTTACTCACTCACACGCAGTGACGCTTGTCTTGAGTTCTGTGAGTCTCTGTCACTGCTGTGAGTGTCTCTTTGAGCTGGTAAAACCTCTGTTGAATTATGTGAGTTTCTGCAGAGTTATGTGAGTCTCTGTTGAGCTCTGTGAGTCTATTTCAGTTCTGTGAGTGTCTCTTTGTAGCCGTTTGACGGTAACTGGAGGTTTCTCTAAATTCTATGATTTTTTTTTAAAATTCTGTTAGTTTTGTGATCTCTTGAGTTTTTAAGTTCAGTGAGTTTTTGGGTTCTGCGAGTGGTAATTGGGGTGTTGAGTTCTGTTAGTTTTGAGTTCTGTTAGTTTTGTGCTCTGTGAGCTTTTTTCAGTTCTGTGGAGTTTTTCAGTTCCGTGAGTTTTTTTTTTAAGTTCTGTGAGTTTTTTGTTTAATTTTTAGAAGTTACGTTGTGAATTTTTGAGTTCTCTGAGTTCTTGGCGTTCTCTTAGTTTTGCGTTCGATATGTTTTTGAATTCTGTAAGACAATCTATCTATCTATCTATCTATCTATCTATCTATCTATCTATCTATCTATCTATCTATCTATCTATCTATCTATCTATCTATCTATCTATCTATCTATCTATCTATCTATCTATCTATCTATCTATTCAAATCCAATCCAATCCAATCCAATTCAATCCAGTCCAATCCATCAATCCACACTATTCATCCACTTCATCTTGTTCTTTGGTCTGTGCTGTGCTGTGCAGTGTCAGTCTGCGCTCTCGTTAAATGTCCCATTACCCTGCCATGGCTTTCTTCAGACAACCCGCCATGCGGACCATGCTTGTACCTCAGAGTCGACCACATTACTAAGCCAGCCCCTCTCTCTCTCTCTCTCTCTCTCTCTCTCTCTCTCTCTCTCTCTCTCTCTCTCTCTCTCTCTCTCTCTCTCTCCTTGTCTATCTCTCTCTTTCTGTCTGTCTGTCTGACTCTCTCTTTCAGTATCTCTTTCTCTTCTCCTTACACTTTTTGTCTGAGTGTGTGTGTGTGAGGGAGAGAGAGAGAGTCAGTCAGACAGAGAAAGAGAGAGAGATTGGGGGGGGATGTGTTACTCAGTAATGCGACTCTTCGGGTAGAGCGAGAACGAGAGAGAGAGAGAGAGAGAGAGAGAGAGAGAGAGAGAGAGAGAGAGAGAGAGAGAGAGAGAGAGAGAGAGAGAGAGAGAGAGAGAGAGAGAGAGAGAATTAACTGTTGCATCAGTTGTTATTCATCTCCCCCGTTGGGGTGCCGGGGGTTTCAGTATAAATAGTAAACCCACTTTCTGGAAATTTAGTGCTTTAAATTCCCACTGTCGCTGTCTTTCTCATTTATTCTTTCTCATTCCTGCTCTGTTCTATCAATCTGCTATACTATCTTCTTCTTCGCTAGACCAGTCACCTACCTTTTTTCTTGAAAACTCTTCCGGGACAAGACTCCTTATTTGTGTGTGAGGTCTGTTGGATCAGCTTGGGAATATTGGACGCTTTCTGCCAGGTGGTCACTAGGGCTTCCTATGATGTTATTATTTAGCAATGTAGGCATTTTATATGTATGTGTTGTGTTCATAATTTATAATGATGTTTGTATTCTATTTTGTTTTTGTAAACGGGGGTTCGATAAATTAAGAGTATAGCCTCAGCGTCCCCTGCGTGGGATGTCTTTATTGTAAAGTGCTCTGGCTGGTGGAGAGCTTTCAGTTTTACCACTAGGGTTGTTTCAGCAGATCTTTTATGCGGATCAGGGGTTGTCCGGTCCTGATTTGGCTCGGAAGAGTCCGCTGGACCTAAAGCAACAATTATGTGATGTAATGTAATTATTATTCATCAGGGTAACTTAAAGATGATTAATCGAACATAGTTATGCACATTGTGTATAGTAGTACATTTGTGTAATCACAACCATAATCATACAATGGAGAGAGGGAGGGAGAGAGAGATCATCGATTTTCTAGATACGTCTTCATGAAGCAATGTGGTATTAGAAAATTTGAGTTTTATTTCATTCATTGACCAATGTCAAAACGATAGCTGCTGAATTGATCACGTTGTTAGTCCTCTCTGCTCCCCTTCTTTATTTTTTTTTCCCGTTCTTATATAGTGCTTTTTCCAACTCAAGAGTTGCTCAAGGCCGAATTTTCCTTGGAAAAAGCTTTGGTCAGGATTCATAGATGATCTGAATGAACTGAAGGTGGTGGGGGGGGGGGGGAAGTAGGGAGGAGGGTAGGGAAGAAATGTGGGTAGGCGATGTGTATTTTTTTTAAACGGAGCAGAAAGTGCAGTTTGTTTGCCTTTCTTGTTCTGCTTTGATAAACTCACTAAAGTGGGTATGCTGCACATCTACCACACCGGTATTGCATAGAGCAGCATGCACATTTAGCCCTCTGGCTCAACCACCCCATTCCCTCTTACCCCACCCCCCACACCCGTCCTCCTCCAAGCTACTTTTCACGGGCCACCCCCAGTATCTTTCCCTATTATCTAGGGCCGGTCCTGATTTGGCTCGGAAGAGTCCGCTGGACCTAAAGCAATAATCATGTAATGTAATACGTTTCCAAGAAAGCATAGATGGGCGGGGCGGGGGAGAGGGAGGGGCGGGGGAGGGGAAGGGGCATAAGGTTTTGAGAAGTTTGGTTTGAGTTTTAGTTTTGCCAGTTTGTGTAGTTGAGAAATATCTGCAGCAGATTTTTAATATGCGCCCGCATTTTAATGTAAGGTATTTGCCATATTTACGATCTGCCTTGTTGTCCTAAGAAAGTGGAAAGTATCTTCAGGTTATACGAATCTAGCCTATTAACAGCAGTGTTTGTGTTATTATCCTAGCAGTACGTGTGCCATTTGCATTCCAAGATAACTAGAAGAAAACAAAATGCTATAACAAACGAGAAATTACACTATTTAACGACATTCTCTTCCTACCATCTCCTCTCTTCTATCTTTGTCTCTTTCTGTCTCTGTTCCTCTCTCTCTCTCTCTCTCTCTCTCTCTCTCTCTCTCTCTCTCTCTCTCTCTCTCTCTCTCTCTCTCTCTCTCTCTCGCTCATGCTGTAACAAACGAGACGTTAATTACACTATTTGACTACATTCTCTTTCTTCCCTCTCCTCTCTTCCCCTCTTTTATCTCTGTCTCTTTTTGTCTGTGTCCCCCCACCCCTCTCTCTCTCTCTCTCTCTCTCTCTCTCTCTCCACCTTATTGAGCCAGAATTCACAATCTGTTGAGAGTCAAGCTCAGCCTGCCGGCAAGAGTTAGTGTAAGGGTCAGGCGCCCAGGCTGAAGATGCTTGTGATTCAGCTCAGCCTGCCAGCAAGAGTTAGGATAAGGATCAAGCTATAGTCCAGGCTACAGATGCTTTTGGTTCAAGCTCAATCTACCGGCAAGAGTTAGGGTAAGGGTCAAGCTATAGCCCAGGTTAAAGATGCTTGTGATTCAAGCTCAATTTACCGGCAAGAGTTAGGGTAAGGGTCAGGCTATAGCCCAGGCTAAACATCCTATCCTATCCTATCCTATCCTGTCCCATAACCCGAAGGTCGTAGGGGCACCACAGATGATCGCTTAACCAGCATACTCCATCTTTCTCTGTCCTCAGCAGCCCTCATGGCTTCGCTCAGTGTCAAACCAGTCCATTCTTGAATGTTGTCCTCCCACCTCTTTTTCGGTCTCCCCTTTCTTCTACCTCCTTGCACTGTGCCTTGCAGAATGGTCTTTGCAAGGCCTGATGATCTGGTGACGTGGCCATACCATCGGAGTTTCCGTTTCTTCACCACTGTGAGCAGGTCATCGTGTTGTCCAATGGCTTGTGTGATGGTCTGTCGGACTTCAACGTTGGTGATGTGTTGGGTATAGGAAATGCACAGAAGTCTTCTGTAGCACCTCATCTCCATGCTTTGTATTCTTCGTTGGAGATCTGCTGTGAGGGTCCATGCTTCGCAAGCATATAGGAAGATGGAGATGACCAGAGAGCGCAGCAGTCTTACTTTGGAATGTAGACTGATGGTTCTGTCTTTCCAAATGGGCTTCAACCTTGTCAGGGCAGCAGTTGTTTGTGCGATCCTGGAGAGGACTTCCTGTCGAGACCCATTGTCTGACACAATGGCTCCTAAATATTTGAAGCTGTGCACTGTGTTGAGGGATTGGCCTTGTACTTTGATGTCCGTGTTGATGCCATTGGTGTTGTTGGTCATCATTTTGGTCTTCTCTGCACTTATTTCCATTCCATAAGCTCTGGAGGTGGTGTCAAGCCTCTGTACAAGCTGTTCAAGTTCTTGTTCCTCTCCAGCCAATCCATCAATATCATCCGCAAAACGAAGATTGGAGATTGCTCTGCCCCCTATGCTGACTGTGCCTTCGTGATCTGCAAGAGCATCTGACATGATGCGCTCTAGGAAGATGTTGAAGAGTGTTGGAGAGAGTAGGCATCCTTGACGCACACCGATTGTTGTTCTGAACCAGTTCCCGATGACGCTGTTATGGAGGACTGCACTGGTAGCCTTGTCATACAGGCTTTTGATGACTTCTATAATTTTAGGGCTGATGTTGTACACTTTCATGGTTGCCCATAGAGCTGCATGCCAGACTCGGTCAAATGCCTTCTTGAAGTCTATGAACACATGATATAGATGTTGTTGGTGCTGTAGGTATTTCTCACAGATTATTCTGAGGTTGAAAATCTGTTCAGTGGTACTTCGCCCTGCCATGAATCCTGCTTGTTCTTCAGCTATGATTTGTTCAGCTTGTGGTTTCAACCTGTTGAGTATTATTTTCAGGAGGACCTTGCTGGGATGGCTGATGAGGCTGATGGTGCGGTAATTTTCACACTCCTGAAGGTTACCTTTTTTGGGAAGAGTGATGACAAGCGACTGGGTCCATGGTGTAGGCCATTCCCCACTCTGCCAGATCTTGTTACAGATAATGGTGAGAGCATCAGTCATCGCTTCTCCTCCTGCTTGTAGCAGTTCCGCTGGTATGTTGTCCACTCCCGCTGACTTCCCTTTCTTCAGCGATTGCACTGCTGCCTCAACTTCTTCCCGGAGAATTGGGAGGATTTCTTCTTCTTCTCTGCTCTCGGGACATGCTAGAACTGATGGGTCTCCATTTGGTGTATGGTTGTAAAGGTCAGAGCAGTACTCTGTCCATCTGTCCAAGACTTCTTGTTCTTCTGTAAGGCAAATGCCAGACTTGCTTTGGATAGTGGAGACTTTGGGCTGTTTAACACTTGTCAGCCGCTTCACAGTCTGGTAGGCCTTCTTGCTGTTGTTCTTGTTCAGATTGTTCTCTATTTCCTGGCATTGATCTTCTATCCAGTTCTCCTTTGCTGTGCGCATGCCTTTTCGGATGTCATTGTTGATTTTTCGGTAGACATCAGCTCCCTGTGAGGTGTTCTTTTTCTTTTTTAACTCTCTTCGTTTATCACACAGATCCAAAAGTTCAGGTGTGATCCACGGCTTCTTCTTTGGTCGGTGCTTGCCAAGGATCTCAGTGGCGGCATCTGTTACAGCTGAGTTGAAGGTATTGGTCATGGTGTTGACATCTACTTCGCCTGCCCCCAAAATAAGCAGTGGTGCAAATTTCCCTCCAATTGTGGCCTGAAATATTTTTGCCACCTCCGGGTCTTGCAGTTTGTCCAGGTCGAACTTCAGCCTAGTGCACTTTGCTGTATTTACTCTCTTCAAATGGAGCCGGAAAGACATCATCAAGAGATCGTGGTCACTTCCAATGTCTGCTCCTGGAAAAGTGCGTGTCCTGCCAATGTTGATGCTTGATCTGAAGCGTTTCTTGACCATGATGTAGTCGATCTGGTTGTGATGTTCCCCGCCGGGACTGTGCCATGTCCATCGTCTGGATTTTTTGTGGAGACCAAGCGTGTTTGCCAGTACCAGATTGTTGTATCTGGCAAACTCCAATAGCCTCAGACCCCTGTCATTTGTCTCGTTGTTGCAGTGGGGTCCGCATGTGTCTCCCCAGTTGTGGTGCGCATCTTGGCCAACCTTGGCATTCCAGTCGCCTTGCACTATGACTATGTCCTTCTTCGGCACTTGGTCAAGGACCGCCTGTATATTTTCATAAAAATCCTCCACTTCGCTGTCTTCATAGTCTGATGTTGGGGCATAGGCCTGGATGATGGTAATGTTGAAAGGGGTTGCTCTCAGACGGATGGTAATGAGTCTACTGGAGACTGGGCGGCAACCCATGACAGTGGCTAGAATGTTCTTGTGGACCAAGAATCCAACGCCGTGTTCGTGCCTGTCATCTCTACCGCTGAAATAGAGCTTGTGGCCTTTGTCAGTCGTTGTTTCACCTAGGCCTTTCCAGCGCAGTTCGCTGATACCTAGAACGTTCCATCGATAGTGGTCCAGCTCGTGGGCCAGTTCTTCTAATTTTCCTTCCGCAGTTAGGGTCCTGACATTCCAGGTTCCTATGACGATGTTGTTTCTCGTGCGGATCTTGCTAATTTGTCCATCAGTAGCATACTTTTCACCTCCGTCCTGGTGGCCAACGGAAGGCGCGGTCCTTGTGTAGCCGGGCGACGACCGATCCGGCATGGAATTAGTGGATAGCCTCATCATGTGTTGTGTCTTGGGCAAAAAAAGACCTGGCAGGGCCCAATCCTCTCCAGGCTGTTGGCCACAGCTGAAATCCACGAATACAGTGTGGCTCGCCTTGGCCCTAAGCACGTGGTCGTTGAACCTGTAGTAACGTGAGGTTCCTCCGCCCTGGCCGGTGACTTCTGTGTAGAAGACTTTCGCCCAGTGATGCCGTGCTAACATCACCCCTGTTAGTCGCCTCTTACGACACGCCGGGAAACGTTGGGTCTATTCTATTTGCCCGAACCCACAGACCTCGCTTGCGCATAGGCTTATCGCGTGATAGCGTCATGCGTTGGGAGCCTGTGGCTTCGTTCATCGCGCGGGAAAGAATGTCAGATTCAGCGATGGAAATCAACAAATCTGAAGTGTACTTGCCGTTCATACTGTCACGAATGCGAAGAAGTTCCTCACTCGAGTACGCTTGCACACACACTAAACACTAAACATGCTTGAGATTTAAGCTCAAACTGACAGGCCAGGCTACCACCTTGAAGCTCGAAAAAAATTGGCTCAATAACCTTGCTCTCTCTGTAAGTATGTCTCTCTCTCTCTCTCTCTCTCTCTCTCTCTCTCTCTCTCTCTCTCTCTCTCTCTCTCTCTCTCTCTCTCACTCTCTCTCTCTCTCTCTCTCTCTCTCTCTCTCTCTCTCTCTCTCTCTCTCTCTTCCTCTCCCTCTCCCTCTCTCTCTCTCTTTCTTTATCTCGCTCTCTGTCTGTCTCTGTGCGAGGGAGAAAACTTAAGTTAAAACAGTGAGTGAAACAATGGCGAGGATGGTTTATCCTACTGAACGGGTCCTTAGACTTTTTTGTTGTTAAAATGAGTATGCTATTGTGGGCAAAACTTAATTAATTAGCAATGACAATCCTATCTAGATGTACTACTTTACCTGATTTTGGTTGGAACCTGATATTATGTGCCCCCATTCCCATGTGCCAGTGCAACACTGTCTAGCCCATTGTTCTTTTTTTAAATGTTGGGGTGACTTACTTTTTAATAAGTATGATTCAACCTTGTCCGCCTCCTCCTCCTCCTTCTCCTTTTCCTTCTCCTCCTGCATATCCTGCTCTCCGCCTTCCAAGTTCCATTGCTTTTCCTTATCGTCCTGACGGGAAAGGGCATGATCTGTAGCCCTTTTGTTTGTTTGTTTGTTTCTTTAATTTACCGTCTTTTCACCTAAGTGATTTTAGACTTGATGGGAGCAGGGGACAATATTAAACAAAAAAGGAATGATCTTAATGAAGGGAGAAAGGGATTAAATAAAGTTCACAAAACTGAACAGTTAAACAATCAAAATTTTAAAATAATTAAAACTTATACAAATGACGTCCAATATAACTATTAAACAATCCTTGTAAAATAATCTTAATTATGTCTCATATTTTGTTAGGAGGTCAAGGTTTATAGGGTCCAGCAGCCTGCAGAGAGCCGAATCAAGACCATTATATCTCATACATACAATATTCAATTTTCTGAATTTATACATATATATAATATTCATTGTTCTGAATTTATGCTTCACAGAAAAAAATCCACTAGAACTATTAATATCTGTATTGACTGTGTTTGTGTTGGGTTTTTCTTTTTACAATAATCATCCAACAGGACTGTATATTAATGATTTTGCAATTGATATCCAATAATTAATATTTGTATCCTGAATATTTCGAATATGTTGCGATTGCACTGCAGTCATAAATGAGATGATTAATAGAAATTGCTTGTTTGCAAATGCAAGCAACTTCTTTACAGTTATCTGTAGCCCTAGTGTATACGAAGGGGCTGTCTTCCATCCTGCCTGCACTAGGCTGTTTTTGTGCATTTTTGGGGAGTGGCCTATGCCATGGATCCAGTCGCTTATGATCATTCTTCCCAAAAAGAGTAACCTTGAGGATTTTGAAAGTTACCGCACCATCAGCCTCCTCAGCCATCCCAGCAAGGTCCTCCTGAAAATAATACTCAACAGGTTGAAACCCCAAGCTGAACTAATCATAGCTGAAGAACAAGCAGGATTCAAAGCGGGGCGAAGTACCACTGAACAGATTTTTGAACCTCATAATAATCTGGCGATAAATACCTACAGCACCAACAACATCTAGATCATGTGTTTGTAGACTTCAAAAAAGCATTTGACCGAGTCCTACATGCAGAAAAGAGGTGGGACGACAACATTCGAGAATGGACTGGTTTGACACTGAACGAAGCTAGGAGGGTTGCTGAGAACTGAACAGAGAAATATGGGAGTACGCTGGTTAAACGATCATCTGTGGTGCTTCAACGACCTTTGAGATACGGGATATGATAGGGTAGGATAGGATAGGATAGGATTAGGGATCTCTGTGACAGAGCCTCGAGCAACTCTTTGAGCTCTAATACGCGCTATGAAAGCTCCGTCCTATCAATGCAATGTTACATGCAGTCCTCAGCGATACCAGACCATCTGCCTGATCAAGGGAAATAATTAGTGTTGGGAAAATTAAAAGTCCCTTGTCTGGCGAGATAAGCCTAAGTGTCGAACTCGCATCGAGTGACCTCCCGCAATCACAGGCAACCACCACAAAAGGGAGATAACGCTGATTGCCTTTTCCTGCCCTGAATGCAGCCTTCGGTTATTTCCCTTGTATTGCACACACAAGTCCGTGCTCTTTGACGATGTACTTAAAAATGCTAATTAATTAATTAGTAGCGCTAATCGTAGTAGTCTGGTTATGTGGAGGAACATTTGAAGTTAATGACATGGGTACTTTTCTTTCTTTCGGTAGTGATAATTCTATGATTTCTATAGGGGGTTAATAAACATGTGTTGTACCGTATTGTAATAGTGTTAAACGAAGAAATAGTATTAAGTCTCTGTCTCTCTGTCTGTCTGTCTCTCTCTTGCTCCCTTTGTCTTTCTGTCTCTGTCTCTGCCTCTGTCTTTCTCTCTGTCGGTCTCCCTCTCTCTCTCGCTGTGGTCTCTCTCTCTCTCTCTCTCTCTCTCTCTCTCTCTCTCTCTCTCTCTCTCTCTCTCTCTCTCTCTCTTTCTCTTTCTCTCTCTCTCTCTCTCTCTCTCTCTCTCTCTCTCGCTGTGGTCTCTCTCTGTCCCTCTCTGTCTCTCTCTCTGTTTCTCTCTCTGTCTCTCTCTCTGTCTCTCTCTGTCTCTCTCTCTCTCTCTCTCTCTCTCTCTCTCTCTCTCTCTCTCTCTCTCTCTCTCTCTCTCCCCCTCTCTCTTCGTACGCGTACATGTAGTACATGCATATGTAGTATAATTATTGTCGGTTTCCACACTGACTTCATTATCAACCTTTTTAACTTCTTTTAACTTCTCTATCAACGCCAGTCTCATTTTCGCAGTCCTCTTCATGATCTCCTCAGTGATAATTACTATAGTTGTAGACACCCACACCCCCTCCCCCCTCTCTCTCTCTCTCTCTCTCTCTCTCTCTCTTTCTCAATCACTCTCTCTCTTCCCTGTGCCCCACCACCACCCCTACCGAGCAGACACGCTCCTTTCCAAACAGACCTATATATCTCTGTCATCAGTGTAATTGTTTCGCAATGACCTCGCCATCTTCTCTCCTCTTCCTCGTCCTCCTTCTCATCATCCTCTTCTCTTCCTCAGTTCTCTTCAAACCCCCAACCCCCATCGTTACCCCCCCCCCCCTCAACTTGTGAGCTAATAGAACGCAACCACTCCCTAGTATGACTGACTGTATTGGCGCCCCTAATTTTTTATTGTCATCTTCTAGTCGCTGATGATGATTACGTATAGGGTAAATGCTAGTAATAATTTATTGCTATTGGAAATTGGAGTTGTTGACGTTGCATAAGAATTTCTTCTTCTTCTTCTTCTTCTTCTTCTTCTTCTTCTTCTTCTTCTTCTTCTTCTTCTTCTTCTTCTTTTGGTTTTAGTAGACGTTAATAAACTACTACTACTACTACTACTACTACTACTACTACTACTACTACTACTACTACTACTACTACTACTACTACTACTACTACTACTACTACTACTACTTCGTCTTCTTCTTCTTTTTGGTTTTAGTAAACGTTAATAAACTACTACTACTACTACTACTACTTCTACTTCTTCTTCTTCTTCTTCTTCTTCTTCTTCTTCTTCTTCTTCTTCTTCTTTCTCTTCCTCTTCTTCGGGATACTGTGGAGTAAGCCAGGACAAAGAAATAACTTCACAATTTTGTAGGCTTTTATGTGAATGCGTAATGGTAAGTTTATGTCAACCTATATCTGTAGGTTTACATAGGTAGCAGTAACAATGTTAAAGTAATATAATACACGTAGTTTTTATGTGAACACACGTAATGGTTAAGTCTTATGTCCAACCTATATATCTCTAGACTAGGATCTACACATCTATCAATAACAATGTAACAACAGTACTTATATAAACGTAGTGCAGTCAGAGGTGTTGTGAGCGCCACGTGTTGCTCTATAGATAAGCGAGTGTCGCTTTGCAATAAACGAAGGGTCGTCTACATCAACCTGTTTCTGTCACCCGACACCGACGCCTTTTAATTAACTTGCAATCCCTTATCGCCTTTGAGGTCAGAGGTCACCCCAAACCTGTTAACCTTTGGTTAAGGGGTTGAGGAAGGAGAGAAAGGGGATGGAGGAAGGGGATGGGTTTGGGGATTGAAGATGGTGTGAGGTTGACGATGATCTGTGTCTATAGGGATGTGAATTCAGGTCCTGTTACTAAGAAGGTATTAAGCCCCTCAGGCTTTACAGGACAGAAAGGAATGTGCCATGGATGAATAAATATATGCGGTGTGGATTCTATCCAAGTATGTGTGTGTCAGTGTGTGTGTGTGTGTGTATTATTATTATTATTATTATTATTATTATTATTATTATTATTATTATTATTATTATTATTATTATTATTGTGTATTTGTATAGCGCACATATTTTGCCGTTCTTGGCGACTCAAGGCGCTGGCCGATACAGGATCTAACTCAACCCGCCCGAGGCGTGTATGTGTGTGTCTGTGTGTGTGTGTTTGAGAGAGTCAGGTAGAAGTTAGCGTACTAGAGTTTTTAAAGGGGCTCACGTTGACCACGCCCCTCTCGACAGATCCTTTTAACATTCACAGTGAGCGTGGCCCCACTGAAAACAATAAGCTTACAACAACCAAAATAAAAACTTTTTTTTTTGGAAAGTATAGTTATTTTTTAAATGAATACATTCCGTAGTTTCTGTGCCTATTAATAGCCAAAATTCTGGAGCTAAAAATAGCATCTGCCAAAGCCGGAAAGAGACAGAACCCGTAAAGACAATTGCTGGTAAGGTTTTTCGATTTAGGTTCATAAAAATATTGAAGATTCAAACTTCAGCTGTGGGTTTCAGCAACGAATGACCACTTTATCTTTTTTTTTTTTCAGATGTAAAAGCAATGCCAAGTTTAGGATCAACCCGTTTTCGGCAAAACTAAACAAAGCCTTCGAATTGACGCCTTTTAAAATTCGGATATTCCTGTCATTTTAGCCGACAGATAATCCTTGTCCAAGTTCAACCGATCTTTCAGCCGAAGGAGTAAATAGTGATGTAGACTTATGTACTTTTTGTTGTTTGGGGGAGGGGGAGAGTGAAGTGTGAGGAGCTATTTATTGCCATTTTTGCCGTCTTGATAGTTTCATGAGAACGTGGGATGCTGGTACCAACAGGACGCGGCCGGGAAAGGTGACGTCTCGGGGTCGTGGAACCGCAGCTTTGATTAATTGAGCCGAAGACAGGCTGCAGATATCGTCTTGATAACAAGCTCTGTATCTTGTTCCTCCGTCGCCCATCTGGCTGCACGCGTTATTGTAACTGTATGCTAGTAATCATTATGAAATTAGTGGTTGTAGTTCATGAAGTCAATGGGGGACTAATGTTACATGTTAGATTATTTACATTGCGTCATGTCGAGATTGCTGTACATTATTTATTATTCCACATGCTGCTTGCTCTCTTTTTCCCCGTCCCCCCCCTCTCTCTCTCTCTCTCTCTCTCTCTCTCTCTCTCTCTCTCTCTCTGGACTGGAGTGGGGTTGAAGATGGGAGGGGAAGCCTTACTGTCTCACATCCCGCGAGAACCGCGAGAGAAATGTATTATTTCATTTTCATAATGGTCCTTTCCCGTTGCTGGCCGTCCTGCATGTTCACGCTTGCTCGGTTTAGCGCTGTAGGGATTGACGACAGTTGTGCACGTCTATCCTATCCTATCCTATCCTATCCTATCCTATCCCGTAACTCAAAGGTCGTTGGGGCAGCGTACTCCATCTTTCTCTGTTCTCAGCAACCCACATGGCTTTGCTCAGTGTCAAGCCAGTCCATTCTCGAATGTTGTCCTTCCACCTCTGTTTCTGTCTCCCTCTTCTTCTGCCTCCTTGCCCCGTACCTTGCAGGATGGTTTTTGCAAGGCCAATATATTCTCGAATGTTGTCATCCCACCTCTTTTTCTGTCTCCCTCTTCTTCTGCCTCCTTGCACCGTACCGTGTCTTGCAGGATGCTTTTTGCAAGGCCTGATATTTTGGTTAGGTAGCCATACCATTGGAGTTTCCGTTTCTTCACCACCGTGAGCATGTCATCGTGTTATCCAATGGCTTGTGTGCGTCTAGGTTTAGCCAAAAACAGACGAGGTAAATGGAAGACGAGAAAGACAGAAGCACATGTTGGATGTAGCCTACAGTTTTTAGAAGAAAAAAAAAACAAGGAAAAAAAATGAAGAAGGTATTTTTCTTATATAGCGCACTTACAAGCTCACAGAGCTTCTCAAAGCGCTGGCCCGCATGCATGCAAATACCTAAAGCAATACTCAAGTACTATCCTATCCCGTAACTTGAAAGTCGTTGGGGAACCAAAGATGATCGTTTAACCAGCGTACTCCATCTTTCTCTGTCCTCAGCAACCCTCATGGCTTCGCTCAATGTCAAGCCAATCCATTATTAAATGTTGTCCGTCCACCTCTTTTTCTGTCCCCCTCTTCTTCTACCTCCTTGCACCGTGCCTGACAGGATAGTTTTTGCAAGGACTGATGTTCTGGTGACGTGACTATACCATCGGAGTCTCCGATTCTTCACCACTGTAAGCATGTCATCATGTTGTCCAATGGCTTGTGTGATGGTGTGTCGGACTTCGTCGTTGGTGCTGTGCTTTGTATAGGAAATGCCCAGAAGTCTTCTTTAGCACATCATCTCCAAGCTTTGTATTCTTCGTTGTAGGTCTGCTGTGAGGGCCCATATTTCTCAAGAGGATAGGAAGATGGATATGACAAGGGAGCGCAGCAACCTTACCTCACTCAAATTGAATACTCGACAATAATACCCCAGACACCAAAGACGCACACTCAATTCAAGGCACGTGCTTCACTCAGAAATAGGGTCAAAGGTCACAAGGTTGTACCGTTAAAACAGGTGAACGTAAGTTCTGTCAGAACCGGAATGGAAAATTCAAACATAAGCGGTTGGCTTGAACAACAAAAGCCCTCTTTCTCGTTGTTTAATGTAATAACAATGCGGGCGATTTTTCTTTTGTAAACCCGTTTTCGCCAAAAGTAAGCAAAGCCTTCGAATTTGGGGCCTTTTCACAAATCTATTCTTCTTCGATAAGAAGCGAGCTACACCGCGTTAGCAGAATGTAATCGAGGCTAGCGTTCCCCTCTCTCGCCTCTTGCGAGACTGAGGTACTTGGCGAACCTCAGCTGTGTGGAAGCGAACCCGAGGTCTTCATGCAGGCCAGGCGAGCAGTGTGCTACTCACTACAGTTAGCCTGCCATGGTATGCGGAATGTTGACTTGTTTAAATATATGCACACAAACACATCACATCACACGCACTCGCACACACACACACACTCATACGCACCCCCACCCCCACACACACACACAGATACAAACAAGAAAGCAAATACTCTTCATTTGGGTTAGTTATTTTCATTTATTCGTTGTTCAAAGATGTTAAAAGTTTTGTCATGGAACATACGAGGTTTTAAAGAGACGATTGACGGTATAAAGACAAACAAATTTAATGACGAAGAAATTATAAATATGTTTATTAAACATGATATTATCTTAATACAAGAAACTCACTTAGACCGAGAAAGTAGTAAAGATATATTCATCCCTGGTTTTACTGGGATACATTATTGTCGAGAAAAACGTAAAAAGGCAGTTTCATCTTCTGGTGGAATATCTGTATTTGTTAAAGAGACACTAAGGCCATTTGTCAAATTTCTACCACAGAGTACTAGTGACATTACGTGGTTACATTTAAATACCAATGATTTTAATATTCAAAATGACTTATATTTAGGATGTGTTTATATACCACCTGAATTTTCTTCTTATGGTCGAGAACACACTTCCAAAATCTGGGACAATCTCGAACATGACATTGAACAGTTTACATCGACAGGAAATATAATCATTTGCGGAGACATCAATGCAAGGACTGGAACGTTAGAAGATTACGTGCAATGGGACAAAAATGATAATATTCACTCGTATTCAAACTATATGTCCAAAGGTATTCAATGCAGCAGACGATCTATGGACAAGTTAATACAAAAGAATGGAAGAAAGTGTATAAATATATGTCTTGAAAATAATGTATATATTTTAAATGGACGAACACTTGGAGATCTGCAAGGCAAGTTTACCTGTTTCAATGACAAAGGTTCCAGTGTAGTAGACTATGCAATCTGTTCTCATGATTTTATGCCTAATATTTCAAGGCTTATTGTAAACAATTTAACTACGTTTTCTGACCATTGCCCTCTTGAACTTGTCATAATAATATCACAAAAACAAAACAACACAAAGAATACAAAATCTGAAATACAAAAAACAAAAGACAAATATAATCCAGAAAACACCAAACAAGCACATACACGTTTCATTTGGAATGAAAATACAGTAATAAATTTTCAAAAAGCATTTACATTAATAAAAATACAACAAGCAATGGGAACTATTAATCACGATCTTGACAATATTCAAACCACAAACAGATACACAAATGAACAAGTTAACAAATTGATAACAATGGTTAACTCATTGTTGACGGACGCAGCTAAATTTTCTTTAAAAACTAAAACCAGGAAAAAGTATAAAAGAAAGCCATCAAAACCTTGGTTTGATCAAGACTGTTCTGCATTAAGAAGAGAAGTAAAATCACTACTAAATGCACTTAATAGATTTCCCTTCAGAAGAGACCTTCGAGAAAAATATTTTTCCAAATTAAAATTATATAAAAAGTTAGTCAAAAAGGCAAAAAATAGGTACAGGGATAAATTGGTTGCCTCCCTTAATAATGCCTTAGACAATGACCCAAAATTAGCCTGGAAAAAGTTAAACGAATTAAAAAATGTTGAAGGAATACATTCCAAAACCAGAGCAAATATTTGCGCATCAAAATGGATATCTCATCTTGAAAATTTAGTCAGTAGAGAATGTGATGTAGAAAAAACTAGAAAAGAAACAATACAAGCAAAATTATTAAAAACAACTTTTTCATTTAATCATGATGAAAAACTAGATTCGCCAATCAGTGTTAATGAAATAACAAAAGCTTCTCAAAAACTAAAACAAGGAAAGGCGCCTGGCCCTGATGGAATTTCAAATGAAATAATTAAAGCCAGCTTACCAAACGTTTCTATTATATTACAAAAAGTTTTTAATGTAATTTTAAAATCAGGTCAATACCCAGGACAATGGAAAAAAGGTATTAGTATACCAATACACAAAAGTGGTGACCCTACTAACCCTAATAATTATCGAGGTATCACTTTAAATAGTTGTCTAAGTAAACTTTTTTGCCAAGTTATAAATAACAGAATAAGCAGTTATCTAGAAAGCGAGAATATCTTAACCCAGGAACAAGCTGGATTTCGACCAAATTCAAGAACAACAGATCAAATATTTATTCTGAAAAAAATAGTTGATCAAACTTTAAAAACAAAAAATGGAAGACTTTATGGATGTTTTGTTGATTTTAATAAAGCATTTGATAATGTGTGGCATGATGCACTTTTGCTTAAAATGAAACAAGTAGGTTTTCATGGACAGTGTTATAACATTATCAAAGACATGTATACCAACAATAGCGTTTATAGCAAAACTAATGATGGTTATACAAGAGAAATACCGATAAAAAAAGGAGTTCTACAAGGAAATAACTTAAGCCCAACATTATTTAATATTTTTATAAATGACATAACACAATATGTTTCTGGATTTGATTCCCCAATGTTGAATGCTACAACGCAAAAAGAACTATCATGCTTGCTATACGCAGATGACATAGTATTACTAGCAACCACAAAAGCAGGGTTACAAAACAAATTAAATCAATTACATACCTACTGTTTAGATTGGGGCCTAAAGGTTAATACTGATAAGACCAAAGTTATCGTATTTTCTAAAATAGAACCAAAAGTACCGATAATTTTTACCTGTGGTCAAAACATTATACCTATTGTAGAACAGTACAAATATTTAGGAATTATTTTCCATAAAAGTTCAGGTCTTCACATTGCTGAAAAGAATCTTACACAACAAGCTAATAAAGCCTCACATGCTTTAAGACGAACTATTCGTGGGCAAAACATAGAGTTAAGAACAATGCTTCACTTATTTGATATGCTAGTAAAGCCGGTTCTGACCTATGCTGCAGAGGTCTGGTTTCCCTTCAATAGAACTAAATTGCAAAATCAGCCCCAAGATGACTTATTTAATATTTTTGCTGATTCTTTTTCGTCACAAAATGTTTCCGAAAGTCTTCACATTAAATTTTGTAGAAATATTTTAGGAGTTCATAAGAAATCAATTAAGCTAGCAGTGCTTGCCGAATTGGGTCGTTATCCAATTTCTATCAGTATGATATGTCAAACAATCTCTTTCTGGATACACTTGACCACGTCTTCAGAGTCATCTTTACTTCATGATACGTATCATGAAATGGTGTTGAATGATTCAGAAAATACATGGATACTCTGTGTAAAACATATTTTACGCAGTTTAGGTTTGGGTCACGTTTGGTCAAACCAAGGTACCCTAAGTTTAACACGATTAAAATTTACGCTAAAGGAGAAGCTTCAGGAGAAATATATTTTATTTTGGAACAAAAAAAGATATGATCAGAATTCCAAATTAGCCTTTTACAATCAAATGAATACAGGAACTAGATATGAATTTCAAACGTATCTTTTATGTAAAAATCTTAATTACCGACAATCCATGTGCAAGTTAAAAATAAGCGCACACGAGCTTGCAATCGAAAAGGGCAGATATAAAAATATCCCTCGAGAGCACCGTTTGTGTCAATGTTGCAACGTGATTGAAGACGAGCTTCACTTTCTGGACAAGTGTGTATTGTATAATAATGAAAGACAAAAGTTTATTGGTGAAGTTCTCAACTCTAATGATAGGGAATTATTCATAAACAACCTTGCAATATTGAAACCGAGCATGATTTTTCAAACGGGAATATGTTCAAACTATCTTGCATCCTATATTTTTCGCTGCTTCAAAATAAGACTTTCTGCACTATAAATGTCAAGACTTTTCTCTTGACACAATGACAAAAATTGCATGCGTCAATGTACCATATATTGTGTCTTGTAAACCTTGTTTTGGTTTTATGACAATAAATATTCGTATTCGTATTCGTATTCGTATTCGTATTCGTATTCGTATTCACACACATACTCACACACACACACACCCACACACACACACACACACACCTACACCTACACGATATTGGAGGGTTTTACCTAGCGGAGACGGAGACTATTCACTGAAAAATGCCGGCTTTCATGCGGTAGCGACAGTCCACTTACTATTATTGTATTACTTTTGTTCTTGAACTGTTGTGGTCTGAGAAGGTCTGCAACATTGAAATAGGCGTTTTGTCCCTACCAGACTGCTAATTAAGTTTACTAAACTCTAGTATTTTCGTGCCCAGGTCTGACACTGCTGCATAATCCAGTACAATAGTCAGTAAACAACGAACGAACTCAGATGAAGTTCAGCATCCCTGCCTCTATAAACTTGTTGGTTCGTTGGTTAATCTACACAACAAACGAACTGAGATTGAGGTCAGCATCCCTGCCTCTATAAACTTAGTTCGTTCGTTTATATACAGAACAAACGAAGTTTATAGAGGCAGGGATGCTGACCACAATCTGAATGTCAGAGGCTGGTGAGGGCGCCCCCACACAACCTATGGTTGAGAGATCTCTGATACTCAGTCAGCGTCAAGGTCGCCTGCGCAGTGGAAATGGCTATGGAGGAAAGTCGAAGGAATGGGGCGAGAGTGAGGTGGTGACAGTGAATTGTATTGAGGGATGAGCTGACGGAAGAGGGGGAGGGAGAATGGGGAGTTTTCTGTTTAAGAGAGTTGTCTTCGGTCCGCTGACTAGCTGGTTTATGCAGCAGTGTCAGACCTGAACACAAAACTACTAGAGTTTAATTGTGTTTTTTTTTCTTTGTTAAACTGAATGTTTGTTAGGAGTCGTCTTCGGTCTATTGTTATATTATTATGCAAGCTGTTCGAGAGGGTATTCATGCCATTGAAATGCATAAATTACCTGAGTTCTTTGGGTTTTTCTTTGGAGTCGTATTTGTACGGTACATTTGCTATTGTATCGTTTTTAAGGTATTGTTTGGAAATGTGTGTGTGTGTGTGTTTGTCTGTGCGTGTGAGTGTGTGTGTGCGTGGTGGTTCGTTGGTGGTTTTTTGTTTTTGTTTAAATTCACATTAGATTTCACGTTAATTGCTAAATGTCCCATAATGAGGACATCTGGGCGAAATATCACCCTCTCAAAGTTTGCCCCATAATGTAGCTGTTTAATGTAGACAATAGGGCAAAGGGTCATAACTGTTTAATGTAGACATTAGGGCAAAGGGTCATAACTGTTTAATGTAGACATTAGGGCAAAGGGTCATAACTGTTTAATGTAGACATTAGGGCAAAGGGTCATAACTGTTCAGTGTTGCTAATTCGACCAAACATGGAGCGACATGTATACAGGAGAGATACTCCGGTCAAAGGTTGACTCCATCTAATGTTACGAGCGACCGTTAGTATCAGTCATTAATATGGAATATGTTTAGACGCACGTTGGAACGGTTCTGACTGAAATTCAGATATTTTCTTATTTCGTTGATTAATTATCTTTTCGGCCGCCCATGCCATGCTGCAAATCATTTATAAATAAAAACATCGCAAAAACTAAAAAAGGATAGGACATATTGATGATGATGATGACGATGATGATGATGATGATGATGATGATGATGGTAATGATGATGATGATGGTGATGATAATGATGATGGTGATGATGATGATGATGATGATGATGGTGATGATGATGATGATGATGATGATGATGATGGTGATGATGATGAGGATGATGATGGTGATGATGATGATGATGATGATGATGGTGATGATGATGATGATGATGATGATGATGATGATGATGATGATGATGGTGATGATGTAGTCTTATACAGCGTAGGCCTCCACAAAACCAGTTCTTGCTCATTGCGCTTTAAAAACAAAAAGAGAGATTTCAACGCACCCTTTGCTGATCAGACAATACTAATTCAATTATACAGGACTCGATACGTTAACAAAAAATAAATGACGAAGGAAAGGACGGGTCTTTTCAAAAATTAAATAACAACCAAATTATTGTTTAATTGTACGGCAGTGGTCAAACTGAGACAGTCATATATTTTCTTGACACATAACTTATTCGTAATAATTCTAACCACATCATTGTCTAAAGGTTATATGACAAATCGTCAACCGTAAAATCTTGACAGTCAGTCGTATATTTTCTTGACACATAATTCTGCAGTAATAATTAATGGTACAATTCCAATCTTAACTAGCAGCCTCATCGTCTAATTGAATTTGACAATCGTAACGCGTAAAACTGTGACAGTCCAATATTTTCTAGACCAAGAATTTGCATGTTTAATGAATGGTGCAACTTCAATTTTTGTCCATGCGTTAACTAACAACATCATTGTCTAAAGGTCACGCCAATCGTAAAAACCCATAAAACTGTTAAATCTTATTCATTTTCTTGAAAAAAAGAAAGAAAAAAGAGATTTCTCTTATATAGCGCACTTACAAGCTCAGAGAGCTTCTTAAGACGCTGTTCCGTAATATCAAGCAATCACATAATAGACCTCAGTTGCCCCTGGACTCCGGACGTATTTCAGTGCTTTTCTCTTGGATTTATTCTCCAGCCTGGTTGAGCAACGAAAGCCCAATTTAGCATTATTTAATGTAAAAACAATGCGAATTTTCGAGTAACCCCGTTTTTGCCAAAAGTAAACAAAGCCTTGGAATTGGGGCCTTTTAGCTCAAGTCCCATTTCTTTATGCAGGATAATTAGTACCTCCAAGTTTTCGGTAAAACTGCGCGTCGCCCTTCTGTATAATGACTGTAGGAACTTTTAGTCTTCAAGTGCGAAATTGTGGCCTACTTGATTCAGTTGACACCGGCAGTACTTTTACACGTGGCGAGTGCCACTGCATAGTTTTTAACGTTGTCCACGGTTCAGCCCAAACAATGAAAACCATTGTATGCAAAACTGGAGGCTCGCTTTCCCCCTTTTGTTCGTTCTGGCTTTGCTTGATATTTTAGCGTTTTAGTAGTGTCTTAACTTGTGTCTGTTGTAGTGTGGAGCAGTGGTTGATGGCACTGCACACAGGAGGGGAATGGGTTAGGACCCCAAATCAACACTGAATCATAAGAGCAATTATACTGAAAATAGGGTTAGTGGGAAAAGGCTACTTTTATCTTACATGCCTTCCACGGGATTCGAACCTGGGACATCGGTGTGCCAGTCGAACGCTCTACCACTGTGCTACGGCGATGGGACATTTACTGCTTGTGACAATGACTGTAGTTAACCTAGCAATTATACCACACTATACCCGTGAAGAAGTTACAGTTATATATATATATATATATATGTTGTAATTATTTATTAAAAATCCAGTGTACATTGGATTATCCTTACAGTCAAAGGGACTAATTTTTTTTAAGCGCCACTGGACGCGCTTATCCTCCAGACCCAGCGTCTAGCGTCCACAGATTGGTTGGCTGAAGTTTAATTCACATAGCTGGCCCGGCGAGAGAGGATCGCTATAAGTGTTTCACAATCCAAAGTTATAAAGCTGAACCTGCGAAAAGAAAGTTATCCGCCGACTAATTCCTCCAGATCATCGAGAAATCGTGACTTTTTTTAATACATACCTACAACATTAAAGTAGATTAAGCGGATCGGGATCGTGTCGAAACGCGAGGCGGTGCGGTTGGAATGAGTATGCAATGGTTGGGGTTCTCAAGTCGGATAGAAACATGATCCCAGCTTCTCTTTACAGTCCAACCCGACAAGTTTTCGCTTGTTCTCAACTTGCTACTACTAGTACGCTCCCCCTCCCCACCCCATTCGTCCATACCCCCCCACCCCCTCTTTTTGTTAAAATGGGTCATTGTCGTTGAAATCGTAAAAAATTGTTTACATTCACTGTTTGTTATAATATGCCAGATTCAAGATAATGTTTAGTGACTTTCCCTGGCATTGCAGTGCAGTTAATTCACAGGCGTTCTACCAATTATTTTGTCATTTTCAGTGTTGTTAATTCACAGGCGTTCTACCAATTATTTTGTCATTTTCAGTGTTGTTAATTCACAGGCGTTCTACCAGATTCAGATTCAGAAAACTTTATTATCTCCAAGGAGAAATTCTAACATGGATTTGCTGTCAGCAAAAGGTAATAAAATGTAACAGTACTATAAACATGTAAACATGTACGTGTACTCACGCTTATGTACATATTAACAAGAACATTTCCGACACATTGTAAAACTTAAAATACATATCACACTACATGTCCTTATTGCACTTCAACATAAATAAATAAAACACCTACCCACAAACACCCACACACACACACCCACACACACATGGGTTAGACATTAGATTATATTACACCAAAATTATAAACGTTATAAAGCATCTTAAAAAATATACAATCATCATACTCTGCGTTTCATTCTAACACTGACAATCACAGATTTTAAAACTTATGCATTAGTTAACTTACATACTGAATAGTTGAAAAATTGCTGCATATTATAAAATTCATCTCTAGTACTCCCATAAACCACTCGCACCCAACTCATTCAGTCAACGCTTATTAAGAATTTGTACTGATTTGGGTACAAAACTGTTCCTAGCTCTAACTGTAGAAACCTTTGGCACTCTTATTTTGTCATACTGTTGAGAATAAATGGATGACAGAAACCTTCTCATCAAACTACTGCTAAAACTATCTCATTGCTTTATATAATGTGTTTATTTTAAAGTAATAATGGAAGTGATTATCTCTGTAATGCTTTTATCGACTCTTTATGAAAGTTTGTTGACAGCGGACCAGGCGCGCGCGTGCGTGTGTGTGCGTGTGTGTGTGTGTGTGTGTGTGTGTGTGTGTGTGTGTGTGTGTGTGTGTGTGTGTGTGTGTGACATCTGTATTTTAGTGAGCTTGCGTGTTAAATAAAAAAAAAAACCTACATGTCTTACCAATGATGATTTGTCTGGAAAGTTTTACAAGCAGTGACCCCTTCAGCTACTTTTACATTGTGATTATACGTAGCCTACTACGTGTGACAGAAGGTATTTGACTAACTGCAGCATTGTCAGGGGCATTTTATTACATACAGTAAGTGTCACTTAAGGAAGACGTCCCAGTTCTGCCTACTACGGTACTTAACTTAAAGAACTAAAGGTGACACCTTTAAATGGTACTTACTAACAACAAGGCCCGTGTGTGTTTCGCTGACAGAGGTATTTCACTTATTTTTAACTTGTGTATTGCATAGTACAATGAAGCTACGTTTTCACTTAATATTGTACCGCTTTCCTATAAAAATCGTGTCTGTTTCGCTGACAAGAGGTATTTCCAATTACTATGCTTGTGTAGTAGTATTAGATTTCGCTATGGTTGAATGTGTACAAGTTATTTTTTAATATTGTTGTTGTCCAATGTGATTTGGAACAGTTTCTCTTTACAGATTGAGTGAAGAAATGTAATTCAGATTTCCGTATGGGTGAATTGTACAAGTTATTTTTTGGAATAATGTTGTCCAAGGTTATTTGGAATAATTTCTCTCTACAGATCGAGTGAAGAACAATTTTATTTTGAATATGTTATTACCCAGTTGCACAGTTTCTCTCAATAGTTTAAATGTTAAAAAAATATACCAACGTCTTGCAGCTTCGTAGTAAAATTGCTCTTTGTGAATGCATCACAGTACGTATATCTAGTTAAAATAATAAATTGTATTGTTTCTTCTTCGTTCGACGGTATACATTAATTATACTAGTTTGTATAATATTTAAGTCACCTTTCAAAAACAAAAATGCTTAATGTTTCCTGACCGAGTTTTAAAAAAAAACACCGAGTGAGGCTAGCTCCCCTGTCAACAAAGGGCTAATAATTATTTCCGGACTGAGTTTAAAAAAAAGAAAATATGGTTATCTGCGCTGTTGAAAATAAAAATTCCGGACCGAGTTTTTAACAGGGTTCTCTCTGCCAATGCAGAATACTCATATTTCCGGACAGAGTTTTAAAAGTACGGTTATCTACCGAGTATTAAAAAAAAGGTTTTCTACGGATTACCCCCCTCCCCCACCCCCAAAAAAAAAGTGGGGGTAGATTTTATTGTCCTTTTTCATCCAGAAATTCTGGGCCGCCTCCCCTGGAAAAGGCGTAGTCGCAGCCTGTGGCGCGCCCAAATCCAACCTACCTAATGTGAGTTGTGTTGTTTTTTTTTTGGAAATTTTGCTGGGGAAGCAAACCGGAGTACCCGGAGAAAACCCCGAGGCGTTGCCCGAGTCAAAAGTAAATATTCGGAGAAACAAAACGCCCAGATGCTGGATCGATTCCACTGTCGGGCACCATTGGTTTCTATCCTGCGGACAAGGGAAGGTCCGCCTTATACCACTCGGCCACATATGGTCATCTACCGAGTTTTAAAAATATAGTTATGTGTACTGAGTTTGTTCAAATATGGCTATCTACTGAGTTTTAAGGTTTTCCACTGAGTTTTAAGGTTATCTACTCAGTTTTAAATGTATTTGTAGCTACTGAGTTTTAACTATGATTATCTACTCAGTTGTTTTTTTAATGGTTATCTCCCCTGTCAACAAACAAAAACTATTTCCGGCCCGAGTTTATTTAAAAGAATATGGTTATATCCCCTGTCTACAAAATATTGTTAATTATAGGAAATACTATGGTTCAGGATTTGTGTCTTTTTCCAGAGTGTGTGATTATAGTAACGGGGACTAAAAAAGCAACACTTTGGCTGTTTTTCCTCCGAGTAATTAGCCACAATAGGTGATAAAGAGACGCTACGCTGGAGCAACCAGACAGGCTTTGGATTCGCGCTCGTGTATTTGTCCTAGTGTATTTCACCGTTTTCATGCTTTTTTTATGTCGCCATTCCTTGTAATGAAGTAATAACGATTTATTTGAATTGGAATTTGAATGAGGATATCCAGTATGCTTTATTACAGACTGACTGGAAACCTATCTGACATGCGTAATTGTAATAGGCTCACATGTTGCCTTTTCTGAGTGTTATCACCATAGACTGCGACAGTGGAAATATAATAATGTAGTAGTGGACTCTACGCTGTCAATTGTTGTGTGTGACTATATCAGAGGTATGTCACTGACTGTAGGCTAGTTGGTTGAGTAAGTAGAGGCTTTTTGGTGTTATCGTGAAATTTGGTCCACGCCCTTACATTTGTGGGCAAATTTGTGGGAATAGCTAGATATGTAATGCTAGTAATACTAGTCCTATCCTATCCCGAAACTAGAAAGTCGCAGGAGCACCGCAGATGACTCTTTAACCAGCGTGCTCCATCTCTGACCTTAGCAGTCCTCATGACGTCACTCGGTGTCAAGCCAGTCTATTCTCGAATGTTGTCTTCCCACCTCTTTTTCTGTCTGCCTCCTTGCAGGATGGTCTTTGCAAGGCCTGATGCTCTGATGATGTGGCCATGCCATCTGAGTTTCCGTTTCTTCATCACTGTGATCAAGTCATCGTGTTGTCTAATGGCGTGTGTGATGGTCTTCGTCGTCGGTGATGCGCTGGGTATAGGAAATGCCCAGAAGTCTTCTGTAATACCTCATCTACATGCTTTATATTCGTCGTAATATTAATAGTCACACTAATATAAAATATTAGAAAAATAATTTATTAGTATGCCTAATAGTAACACGAATAATAAAATACTAGCAACCAAACCCCCCAATTTTTGGCTAAAAAGCCTCCTGTATAGATGGATAAAATCGTGTGCTTTGAAACAAAATGACAAAAGTTCCAAAGAAATGTAATTTGTTAGTAATGGTAATGTACTACACAGTACCAATCCTGGCAGTACTTCTAGTCCAACTGACTTCTACCTCAAGTGCCATTGGCGTCACGTCACACGAACTTACATAGGCCTACCAACAAGGCAACAGTACAAACAAGACTTTCAACACGCCTACTGGAATAATCTAGGCTACTTTTCTTTAGCTTTACTGTTCATCCAAAAAATGGCTATTTTCACAGACCAACGAAGTTATTCTCCAAGACAACTTAATCTTCTAACAACTCTGCCAACTGTCTGCCACTGAACAAACACTGTCGCTGCCTATTCCACCCGGTCAATTTCCTCTAGAGAATTCAAAATCATAAGAAGATCCAAGGCACTCAAAAAAATGGATCTTTCCTCTTTGAAACTCTAGCCAGCAGTGCGCATATTCAAAAACTTACTATATTTCGCACTACTCTGTTTTGCCCTCGGAAGGTTATAATCCTTGCTCACCTTTGGCTACAGCTACGTGCACCCGTGAAATTATCCTTCCACCTTTCATCCAATCCCTATTCACTTCCACTATATCATCCGCTCTCTCACTTGTACTTTATCCAAACTATCTGTCAGTGTTCCCGATTACGCACAGTAGTGCGTCAATTACGCACAAAATATGAAAAATGACGCAGGAAAATTTGCATGTGTGCGTCCTGTGGACGCACACATTTGTTTGGAATCGCTGAAGTCAAAAATACGACCAACGTGTGGCGAACTAATTCACGGCATAATCAGAATCAGAACCCAACTGAGACTGCCATTGCAGACGATTAAAGATTGTGTCGGGAGTTGTCGTCCTTAAAAATCGCATGCGCGCGCATTGTAAACTTCCTCCAAGCAATACATTCACTGAACAAAAGAAACCTTCGTTAATCCATTCTTTGATTCTATCATACACGATCATGTCACTTCTGACTTGGTTGACTGGGTCCAAATCCCGTTCATCCACCGATTTGGGGACTCTCAAAATTTGCACAAGGACTCTTAAAATTTTATACCTGGGAGTCCCAAGGACTCTCATTTTTTGTGTGTGGAGGGAACACTGATCTGTGGACAACACTCTTCTCGCTGCGCGACCACTATTACTACTGCTACTGCTGCTACTACTACTACTACCACTACTACTACCACTATACTATACTATAAATTTTCCGTCTGGGAATACAGTTTTTGTTTTACTACTACTACTACTACTACTACTACTACTACTACTACTACTACTACTACTACTACTACTACTACTACTACTACTACTACTACTACTACTACCACCACCACCACCACTACCGCTGTGGTCCTGATTCGGCTCTTTGCAGCCCCTCCCCCCCCCCTCACAACCCGTGGGGGTGCCGGGGGTTTCAGTATAAATAGTATCCCCACTTTCTGGAAATATAGTGCTTTAAATTCCCAATGTCGCTGTCTTTCTCATGTGTTATTTCTCATTCCTACTCTGTTCTCTCAATCTACTATACTATCTTCTTCGCTAGACCAGTGAACTACCTTTTTTAAATTGAAAATTCTTTCAAAACTTCTCATTTTGTTTTTGAGGTCTGTTCGTTCAGCTTGGGAATATGGGACGCTTTTTGCCAAATGGTCATTGGGGCTTCCTATGATATTATTATTTAGCAATGTAGGCATTTTATATGTATGTGTTTTGTTGATATTGTATAATGATGTTTGTATTCTATTTTGTTTTTACAAACGGGTGTTCGATAAATTAGAGTATAGCCTCAGCGTCCCCTGCGTGGGATGTCTTTATTGTAAAGTGACCGGCTGATAGATTGCCTTCAGTGTTACCACTAGGGTTGTTTCGGCAGATCTTTTATGCGGATCAGGGGTGAGTCCTCTTTCACTGCTCTGGTCCTGATTTGGCTCGGAAGAGTCCGCTGGACCTAAAGCAATAACCATGTAATGTATGTCTTTGCAGTCCACTGGACCCTATAAACAATGAATAACTAACACCACCGCTGCTGCTGCTACAATTAGTACTGCTGCTTGCTGTTAGTTTGTCTGTGTAGCTTTTATGATGAGGTTTCTCTGTGTTGTTTCTTGGTAGCCTCGAGGCGGCGGCAATGCTGCAGCTGTTAAATACTTGTATTATATAGTCAACTAACGTTGAAGTATTCCTGCTGACATTGTAAATCTACTTATTTAGTGGTGAGGTCATACCATTATCTCGTGAGAACATTTGTACAGTACAAACATGTGTCTTACACACTGCCAAGCTGAATGGTGTAATTTAATACTATTATAATTATACTTATGTTCATACCTCAAGCTATTATAATGCATGGAAAAGTTTTTTTTAAGTGTCTTTAAATGATTAGAATGGTCCTGGCAGCCAAATGCATTAAAAAAAAGTTATGCGGGTGTATTTGTGTTAGTAGTGAGAGAGAACTGAAAGAGATGGGGTGTGTGTGGGTGTGTGTGTGTGTGCAAGGAGGTAGAAGAAGAGGGAGACAGAAAAAGAGGTGGGAGGATAACATTCGAGAATGGACTGGCTTGACACTGAGCGAAGCCATGAGGGTTGCTGAGGACAGAGAAAGATGGAGTACGCTGGTTAAACAATCATCTGTGGTGCCCTAAAGACATTCGAATTACGGGATAGGATAGGATAGGATAGATGTGGGTGTGTGTGCAGGTGTGTGTGTGTGTGGGCGTGTGTGTGGGTGTGTAGATGCTAAGAGTAAAGTTGAAATTATGTATGTATGTATGTATCGGAACAGTGTAAGTACTGGTTATACAGTGATTGTATTGTTTCTATTTGTTTTAAAACTTGTTCTTTCATTATTATTTGCTGAAGCGCAATGTGCTGTAAGAATTCTCCATTGTTTGTAATAAAGATTGGTCGACTTGACGTGACTTCTTACCTCTTCCGCAGTAGCTCAGTAGTTGAGCTTGTTCGCTTGTTCACCGATGACCCAGGTTTCCAATCTCGTAGTGGGCAAGGTAAACCAAGGCCAAATTGCTCTGGTGGTTCAATGTTGATTTCAGTCCCTATCCCCTTATATGAGGTCACCGATGGTTTTCTCAGGGCACTCCGGTTTCCTCCCTCCCTTCAATAATGGTACAGGATGCAGTCAATATACAAATTTCAAAAATAAAAATTCGATTTTCTTCCGTTTTCTAATAGCGATCTCCCTGCCTTTACACCACCTGTTTGAGTGATGTGTGTGTTTTTGGTGTGTGTGAGGGTAAATGAGACAGGTGAGCGTGTATGTTGGTATAGATCGCCGCGCTTTGAGCCTTGGGGAAAGGCGCGTACATAGCATCCTGTATTATTATTATTATTATTATTATTATTATTATTATTATTATTATTATTATTATTATTATTCCATGGTATAGATATTCCCCGCGTCTGCCAAATCGCCAATGGTGGGTGTAGATATTAAGCTTCCACGTTTCTTCAATTTCTCGTTCCGTACTATTTACCTCTTCCGCCATACTCCGTTCTTCTGGCGTGTAAACACAAGCTTTTTAAATACCAAGCAATATTGTTCCCGTTTCTTGAATTGTATTATGTGAATACTACAATGATGTTCTGTTCTTTGTTTGTGTGCAGGTTCCTGGGTAAAACCCCGCGACTTTTCGGTTCGAATCCGATTCGACTTGGCAGGCTGCGTCTGGTGAAAGGGATCTCATTTTGGAATTTAGACCATGGTGAGTAAGTACACTGATGGTTCAGTTCAACAATCAATATATTATGATTGAAAATTGAAGAACCTTTAACAATCATTTGTCACATTATGTAATTGAAAATAGCAGCATTCAACTCTCTCTCTCTCTCTCTCTCTCTCTCTCTCTCTCTCTCTCTCTCTCTCTCTCTCTCTCTCTCTTCTCTCTCGCCAAAAGTGGAAATGTTTTGTTTTTCGTTGATCATCCTAACGATCAAGAAGCATGGCCATGTCTTAAAAAATTAGATTCCTTGGCTGTACGTCTGGTTTCCGTTTCGCTATCAGAACCCTGTCCGTTAACTTAGTCTTGTCCAGTACGTCATATGATCTTTTTTGTGTTTAGGTTTTAGTTTGTGTAGTCATGTAGTCAACGATGGCGAGCGTCTTGGCCAAGTGGGCTAAGGCGGGACTAACTTGCCTTGTCCACAAGCCGGAAACCAATGGCGCCTGACAGGTGTGGGTTGGATCCAGCATCTGGGCGTTATATTTCTCCGAATATTATTTACTTTCGACTCGGGCAACGTCTCGGGGGTTTTCTCCGGGTACTCCGGTTTGCTCCTCCAGCAAAATTTCAAAAAATCACAAATAATGTTTGGTAGGTTGGGTTTGGGCGCGACACAGGCAGCGACTACGCCTTCCCCAGGGGAGGCGGCCCAGAATTTCCCGATAGAAAGGGATAATAAACTGCAGCCAAAAAAAGAGGGAAGAAATAAACGGTCACCCTTGCCGTGTTTGGGAAAGGACAATGGCTACCTCCCTCTCTTACTCTCCCTCTTTCTGTCTTTCTCTGTCTTTCTCTGTCTCTCTCTCTCTGTTCTCTCTCTCTCTCTCTCTCTATCTCTCTCTCTCTGTTTCTTTCTTTCACCCCCTCTATCTCTGTCTGTCTGGCTCTATGTCCCTCTCTGTCTTTGTCTCTGCTCTCTCAATGTCTCTCTCTTTCTCTGTCTCTCTTTCCCTCTCTGTCTCCATCTATTTGTCTCTCTTTCTCTTTCTGTCTCTCTCTTCCTCTCTCTCGCTCTCTCTTCTCATTTTCTCTCTCCTTCCTTTCCCCCCCCCACTTCCCCCCTCTCTCTTTCTCTTTCTGTCTTTTTAGTACGGGAAAGTCTTTTGAAAGATTGGTGTGCAAGTCCAAGAAGTTCAACGGGGAGGGGGAATCCTATGATGGATCACATGCGTTCTCTCAACAGACATGTACGACGAGCTTTTAGTGTGTTGGGATGACATCACTTTCTATTTTTAGCAGGTAAGACAAGGTTGCTATATGTACGTGCATCTGTCACAAGTTTTAAAGAACAGTATAAATCTTGTCATATTACAATAGTGTGTTTTTTTAATTATTTGTGTGTACGCGTGCGTGTGTTTTTGTGGCTTTCGTTTTGTCTATTTTAAAACTAGTCATAATAATTATTATGTAATCAGCAAAAGATTTATGGGTTTTCCACTAAACAGTGTGCCTGAGTCTTCCCTCCCCCCTCTGCATCCACCTTCCTCGCCCTTCCTCTTCTGCTTCTCATATCCCTTTCCCACTTTTAACGTCGGGCATCCCCAACATAGTTTACTACTACTGGCAAATTGGATTTTACTGTGGTGGCGCGGTAGCGCAGTGGTTTGGCCACACGCTATAGCAATGTTTGATGTTAAGCAACATCACGGAGGGTTACTACTTGGACGGGTGACTGTACTTTGGGAGATAACCCCCGCCAAACTACACAAAAAGATTGAAATAGGCGCAACCCCAGCCCGACCAAGCTGTGAATGGGTACTTGGATCTGTTTAGAACCGGGAATGGTGCAGCAGCCAGGGAGAGGAGGTAGGCACCGCCCTCATAAAGTTATTTTCTTTCTTTCTTTTCTTTCTTTCTTTCATTATTTCTTTCTCTCTTTCTTTCTTTAATTCATTCATTCTTTCTTTATTTTTTCTTTCTTTCTTTCTCTTTTCTTCTTTCATTTTTTCTTTCTTTCTTTCTTTCTTTCTTTCTTTCTTTCTTTCTTTCTTTCTTTCTTTCTTTCTTTCGTTCTTTCTTTCTTTCCTTCTTTCTTTCTTTTATTCATTCGTTCTTTCTTTCTTTCATTTTTTATTTCTTTCTTTCTATCTATCTTTTTTTTTCTTTCTTTTTTTCTTTCTTTCTTTTTTTCATTCTTTCTTTCTTTCTCTCATTTTTTTCTTTTTTTTTTATCTATCTTTTTTTCCTTCTTTCATTTTTTCTTTCTTTCATTCTTTCTTTCTTTCTTTCTGTCATTTCTTTCTGTCTTTCTTTCTATCTATCTTTCTTTCCGTCTTTCAATTTTTCTTTCTTTCTTTTTTTCATTCATTCTTTCTGTTTTTCTTTTTTTTTCTTTTATTCTTTCTTTATTTTATTCTTTCTTTCTTTCTTTCTTTTCTCTCTTTCTTTCTATTTTTTCTTTCTTTCGTTCTTTCTTTCTTTGTTTCGTCTTCTTCTTCTTGTTGTTCTTCTTCTTTCTTTCTTTCTTTCTTTCTTTCTTTCTTTCTTTCTTTCTTTCTTTCTTTCTTTCTTTCTTTCTTTCTTTCTTTCTTTCTTTCTTTCTTCTTCTTCTTCTTCTTCTTCTTCTTCTTCTTCTTCTTCTTCTTCTTCTTCTTCTTCTTCTTTCTTTCTTTCTTTCTTTCTGTATTTTTTTTCTTTTTTTCTTTTTTTCCCGTATTTCTTCTTCTCCCGCCACCATGCTTGCAACACAGAAACAGGAAAGAATAGCCCTATATACTAATGTAACATTTCGCCAGATCAGATCAGATCGAAATCTACGAGAAAGGAAACTCGCACGAGTTCCTCATTCGTCGATTACTTTTAGGAATGTTTTCTCTCATTTTGAGAGAAAATCATTGGGTTGTGTCCACCATGGGTGATAACGGTTGTTAGTGTCAACACTTATTAGTATTTTTTCCTGTAGTTTTGTTCAGGCTAGGCCCATACTTTGGGGTTGGCTTCTCTCCCCCTCCTCCCTCCCCACTCCGCTAACACCCCCTTCCTCTCCCCCTACTCCCCAACCCTCCAGTCCTCCTCTCTCCTCTGTACACGCGCATGCTATATACGCGCTTTTCCCCAAATCACTAATCAGTCTCAAAGCGCTACGATCTGTACTACAATACTCGCTCACATGTTGCGCCCATTCTCACACACACATCTATCACTCAAACATATGGTGTAAAGGCAGGGGGATCGCTATTAGAAGACGGAAAGGAAATCGATTTTTTAAAAATATTTTTGACATTTTGGATTAACTGCATCTAATACCACTCCCCTACCCCTTGGGGTCATGAGCAATCTTGCCACTGTAGATTGTTCTAACCTATAAAGGGAAAAGTGAAAGCCCCAGTTGAAAACGTGTCTTGACTTTGTAGGCATGACCGATTCACTGCGGCAACAGTACCCCCGTTGGGGTGCCGGGGGTTTCAGTATAAATAGTATCCCCACTTTCTGGAAATTTAGTGCTTTAAATTCCCACTGTCGCTGTCTTCCTCATTTACTCTTTCCCATTCCTGCTCTGTCCTATCACTCTGCTATACTATCTTCTTCTTCGCTAGATCAATGACCTACCTTTTTTCTTGAAAACTCTTCCTGGACAAGACTCCTTGTTTGTGTATGAGGTCTATTGGATCAGCTTGGGAGTGTTGGACGCTTTCTGCCGGGTGGTCACTAGGGCTTCCTATGATGTTATTATTTAGCAATATAGGCATTTTATATGTATATGTTTTGTTGATAATTTATAAAGATGTTTGTATTCTATTTTGTTTTTGTAACCGGGGGTTCGAGTAGTTGGGGTAAAGCCTCAGCCGTCCCCTGCGTGGGATGTCTTTATTGTAAAGTGGCTGGCCGGTGGAGGGCATTCAATTTTCCCACTAGGGTTGTTTCAGCAGATCTTTTATGCGGATCGGGGGTTGTCCGGTCCTGATTTGGCTCGGAAGAGTCCGCTGGACCTAAAGCAACAATCAATCAATCAATCAAACAATACCACTCTCCTCCCCCCCCCTTACACACACACACACACGCACACACACACACACACACACACACACACACACACACACACACACACACACACACACACCCACACCCACACACACACACACACCCACACACACACACACACACACACACACACACCCCCCACACACACACACACACACACACACTCCTCTTCGCGCCCACCTTCGTATACCGTTGCGTTGTTTTGAGGTCAATATTTTCCTTTTGTGTGTGAAACTCCCTACGTTCATTTTTTAGCCCTACCAAACACTCAGCCCTCATTCCTCTTCTCCGCCTCCCAAACGCGCGCGCACACACACAAACACGCAGACACCCATCTCCTTAACTTCACCTCCTTCTAACCCTCCTAATCCTTCCCACCCTCACGTCCTCCCTCCCTCCCCACCCCCCACTCCTAATTATAATTATTGCTTGGCTGGAGGTCATTGTTTTGCTGCAGTGTAAAAGCCGTTTGTTCTGCGTCACCGTAATGTCTTTGACCTTTACTGTTGGTTAATCGTCGCTTTTTGTTCACGGCTCAGCCAATCTATTACTGCTGGTACTGGAGGACTAAACAGCTGAATATACTGCTAACATGTAAGTTTGCCGATTAGTCCGCAGCCTGAGTGAAACTGGAGATCGCCTTCATGGAAAGACAAACAAGTCTTCAAGAGAACGGTCTTATCTAAGGACTGGGTTGATCGTGCTGCAAAACTTGGTGCTTCAAAAGTTAACTCTTAGACAATATTGATACCGTTGTCTTTTAAGGAAATTCCAAACTCTGTAGAAAATAATGTTTTAAAAGCGATAAAATTCCATTCCTGCTATGACAAACCTTATGGAATTGCCAGATGAGTTGTTTGGTATGGTATAAAGTATGGTACACAGAATTATACTGAACTCAATTAAAACCAAATATTGTAAACATGTGCATTGCATATGCAATGAAACTAGATCTTTGAAGCATGTGTTACTATATTCGTCCTTATTTGCCAACTGATTTACAAACTATGACCCTCCGCACATCATCATTTCCACAATACGCACACACACAGACACAATAGAAGCAAAGATAATCAGATTCACAGTTTATCTCGTACAGTGTGTCAGTAAATGAACATATATGTGTATGTACGTGTGATTTTTCGAGTTCCGTGCTGAAGCCGTTTTCTTGCCACCCTCTGCCATTTCCAATGGCTGCTTAGTCTTTCTAATGCTAATGCTAATGGATGAGATTTTTTTAAATTTGAATTTAGATTTCGGAGAACAGTCTTAAACGCTTTTCGTTTTACCCTTGCTATGGTTGAGAAAGTATCTATTAGCGATAAAAGAAAAATATTTGTATAATATTTATCTCCCCTGCCACTCCAACCTACTCCCTCCCCATCTCCCCGACTCCCCCTCTCATCCTCCACACCCCTCCCCCCTCCCCCATCCCGTGGAGGTACCGGGGCTTTCTGTATAAATAGTATCCCCACTTTCTGAAAATTTAGTGCTTTAAATTCTCACTGTCGCTGTCTTTCTCCTTTGTTCTTTCTGTTCTATCAATCTACTATACTATCTTCTTCGCTAGACCAGTGAACTACCTTTTTCTTTTAAATTGAAAATTCTTCCAAAACTTCTCATTTGTGTGTGAGGTCTGTTGGGTCAGCTTGGGAACATGGGACGCTTTCTGCCAAATGGTCATTGGGGCTTCCTATGATATTATTATTTAACAATGTAGGCATTTCATAGGTTTGTGTTTTGTTAATATTTTATAATGATGTTTATATTCTATATTATTTTTGTAAGCGGGGGTTTGATAAATTAGAGTACAGCCTCAGCGTCCCATGCGTGGAGTGTCTTTATTGTAAAGTGACTGGCTGGTGGAGTGCCTTCAGTGTTACCACTAGGGTTGTTTCAGCAGATCTTTTATACGGATCAGGGGTAAGTCCTATATCAACCAAGCTGTGGTCCTGATTTTGTGGTCCTGATTTGGCTCTTTGCAGTCCGCTGAACCCTATAAACAATGAATAACTAACTATCCTCCCCACCCAGTCAGATCTTGTCAATGACGTTCTAGTTCTTCCACATTAGATCTAGTATCAACCACGAGCCTGATCCTATCCTATCCTGTCCCGTAACTCGGATGTCGTAGGGGCACCACAGATGATCGTTTAACCAGCATACTCCATCTTTCTCTGTCCTCAGCAGCCCTGATGGCTTCGCTCAGTGTCAAACCAGTCCATTCTCGAATGTTGTCCTCCCACCTCTTTTTTTCGGCAGAATGGTCTTTGCAAGGCCTGATGATCTGGTGACGTGGCCATACCACCGGAGTTTCCGTTTCTTCACCACTTCATCGTGTTGTCTAATGGCTTGTGTGATGGTCTGTCGGACTTCGTCATTGGTGATATGTTGGTATAGGAAATGCCCAGAAGTCTTCTGTAGCACCTCATCTCCATGCTTTGTATTCTTTGTTGTAGATCTGCTGTGAGGGTCCATGCTTCGCAAGCATATAGGAAGATGGAGATGACAAGGGAGCGCAGCAGTCTTTGGAATGTAGACTGATGGTCCTGTCTTTCCAAATGGGCTTCAACCTTGTCAGGGCAGCAGTTGTTTGTGCGATCCTGGAGAGGACTTCCTGTCGGGACCCATTGTCTGATACAATGGCTCCTAAATATTTGAAGCTGTGCACTGAGTTGGGGGATTGGCCTTGGAATTTGATGACTGTGTTGATGCCATTGGTGTTGTTGGTCATCATTTTGGTCTTCTCTGCACTTATTTCCATTCCATAAGCTCTGGAGGTGGTGTCAAGCCTCTGTACCAGCTGTTCAAGTTCTTGTTCCTCTCCAGCCAATCCATCAATGTCATCCGCAAAACGAAGATTGGAGATTGCTCTACCCCTTATGCTGACTGTGCCTTCGTGATCTGCAAGGGCATCTGACATGATGCGCTCTAGGAAGATGCTGAAGAGTGTTGGAGAGAGTAGGCATCCTTGACGCACACCGATTGTTGTTCTGAACCAGTTCCCGATGACGCTGTTATGGAGGACTGCACTGGCAGCCTTATCATACAGGCTTTTGATGACTTCAATAATTTTAGGGCTGATGTTGTACACTTTCATTGTTGCCCATAGGGCTGCATGCCAGATTCGGTCAAACGCCTTCTTGAAGTCTATGAACACATGATATAGATGTTGTTGGTGCGGTAGGTATTTCTCACAGATTATTCTGAGGTTGGTGGTACTTCGCCCTGCCCTGAATCCTGCTTGTTCTTCAGCTATGATTTGTTCAGCTTGGGGTTTCAACTTGTAGAGTATTATTTTCAGGAGGACCTTGCTGGGATGGCTGATGAGGCTGATGGTGCGGTAATTTTTACACTCCTAAAGGTTACCTTTTTTGGGGAGAGTGATGTCAAGCGACTGGGTCCATGGTGTAGGCCAATCCCCACTTTACAAGATCTTGTTACAGATAATGGTGAGGGCATCAATCATGGCTTCTCCTTCTGCTTGTAGCAGTTCCGCGGGTATGTTGTCCACTCCCGCTGACTTCCCGTTCTTCAGCGATTGCACTGCTGCCTCATCTTCTTCCCGGAGAATTGGGAGGATTTCTTCTTATTCTCTGTTCTCGTGACATGCTAGAACTGATGGGTCTCCATTTGGTGTATGGTTGTAAAGGTCAGAGCAGTACTCTGTCCATCTGTCCAAGACTTCTTGTTCTTCTGTAAGGCATATGCCAGACTTGCTTTGGATCGTGGAGACTTTGGGCTGTTTAACACTTGTCAGCCGCTTCACATTCTGGTAGGCCTTCTTGCTGTTGTTCTTGTTCAGACTGTTCTCTATTTCCTGGCATTGATCTTTTATTCATTTCTCCTTTGCTGTGCGCATGCTTTTTGGATGTAATTGTTAATTTTTCGGTCGACATCAGCTCCCTGTGATTTTTTTTTTTAAATCTCTCTTCGTTTATTACACAGATCCAAAAGTTCAAGTGTGATCCACGGCTTCTTCTTTGGTCGGTGCTTGCCAAGGATCTCAGTGGCGGCATCTGTCACAGCTGAGTTGAAGGTGGTGGTCATGGTGTTGACATCTACTTCACCATCTCCCAAAATGAGCAGTGGTGCAAATTTCCCTCCAATTGTGGCCTGAAATAGTTCTGCCACCTCCGGGTCTTGCAGTTTGTCCAGTTCGAACTTCAGTCTAGTGCACTTTGCTGTATTACTCTGTTCAAGTGGAGCCGGAAAGACATCATCACGAGATCGTTAGATCGTGGTCACTTCCGGTGTCTGCTTCTGGAAAAGTGCGTGTCCTGCCAATGTTGATGCTTGATCTGAAGCGTTTCTTGACCATGATGTAGTCTATCTGGTTGTGATGCTCCCCGCCGGGACTGTGTCATGTCCATCGGCTGGAGTTTTTGTGGAGACCAAGCGTGTTTGCCAGTATCAGATTGTTGTACCTGGCAAACTCCAAGAGTCTCAGACCCCTGTCATTTGTCTCGTTGTTGCAGTGGGGTCCACATGTGTCTCCCCAGTTGTGGTGCGCATCTTGGCCAACCTTGGCATTCCAGTCGCCTTGCACTATGACTATGTCCTTCTTCGGCACTTGGTTAAGGACCGCCTGTAGATTTGTAAAAATCCTCCACTTCGCTGTCGTCATAGTCTGATGTTGGGGCCTGGATGATAGCCTGGATGATGGTGATGTTGAAAGGGGCTGCTCTCAGACGGTTGTAATGAGTCTGCTGGAGACTGGGCGGCAACCCATGACAGTGGCTAGAATGTTCTTGTGGACCAAGAATCCAACGCCGTGTTCGTGCCTGTCATCTCTACCGCTGAAATAGAGCTTGTGGCCTTTGTCGGTCGTTGTTTCACCTAGGCCTTTCCAGCGCAGTTCGCTGATACCTAAAACGTTCCATCGATAGTGGTCCAGCTCGTGGGCGAGTTCTTCTAATTTTCCTTCCGCAGTTAGGGTCCTGACATTCCAGGTTCCTATGACGATTTTGTTTCTCGTGCGGATCTTGCTAAATTGTCCATCAGTAGCATACTTATCACCTCCGTCCTGGTGGCCAACGGAAGGCGCGGTCCTTGTGCCGGGCGACGACCGATCCGGTATGGAATTAGTGAATAGTTTCATCATGTAGTGTGTCTTGGGCAAAAAAGACCTGGCGGCGCCCAATCCTCTCCAGGCTGTTGGCCACAGCCGAAATCCACTAATACAGTGTGGCTCGCCCTGGCCATGAGCACGTGGTCGTTGAACCTGTAGTAACATGAGGTTCCTCCGCCCTGGACGGTGACTTCTGTGTAGAAGACTTTCGCCCAGTGATGCCGTGCTGACATCACCCTTATTAGTCGCCTCTTACGACACGCCGGAAAACGTTGGGTCTATTCTATTTAGTGCCCGAACTCACAGGGCTTATGAGCCTGAGTGTGAAGCTAAATAAAGAAACTCTTTTTTTTTTCCGAGGTAATTTTTGTTTGGTACAGATTGAAGACGTTGGCAGTAGGCAGGTGTGTGAGATAGGTATGTAACTTGTGCAGATAAGTGAATCGTGACGTGTTCCAAAGTTCACATGGCCAGGAGGGAGGTGCGGAGGTGGGTGGTGGGTGGTGGTGAAGGGCGGGCACTTAGGTGGTCATTACTTCTGACCTTTCAGGGGTCACATTTGACATGGGTCACCTAATTTAATACACTGACCTGCAGGGCCTTAGTCACAAATGGGCACAGGTGATGATGATGATGATGATGATGATGATGATGATGATGATGATGATGATGATGATGATGATGATGATGATGATGATTATGATGATGACAGAGAAGAAACTTGAATTCTGTGTAGCTTTGTGAAGTTTGTGCGTGGTTGGGGATATAATAGAGACTTGAGTGCAGATGATAGGAATGTGAGGATGGCGTTCGTAATTGTGGTTAATATAAAACAAAATACTTTTTAGGGTCAGTTTAGACTGTATGTTTGGTATGTGGGCAACCCTTGTTTACATGGCCAGTGTGGTTTGGTGTACTGGTCATTAGTGTCTCTGTGAGTGTGTGCTGTCTTCCCCCACTGACCAACAAAGTGTCACGTTTTCATTTAGATGACATGGAAGAAAAAAGACCGTTAAATTTGGAGTGAGAGAGCGATAGAGAGAGATGTGGTAGTGGACAATGGTCAATTATATTGTATGTATGAGAGAGAGAGAGAGAGAGAGAGAGAGAGAGAGAGATGTTTGTGTATGTGTGTGTTTGTTAGTGGTCAATGTGTGTGTGAGAGCGAGAGAGAGAGATAGAGAGAGAGAGAGAGAGAGTGCTTGTGCGTGCATGGGTGTGAGTGATTGATCAGTGTGCCTGCGTGTGAACAGAACAGAACAGATAATTTACTGCCACTTGAACCTGTAGGTTATATGACACAATCTTATAAATAACAATGTGTGTGTGTGTGTGAAATTGCGTGTGTGTGTAAGAGAGAAAGAGTGAGGGAGAGAGAAAGGGATTGGCCTGTAAGTGAGTAGTCTGTGTGTATGGTCAGTGTGGCTGTGTCTATGAATGTACCGTGGTCAGTGATAGTCAGTAGTGTGTGGTATCTTGCTTGACCAGAGTCTGTTTGTGGCTTCCTGACCCGTTGACTAATGAGAAAGTGGACACTTGAAACCGTACATGACACGGGTGACCGTCTCCAGCATATGACCTTTCGGTGGATAGTGAGTGACCATGGAGCTCAAACACGTTCATTGTATATTGTAGCAAAGACCGTATAAGTTAGTCTTTCAGCAGTGTAGACCATGTTAGTTATTCTTTGAGTACTTAGTGTAGACCGTAGAAATTAGTGTTTGAGAGGTGTAGACAGCATAAGTTAGTGTTTGAGCAGTGCAGACTGATTAAATTAGTGTATGAGGAATGTAGACCGTGCGAGTTAGTCTTGGAATGTAGTGGATATGTCGGAAAATCTTTGACAGCGGTACGTTCCCCTTCGTTGCGTATTTGTTCTTACCATTTGTTGGAACAATGCAGATTTGGGTTCTGACTACCAATGATAATTGTATCATTTTTACGTTTTTCATGGTTTGATTTGACAAGTTCTTGGTAAGTTTCGCTTCATTGTATATATATTTTTAAATATTGTTTTTAAAATTTACCGTTTGTTGGAGCAGTGGAGATTTTTTTAAAATTCTGACTACCCTATTAAACCAAAGAAAGAAGACCAACATGTTCATATAATTGAGACGAACGCACCGACACCAAACAGTCCACAAACAGTCACGCAACCCCACTAGTATAAAAGACAAAGTACAAAAACTGTATATACTTATCACCAGTTTTTAACTCTTTTTAGCCTAAACTATTACTGGCCCCCCTTACGCATAGTTTTTATCATTGTTCAGTATTTCTATCTCATCATCGATTTTAACCGTGGTCCTGAAAATTTTACTCATACCTTTTTTACCTTGGCCCCCGATATGCCACTGTGTCCGATAATTGCAGATTTGGCTGGCTTGTGGGCTATTCCCACCCTTCTTCCTCCTCGACCATCCACCCTTGGGCGGCAGACATCTCACCACGCTTACGTCGATTGAATCTACGACATCCTTCCCGCCTGCGAGTAGGCACCTTACCTAGACCTCTGCTCTTCACTTCTAGCCGTCCTGGCAGCACTTCTGTTGTTATGATACCTGCGCCGAATAGGCCCACTCCTCCATGATATTCATTTTCACGTCCCCTATACGCTAATGTGTCCGGGGACCAGAAATCTACGTAACGAACGAACGAACGTAGAGCTCATAACTGTATTGTGCATGTCCATTGGCGCAACCACAACAACCAATAACTATATATCAATGACAGTTTACAAATTTTAAAACCTTTCGTTGTCGTCTTAAAATCCCCAAACGTGTTGCATTGAACTGCAGCTTTATGGATTGATAAGTCTTTCGAAGATTCAGAGCGGTGTCCTGATATTGCTGAACAAGCCAGCAATATTTGACTTCAGAAATGTCTCATTAACTCCACTTATTATTATTAAGGGAGACAAAAACACTTGAGGTTATCTTGCTTGTTTAAACTCGCCAAAAGTCACTTTTTGGTAATCCTTTTTTTAGTTTTTTTTTTTCAGAAGTCCGTATAGCTTAGATAAGAAAGGGGTGCAACTCTCGTGATCTCAATGTTCTGATTCTGATTCGCCGCACCATTGCAGTTTTAACCACAGAATGTTCTTTTCATTTAATTTTAGTCATTTAAGGTCTGTTACAAATTATGATCCTTCAAAAAAACAACATTAACAAAAACAATAAAAATGTTTTTAACAGTTTTAATAATGTGTATTGTTGAATAATGTGTAACGATGTAAATATTGTGCTGTGTATTTAGGGCTGTCATGAATGAATTTCCTGACTGCACACTGCACGGTGTCGTACTGTTGAAGTTGTATATATATATATATATATATATATATATATATATATATATATATATATATATATATATATATATATATATATATATATATATATATATATATATATATATATATATATATATATATATATATATATATATATATACACGCATGTGTAATTAATATAGTGTACTGTGTGGAATGCTCTGTGGGTTCGGGCAAATAGAATAGACCCAACGTTTCCCGGCGTGTCGTAAGAGGCGACTAACAGGGGTGATGTTAGCACGGCATCACTGGGCGAAAGTCTTCTACACAGAAGTCACCGGCCAGGGCGGAGGAACCTCACGTTACTACAGGTTCAACGACCACGTGCTCAGGGCCAAGGCGAGCCACACTGTATTCGTGGATTTCGGCTGTGGCCAACAGCCTGGAGAGGAATGGGCCCTGCCAGGTCTTTTTTTGCCCAAGACACAACACATGATGAGGCTATCCACTAATTCCATGCCGGATCGGTCGTCGCCCGGCTACACAAGGACCGCGCCTTCCGTTGGCCACCAGGACGGAGGTGAAAAGTATGCTACTGATGGACAAATTAGCAAGATCCGCACGAGAAACAACATCGTCATAGGAACCTGGAATGTCAGGAGCCTAACTGCGGAAGGAAAATTAGAAGAACTGGCCCACGAGCTGGACCACTATCGATGGAACGTTCTAGGTATCAGCGAACTGCGCTGGAAAGGCCTAGGTGAAACAACGACTGACAAAGGCCACAAGCTCTATTTCAGCGGTAGAGATGACAGGCACGAACACGGCGTTGGATTCTTGGTCCACAAGAACATTCTAGCCACTGTCATGGGTTGCCGCCCAGTCTCCAGTAGACTCATTACCATCCGTCTGAGAGCAACCCCTTTCAACATTACCATCATCCAGGCCTATGCTCCAACATCAGACTATGAAGACAGCGAAGTGGAGGATTTTTATGAAAATATACAGGCGGCCCTTGACCAAGTGCCGAAGAAGGACATAGTCATAGTGCAAGGCGACTGGAATGCCAAGGTTGGCCAAGATGCGCACCACAACTGGGGAGACACATGCGGACCCCACTGCAACAACGAGACAAATGACAGGGGTCTGAGGCTATTGGAGTTTGCCAGATACAACAATCTGGTACTGGCAAACACGCTTGGTCTCCACAAAAAATCCAGACGATGGACATGGCACAGTCCCGGCGGGGAACATCACAACCAGATCGACTACATCATGGTCAAGAAACGCTTCAGATCAAGCATCAACATTGGCAGGACACGCACTTTTCCAGGAGCAGACATTGGAAGTGACCACGATCTCGTGATGATGTCTTTCCGGCTCCATTTGAAGAGAGTAAATACAGCAAAGTGCACTAGGCTGAAGTTCGACCTGGACAAACTGCAAGACCCGGAGGTGGCAAAAATATTTCAGGCCACAATTGGAGGGAAATTTGCACCACTGCTTATTTTTGGGGCAGGAGAAGTAGATGTCAACACCATGACCAATACCTTCAACTCAGCTGTAACAGATGCCGCCACTGAGATCCTTGGCAAGCACCGACCAAAGAAGAAGCCGTGGATCACACCTGAACTTTTGGATCTGTGTGATAAACGAAGAGAGTTAAAAAAGAAAAAGAACACCTCACAGGGAGCTGATGTCTACCGAAAAATTAACAATGACATCCGAAAAGGCATGCGCACAGCAAAGGAGAACTGGATAGAAGATCAATGCCAGGAAATAGAGAACAATCTGAACAAGAACAACAGCAAGAAGGCCTACCAGACTGTGAAGCGGCTGACAAGTGTTAAACAGCCCAAAGTCTCCACTATCCAAAGCAAGTCTGGCATTTGCCTTACAGAAGAACAAGAAGTCTTGGACAGATGGACAGAGTACTGCTCTGACCTTTACAACCATACACCAAATGGAGACCCATCAGTTCTAGCATGTCCCGAGAGCAGAGAAGAAGAAGAAATCCTCCCAATTCTCCGGGAAGAAGTTGAGGCAGCAGTGCAATCGCTGAAGAAAGGGAAGTCAGCGGGAGTGGACAACATATCAGCGGAACTGCTACAAGCAGGAGGAGAAGCGATGACTGATGCTCTCACCATTATCTGTAACAAGATCTGGCAGAGTGGGGAATGGCCTACACCATGGACCCAGTCGCTTGTCATCACTCTTCCCAAAAAAGGTAACCTTCAGGAGTGTGAAAATTACCGCACCATCAGCCTCATCAGCCATCCCAGCAAGGTCCTCCTGAAAATAATACTCAACAGGTTGAAACCACAAGCTGAACAAATCATAGCTGAAGAACAAGCAGGATTCATGGCAGGGCGAAGTACCACTGAACAGATTTTCAACCTCAGAATAATATGTGAGAAATACCTACAGCACCAACAACATCTATATCATGTGTTCATAGACTTCAAGAAGGCATTTGACCGAGTCTGGCATGCAGCTCTATGGGCAACCATGAAAGTGTACAACATCAGCCCTAAAATTATAGAAGTCATCAAAAGCCTGTATGACAAGGCTACCAGTGCAGTCCTCCATAACAGCGTCATCGGGAACTGGTTCAGAACAACAATCGGTGTGCGTCAAGGATGCCTACTCTCCCCAACACTCTTCAACATCTTCCTAGAGCGCATCATGTCAGATGCTCTTGCAGATCACGAAGGCACAGTCAGCATAGGGGGCAGAGCAATCTCCAATCTTCGTTTTGCGGATGATATTGATGGATTGGCTGGAGAGGAACAAGAACTTGAACAGCTTGTACAGAGGCTTGACACCACCTCCAGAGCTTATGGAATGGAAATAAGTGCAGAGAAGACCAAAATGATGACCAACAACACCAATGGCATCAACACGGACATCAAAGTACAAGGCCAATCCCTCAACACAGTGCACAGCTTCAAATATTTAGGAGCCATTGTGTCAGACAATGGGTCTCGACAGGAAGTCCTCTCCAGGATCGCACAAACAACTGCTGCCCTGACAAGGTTGAAGCCCATTTGGAAAGACAGAACCATCAGTCTACATTCCAAAGTAAGACTGCTGCGCTCTCTGGTCATCTCCATCTTCCTATATGCTTGCGAAGCATGGACCCTCACAGCAGATCTCCAACGAAGAATACAAAGCATGGAGATGAGGTGCTACAGAAGACTTCTGTGCATTTCCTATACCCAACACATCACCAACGTTGAAGTCCGACAGACCATCACACAAGCCATTGGACAACACGATGACCTGCTCACAGTGGTGAAGAAACGGAAACTCCGATGGTATGGCCACGTCACCAGATCATCAGGCCTTGCAAAGACCATTCTGCAAGGCACAGTGCAAGGAGGTAGAAGAAGGGGGAGACCGAAAAAGAGGTGGGAGGACAACATTCGAGAATGGACTGGTTTGACACTGAGCGAAGCCATGAGGGCTGCTGAGGACAGAGAAAGATGGAGTATGCTGGTTAAGCGATCATCTGTGGTGCCCCTACGACCTTCGGGTTATGGGACAGGATAGGATAGGATAGGTGTGGAATGACCTATAGCCTAGTTCCATTTATGGAAATACTCCCTCTCTGTGTAGTGGGCACTTACTTCATTGAGGGCACGCATCATGACGTGTGAGTCATAGGCATGGACTATAGAACAGCGTGTCGCCATATCCTTGAGTCGAGTGAGTTACACACGTGGCGACGACTCGTGAGCAGACGACCCACAAAACCCAGCCAGAGTAGTAAGCAGACGACCTACAATTCCCAACCAGAGTAGCAGTCTATAGAGTCAAGTCTTTAGTAATGACGGGAGGGTGGAGTGGGGGGGGGAGAGGGTGTATGTGTGTGTGTGTGTGCGTGTGTGTGTGTGGCTTGGTAGGAACGCCGTTATTCTGACATACACTTGAACCTCTACGTACTTTCTTTTGACGGACCCCGTTATTTTGACGTCAAAACAGTGTTCCGTTAAGGTTAGGGCTGTGTTAGGCTTAGGGTTAGGTTTAGGCTTAGGGTTAGGGTTAGGGTTAGCTTCAAAAAATGGACAAATGTGTAAAAATGTCAAAGTAACGTATGTAAAGTTTCATGAAAGTCATCACAAAGGCGTTTCTACACGGTTGTGTGTGTGTGTGCGTGTGTGGGTGTGTGTGTGTGTGTAAAACAAATGTGTGTCTCGCCTAAAAGTTGCAATATAATGCACGGGGGACGCTGAGGCTTTTCTCTAATTTATCGGACTCCCGTTCACCAAAAAGAATATAAATATCATTATGAAATATTAACAAAACGCATACATATAAAATGACTACAAGCTAAATAATAATAATAATACCATAGAAAGCCCTAGTGACCTTTTGGCAGAAAGCGCCCAATATCCCCAAGCTGACTCAACAGATCCCATACACAAATGAGTAGTTTTGGGCGAGTTTTCAAAATAAAAGTTATGTGACTGATCTAGCGAAGAAGATAGTAGATTGATAGAAAATAGCAGGAACGAGAAAGAACAAAGGAGAAAGGCAGCAACAGTGGGAAATTACAGCACTAAATTTTCACACAGTTTGGATACTATTTATACAAACATCCCCTGAATCCCTACGGGGAGACTGATGGTGATTGGTAAAAGTCAAGTTTTCATGATGCTGAATCTCTGTGTGTGTTTTGTTTGTTTGTTTGTTGTTATTGTTATTGTGGTTTTTGTTGTTGCGCTCTGAGCATACAATACTAGTGCCAGCGTGGAGTTTTGCGAGTAACAGTTAGTTAACATCGTCGCTATCGTTAGTATGTATGAATGTATGAATGACAGATTAAGCACATAAATATGTCCACACTCGAAGCATATCACAGCCCTGTGTCATAAACATCTTGATTAAGAAGAAGAAGAAGAAGAAGAAGAAGAAGAAGAAGAAGAAGAAGAAGAAGAAGAAGAAGGTCATAGCAGAAGAAGGATATAATAGGATGGCTGTGACCTTTCATCAAGGATGTGCATTCTTGGATACGTCATCCCCAGGTCATCCTATAGGAAAACACCCCCCCCCCACCCCTCTCCTCTCATCCACTGCTTAACACCCCCCTCCCTCCCCATTCCCTAATTCCACTTTGCACAATATTAGCCCATATTCTATCGTGGAGAATAGCTAACCGTCTCTTATTTCATCCAAATGCACCTTACCACGATTACTTCAACAATTTTCTGTAAAGCTGAACAGCGTGCTACACGGACCCAGTTTTACTGGACTGGTAGCGTAACATAACATAACATAACATAACATAACATAACATAACATAACATAACATAGTTATTGCTTTAGGTCCAGCGGACTCTTCCGAACCAAATCAGGACCAGAGAGACGTTATCTTAAAATATTATAAAATGGTTCAAATCTTAAAAAACAAGCCTGTTACTCTTAAATACTCGAACAAACTTTCACATGGCACCTCTTGAAAAGTCTTCTTTAAAACTGATGCATTAAAAATACGTTCTCTTTCTTCAATCAAATCACTAAATTCAATTTTACCAATAAAATCCAACCAACACAAAACAAGACGACATGATTTATATGCGATAAAACAAACCAACATCATGTAAAAATTGAAACAGGTGTTGACCATTCTATACTTTAAAAATCTCTTTGAAAGTTATTGAACCAAAATATTTTTCTCTTTTATCAAGCAGGTCCGCACATTCAGACATCAAATGGCGAACGGAAAAGGGTTTATCACAGGCAAAGCACCATGGTGGTTCCTCTCCTTTCAACAGGAAACCGTGGGTTACATAAGTATGCCCCAATATGAAGGCGAGACTAAACTGTTTCTTCTTTGCGAGTGGATGCAAAGTTAGGCAAAGAAACTGGCATATCGGATTGGTAGTGTAAAGGTTAAAGATTTTTTCCTGCAGCAGGGCACCGCCATTCATGACAACCCCATAGCTTCCAGGGTGCCTCTGACGGTATCTACCGTTCCCGAAATCTGGACGATTCTTAAGGGGACTCACTTTCACCACGCCCCACCCCCTACCCTTCGACAGGTCCGTTTAACATACACAGTGAATGTTGCCCCATTGAAAAAGAGCTTGCCAAAAAATAAAAATAAAAAAGAAGTCTTTCGAAAGTATAGATTTGTTTAAAAAAACCCAACTAATTTCGTAGTTTGTGTGACTTATTAATAGCATACACTATTCTAGCGTTAACAGTATCATCTAGTATAGATCGTGGAGCGTACTGGTGTACCGTTAAACAGGGGGAATCACTCCCTATCAGAACACAAACGAAAGATTCCAACTTTTAGCTGGTTGATTTCAGCAACGAAAACCCATGTTGTCATTGCTTTGTTGTTGTATTTTACGTAATAGCAATGCGAATGTTAGACTAAACTAATTTTGTTGCCCACAACTTTTTATAAAAAGCCTATAATAGTTGCAGCATTCCGTGAACTCCGCCCACCCCCCCACCCCCTCCCCTCCAAATAATAAAAATACATGTTTGAAAAAAAAAATTTAAGCACAAATGGCGCAACCGCACTAGACCCAATTTACCAGAATGCTAAAGGTATATTTCTGGTGAATGGCTAACGGGCTAAATCTCGCCTACTTGTCCACGATTTGCGTTGGGACGTTTAGTGAATAACTCTGCATTCCTCAGGGACGGTGATGCAATTCTTTTTTTTTTTCTAACGGTCAATTCGCCCAAACTGAAACGCATGTGTCAGTCAGGTATGTATATATGTGCCGTCAGTCATATGAATTCTTTTTGGTACCTTAATATGTGCCGTCAGTCATATGAATAAGAATTGTTTTGGGTAACTTATGTATGTACCTCCCGTTGTGTACCGTACCGTCTAGTACGTAACGATCACTCAGTCACTCGTTAGTTCTTTGATGATAATATTCTCAACCGCGCGTCCAACAGCTTGTAAATTAATGAGTCTATTATTAAAGAAGTAAAGATACATGGAAAAAGCAAAAACGCGCCAGAAAAGCCCTGGTGGTTGTTGTTGTTGTTGTTGTTTTGGATTTTTTTGTTTTCTTGTTGTTGTTGTTTGTTTTTTTTTGTGAGAAGGAAAATTGCCTAGGGTTACCTGGAGATAGAGGAAGAGGGAGACCGAGAAAGAGGTGGGAGGACAACATTCGAGAATGGACTGGTTTGGCACTGAGCGAGGCCATGAGGGTTGCTGAGGACAGGGAAAGATGGAGTGCGCTGGTTAAACGATCATCTGTGATGCCCCTATGACCTCCGAGTTACGGGATAGGATAGGATAGGATAGGATCTTTAGAACTTGTCCGGGATACAAGACAACAACAACAATAGCAACAGCAACAACTGAACCGTTGTTTGAACTTATTAGTATGTAATTCCATGATGGGTGGCGCCGTAGTGTAGAGGCCTGGGCACACGCTAACCACGGTTTTATGTTGCGCAACGTCAGGAAGGGTTAGTGCTTGGATGGGTGGCTATGCTTGGAAGGCAACCCCCAAATGACACAGAAAGGTTGAAGCAAGCGCACGACACGCGCATCCCAGTCTCCCCAGTTGTGAATGGGTACCTGGGTCTGCTGAGAACCGGTAGAAGGGTAAAGCCGCGAGGGACAGGAGATAGGCACGGTACCGACCTCATTAAGCTGGCCTTGAGAAAAGAGAGGACCCAAATGCTTCTCTCCCCCACCCCTCTCCACCTTTCCCACAACAACAGAAAGTTCGGGAAAAGCTTTACCATCTTTAATTATCCATGAGTTGTCTTTCCCACCGAAAGGCGTTATTTTGCAGTTTCGGGATTGTGTAAACAACATCTAACCCCAATGGCTGAACACAGTATCACATCACCATCTCATCTCATTATATCACATCATAGTCTGTCAGCATGCGGTACTATCATATGACTTCCGATGCAAGCTATAGGTTACGTGTTTATAGCAACGATCCCTAGCTAAGACCGTCCAATTTAATAGTAATTAGTATAATTATATTCGTCTAGTATTATGCCATGGTGTTCCATTTTCTGTAGATCACGTGAACCGATGATGATGGCATTGCTTTTTCGTCCAGTTCTCAGATCTTCTCCAGCCGTAGTTCATACATGTGTCATACGCATATAAATATGGACCACTCCATACGACACTGGACTCTGTTGTTGTTGTTTGTATGTAGATTATAGTCACACGACACTTTCGCATATAGGTGACTACTGGACCGATTTATACTGACACCAGCGGGTCAGTTGTTGGTAAAGGGGAAAATAATATGATCACACGTTGACCAATCCGGGATTCGAACCAGCGACCTTTCGGTTACTAGCAAGACGCTCTTACCAACTGAGCTACCCGGCCCCACTCATTGGACTCTATAAACAATGACTAACTAACTAATTAACTACACACTGATGGTGACTGACTCATTAATTAATAAACAGTACAATGCCACATTCAGTTATTTTTTTTATTTTTACACACACACACACACACACTCTCTTAGAAGAATGGGACTACCTTTACCTTTTTTTTAACACACGGTCTCTCTGTCTCTCTCTCTCTCTCTCTCTCTCTCTCTCTCTCTCTCTCTCTCTCTCTCTCTCTCTCTCCCTCCCTCTCTCTCATCAGGATCAAACAGCAAGGGACATCATATACAGATGTCATCAAAGGCTGTCGTTGTGCGTGTGTGTGTGGAAGATAAATGGATAAAACTTGTTTTTTTTTTTTCGTTTGGGACATTCTTTTTGTGGCAAGGCTTCACAAATAATTTTTTTTGGAGGGGGGGGGGGGAATTTTATTTTTTTATTAAGCTTTCCGTTTGATGCAGAAATACCTTCTCGGACGATGTATTCTAGTGACTTCGCTTAAATTTTATTTTTTATTAAGCTTTCCGTTTGATGCAGAAATACCTTCTCGGACGATGTATTCTAGTGACTTCGCTTAAATTGTAATTTTGCAACCTTCGTCCTAGAAGCCATCATCATCATCATCATCATCATCATCATCATCATCATCATCATCATCATCATCATCGTCGTCGTCGTCGTCGTCGTCGTCGTCTCTTTCTTTCTTTCTTTCTTTCTTGTTGTTGTTGTTGTTGTTGTTGTTCTTCTTCTTCTTCTTCTTCTTCTTCTTCTTCTTCTTTCTCGTCGCAATCATCTTTAAAATCGTCATCAACAGCAACAGTATTGCCATCATCATCCTCCTCATCATCATTATCATCATAATCATCATCATCCTCATCATCATCATCACCACCATCATCATCATCGTCGTCGTCGTCGTCATCAGCGTCATCATCTGGGCAATGCGATTTAAAAATTAATTACAGACCAAATCATCTTTATTGCGTTTTGAACATCCTTCTCACAGAGCTGTTATAGCTGGTGCCATGTTATGTTATTAGTGATACTACTTAATTTAAAACTTGATGCCAAGGGATAACGTTTGCCTCCCATGAAGGAGTTTTCTCCGAAGGCCAAGTTGTATCTTCTATCCTCAAGCCATTTTACCTACACCGCAACCTTTTTTTAGGTACCACTTTTATTTATCTTACTATTTTTACACACTCCGGATTGCCTGTTTGCAACATCTGGGCGAGTTATCGCACTTTGAAAATGTCGTCCACATGTGTTTCGCTCCCCTTATCTCTTTAGAGCATCGTAGAATTACTAGAACAGAGTGGGTCTTTCTTTATTAAGCCGTAGATCTCGTTTTCTTTAATAATAGTTGTTTAGACTAAGCTAGGCAACGTTCTGGTGGAACTGTTTCTTTCTGTGTTTTGTTTGTGTGAAGTATTAACAAAGTAAAAGTAATGGTCTTGTGGCAAGGCCGACACTGTCAGCGGCGGGTCTTAAACTTAGAATGATTGAACTCGGGTCCTCTGGACACGCATTTGGTGCTGTGCTCACTGTGGTTGGCTAAGATTGCGGTCGAACTCGCTGTTATCCCCAGACACATGTGCAGTACGATGAGGAGCTGTACCAGTTGAGCTTCGATCCTCCCTAATTTCTCACCCTCTTCCCCCCCACCCATCTCTCTCTCTCTCTCATTCACAGGAGAGGGCAATCATCTTATCGTCTTATAATTCTCTTTGTTTATCTATCGGTTTGTATTCTCGGCTTCGGTTTCGGACTTTCTCGCTATCGCCATGTTGGAAGTATCGAGTTCCCCTCTGAACGATCTTCATGTTACATAAGAAGACCATCCTGTGCTGCAGTGGCCACACTGCCCGCACTCCAATCACCCACCTCTCCTTGTCTTCCACCTCCCAGCCCCTACATACACACCACACACCTCCCAACCCCTACATACACACCACACACCTCCCAACCCCTACATACACATCACACACCTCCCAACCCCTACATACACACCACACACCTCCCAACCCCTACGTGCACACCACACACCTCCCAACCCCTACATACACCAACACACCCAAAATTATACCCCCCCCCCCCCCCCCCCCCCCCCCCCCCACCAAACTAACGTCTTCTAAGTTTTACGTGGCGATTTTGAATAGTATCAAGTCTTTTCCGAACAGTTGCAATTCCCGCCTTTTATGCTTCCCATCTTCTTGGCCTCCTCATGTTCCTATCGTTCTTCTTCTTCTCCTTCTTGTTCTTCTGCCGGGTGGTCACTAGGGCTTCCTATGATTGTATTATTTAGCACTATAGGCATTTTATATGTATGTGTTTTGTTGATGATTTATAATGATGTTTGTATTCTATTTTGTTTTTGTAAGCGGGGGTTCGAGTAGTTGGGGTAAAGCCTCAGCCGTCCCCTGCGTGGGATGTCTTTATTGTAAAGTGACTGGCCGGTGGAGGGCATTCAATTTTCTCACTAGGGTTGTTTCGGCAGATCTTTTATGCGGATTGGGGGTTGTCCGGTCCTCATTTGGCTCGGAAGAGTCCGCTGGACCTAAAGCAACAATCAATCAATCAATCAATCTTGTTCTTCTTCTTGTTGTTGTTCTTCTTCTTCTCCTCCTCCTCCTCCTTCTTCTTCTTCTTCTTCTTCTTCTTCTTCTTCCTCTTCTTCTTCCTTATTCCTCTTCCTTTTCTTCTTCCTTATTCCTCTTCCTTATTCTTCTTTTTCCTTATTCTTCTTCTTCTTTTTGTTGTTTTTCTTCTTAATCTTTTTCTTAATCTTCGTCTTAATTTTTTTCCCTTTTTTTCATTTCGTCTGCAAATTGTATCCTTTTACACTTGTGTCAGATCCGCCGTAACAAGATGATACGATATCAACCTCAAGTCTACTTAGATTTCCCTGACCCATCTCACGTTCTGTACTGGTGACAGATAGCTACAGACGTGTCCTTGTGCATAGTTCTGACCCCTCTCTCTCCTCCTATCCCTCTCTTTCTACCTCCCTCCCCTCCCCCCCCCTCTCTCTCTCTCTTCACCTCTACCATACCACACAGCGTAGCAGAGAACCGCCGGAGTACCAAGTACTGTCTTACCAGAGAGAGAGAGAAAGAGGTGTGAACGTAAGCCTAGACTTTTCTCAGCTACGCAGTGTGTTTGCCTATTCACTACATGGGTGGTGTTGGTGTGATGGCTTGCAATGGGATCTTCTGTACGACACGACGTTTTATAGTCAGATCTTATCGCAACGTTCGCTGGCCTTTTATTTAGGGGAGGTCGAGCCAGTTCCAGGCTCAGTTAGTGACCGTGTAGGGTGCTGGGACAGTTGCTCTCCACTGTTGTGGTCTGGTCGGGTCACTCACTCTGACCTTGCTTCAAGACTTTATGCCACGCTTCAAAAGAAAGGCCGACTTTGTTGATTTGGGACAAAGGTTGGAAGCTCTAGAAGACCCGGCTTTTTCAATACCCAACTATAAAAAAAAACACCAGGTCAGTTATGCTATATTATGGTTTCTTTCAGCGTTCTATAATAATTATACTCTATAACTGTGTAAAGAAAATACTTATTTTAGTTTCAAAACTCTTTAACAGCAAAGCGAAAGAGCGTCAGATTTAGTGTTTGCATCTTTGGAATGTTTAGACTTCTAGTGGCTTGATTAAGATCCTACCCCCGTTGGGGTGCCGGGGGTTTCAGTATAAATAGTATCCCCACTTTCTGGAAATTTAGTGCTTTAAATTCCCACTGTCGCTGTCTTTCTCATTTGCTCTTTCTCATTCCTGCTCTTTTCTATCAATCTGCTATACTATCGTCTTCTTCGCTAGACCAGTCTCCTACCTTTTTTCTTGAAAACTCTTCCGGGACAAGACTCTTTGTTTGTGTATGAGGTCTGTTGGATCAGCTTGGGAATATTGGACGCTTTCTGCCAGGAGGTCACTAGGGCTTCCTATGATGTTATTATTTAGCCATGTAGGCATTTTATATGTATGTGTATTGTTGATAATTTATAATGATGTTTGTATTCTATTTTGTTTTTGTAAACGGGGGTTCGATAAGTTGGGGTGAAGCCTCAGCCGTCCCCTGCGTGGGATGTCTTTATTGTAAAGTGACTTGCTGGTGGAGAGCTTTCGGTTTTACCACTAGGGTTGTTTCAGCAGATCTTTTATGCGGATCGGGGGTTGTCCGGTCCTGATTTGGTTCGGAAGAGTCCGCTGGACCTAAAGCAATAATAATGTAATGTAATGTAATGTAATGATTAAGATCCTGTATTGGACAGTGTCTTGAGCAGCTCTTGAGCTGGAAAAGCGCCTTATACGTTCAATTAAATAAGTGCTTGATGGCAACTTTAAAACAAGTTTGATATTAGGTATAGAGACATGTTGTGATCGACTTGTCCTGTACCGGCCAGCGCCTTGAGCAGCTCTTGAGCTGGAAAAGCGCTATATCAGAACGAGTAAGTATTTACTGGAAGGCATGTACCTACTGTAAGCTAATGAGCTGTGAATTGATTCGTTGAATAAGCAAAGGTTGTAACCGACTTCGAAATTGGAACTAATGGAAATAGTAACTTGAGTGGCCTCAACAAAGCTTTCTCCTAAGTGCAAGAAGGCATGCATGATGATTTGGACGATTGACCACTTTGAGAACTGTATTGTTCAGTGTTGTACCGATATGTCAGTTATATCACGGGGATCAAAATGCGTTTGTTAGTGGTACTCCGTTTGTTGTGGTACTCCGTTTGTTGTTGTTGTTGTTGTTGTTGTTGTTGTTGTTGTTGTTTTGCTCCGTCCTTAAGATTTTCTCTAGTGTATTTGCTTATTGGTTGTGGCGGCCTGTAGTTTTCGTATTGTATTGTTCAGTGTTGTACCGATATGTCAGTTATATCACGGAGATCAAAGTGGGTTGCGTTCTTTTGAGGGTATGGCAGTGGTACTCCGTTTTTTGCTGTTGTTTTTTGCTCCGTTCTTAAGATATTCTCTAGTGTATAATCTTGCTTATTGGTTGTGGCGGCCTTTAGTTTTCGTTCTTCTTGTTCTTCTTGTTTCTTGTTCTTCTTGTTCGTGCTCTTCTTGTTCTTGTTGTTCTTGTTCTTGTTGTTCTTGTTCTTGTTCTTCTTCTTGTTCTTCTTCTTCTTCTTCTTCTTCTTCTTCTTCTTCTTCTTCTTCTTCTTCTTCTTCTTCTTGCTCTTGTTCTTCTTCTTCTTGTTCTTGTCCTTCTTCTTGTTCTTCTTGTTCTTCTTGTTCTTCTTCTTCTTCTTCTTCTTCTTCTTCTTCTTCTTCTTCTTCTTCTTCTTCTTCTTCTTCTTCTTCTTCTTCTTCTTCTTCTTCTTCTCTTCCTCCTACTCCTCCTTTTCCTTCTTCTTCTCTTCTCATTTTTCTTCTTCTTCTTCTTCTTCTTCTTCTTCTTCTTCTTCTTCTTCTTCTTCTTCTTCTTCTTCTTCTTCTTCTTCTTCCTTCTCCTTCTTCTTCTCCTTCTCATTTTCTTCTTCTTCTTCTTCTTCTTCTTCTTCTTCTTCTTCTTCATCTTCTTCTTCTTCTTCATCTTCTTCTTCTTCCTTCTCATTCTTCTTCTTCTTCTTCTTCTTGGCTGCAGTAGGTGCATTCCCAGACGCCCCAAACAACTAAGCATTATCCTGGGACTGATAATAAAACCAACAACGACGCCTGGGTAGTAAGCGTTACAATGTTCGGGTTATTTGACTCAAACCTTTATGAGTTAAACCCAAGGACTGATGGATAATCCTGGGAATTTGGGGAGAGGGGACTTAGTGCTAACTAGGTGCATATATCTGTAACTGGCACTCTCCCGTATAGGACATAAGCGTCAAGATCTTTAAAACACTGCTCTGGAATTCGTCCGTGCACACAGACTAGACTTCGGTTTATACTCTCACCCGGAGAACATTTACCTTATAACTAAGGCTTATTTCAGTTTCAGATCTCTACAGTGACCGACTTAGAAATTCCATATAATTATGATAAATTATAGTCCAACCATTCATTTTGAAAGTTTAAATTCCATTCCAAATTTTAAAAACTCACAAATATGAGTGGAATAATAGAATAGTCAAAGTAAGTGATAGCGAATTTAATTTCTTGGACTTGGTTAAAGCGAGCGTTGTGGCCGCGTGGTCTAATGTGGGATAATTTACCTTGTCCACAGGCTAGAGACCAATGGCGCCTGAAAGGTGTGGGACCGATCCCGCCTCTGAGCGTTATGTGTCTTTGAATATTATTTACTTTCGACTTGGGCAACGTCTCGGGCATTTTCTTCGGGTATTCCGGTTCGCACCCCCAGCAAAATTTCAAAAACAACGAATATTAGGTAGGTTGGGTTTTGGTGAGCCACAGGCTGCCCCCCCCCCCCCCCCCCCTACGGTCTTGGTTTTGCCGTGGCCACCCCAGAGGACCGCCAGTAGTTGCATTCCACCCCCCCTTTTTGATTATACCTGGCAGCCCAGAATTTCCCGATAAAAAGGGACAATAAAGTGTGAAAAAATCACATAACAATCAAAAGTAAATTGGCCGCGTTGATAACATCAGATCACACTCTATCATTAAGTAACAAGTGCCTCGTGGTCCGACGTTCCAGTGCTTTGCAATGCATTAGATTTTACCTTGTTGAGTAATGAAAATATAATTTGAGGAGACAAAAGGTAGACAACCTACACGTCTTCAGGAAAATCTGCTCAGTTGCAAAGGGCAGTTCAGATAGGTTATACAGTCTATAGGCCTATTTCTTGTTATAGGCATTCTCTGCACTGTGTATGCTCACTCTAGAGTATAACTGGAACTTAACTCTGTTACAAGGCGAGGCTTTATAAGTCGCGCAGGGGTCGTCTGTTCACATGATAAACTTCGGTACAACTGGAAAAAAAATGAATGAAAGGAAGGTTTTAAAATTCCTTAGCCACAGAACTTTCATGATTTGTGTAGGCTCTTTCTTGTGCTTATCAGCTGTCAATAAAAGACTGGCGTAATTCTGTAGCCGTTTATGAATCATGCAGTACTCTCACGTATAGCAGACAGTACTTTCTACGGCCAGTTAAAGTGTGTGTGGTTCTACCACCCTCTAATGTGATATTTTGTACGTTTAAGCAAAATTATGTGCGCAGTTCAATTTAATTAAACAAATGTAAAGTCTTTTTCACAGAATATGATAATAATAATAATAATAATAATAATAATAATAATAATAATAATAATAATAATAATAATAATAATAGAACTTATAACGCGCACATATCTCACCACAAAGGGGGACTCAAGACTCAATAGGATAGTAGACACAACACAATACGCGCACTGATAACATTTGGTTGTAAAACTCATTTTGCATCTTGTATATTGTTTGCTTGGTTATACAGGAGTTTAGCCCTAAAAGACCCCCAATTCCAAGATTGTGTTTACTTTTGGCCAAAGCGGTTTTACCCTAAAATCTGCATTGTTATTACATTAAACGATGATAAAGTGGGCTTTCCTTGCTCAAACAAACCGCTCAAATTTGAATTTCCCAATTTCTGTTCCGACGGGGAGAGATTTCCCCCTTGTTTTAACGGCACATCAATACCATAGCCGTGTGAACTTTGATCCTTATTTCTGAGTGAAGCACGCGGCTTGAAGAGTGCGTCTTTGGCGTCTGGGCTATGGGGGTAGGGTCTATTTTATCAACCTAAAACGAGAAACCTTACCGAGCAATTTTTTGTTACGAGTTCTGTCAGACCATCACACAAGACGTTGGACAACACGATGACCTGCTCACAGTCGTGATGAAACGGAAACTCCGATGGTATGGCCACGTCACCAGATCATCAGGTCTTGCAAAGACCATCCTGCAAGGCACAGTGCAACGAGGTAGAAGAAGAGGGAGACCGAAAAAGAGGTGGGAGGACCACATTCGAGAGTGGACTGGTTTGACACTGAGCGAAACAATCAGGATTGCTGAGGACAGGGAAAGATGGAGTACGCTGGTTAAACGATCATCTGTGGGGCCCCTACGACCTCCGAGTTACGGGATAGGATAGGATAGGATCTGTCTGTTACTGGCTTTGGTAGATGTAATTGTTAAGTTCAAGAATGTTGGCTAACCGTTGCTTTTAATAGGTACAACAAATACGGAATTAATTCATTTTAAACAATGCAACAATATTTTCAGGCAGTTTGTTGTTGTTGTTGTTGTTGTAACTTTATTTTTTAAGTGGGGCAAAACTCACTGTGAATGTTAAAAGAATCTGTCGAGGGGGCTTGGAGATCGAAGTGGGTCTGTGTAGTAGATCTGCTATAATTATGTAGCCAGCTAAATGAACGAGATTAGGTGCTAATGCAAGGCCTGTTGATGTTGGGATTTTGGGATGCTGGTTTTATCAGCATGAGTGCTGGTGGATGTTTTCTTTGTTGTAAAGTTAAAGCAGGTTAATGTCGTTTGACGTTATGTTCGTTGTACAGTGCGAGTTTTCTCATTGTTTGTGGAACAATACAAAGTCTGATTCGGATTGTGATTCTAAATACTAAGGAGGAAGTTTACACATGTTGATAATTATGAGAGTGAAAAATCCTAACAACTGGAATATTTACCAATTTTGATAAAACTCCCGTGCGTTATTCATGATGTAATAATAATAATAATAATAATAATAATAATAATAATAATAATAATAATAATAATAATAATAATAATAATAATGGGTGCTATATATGTGCTTTCCCCAAATCACCAATCAGGCTCAAAGCGCGGCGATCTGTACCAACATACACGTTCACATGAAACGCACACTTTCATAATATTCTCAGCGAACACACATCTATCACTCAAAATATGGAAGAAGAAGAAGAAGGAGAAGAAAAAAGAAGAAGCAGAAGAAAAAGAAGAAGAAGTAAAAAGATGAAGAAGAAGAAGAAGAAGAAGAAGAAGAAGAAGAAGAAGAGGTGGATGTGAAGGGTGCTGTACTTCACTAATCTTCATCATCATCATCATCATCATCATCATCATCATCATCATCATCATCATCATCATCATCGTCGTCGTCGTCGTCGTCGTCGTCGTCTCTTTCTTTTTTCCTTCTTTTTCTTGCGCTTCTTCTTCTTCTTTAGTTGTGTGAATGTGTGTTTGTGTGTGTGCGTGCGAGCGCGCAGATTTTGATAATATTGTTACATTATGATGTTATTGTTATGAAGTTATTTGTTGTACTAATTGTTATTGTTACAAACCCCAAGGGCCTGACGTTAAAAAGCACACCTAATGCTTGCTCTTTTTATTCTTATTAATCTGCGTTTTACCGCGGGGAAACTTTGAAATGTAAAATTTCCGAGACTTTCTTTTTTTAAGGGAATATTTTGCATGACTTTAAATGTTGAGTTTTTCCTGTTCCTCTTGTTTTTCGTCGAATTTTGTGGTCATTGTGAAAGGTACCAGATTTTAACAAAAAGTCGAGCCAGAGTCAAACACAATATTAACTGAGCGATGTATAGTACTGAATAATATTGTAATCATTATTATTTGTCTATTTGAAATGTTTTTAACCTATTGACCGTGGTATATGCAACAGGTGATGATGATGGTGTTGATGGTATTGATGATGATGATGATGATGATGATGATGATGATGATGATGATGATGATGATGATGATGGTGGTGGTGGTTGCGTTGGTGATAATGGCGATTATTTTATGTTATTGATGATAAATGGTGTTTTAGGTGTTGATATATTTTGATTTGTGTTACAATAAATATTCAGTATTTTCTGTTTTGTGTGTTGTAGGCAAAAAAAACTTACACCAGCATCCAGAGGACAGCACCAAGGTCTACCCCACTCCCTCTTAACGATTCAAGCGTACAACTTTGACAGTTCGTACTTAAGCGTCCATCCTGACAGGATACCTAGAGAAACTTCAAACTGCATCTGAAGACCAGAATAAACTATTCCGTCGCCTTGGAACCGGCATTTGCCATTGATAGACCACAAAACATTTGAGGAAACATTGGAAAAAAAAACCTTCAAAGGGTAACAGAAACAGTAAAAACAACAGTTCAACAATAACAGTTTCTGTTGTATCAGCTGATCTGCCCCCAATTCAACTTTGAATCAAAATGTGTACCGACTGCCGAAGACTCGACATGATGATCGTGGCTGCTGCAGACCAGAGGATGACGAAGACGGATGAGAACGTTGACGATTATTTATTTATCATCTCTGGAACATCAGCCTGCTGCCACAATGATGGTAAGTACTGAAGGTTATTGTTGTTGTTGTTGTTGTTGTTGTTGTTGTTGTTGTTGTTCTTCTTCTTCTTCTTCTTCTTCTTCTTCTTCTTCTTCTTCTTCTTCTTCTTCTTCTTCTTCTTCTTCTTCTTCTTCTTCTTCTTCTTCTTCTTCTTCTGTTCTTCCATCTTCTTTTTCTTCGGATTCTTCTCCTTTATATTCATCATCCCCACCCCTCACTTCGTCATCTTCGTCTTCTTCTTCATGCACATGTACCAATCTCCATGTCTTTCTCCTCTCCGCTGTCCTCTAGTTCTTTATCTATATCTTTTTTGTTGCTCTTGTTGCTTTGTTCCGTTCTACTCCTCTCAACTATATTTTTCCTCTTCATCAGTTTGGAGTCTTCTCTTCTCCTACACACGTTTTTGAATGTTATACGTTCTCCTTTTTTTTAACCCTTGGAATGGGAGGCGCACTCGTGTGGCGGTTCGAAGCCCACGCTAAAAGTGATTTTGTCAAGCATCGTCGGGCGCGGTTAATACTGGGATGGGTAACCAAAACTTATTGCACACACCCCCCCAACTCATCCGTCAACCTCCCCTCTCCCAAGCGATACAGAGAATGAAACAATCGCACAACGTAAACCCCGAGTCCCACCCCAGCTGTGAATGGGTAACTGGATCTATTTTAGAAACGGGGAAAGGTCAAGCAGCGATGGAGAGGAGATAGGCCCATTAAGCTGGCCAAAGAGAAAAGGGAGGTCTCAACACGCTGCTCTCTCTCTCTCTCTCTCTCTCTCTCTCTCTCTCTCTCTCTCCCTCTCTCTCTCTCTCTCTCCCTCTCTCTCTCTCTCTCCCTCTCTCTCTCTCTCTCCCTCCCTCTCCCAACGACCGAAGGGTTACGGGAACACAGTCCTGTATGTAACTTTACCTTTTTCCCCTCAGGCGGGTCCGTCCGCATTCCAACGCAGATGGAGCTGAGAGATGCCGCCACTATGATCGAATATTCACTCCCTGTACCTACCTGTTTCGCTACAACTTCCCTTGGTGTGTTTATGTGTGTGTGTGCGTGCGTGTGTGGATGTGTGTGTGTGTGTGTTGGAGGGAAAGCCAGCGTGAGACGGACGGGGAGGAAGAGAAAGGGAGGGGGGAGGATTGGAGGCAGACAGAGATTCAGATGTTGGGATAATATGGTAGCGCATTTGATAGAGCGCTGGTATCCTATTTCAAAGGTCGCGGTTCGAAACCCTCCGTTAGGTGGGTGGGTGGAAGGGGGGGAACGAAATTACGAGAGTTAAGTATGACGAGGCTTTTCAGGTCGCCGGAGAAGCAGGAGGGAGGGAGGGAGGGGGGGGGGTTCTCTCTGGGTTCCTTCTTCCCTCCCTTCCTTCAGTAATGCAGTCAATCTAAATTAATAAAAGATTTATCTTCCGCTTTCTATCATAATAGTTTGTGAGAGGGAGAGAGAGAGAGAGAGCGTGGGCAGGTGTGTGCGTGTTTTTGTGTACAGAGGTGTATGTGTGGGGAAGAGATGGGGTTGTTGGACGTGGGAAAGAAGGTAGAAAGGGAGTCATTCTTAGTGGTTAATGTTACTAGTTAGAGAGATGTGACTACGACGGAGTATTGTTTAAGCCAAACCCATCTGCATCTTCCACAAAACCCTTCTGTTTGAGTTTTCCAGCTGTTCGTGTATGTGCTGCTGCGGGGATTTTTTTTCTTCTTCGGTCAGTATGTTTATGCGTGCATATGATGTGTGTATGTGGGGGTGGGTAGGTGGTGTGTGTGTGTGCGTGCGTGTTTATCAGTAAGGACATTAATTTTAGCTGAAAGCAATGTTTAAAAACAGAAAACGGAATTAATGATAGATGTTGTATTTAGTGAATTAGCAACTCCTACAACGTGCCTCCAGCTCCTTAGCTTAGACTGCATTCATTACACATTTTTGTCTTCGCACTCCCATAATAGATTGAAATTTGTATTTTTATTTGCCTGTTAATCCCTCAAATATGCGAGTTCCTTTTGCACGCTCTCACGCACTAGTTAAACCCCACCCCATCCATACAAACATTCTCTCTCTCTCTCTCTCTCTCTCTCTCTCTCTCTCTCTCTCTCTCTCTCTCTCTGTCTCTCACACACACACACAAGACGTCAACATATAACGATAATTATAAGCACACCTACACACACCCATATTGAGGGACACATTCGTTTACACTTTCAAACACAAACAACTCGGAAAACGGTATTGGTAAACAGGATAATACTGTGTACACTCTGTCTTTAAAGAAGTAACAGCTCCACGAACTTTGACCTCTCTCTCTCTCTCTCTCTCTCTCTCTCTTTCTCTCTCTCTTTCTCTCTCTCTCTCTCTCTCTCTCTCTCTCTCTCTCTCTCTCTCTCTCTCTCTCTCTCTCTCCTTAATTCATTGCTTTTACAAAGCTTCTCACCAAACACATTGTTTAGCAGTCCTGTCCCCAAAGCGTACAAACAAAACAAAAACAGGTGTAATCAGAGTATACATAGCCTTTATTATGAATGCCTGTCCTTTCCTGCACTGAGTTAAGGGGTCTACTTCTTAAACAGTCGTTTCGCGTGACTGGTTCGCCCTCTTCCTCGGGGTTCTCTGTGGCTGCATACGCTGGGGCCTGAAGAGCATACCTTAAAGGGACCCATTATGACCACTTCCCTCCCTCCCCCCCCTCCCCCTCGACAGATCCTTTTAACTATGAGTGTTTCTCTCCCCCGCCCCACTCCCCCCCCCATCCCCATTCCTGAAAAAAAAGCTTTCCACAAAAACAACTGGTTCAAAGGTAGTGTTGTTGCTGTTGGTTGTGAGTGTGTGTGTGTGCGTGTGTGTGTATGAATAAATTTCGTATTTGTGTGCCTATTAATAGCAACGGCTTTCCAACATTTTTTAACCTAAAAATAGCATCTACCAAAGCCGGTAAGAGAGATATTAAAAAAATATATATACTAGTGGTTTTGTACCCTGGCAAGCCAGGGTACACAGGTTCCCATACCCCCCACCCCCCTGATATCTCCCCTTCCCCCTCCCCATGATGGCTCACCATACCCCCTTAATACCTCCCCAAACCCACTTGATACCTCCCCATACCCCCTTGATACCTTCCGTACCCCCCTTGTAACCTACCTGTACCCTCCTTGATACTTCCGCTTTGATCGTTTCGCAGGTATGGATGAAAGGAATAGACCATCACCATACCCCCTTATATATACCCGTATCCCCGTTATGCCTACCCATGCCCCTTTAAAACATACCCGTAGCCCCCTTTTAACCTACACGTACCACCCCATCCCGATCCTTGGTAATAATAATAATAATAATAATAATAATAATAATAATAATAAAAATAATAATAATAATAATAATAATAATAATAATAATAATAATAATAATAATAATAATAATAATATTGAATATAGAATATAGAATATAGAATAATAAAAATAGAAATCATAAAAAACACCAAGGTTTTAAAAGAAAATTTGATATACGATATTATAATAATAATAATAATAATAATAATAATAATAATAATAATAATAATAATAATAATAATAATAATAATAATAATAATGTCTTACTAAGTCAGCCACCAACGCTTTGTATAAAGAGCATGAATTTTTTGGTCTATATGGGAAAACATGCTGAAACCTCGAATCGATTTTTAATTAATCAAATTTAAGTAGTTAAACACAAAATTTTGTAAGATTGGTGACATGAGTGCAAAAGTGTTTTGAATGGAAATAAAACAAAATTTGCGGTATTACAGAACTGCACGTTCTTGACACGGCCGGGTTGAATCGGAAGCGCGCGGAATGAGGCTATTGCAGTTTGTGGACATTTTGTTTATTTATTTATCTCAGAAACGGTTAAACGCTCGGTAAGGAAATGTCGGCTATAACGATTTGGCGGGTTTTGAGCGCACAACAGGCCGATCTGCAGCGCCCAGCACCTGCCCAGATCAGCGTCCATACCGGACAAACTTTACAGTAGAGGCGAAGAAGGACTTCCGGCTAAGCAATTTATATATATAGATAAAAGGGTGGAAAGGGAGAGATAGAGAATGTTCGTAAGGGTTTTCTGTGTAGGTTGATAAAATATACCCTACCTAACCCAGACAACTAAGACGCATTCTTTAAGGCGCGGGGTTCACTTCGGGATATGGTCACAGGTATTGGCATTGATATATCATTTATACAGGAGAAATCACTCCCTGCCTAGCACATCACCAACGACGAAGTCCGACAGACCATCACACAAGCCATTGTACAACACGATGACCTGCTCACAGTGGTGAATAAAAAAACCCGAAGCTCCGATGGTATGGCCACGTCACCAGATCATCAGGTCTTGCAAAGACCATCCTGCAAGGCACAGTGCAAGAAGGTAGAAGAAGAGGGAGACCGAAAAAGAGGTGGGAGGACAACATTCGAGAATGGACTGGTTTGACACTGAGCGAAACAATCAGGGTTGCTGAAGACAGGGAAAGATGGAGTACGCTGGTTAAACGATCATCTGTGGTGCCCCTACGACCTCCGAGTTATGGGATAGGATAGGATAGGATAGGTTAGTCCTAACTGAAATGGAAAATTCCAACTGTAAATGTTGGTTTTGAGCAACGAAATCCCACCTAATTATTGTGTAATGTAACAACAATGCCACCTTATCATTGTGTAATGTAATAACAATGCCACCTAATCATTGTGTAATGTAACAACAATGCCACCTTATCATTGTGTAATGTAACAACAATGCCACCTTATAATTGTGTAATGTAACAACAATGCCACCTTATCATTGTGTAATGTGATAACAATGCCACCTTATCATTGTGTAATGTAACAACAATGCCACCTTATCATTGTGTAATGTAACAACAATGCCACCTTATCATTGTGTAATGTAACAACAATGCCACCTTATCATTGTGTAATGTAACAACAATGTCACCTAATCATTGTGTAATGTAATAACAATGTCACCTTATCATTGTGTAATGTAACAATAATGCCACCTTATCATTGTGTGATGTGATAACAATGCCAACCAATTCTAGGGCAAACCCGTGTTCGCCCAAAATAAACAAAACCTTCGAACTGGGGCCCTGTAATTTACTAGATAAGTTCTTACTTCTCAGCTTGACGCTTACGTTCTCAGCTGTCGGCAGCCCCAGATAATCTGGGATACCTGCTTTGCTTAATAGCGGGTTTGGCTTCACCGAGATTCAGTGCTGTGGAATGTGCTTGTGCTAAGATGATGGCTTTAAAGTTTAAAGTTGATCGTAGACAGAGAGAGAGAGAGAGAGAGAGAGAGAGTGTGTGTGTGTGTGTGTGTGTGTGTGTGTGTGTGTGTGTGTGTGTGTGTGTGTGTGTGTTTCATATATTGGAATGCCAAGGAAAAAAGAAAAAAAAGGTAAGTTTTCTCCACTTTTCCTAAATAATTATGTTGGTGTTTTTTAGTCGATATTTTGGGGACTATGTGTAATAATAATAATTTATTTTATAAAGCGCAATTCCAAACTAAAAAGTCTGCTCAAAACGCTCACACGCATATTGTCACAAAAGCACTCGCAGAATAAGAAACTGTACAATACACTAAAACATGGAGCATATAAAAAAATGTTTTTAAAGAAATGTAGTTGATATTTTATAAATGCGTCATTCATATTTCCTTTTCCCCTTTACTGTAAAGCGATATGACCTCTAATTAGTAGTAGTAGTAATAATGATAATAATAATAATAATAATAATAATAATAATAATAATAATAATAATAATAATAATAATAATAATAATAATAATAATAATAATAATTGTAGTAGTAGTAGTAGTTGTAGTAGTAGTAGTAGTAGTAGTAGTAGTAGTAGTAGTAGTAGTAATCAGGGATAGCTCAGTGGTCAGAGCGCACGACTTGTGTGAGTGCGTCTTGGGCGACGTGGGATCGAATCCTGACTTCAGAAAACTATTGTGTGATTGCTGGATATTACGGGCCAGCGCCTTGAGAAGTTCTCTGATCTTCTAAGTGCGCTATATAAGAAACATTTCTTTCTTTCTTTTCTTTAGTAGTAGTAGTAGTAGTAGTAGTAGTAGTAGTAGTAGTAGTAGTAATAGTAGTAGTAGTAGTAGTAGTAGTAGTAGTAGTAGTAGTAGTAGTAGTATGGATAATCGCATAATCTAGAAATAGCTGTAGGCACTAACATAAATACAGAGCAATTTTATCTATAAAGCATGACAAGGAAAAACTATAGAATGCCTAGATAAAGTATAGATATTCTATCTAATCTCTCCAACACACAAGCACGCACGCACACACGCTCGCCTACTCACATTCACTACACACGCGCTAACACACACACACACACACACACACACACACAAACACACACACTATGACTGCAGATTTGTTTGAAACATTTAATCGGTGGAAAGGAAAAACTCAGTTTTTAGGGGGTGACTGAGGTGAAGATGAATTTTCATAGTGTGGTAGAGAGAGATAGGGCCTAGGATTGCGTCGTGATCATGGTGGATTCGACCCTGTCTTCAGCAAACTATGTTGTGCTGTTGAATAACTTCATGCAGGTTGTAAGCACATTCAGACATTCATATCACCTGCGTTGTCTGTCGTTAAGCTATAGAACATGGGCTGTATTTCAGAGATATTTTCTTCTTTTCCTCCTTCTTCTCATCCTCCTCATCCTCTTCATTCTTCTTCTTCCTTTTTCTCCTCCTCTTCTTTATTCTTCCTTATTGGAAAAAATATCAAACAGGTTGAAAGTCATAAACTTTTAGGCGTTATCATAGATAACAAACTCAGTTGGCATTCACAAATTGAACATCTTTGTAAAACTCTCAACAAAATTATTTATGTTGTCTAAGCTTCAATCTATCATAACTGCAAATGCTGAAAACCTTTTTTATAATGCTCATATCAAACCTCACATTGATTATGCATCAACAATATGGGACGGCTGCAGTGAAGCCTTGTTCAAAAAAATTAATTCTATTCACCGCAGAGCTGCAAAATTAGTTATCTCCAACGCTTCCATCACAACTGATTCAAAATTAAAAATAGCTGGCATGCGCTCCCCCTTAACAAACACCTAAATTACAATAAAGCCGTTTTAATGTATAAAATAATTACCAGTAGAGCTCCTGATTATTTGAAAGCACTTTTTAGCAAGTCATCATCTCGTTATTCATCTTCACGACATAATTTAACATTTCCAAGACCACGCTTAGACATATTTAAAACATCTCTGTCCTATTTTGGTCCAAACGTGTGGAATTCTCTACCAGAAGAGGTCAAGAATAGAAAAATCATTACCATCTTTTAAAACAAGGCTCCATAAATATTTAAGCTCCCTTTGCTCTTAATATTTAAGATGATTGTATACCTCTTTGTTCTTCCCTACCCTGCCACAATTTAAGTTACTAAGAAGGTGTGAATTTACATGTGTGTGTGTGTGCGTGTGAGTGCGGAGGGAGGAGAAGATGGATGGGGAGGGGAAGAAGGGTAAGAGTATGTGTATTAAATTGCATTAATTTGCTTAGTGATTTGTTACCGTAGTTAAGGAATATGTTTGTTTCAAATTATTTTATGTTAATTATTTCGTTTGTTTTGCATTGTTTATTAAGGACTAGCTGTAAGACAGGTCCAAAGGACCTAATGCTATTATCCCATTAAAGGTTTCGACTTCGACTTCCTTCTCCTCCTTCTTTCTCCTCCTCTTCCTCTATTCTTCATTCCTCCTTCCCCCTACCCCATCTTTCTCATTCTTCATCATCCTTATCGCATCCCACGTACGAACCCATTTCCCTCTTCATCTTTTCGTTCCGTTTCATGCTTTTAATCAGCTAAAAAATCTTTTCATATTTTCTTTTTTTCGTCTCTGTCAGTATAAATGTACTAGTCTAATACTGCCTGATGCTGACTTTGTGCGTTCGTTGCTCCCTTGAAAATGAAGCTACTGTTCAGGTTGTTCTGGTTTGACTTGAGTAACAACTTGAATCAGTTCTGTTTGAAACCTGTCCCTCTCTTTACAAAAAAAAAAGAAAAGAAGAAGTAATTCTGTACTGTTGTAGTATAAGATTACTACCGCTGTGAAAACTTGCCAAAGAATATGTAACTTATCGTGACATTTTCATATGAGCGACCATACGTTACGTTGAAGATGTCAGACTTTAATGTATCCTTTTTTTTTTTAAAGGCTGCCCCTCTTTAAAAAAAATGTCATTCTGTACTTGTGTAGTATAAGATAATAGCGCGTTGTGAAATCTTGCCAAAGAATTGGCTTATTTATTTGAAAACGTTTCAGTAAAGCAAACATACTGCAGGTTGAAGTTATCAAACTATAATCGTTTTTGGTAGTGTGTGTGTGTGTTTTGTTTTTTTACTTGTCCCTTACAAATATCTTGGAAATTCATCACAGCGAACACGTATCACTAAAGTATCGAAATTTAAGGTTTACTATGTTCACCATTTTGCGACATGATTACCCAGTATTTTATCACAGGCAACTACAGAATTTCAAATACTTTTTGTTTTTAATGAAAAGCTGTCGGCCGTGAGAATATGTTTTACATGGAAAAAATATTGTTGCAACAGCGTTTAAACCGAACTTCAAGTGAACTACGAAAGTATTTCACGCGAAGTTTAATGTGTGCAACAGGCTTTATTACTTCTTGTCGTTTGCTTCTAAAATTCTCTGTTAAGTGTTCTGAAGATAGCTTCTGCAGTCATGTTTATAGTGCTGTGTAATGTGTGTAGTAGTGTATTTTGGTGTAGGCATTTCTGGTATTAGTCTAATATCATAGTGGCGGTATCTTAGTAATGGTAGACGCTTCTACATGCGAGCATGTAGCAGGTGAGTTTGCCTTGAATTGACCTGGTTCACAGGTTTCGATAAAGACTTATTTTATACTATTTTATTTAGGTATTTATTTAATTGTGTTACATAGCGCTTTTCTTGCTCAAGATCTGCTCAAGGCGCTGACCGATACAGGATCTAATTCAAGCCGCCTGCAGCAGCCTACGCAGATTTTTCTCATCTAAAACTTCAACACAGCGAAAACGGGAAAAAAACCACAGTATTATCCTGAGCTCGTGCATCTTATAAAATACGTCTTAGAAGAAGTAGTACGAATACAAATACTTTATGATCTCATTGAGAAATTGCTTTGTGGAGCCAAAAACAAATTACAGAACGGCATAAAAAACATATATGATTATTTTTTAAAATTAATATTGCACACAGGAACACAATTTGCATTACATCAGTATCATTTAAACGCATGTAAATTGCAACTATACTACTCAAAATAATACAAGGGCCACTTGGACATATGGGTCCCTCTTTAAATCAGAAACACGAATTCAATTTATTAGTTCATAATATTTTATTGCAATCATTTCTGCATCAATAACAAAAAAAAAGATTTTAGACATCAGTCGCTTAAAATTCGAGTACATTCAATTTAACTGGACATACCCCTCATTTAAAAAATCAACACTTTAGAAACCAAAAATCTATAGAGTCAGTATCGGGTGTGGCCACCGTTTGCATCAATGCAGTCTTGGCATCGTTGTCTCATGGACCGTATTAGGTTATGGAGGATGTTTCCTGGGATGGCCAACCACTCTCGCTGGAGAACTTGGGCCAGAACTTCAAGGTTAGCTCCTGGAGGGAGGTTTGCCCGTGTCTGTCGACCCAAGACATCCCACAGATGTTCTATGGGGTTCAAATCGGGTGATCGAGCCGGCCAATCCATCCTTATGACGTGCTGTTGCTGCAGGAAGTCATTGACGATACGCGCTCGGTGGGGTCTGGCATTATTGTCCTGTAGTATGGCACCTTCCCCAATGGCCCGCAGAGCTGGGAGAACCCTAGGTTGTAGGACGTCATCCCTGTAGCCAATACCGTTTAAGTTGCCATGAATTTGGAGCAGGGGTTTTCTGAAGTTTAATGCGAAGCCACCCCACATCATGACAGATCCACCACCAAAGCGGTCATGCTCGCGCACCGTCGCATCAGCTAAACGCTCCCGTGGACTCCTCCAAACATTCACTCGACGGTCGTTGAAAGACAAGGAGAACCGAGACTCGTCTGTAAAGAGCACCCTTGACCAATGTTGCCTAGTCCACACCAAATGACGTCGAGCCCAGGCCCAACGCGCTGCACGGTGAGCTGGGGTGAGCAAAGGCCGTACTGCTGGTCGTCTTGATCGCAGGTTTGCCTCGTGTAGACGGTTGCGAATTGTCTGGTCGCTGACGTTAACATTGCTGGCTGCGTGAAGCTGTCTTCTGATTGTGTTTGCTGTAGCGGACCTCATCCTCAGAGCTGACAGGGTGATGAAATGGTCTTGTCTTGCAGTGGTAACGCGGGGGCGTCCGGACATTCTTGGTTCTTGGACGCTTCCAGTGTTGTTAAAGCGCTCCCGCAGCCTTTGGACAACGGAGTGGGACACTCCCAGCCGCCTGCCAACTTCTCTCACCCCCACCCCTTCCTGAAGCCATGCAATAGCTCTGCCTCTATCCGCATCAGCCAATCGTCGCCTTGGGGGCACGGTTAGAAAAGCAGCAAAAGCGCTGCCATTTATACCCAGAAAAAAGCGCCGATTGTTGAACTGAACTCAGAAAATGCAAGCCTTTCGCGTGCAAATCACTTTTTAATGTTGAAAATTTTGCTTTATTAGCAAGACAACAGTAAATTAGGATCATTTTTTTTGGGTAAAAATTGGGTTTGTTTTTCAACTCAGTGCAGAAAGTTGAAAACTGACACATGTGATTACTTGTCAGAATAAGATTGTCTTGAATGTTACTGTACAGGATAAGTTTTGAAATAAGCAATATAAGCGATATTATTGATAGCAGCAAAACATAATTAAACTAAATGAAATATGAGAGTGGCCCTTCAATTGTTTTGAGTAGTATATTACAAATCCAAGGCGGACATTGCACACATATATATTATAAATAAATAACAATCATTGCACTACAAACTAGTAATCGAAAATATAATATTGTGCTGTATTGTGTTGTATTTATTGTATTGGGTATTGTTTTGTTGTTGTTGTTGTTGTTGTTTTTTCTCATTTGAAATTAGAATTTTGTCATATTGGTGTTTTTAAACACTGTAGGGCACACATCCTGCACTTACCAGTTCTTATTCTTATTTATTATTATGAGCAGTCTTATTTGTGTTTTGTGTGTGGGTGTGTTATTTCTTCTATTAGTAAAGTTCAATAACCCAAAACAGCTTTGAAATCACTTCAATACCTTCATAAATATCCTTCGTAAGAGTGCTTAGCACATAACATATAGTACTAGACCATATAGTATTAGACCATTTAACACCCCTCCCACTGCCCACCCCTCTCTTATCCCTCCTCTCCCATTCCCGTTCACCCAGGATTGTACTCGGTGTTGTTTGGGAAGCCGTCTACGAAAAGTAGACGTGAAGTTAGTACCAATGGTTATCATTTGGTTTTAGCACGCCTTATTACTTACTGCCTTTAAAGGGCACATTTTCATTTGGTCTTTAGAGGGACTCACTTTGACCTCGCCCCTTGTAACATTCACGGTGAGTGTTGCCCCACTGAAACAGACAAGCGTACAACAACCATATTACTCTTTGGAAAGCATAGTTGGGGTTTGGTTTGTTTTTAATCAATAAATTCCGCAGTTGCTGTGCATGTGCCTAGTCACAGCAACCTCTAGTCGCCTCTCTGGAGTTGATTGATTGATTGATTTATTATTGCTTTAGGTCCAGCGGACTCTTCCGAGCCAAATCAGGACCGGACAACCCCCGATCCGCATAAAAGATCTGTTGAAACAACCCCAGTGGGAAAATTGAATGCCCTCCACCGGCCAGTCACTTTACAATAAAGACATCCCACGCGAGGGACGGCTGAGGGTTGACCTCAACTACGCGAACTCCCCGATTACAAAAACAAAATAGAATACAAACATCATTATAAATCATCAACAAAAAAACATACATATAAAATGCCTATAGTTCTAAATAGTACATTCATAGGAAGCCCTAGTGACCACCCGGCAGAAAGCGTCCAACATTCCCAAGCTGATCCAACAGACCTCATACACAAACAAGGAGTCTTGTCCAGGAAGAGTTTTCAAGAAAAAAGGTAGGTCATTGATCTAGCGAAGAAGAATATAGTATAGCAGAGTGGTAGGACAAATCGGGAATGGGAAAGAGCAAATGAGGAAGACAGCGACAGTGGGAATTTAAAGCACTAAATTTCCAGAAAGTGGGGATACTATTTATACTGAAACCCCCGGCACTCCAACGGGGGGAACTGTTGCCGCAGTTAATTTGTCATGCCTACAAAGGCAAGACAGGTTTTCAACTGGGGCTTTCACTGTACCCTTTATAGGTTAGAACAATCTACAGTGGCAAGATTGCTCATGACCCCAAGGGGTCTCTCTGGAGTTCAGAACAGCATCTACCGGAACCGGTAAGAGGCAAAACCATAAAATAAGTCAAGTGTGTGGTTTGTTTTTTTTTCCTTTTTGTGTTGTTTTCTTTTTTTTCTGTTCTTTTTTTAAATGTGGGTGGTTAAGGGGTGGGGTGGGGAGTCATTCTAGGATGATACAATAGACCCTACCCTACCCTACCCTACCCTACCCTACCCTACCCTACCCTACCCTATCCTACCCTACCCTACCCTACCCTATCCTACACTACCCTATCCTACCCTACCCTACCCTACCCTACCCTATCCTATCCTATCCTACACTACCCTACCCTACCCTATCCTACCCTACCCTACCCTACCCTACCCTACCCTACCCTATCCTATCCTATCCTACACTACCCTACCCTACCCTACCCTACCCTACCCTACCCTACCCTATCCTACCCTATCCTACCCTACCCTACCCTATCCTACCCTATCCTACACTACCCTATCCTACCCTACCCTACCCTACCCTACCCTACCCTATCCTACACTACCCTACCCTACCCTACCCTACCCTACCCTACCCTATCCTACCCTACCCTACCCTACCCTACCCTACCCTACCCTACACTACCCTATCCTACCCTACCCTACCCTACCCTACCCTACCCTACCCTACCCTACCCTACCCTATCCTACCCTACCCTACCCTATCCTACCCTACCCTACCCTACCCTACCCAACCCCAGACACCAAAGACACACTCTTACAGCCGCGGGGTTCATTCCAAAATAAGGTCAAAGTCACAGGGCCATGGTGTTGGTGTACCGTTAAACAGGGGAGAGCACTCCCTGTCAGAACACATAAGGAAAAATTCAAACTTCAGCTGTTGTTTTAAAATAAATTTATTCAACAAACAAACCAGATATTAATACAAGGCAAAACATCAGGGCGCACAAAAGCACAAGGCTTAAATTCAGCTGTTGGTTTGAGCACCGAACGCCCACCGCGTGACCATTAAAAAAAAACAACACATAAACAAAAAAGTAATATAAGAATGCGAATTTTAGGGTAAACTTTTTTTGGGCCAAAAGTGACCCCTCCCCCACCTCCCTCCTCCTCCTCCCCCCCTTCCCATTAAAAAAAAGCCTTCCAATTGGTGGTGCCCTTTAAACATACACTGCAGTACGTACAACTGTCGCTACCTCTGCATACTGTTCTATGTAAAGGCTCAGGAATGTGCAAACCGACCATCCGCTGACTGACTTTCCATTAAAACCGATCAATCTTCGATTCAGATTACGACCGACTCGTACGGCGGTTCGTTCAATTTCAAATCGATGTTGTCGTGACTCTTAATATAAAAGTTACTGTACAAACGTCCCATCTGATTCTCACGCATCGGCCTCCCCTTTTACTGCCTAAACTATTGCATTACTATGCCAGACAAAAATAAAACTTGCTATTAGGCTGCTGCTACTACTACTACTACTACTACTACTACTACTACTACTACTACTACTAACTATTACTACGTACTCTCCCCTAACTCCTGCCTTTACCAACACATACCACTTCTTCTACCTCCCTCCCTACTTAGCTCTTCACACTCATCACCACCACCCTAACCACGTACACCCCATTTGAATTCGAATTGTCTCTCTAAACTCATATAAACAGACTAGAATCAGTTGCTAGGTACTTAGGACATGGTGGCTTTTAGTGCAGATAATGGTATCAGTCCCGTTGGGCATAGACTACTTGTGCTCAGTCGTCTGGGCGTCAGACTATGCGCCCAAAGGTTGCAGGTGGGCGCCTCGGGCGGCTCGAGTTAGATCCTGTATCGACCAGCGCCTTCAGTCGCCTTGAGGTGAGATATGTGCGCGTTACAAGTCATCGTATTATTATTATTATTATTATTATTATTATTATTATTATTATTATTATTATTATTATTATTATTATTATTATCATCATCATCATCATCATTTTTATTATTATTATTATTATTATTATTATTATTATTATTATTATTATTATTATTATTATTATTATTATTGCAGTACAGAGGGAAGATTAAAGGGCCACAGAGTATTCAGGATGTGTGTGATTGCTTATTTATTGTGCGTGACTTTGAGTTGACTTTGGGAAATTTCCATCGTTGTCACATCAACAAATAATGGGTAACCGTTGTTCAAACTGACCGTTAAGCTTTTCTTTTTTTTAATTTGTCGGCTTCTCTTTCTTTACAATAATAAAGCCTGCAATATACACGTTCGCTACGGTTCTATATTTAGTATCCTCTTTGGTTGTAACCGACTGTGGTAATGCTAGAATATGAATAAATAATGTCTGTATGCTCAATCTGTCTGCATATCAGAAATACTTATGGTTGCATGTTCGATTTCGTTCATACCCACCCTTCTCCTTTATTTTTAGATCTACCTCCCTTGTTTTTATCGTATACAGAAAATACTGAATAGTCTACATCCCAATGCTTCCATTGGCCCTATGCTAAGTTAGCTTACAAATAAAATCATAACACTAATAGTTTACCGAAACAACATTCAAATACAGGGCTATGTTGTTCTTCATCGAGACGATAAGATGTTCTCACGCATGCACACACATTTGCATCACATACATACATAGATACACACCTATACATGCATACATACATACATTGAAAATACCTAATTATATTAACTGAGCCACTGGAGAATCAATCAAAGCTTATGCTATCAATGGAGTCGATATTATGGACATCCGCATGCAAAAATGGACGAATATTACAACATTGAATTAATACGTGGTTCAGAGAAAAAAGATTCACCACATATGCATTTCACATTTTGACAATATTTGATTTAATTGAGTTTAATATTATTCTATGTGCCATGCTTGAAACTGATCTAGCAATTCCACTAGGTTTGCCATAGTTGCGATAAAGTTTAATATCTTTTACAAATGTATTTTCTATAGAGTTTTGACATTTCTGTAGAAGACAACGTATTAATTAGTTAATGAAGCATTGCGGAAGATCCTGGAACGTATTGGGGCTCGGGGAGTTTCATTTCTAAAAATAAATGTGGGTTTTTTTTTGGTGTTGTTTTTGTGTGTGTGTGATAATATTTCATTGTGGAATCCTTTGGTACTTCCCCATATTAGACTAACATGTTCAAGTGTAATTTCTAACGCTGTAAGTTTTTTCAGTTATTGTATTTCATTTGTAGAATCAGTCCTACGGTGTACTTCCGTGGTACTTCCTATATTAATGCGTCCTGATTAAATGTGCCATTCAATGCGGGATGTTTCGGAAAACGCTTATGCTTATGAATATGCTTATGTGTCTATATGGCGTGTATATTGCTAAAACTTTAATGAGCTGAATGTATTTCAAGAATGTATACTGACTGATGTCAATTGTATCTATACCATTGTGAAGTAAATCTGTGAATAATATGTTGAGCATAGATGTTATTTATTCTGACGGCAAATTCGGATTCAGATACTGTATTGTCAAGTAACATTCAATTCGCAAGGAATATATTTCGCCGTGAGCCACGCACACACACACACACACACACACACACACACACACACACACACACACACACACACACACACACACACACACACACACATACCCACACCCACCCACACACACACACACACACACACACACACACACCCACACACCCACACACACATATGTGCATAAGCGTTTGAATTCTTGTTTTGAAATAATAATACATCTTTCTGATTCTAATTGTAATAATTTGGGCGTTTTTTCGGCCTTTTTCTATTTTTGCCAAATACTTTAAAGTCCCTAGTTTGTTCGAAAAGGTCATTGAAATCGGTATTGGGAGAGTTTATTTGTTTGAAAACCAAAATGCACGATAGAATATTCTAGGAGTTTATGAGTGACTTTTGGTATTTGAAACTGCACAAGAGCTTTATATGCTTCCAGTCATTATGCACACCGCGCAGCAGACACTGACCTCGCCGAGGCTTATACGTTATCCTCTCCACGTGGGAAAGGTGCTGGACAAGTCTCAGCTACGCCTTGTGTTAGTCAATGGTGAAGTAGTGTAACTTTCGGGACGTACATTAACGTGTTCCGGGATAAAAGAGGGGGTGAGGTTAGGGAGGGGGGGGGAGGAAGAACGATACTTGGCAAACACTCTACCGTTATAGGAGTCGCTGTTTTACAATTAGAGGTCCCTTATTTCTGGTTGGCTGTGTGAGTATGTATATATAATTTATATAATTAGGGTCTAATTAATGGGGGTTTGAGTGTCACTGCAGGAGGTTGTGATTCATATCTGTTGCCGGTTGTATTCCTGCTGCGTTGGCGCTTTGTTTTCCGGTCATAGTCACTTATTATAGCTGACTATGAAGGCATTAGATATTCAATTCTATAGTATTCTTACTGTGCTATGAAGTATTGGTTGCATTCTTTGTCGTAGAAGATTACTTTGGTGGTATTAACATTTATGTATTTTTTTACTGTTGTACTTTGAAGTGTTGATTGCGGCGTTCACAGTCATAGAAGATTTCTATGGCTGACTACGATGGTATTAGCTTTTCATTTTGTTACTTTGTTGTGCTATAAAACATTGATCGCGTTCATTGTAGGGAGGGTACTATAATTTCTTTATTTACTGTTTTGCTACGAAGTATTGATCGCGATCATAATTAGTCTATAGAAGGTTACTATAGCTATAGCTGACTACGATAATACTATTATTTCTTTGTTTACTGCTGTGCTTTTAGAAGGTTTACATTCATTGTGTACTAAAAGATCACACGCTAAATAGCTTCGTTAGAGAGAGAAGACAATCTAAAATTTGTTGTCTCCCCTGATCTTACTTTGAGTTCCACTTGCTTACCGCAATGTCCTTTTCGTTCTCAACGGCGTGCTTTGTTAATCTGTTGAGATAGTGTGAGCCGGATGCATTACATAGCATTTTTCTGTATTTTCTGTTAAGATATTCAAAGATCACACTGTTCGGTGGTGTTAACAGACTCTTTTTTTTTATTACTGCAGGGAAAAAAACACTTTTTATTTTATTTTGCGCTTTTCAATTGAAATAATTATTTCAGTCGCTAGGCACTAGAGTTCTGTACCATACTTGATGGTTTGCTGGATGGAGTCAGGTTCGAATTCACGCGGTCTTCTAAACTTTGAAGTCTTGTTTTACTGTTTTATTTATTTATTTTTTATTTTATTTTATTTTATTTTGGGGTTAAAGAAAATCCTTCGCCCTTGCTCGAGTTACTCTTCGTTTGGATTGATTGCTGGAGTATAAGAGAAGGTTTATGTAAATGAATGTTGGTGTTATATCTGATGTTTTATTCATTGACTATGACACTGTCCTTGTCCTGTTTCGTGTGCATGTTCAAATGTCGCTCACTATTGGTCGACTCAGCTGTAGTTATGTCCCTTTGCCCTGTTTCTCCATCCTACAGCTTAGGGGTCAATCTTTGACAGGGTTAGCTCCCGTGTAAATGTCGCTTCGTTACACATAGGTATTTATATTTTATGTATTTTGATTTTTTTTTTCCTCGAGATATACCCATTTTCTTCGTTTGTTTGGTTTAAATATACATTTGTTCAAGAAATAAGCACATATTACAATACAGCACCGCAGCGAATACAGTTAAACAATGCTGTTTATTCATATCGTAAATATCTTTATTTCTTCTTTTTTGAACGCATTGAGAGCTTTTTTGTGTAAGAGCAACTCCGTAGTCTTCTTGAGCAACTAAAATGCCTGCTAAACGATCTTGTGTCCCCATTCTGCCCATGAAAACACCTTTCTGAAGGCTCGCCGTTTTATCTGTTAAGTTAAAACAAAGAGTCGGGTGTGTGTTTTGACTTTGGATTGTACAGTCGTTTTGCATGAACCAAACACCTTTTCTCCTCTCAAACACCGGCTATTCATTTCTTAAAATCAGAATAGCAAATAAGAAAAGGCAAAAGAGAAGTGACTCTGTATTGTAGCGTTGTTTCGCATTAACCAAACACCTTTTTTATGCAAATAAAACAAACACCGGCTATTCATTTCTGAATAGCAAATAAGCGAAGGACAAAGAGAAGGTAGGAGTGCATAGCCGTGCGAAATGGAAGCCTAGACGTTTCTGCGTTGGTTGTGTTGTGTACGGTGATCGCCTGATCGTCTCACACACGTATGCAGGAATGTGATTTGCCTGGACCGTGTGAATGAATCCCTCCATAGGTGGTGCGTAGGGATTTCTGTAAAGTAGTTTAGTGTGTGTGTGGTGGTGGTGTGTAGGCAAGAGACTACGGGGTCGCAGCAGCATTAGAGTACGGTAGTAATAGAAGCAAGCAGTTCGTTGAGACTTAGACTGAGACTACAGTGCGGGTTGTTTGTCTTTTTTTTCATTCATACGAGAACTAGATTTGTGTTCCATTCATAAGGAAATGAAGTATGAACAGTATGGCAAACTGTGAACCCACATCCAGAGAAGACTGGCTCAATATAACAAAACTGTGAATCGCACTCCGACAAGGATAGCTCTCAGATGGAGTCCAGGATACACTGCGTGATTGCGGTATGGGAGGTATTTCTTCAGTGCAATCAGTTGAGTACTTTGTAGTAGTAAATGTGTGTTTTATACGTCCCAAGACCCTAGGTGGTGGACGTAAATAGGACTCGACGGGATGAGTTTACTGAGGTATAGTTGATACGATTATAAGATGTGACTGGCCGTAGTTTCCAATGTGGGGAACGCATTGTTACGATTATAACATGCGCCGAACCCTATTTTCCCATGTGCAGACCTCGCTGAACTACGACTATAAGATGTGGCTGACCTGAATTTTCCAAAGTGGATGTGGAGGTAATTGTCTCGTGCTGTTGTTATTGTTCAAGTTTATAAAAGAATCCATTTCAATTTATCCACCACAAACCAAACGCTCAAACCACAGGACTTGAAATCTTGTTATTCATTCGTCT
>CM072512.1:14550264-14565264 GCA_036898135.1 Oncomelania hupensis
TACTCTCTTAAAATCTACAGTCATTTTTCAACTCATTAAAAATCTACAGTTTTTGTTTGTTAACGCTCTAAAATTAAGTCATATTAGTCTAAATCTATAGTCATATTTTACCCTCTAAAATCTAGTCATTTTGGCTCTAAATGCTACAGCCATTTTTAGTCTAAAACTTCAGTCATTTTAGTCTAAATCTACAGCCATTTTTGAACTCTCTAAAATATGCGGTTGTTATTTTGTTTACCCTCTAAAATCTAATCATTTTAGTCTAAATCTGTTGTAATTTTTACTCTCCAAAAGCTAGCCAGTTTTGATCTAAAAGCTAGTCATTTTTAGTCTAAAACTACAGCCATTTTGTACTCTTTAAAACCTACAGTCATTTTTAACTCTCTAAAATCTAGTGTTTTCTTTATTTTACTCTCTAAAATCTACAGTCATTGTAGTTTAAACCTATAGTCATTTGTAAATCTCTAAAATCAGTCATTTTAACTCTAAATCATACAGTCAGTTTTATTCTAAAATCTACAGTCATATTTACTCTAAAATTTACAGATATTTTAACTATAAAATCTACAGTCATTTTTACTCTAAATTCTATAGTTATTATATTCTTATAAAATCAAGTTATTTTTATTTTGTAAACTCTACATTTTTAGTCTATATAACCCATCGTCATTTTCCCTAAAAAAATTTACAGTCATTTGACTTTAAAATCTACAGTAATTTTTTGTTACTCTAAAAAATCTATGCTATTTTTTAACTAGTGGATCAGATGCGCTTGCAAATAAAGAATGTATAGGATGGCCTTTCTACTATAGCAGGCCTGTCATGTTTATGCTCTCTTAATTGCTAGATACCACGTTTTACCACATAGAGACCTATTTTTATAAGCTTCCATATTAACGTGGGTTTTTTTTTTTTTTAACTACACTAGTATTTAATTATGGCTCACGTTACAACCAAAGGATGCCTACATTCTCACACAATGAGTATTACACAGAGTAGCTGAGACCCGCAGAGCACCCCCTGAGAGGCAAACGTTACGTAAAGTCCCTCGGCTAGAATCAGCGACGCAGTGTGACGGAGTATTTTTAAGACTAGAGGAGTCAAGGGAGACAACAAAGGTTTGTGTTCAGTAGTTCTTGACTGATGGAGGAGTCAAGGGAGACAACAAAAGTTTGTGTTTAGTAGTTTTTGACTAATGGCCTGCCTTAATTGGGAAGGTTAGTGGAGGTTCCTCGAACCTATTTTTCTTCCCAGGTTGTCATGGACCCTATAAACAATGACTAACTAGCTAAATATCCCGAACCGAGGTTCCTGAACATTTTCTTTTCTCCCCTCCCCCCCCCCCTAACCTTCCACGCTCCTTCCAACGAAAGAAAGAAAAGTAAGATATTTCTCTTACATAGCGCACTTACAAGCTCAGAGAGCTTCTCAAAGCGCTGGCCACTACTATCCAGCAATCACAAAATAGTTTGCTGAAGTCATGATTCGATCCCACGTCCCCCGAGACGCGCGTACACAAGTCGTGCGCTCTGACCACTGAGCTATTTTTAATGAGGACGGGTCATAACCACGCGGAAGTCAACAGGCTGTACTAAGAAGTTGTCTTTCCTTCTTTGGCTCCATTTCAGGGGAAGAAAAGTGTTGGAGGGGGATGGGGGTGGGGAGGGAAGGAGATGACTCCGTGGTCCCTTGGGTTCGCGATCTTGCTGAAACTATGGTGCGCATCGCATGTTGGACATTGGTATCCTGGTGTCTTATTTTAATTAGTTTTATTTATTTTAATTTATTTTATTTGGGATTTTTAGATAATACTTTATATATAATAATTTCCAGAGGACAACATTAGCTGAAGACGAACTTCGGTATTTAAACCAAAATGTCGGTGAGCTGCTGAAAGTGGGCGTCTCAGACGGCTGGAGTTAGGATCCTGTATTGATTGTCCAGCGCCTAGAGCAGCTCTAGCGCTATAAAAAAAAAAAAACAACAGCGCTATATGAGAACGATGAAATAAATAAATACATTAAAAATAATTTCATTACTCTCCTCCCACCCACCTTCCCCCAACACACACCTTTAAGATCTCGTGCTTCCCTCCCTTACCCCCCTTCCCATCCCATCCCCTTCACACACACACACATATTTTTAAGATCTCGTGTAGATGAACTTAATAAAATGTAACATCTTTTGCGCCCCAAAAATGAATAAATAAAACTAAAAAAGGCAGTTGCTGAGTCTATTAGGTCTATATCTGAAAATGTGTGGTATAGATAGACCACTGCGTTAAACAGTAAGGCACCTCAGGGGGTGGGTTGGAGTTGGGTGGTAGATATAAACCCAGGATAGACCGACAGGTCGGCCGGAGGTAACCACCACGCCCTTTTAATGAATGGCAGTTACTACGACGGGGGGAAAGCCGCGTATCTTTACTATTACTGTGTGTGTGTGTGCGTGCGTGCGTGCGTGCGTGCGTGCGTGCGTGTGTGTGTGCGTGCGTGTGTGTGCGTTTGTGTGTGTGTGTGTGTGTGTGAAAGTTCCGACGTTGTCAAACATTCCAACTTTTTTCCCGAGCGGTTTCCGATTTTAAATATATATTATTTTATTTTATTTTATTTTATTTTTTGTGGGGGGAGGGGTGGGGGAGAAGTAGTGGAATTTCCTATTCACAGACATGGAACTATGAATATTATTTAACCAAACGTAGCGAATGAAATGTATTTGTTGTGTTTGTATGACTTGTCTAGAGGGATGAAGGGAATGGGGCCCTTACAAGGGGAAGTTGGTTTGCAGTCCAAAAATGAAGCGGTCGTGACCCTTTCAGCAGTAATTTAGGCTTGGGATAAACGCGGTGGTATGCCAGTAATGCCGTTATCGTTCTCGTCTCTTCTATTACCGCCCACACCCCTCCCACCACACCCCACCCCATCTCTTTATCTCTCCGCCCCATTCATTCATTCTCTCCCCCTCTCCCCCATTTCTCTCTCTCTCTCTCTCTCTCTCTCTCTCTCTATGTCTGTCTGTCTGTCTGTCTCTCTCTCTGTCTGTCTCTCTGTCTCTCTCTCTCTCTCTCTCTCTCTCTCTCTCTCTCTCTCTCTCTCTCTCTCTCTCTCTCCCCTTCTTCCTTCCACCAGCCATCTCCCTCCCTCTCTCCCTCTTTCCCGGTACCTCCGACCTTTGAGCGCTTTTTTTCCACGCCCCGACCCTCTCTCTAACGCCTGCTGCTGGGAAAGTTTATCCACGATTCACTTCCTGGGAAACACGGTACCTCATCGGGTATTGCGTAGCTGACACTGCCCGAAGCTTACATGGCTAATCCTCAAGCCTCGCCTACTCTTGGCTGCGCAGTGTGGGTACAGTGTGGATGGAGAGAGAGAAAGAGACAGAGACACAGACAGAGACAGACAGACAGACAGACATACAGACAGATAGAGAAAAGGCTATCCACCGATAAGCAGACTCTCTGTTTCGTTCATGTGGGCATGATTGTCTAAATGTGTGAGCGTATCTGTTATGTAAAATTGAATTCAATGCCTCCTTTTTGTTGGAATAAAACTCGTACCATGCAAATATTCCAATATGGTAAAAACGGCTGGAAGAAATAAGATAAAAACCCTTCTTGTGTTGACCTTGAGATTTGGGAATCGCAGTAATAGAAAGTAAACGATTGCCGCCACCCAGAGAGGAAAATTTAGGTCGCCCTTCTTATCACTTGGAAAGTGAGAAAACCTCTGTTCAGTGGCAAGAGGGATGGCGGGGGAGGACATGGTGGAGTTTCACCAATGTTTCTATAATAATAATAATAATAATCGTCGTCGTCATCATCATCATCATCATCATCATCATCATCATCATCATCATCATACAGGTTGCTATCACGCGGAATACAAATCAATTTTTACTATTGACATTTTAGATTGACTGGCTTCCAAAAGCCATTATTGAAGGGAGGGAGGAAACCAGAGTACCCGGAAGAAACTCTCGGTGTCCTGAAAAGTCTCGTACCTCAGTCACGTAAGTTCGACCTACGTGGGGTTCGAACCACCGACCCCCGGCATAGGAAACCAGCTCACTAACTATCCACTGACCCACAGGACTCCCCAGTGTTAAGGGGACACCCTAGTGTTAGGGGGACACCCCAGTGTTAGGGGGACACCCCAGTGTTAGAGGACACCCTAGTGTTAGGGGGACACCCCAGTGTTAGGGGGACACCCCAGTGTTAGGGGGACACCCCAGTGTTAGGGGGACACCCCAGTGTTAGGGGGACACCCCAGTGTTAGGGGGACACCCCAGTGTTAGGGGTCGTATGTTTACTTACTTCCAGTGTTTTATATTCTTGTTTTTGTCTCCCAAGTACTCTTAAAGCGTTCAACATATAATGTCACATTATAGACAATATTCTGCTGTTGAGTATTATATAATGTTCATTTTTATGCTGACTGTGCTTGGTAGCCATGTGCCTGTTTTGGCATGTTCGTGTATATTTATGTTGATGACTGTGTGTGCTTAGGGTGTGAGGGGTTGGGCTGTTTGTTTATTTCTGTTAACGTCGATCCACCAAAGGTATTTTTACAATGTTTTAGAGTGAGGAGTTTTGTGTTGGTTTGGTTATGTAGGAGTGTCTATAACATGTGAGCGTCTGTAACATGGGAGCGTATATGTTGTGTTCAGATCGCCGCACTGAGTCTGTTGTAGGAATAAGGCGAGGTTTGCATCCATTATTATTATTATTATTATTATTATTATTATTATTATTATTATTATTATTATTATTATTATTATTATTATTATTATTATTATTATTATTGTATGTGTGTGTTATGTGGATTCCCAGTCATAATCCTTGTATTTACAACTTGGCATTACAATTATTTGACTTGACTCACGTGACATGACTAGACTTGGGTGCAGCTCAGCTGTAATATCTAATACAGTTTGGTATACATACTCCGCCTGAAGCCTCTTCCATTACCATAATGTATGAAGGGTCATGCGTTCACACAAGCTAACACATTCCAAAGCTACCGCGATATCACCTTATTGCACCTCATACACTTTCCTTACGTTCAGTCTGTGTTAAATGGCGCATGAATGTCATAATGGTTGAATCATCATAACAAAAAATAATGATGTGCCAAATCTAATGATCTAATGGCGGGATGATGATTATGGTGATAATAATAACAACAATCGTTATCATCATCATCATCATCATCATCATCATCATCATCATCATCATCATCATCATCATGTCCTTAATTTAAAGAAAAAAGACAAAGCATAGAAAATAAATTAATTAATAATAATTGTAAAAAAAATAATAATGATAATAATAATAATAATAATAATAATAATAATAATAATAATAATAATAATATTATTATTATTATTATTATTATTATTATTATTATTATTATTATTATTATTATTATTATTATTGTATTATTATTATTATTATTATTATTATTATTATTATTATTATTATTATTATTATTATCATTATTATTATTATTAGTTTAGATTAACTATGCGGCCGATAATACCACAATTACTGAAGCAATTTCCCAAAAGTCAAACTCGGTGGCACAAAACTATATCAGTGATAGTTACCCCCCTTTTTGTCTCGTTGCATCCTCCGACTCGTGGCTTTAACATTTAGGCCTAACCTAACGTTAGTTGATATTGTTGTTTTTTGTGTACTGCGCAGTTTGGTTTGAAAGATGGGGTTTGTGAGTGTGTGTTGTAAAACATGCTGGGAAGTTCGCTCAGCGAGACAGAGGGGGTTGGGACGGGTATCCTGTTGATTGATTGATTTATTTATTTTAACGCACTTTTACTCTAGAGTTGTGAGTGTGCTTTTTGTTTTTGTCTTTTATTATTTTTTTTTTTTGGGGGGGGGGGGGGGGAAGGAGGGCGGAATGAGGAGGTGGGGAGGGGGGGGAGGGTAGGTGGGGTACGGAAATCATGTTTTCGTTTTTACCGTTATTGCAAAACATGGTTTGTCATGTTAGTTCGACTGCTGGCGGTGTTTTGTTTTGATTGAGTTGTTTATTTCTTATGTGTGAGTGTGTGTGTGTGTGTATCTGTGTGTGAACGCAAAAAAGCGCACAAATGGGTAGCAGACCTTGTCTTTCTTAGTAACAAATGGGTTTATTTGCTTGGAACCCACTTTTTTCCAGGACCCCACTTTTTTCCAAGTCCTCGGGAGTGCTCTTTTAGTGCATGGGAGTGCAGTTGTAGTGCATGAGAGTGTTTTAAGTACACAGGAGTGCTCTATCCGGGACGGAGAAAATACAGTAAATTTTCGGAGTCGAAGAAAAGTCGACCTAATTCGTCGCCTATAGCAGACGAACTAGGTCAACTTTTTAGACGGAGAGAGCCAATTTTGACTTAGATTCTTACATTTCTAGAAGAAGTTTGCGTTCTTTCCGTCAAAAAATCACTTTCCGATTCCTACATTCTTAAATAAACCCAGTTCTGATGAATTGCAAGTATTTGTGTATGTGTGTTTAAAGGTTTGTGTGTGCGTGAGTGTGTGTGTGTGTTTGATGGACGAGTTCCTTATGGGTGCAAGATTTTGAAACCCCACAAAAAAACCAACTACTTAATAATTGAGAGAGAGAGAGAGAGAGAGAGAGAGAGAGAGAGAGAGAGAGAGAGAGAGAGAGAGAGAGAGAGAGAGAGAGAGAGAGAGAGAGAGAGAGAGAGCAGCCGCGGTTTGCCCGTTGGAAGGGGAGTAACCGCGTGTGGTAGGGTTTCTTCGCTTTGTCCTAATTACAGGAGTTGTTTCCCTTTGCCTGGGGCTACGCCTCCCTTGGATATTAAGCTTGACATGAATTTGAATTGTTTTTGTCAAATATGAACTGTGTGTTACGGTAACAATGAAACTCGGTCGTTTCGCTTGTGTTTTTAAACCCATCCTCTCTCTCTCTCTCTCTCTCTCTCTCTCTCTCTCTCTCTCTCTCTCTCTCTCTCTCTCTCTCTCTCTCTCTCTCTCTCTCTCCTCTCTCTCTCTCTCTCTCTCTCTCTCTCTCTCTCTCTCTCTCTGAAGTTTGTGACTGTTTTTTGTTTTTTTCCAATTTTTATACCTAACATTGTTTCTTGAATTTTTTCAGGTTCCTGTTATCGTAACCACATAGTGGAATTCAATGTAAAGACAACCGTGCTGCTTTTCGTTCGGTAAGTTGTAGCACAAATAATTTTCTCCCGTTTTAGTCTTTTCTGATAAAAGGGGAGGTAATAAAAGGTGACATTGTCGTGTAATTGGAAGATTCGAGTGTGCTGTTACCTCCCTTGGGCTGCTGAGTCGCTTGCTCATTCAGCTGTGATCTTTGTGAGAGTAATCTGTCTCTATAAAAGTCCCCTTTTCAACCTTGCAATTTTCACATTATTTGCTCATAAGCACCTATAGTTCTAGGCAGTATAAGCGCCCACCTAACCCTTCCGAGCATATAAGCGTCTACCCAGCCTTTTCACACGCCCACGCTTTGCCTGCGGCCCCTTCAGCTTGTGATATCAGGACAACTCTTCATCTTGTGACCAGTTTGCGGTCTTAATCTTCGTCAACCCTCATCGGGAAATCCTCTGTCCCTTATAAGCTTCGGTTTCTAGGGACGTTAATCTAATAAACAAAACGAAACATGTCTCTAGGCTGCTTTTCTGCTTCTTCGTCGTATCAGCTTATCAAGCGAAATCAGAAAAATGCCATATTCATTGGACTTTATTTATTAATATATTTTTTGCTCACAACTGATTCTTTCAATACGTTTCCGTCCCTCGCCCCACCACCACCACCTCCCAAATTCTTTAAAAATTAAATTAAAGTAATAATAATAATAATAATAATAATAATAATAATAATAATAATAATAATAATAATAATAATACAGGATGCTATATACGCGCCTTTCCCCAAATCAATCAGGCTCAAAGCGCGGCGATCTATACCAACATACACGCTCACCTGTCTCATCCACCCTTAGACACACCAAATACACATCCATCACTCAAACAGGTGGTGTAAAGGCAGGGAGATCGCTATTAGAAGAGGGAAAGAAAATCGAATTTTTATTTTTGAAATTTTTATATTGAGTGCGTCCTGTACCATTATTGAAGGGTGAAGTAGTAGTTGTAGTAGTAGACAATGGTTTGCGTCTAGATCTATATATTTATTATTGCCTTTTCCGAAATCCAAGCTTTGGTCTCTCAAGACATTAGCTAGCACATTATGTTTGGAGGAGATTTGAAGTGCGCGGAGGGAAGAGGGTCGGTAGGAGGGAGAGAGAGAGAAAGAGATTCATTCTACAAAGTTGGATATTCTTTCATTTAAATTTCCAGATTCGAAGACACCGATGTTCTGCAAAGAGAAAAAATAACTTTTTTAAAATTTCATTTTTTAAACTTTCATAATGTTATCTTGCTTTAAAATGGACGGAAACTGAATAAAAGCAGGAATGCTTTGAACAGAAATGTTACGTTTTACTCTATATTATTATGTTCATATTTACTCCGTTTGAAAAAAAAAAATCAATAATTAAATACCTTCTTCTTCCACTCAAATCGCTCTTCGACGACTGTTCGCTGCTCAGTATTCATGAGCATGAAGATTGAGCCTTTTTCTGTTACGTTTAGCGAAACCGTGTGCGAGTCTATCAAAAAGTCGGAACGGCATACTCATTTACGCAATTGCCGTCCATGGTAACTTATAAGTTTTCGGATTGGAAACGGAACGGAATAATACTTTTGGAGAATAAAAAGGAAGATTTTTTTTTCCCCAGGATTGTAAAAGTAATATTTTTTTTCTTCTAAAGAATACACCAAAATTGGGACTTAATGCTATTGAAATGCACACAAAGAAGGCATGAAGATTAGAGAATTGTGAATTGCAGGATGAAAGCCGGCCATTTGCAAATATATTGTATTTACCACTGATAATGAACGTAGGTGAAATCTTGGCACAGCATTGAAAGCGAACTTATATTGCTCGGTAGAAGGGAATGTAAGGTGTAGAACGTGTTGTATTATTTATTTATTTATTTATTTATTTATTTATTTATTTGCTAGTTACATATTAATCCCTACTGTGGTCTAATTGTAGTGCTTCGGCTTGCGGATCTGAAGGTCCCGGGTTCGAGCCCTAGCCGGGCCATTTGTGTTGTGTCCCTGGGGAAGACGCTTTACTCCTGTTTTCCTACTCCTTCGGATGAGAGTATAAACCGAGGTCTAGTCTGTGTGTCGTATACATTCCATCATAACGGAATTTAAAGATCCTGACGCTCATGTCTAAGACGGGTGAGTGCCGGTAAAAAGAACTCACCCAGCATGCACCTAGGTCCTTCTCCCCCATCCCTGGCTGCCCAGGATTGTGCTCAGTTGTCCTGGCGTCAAACCATACGCCCAAAGGCTGCGGGTGGGCGTCTCGGGCGGTTTGAGTTAGATCCTGTATCGGCCAGCGCCTTGATCCTTAGGCTAAGGCGCCTCACAACTGACGAACATTATTATTATTATTATTATTATTATTATTATTATTATTATTATTATTATTATTATTATTATTATTATTAATCCATTTTAAGACACTCACCCATATTGTTCGTCGTTTTCGACTTAATTTTTTTTTTTCTCGTCCTATACCTGCCCACACCATCTTTTCTCCTTGGATTGTTCCTCTCTGCTTCGTCTCCTTCAAGTGTTCTTCTTCCTTTTATTCTCTCTCCTCCCTTCCTCCTACTCATTAATTCGTAGGTTTCTCCTTGTCTTATTTCCTCTTTATTTATTCCTCCTCCATTTCTTTCCCCGTCAAGAGATTAGAGTTCTCTCTCTCCTTCTCCTCCTCCTCCTCATCCGTACACTCTTCCTCATCCTCCATCTGAAAAGTTCCGATGATGCTATCATGCGTTTGTGAGAGATGAACGGATTGTGACTAACTTGCGTCCGTATCTGTCAATACACTCACACACAGCTTCTGGGCTCGCGGTTCTCATGGGAATTTCCCCCTAATCGCTTGTTGAACATGGCATCAAACTCAGTTTGAACCAGTGGATTTATCCCGGTTTGTTATTATTGCGTCTAATTTATCCGTTTTCTTTTTGGCGTCTCACGCGTATAATTTATGTTTGGGCACCTGTGTACGAAATAATAAGCCCCGGAGTCGATCACAGAACAACTTGAAGTTTTGTAGTTGAACTTCGTTTTGATAAACATTCGTGGTTGTTGTTTTATTATTGTTGTTGTTGTTCTTTTTTTTTCTTTTTTTTTCGATTGCGACAAAAGGACGTACTTAGAGTGATATTTGAATAACGTGTAGTTTGTTAAATATCAAACCATAATCCGAAGCACACATCGTAAAAAGTAATAAAACAGTATGCGATTACGCGCTTTTTTTTTTCTTTAATCGAACTCAAAGCGCGGCAATCTGAACAAATCGCTATTTTAGGAATCGAAATATAAATCAATGTTTGTTGGTGTGGAAATTTTAGATTGGCTGCACCCTATAACCATTATTGGAGGGAGTGAGGAACCCGAAGTACCCGGAGAAAACCCTGGGTGTGCTGAAAAGTCTGGTACCTCTAAGTCACTTATGTTCGTTCCCCATCAGGGTTCGAACCCACGACCGTCGGCATTGGAAACCAGCTCACTCAACTACCCACTGTCCTACCAGGCCACCCAAGCTGAAACTCGCCCAGTGTCTGCAACTAGCGAGAGGCCAACGCAAACTTCGAGCAGTCTCAGCTAACGCTGTAGGCACCCGAGAAATGTACAGGTCAGTTCCTAAACAGTCGAGAGCAGAATAGTGGTAGGACCTTCATGATAATTTCGTCCAACATTATCTCCGTTGGGCCGAAAAAACCAGGTATCCGAGTTGTTATTGACACATCCGACCTCCGGGGATTGGAACCCAAAACGGCAGATATGATCCAATGCGGGCAACAAAAGATCTACCGCGGCCCTGTTAGGCTGATCTTCGTCTCCGCTCTTTGACAACGAAGGGATGATATGATTGAGCGAGCGACAGACGATTGCAGCCTTCAAGCTTGAGTAGATAAAGTGAAAATCTGCCTGCCTGATTAGCATTTTCTCATTTTGCAGCAAAGAAAGGAATTATTAGAATCAATTTTGCGTGTCCTGGGGCCGGCGAGGCAGACTCGGGGAATGGAACTTGTATCCAAATGCACACAATGTGCCCTAAATCGCGTCAAGATCTCGCCGTTTCGTTTCGGCGGTTTGTTTCGTTTTGTATGCGCTCGGGGCTTAGTCCGAATTTTTATTGTGCTTCCCTAGCAAAAGAAAGCAGACGACAGAATAGCGGAGCAGCAGACGACAAATGTTGGGTTTTGTTTGAACATACTTCGTGCCTTTTGCGGACGATTAGACTTCATTGCTGCTGATCCGTATTGGTGTAGTCATTATTTCCATTTTATAATCTGTTACAATTTGGCTTTGGTGCAGAAGTTAACTCTTCGTGCGACTCTCGTCTTTTCTTCGTTTGGAGGGAGATTCGGTGCAGGCGCCATTGTTGTGAACTCGGGTCGTCTGCTTATCAAAGGTGGGATGATTGGAAGAATATAGTCCTCAGTGTTGCCAGTTTGAATCCGGTGACAATCTACATACGGTGATTGAATATTACAGTTTACTTTTGTTGCGGTAATCTTTCCGATCTTTCCAAAATCTGACATTCGAAAGCGACTTAGCTGGAATACTTCAAATTCAAAATCCTAGAAAGTATTTGTATAAAATGGAACTCCATAACTCAGTGTCCCCAATGACAGATTTCCCTATAAAGTATTGATGAACGGGTCGAAATTTCCCATTTCTAGAATTCTGTATACTCCGACCACCCTCTCCCAAATTCACCACCTTCAGTGCTTTCTCTGTATTCATAAAGCGTAGACTGTATTACTTAAATCCAAAATTTCACTTTCTGTATAAGCTTACTGTTTTATCGCAACTTCTTCATTCAGTGTTCATCATCCTTTTTCCTTTTTTTTTTCTTCTGTTCTTCCTTTTCGTAACATCATGCCATTTGCATCAAATGAAATCTCGGATTTTTTCCAGGAGAACTTCATCTTTTTCTGTAGGAGCTTGTATATTCTTATTCTACAATCTTGACCGCTTGTTCTTCTTTTTCGTTCTTTCTTCTCGTCCCCGCCCAACCACCTTCTCTTCCCCCACTTTTCCTTCTTCCTCTCTTCTCCTTCTCTTTTCTTCTTCTTGTTCTTGTTCTTGTTCTTCTTGTTCTTGTTCTTGTTCTTCTTGTTCTTGTTTTTCTTCTTTTTGTTCTTGTTCTTCTTGTTGTTCTTCTTCTTGTTGTTCTTGTTCTCGTTCTTCTTCTTCTCTTTTTTTTTTTTCTTGTTCTTGTTCTTGTTCTTGTTTTTCTTGTTCTTGTTCTTGTTCTTGTTCTTCTCTTTTCTTCTTCTTGTTCTTGTTGTTCTTGTTGTTCTTGTTCTTCTTCTTCTTCTTCTTCTTCTTCTTCTTCTTCTTCTTCTTCTTCTTCTTCTTCTTCTTCTTCTTCTTCTCCTTCTCTTTTCTTCTTCTTGTTCTTCTTCTTTTCTTCTTCTTGTTCTTCTTCTTGTTCTTGTTCTTCTTCTTGTTTTTGTTCTTCTTCTTGTTCTTCTTCTTCTCTTTTCTTCTTTTCTTCTTCTTGTTCTTGTTGTTCTTGTTCTTCTTGTTGCACAGTTCTTGTTCTTCTTGTTGTTCTTGTTGTTCTTGTTCTTCTTCTTCTCTTTTCTTGTTCTTGTTCTTGTTCATGTTCTTGTTCTTCTTCTTCTTCTTCTTCTTCTTCTTCTTCTTCTTCTTCTTCTTCTTCTTCTCTTTTCTTCTTCTTCTTCTTCTTCTTCTTCTTCTTCTTCTTCTTCTTTTCTTTTCTTCTTCTTCTTTTTCTTGTTTCTTCTTTTTGTTCTTCTTCTCTTTTCTTCTTCTCTTCTCTTTTCTTCTTCTTCTTCTTCTTCTTCTTCTTCTTCTTCTTCTTCTTCTTCTTCTTCTTCTTCTTCTTCTTCTCCTCCTCCTCCTCCTCCTCCTCCTCCTCCCCCTCTTTTCTTCTTCTTTTCCCATTCCCATACTATCCCTCCTCCTCTTTCTAATTTTGTTTCTTTCTCTTTCTCAATCTCTTCTCTCTCTCTCTCTCTCTCTCTCTCTCTCTCTCTCTCTCTCTCTCTCTCTCTCTCTCTCTCTCCTTTCCTCCTCATTTTGTTAACGCTCCTCCCCTCGTCATTTCCTATCCTCACCCTCTCTCTCATCTTTTCGTTTCTTGATGTGACATGTTATTCTTGTTGGAAGACGCTTGCAGTCGCCTTGATAAAAATGCATGGGAAAATGGCCTTGCTAATAGGAGCCCACACTTCACCTTGATCATCCGTTGAGAGACCCTGCAATTCTAGAGAAGTAGAACTCCACTGAAGGAAACGGCTAAATGTGGAAATAGAGAGTTTACGTTTTGCAAAAGTGTTAGACCCTGCAGTTCTAGAGAAGACGGAGTCTGCTTTGTTGTTGTTGTTGTTGTTGCATCAATTTTTATTCATCAGATTAACATAAGTTGTACTGATGTACGAAATCTGCAAAAGGAAACAGCTAGATGTAAAAGTATAGACTATAGAATATTAACTGTTTAAAAACAACATTTTAATCAGTCTATGAAAGTCTACCTACAGGAGATTTAGCAATAACTTTCCCAAGTTCTGTAACTTCTTCGCCTTAAGCCATTCGTTATTTAAGTAAGCTAGCTATATTATAAATACAATCTGCTTTATATTAAGTACTCAGTGTTAGCATTGGCTGCCCAGAAACGCTGAAATACAACAGTTTTGTATTTCGACCGGCGCAATGTTATTCGTCGTAGAACATCTATGAAGGGTGTGTGTTCGTAATAAGTTGTTAAAAACTATAACACTAGCAGATAATGTTATCAAGAACTTACTAATGACTAATCATAAGCTTTTGACCTTAGAACATGAGAAGATGCAAATTAAAAGTAAAACACTCAAACAAGAAGTTTGTTTTATAAGTCAATTATATCAATATTAAAAATCTTCCTTAAGGCAAATTCAATGAAAGCTTGTCACCGGAGAGTGGGTTGAATTATTCTTGTAAAATTGATCAGTTCACAGTACGAGTTGAGACTTAAACCCAATTCCAACAACAATTTTAATTTTGTATATTTGATTTAACGTCTATTCACAGAACTAATTTTTTTAATTAGGAAATTAAAAAGGAAGAAAGTAAAACATTTTCTTTCTTTTCTTTTTTATTATTTATTTTTTTTTTTTTAGAATGGAGGAATACAAACATTTTTTACTTGTGAGTTACATTATTTTAGAGAATTTCCCCATCTTTGTTTTATACTGAATTGATCGATCTGTGCTAATACAGAGTATCTTTGGCTGCCATTATTTTACCAGTCCTCAGTTCTGGTCCTCTGATAGTCCCAAAATCTCAGTTGCTGCTTGCTAACAAAGCATGCTGAATCGTCTTTAAAAAAAAAGATTAAAACAGTTATTTAAGTCCTCGACGGCCAGCGCTGTTGCCAGTAAACACATCATTTCCATAAGTCACCTTTAACTCCTCGTAGTGCCATATAGCAGTCGCAAGAGGTTGATTTCCGCTGTTGTTTAGGATTGGGAACGTTCTTTATTGATTCCTATCTCTCTTTCTCTCTATCTCTATCTCACACTCTCTATCTCTCTCTCACTCTATCTCTCACTCTCTCACTCACTCTCTCTCTCACACTCTATTTCTCTCACTCTCTCTCACTCTCTCTATCTCTCTCACTCTATTTCTCTCACACTCTCTTTATCTCTCTCACTCTCTCTCTATGTCTCTCTCACTCTCTCTATCTCTCTCTCACTCTCTCTATCTTTCTCTCACTCTCACTCTATCTCTCACTCTCTCACTCACTCTCTCTCTCACACTCTATTTCTCTCACTCTCTCTCTCACTCTCTCTATCTCTCTCACTCTGTCTCTCTCACTCTATCTCTCACTCTCTCACTCACTCTCACTCTCTCTCTCTCTCT
>CM072512.1:14570264-14602016 GCA_036898135.1 Oncomelania hupensis
ATCAGCTTGGGAATATTGGACGCTTTCTGCCAGGTGGTCACTAGGGCTTCCTGTGATGTTATTATTTAGCAATGTACGCATATTATATGTATGTGTTTTATTGATAATTTATAATGATCATGATGTTTGTATTCTATTTTGTTTTTGTAAACGGGGATTCAGCCTCAGCGTCCCCTGCGTGGGATGTCTTTATTGTAAAGTGACTGGCTGGTGGAGAGCTTTCAGTTTTACCTCTAGGGTTGTTTCATCAGATCTGTTATGCAGATCAGGGGTTGTCCGGTCCTGATTTGGCTCGGAAGAGTCCGCTGGACCTAAAGCAATAATCATGTAATGTAATGTAATGTAATCTATCGTGCGCGTCTCGAACGTAACAATGTCATTAGGGATCTTTCGGAAGCGGGTGAAAGTGAATGTGAATGTGAATCGGAACTACTTATTGTTGTGACGTCAGCAATTTATGTGACGCTTTTACTTCTCGTGGTGAAAGGTCACGAAGTCTACCTACCACAACGAATAAAACTTCGTGGAAATCAGGTTTTCCACGAACTAATGTTCGTGAGTACATTTTGGTTATTAAATCGTTTGTAAAATGTCCAAAAATGATTTGAATTTGTATATGGTACATTACTCAACCATTCTAGAAGTAATAATGGGGATCTAAACTCGGTCTCAGACTTAAAACGTATTTTCAAACGAGCTACTGAAAAGAGTGCCCAAACCCTCATGCCGTCATGGCTGTCTAGAATCTATCTATTCTGTATCACCAATCAGCAGTCCAAAAACTGTTTTATGTGACAAAAATGAAACTCGAAGCTAGAATGTAAAATATCTTCAATGTTAGAGCACTAATCCATCTTTAAAGTTCAACCTAATCGTTACATTCGTGTCAAATCATGATTTGTTAGAAGAAGCCTTACGTAGGCATAATAGTAATAGTGCTCTGCCTATGGGCCTGCCCTGTGTGTGCTCAATAAGATGTAAACGTTAGACTATTTTTATCATCTTGTTGTACTAATTAGTGTAATAGTAATTTATTGAATCTAAAAGTAACATGGTTTGAAAAGATGGCACAACTGGAGCACCTTTTAAGTAGTTATCAAATCGCTTCATGGTATAATAATAGGCCTAATTACTAGGCTTATTTTAACAGTACAACTGTACCTGGACACACATCTATATTCTCATTCTGTATGATTAATTTTTACAATTTTACTTTTTATTTTTCGCGCAAAATCACAACGAAACTAGGTGCTGGAATCGAAAGCGCACAGAAACACGTTCGTTTCGTTTCGTAACGCGGCGTAAGAATCAGCGGCGTGCCTCTCGTTGGACGAAACGAACACACAATCACTTTCACTTTCACCCGTTCCGAAAGACCCCTATTATCATCACTTGTGACAAAGTTGGGTGACACTTGATTTAGACAAGTCCATACATGAGTGCATAATTATACTATAACTGTAATACTTTTTACTAGAATGTGCCTCAAAAAATGTTGATTTTTTGGTAAATAAACGTCCATTTACCTTATCTTTTTTGGTAAATAAACTTCTATTTACCCGATTTTTTTTTAATAAACGTCAATTTACCCGATCTTTTGGTAAATAAACGTCAGTTTACTCGAACTCTTTGGTAATTAAACGTCAACTTACCCGATCTTTTGGTAAATAAATGTCAATGTACACGATCTTTTTGGTAAATAAACGTCAATTGTACCCGATCTTTTGGTAAATAAACGTCAATGTACCCGATCTGTTTGGTAAATAAACGTCAATGTTCCCGATCTGTTTGGAAAATAAACATAAATGTACCCGATCTTTTTGGTAAATAAACGTCAGTTCACCTCCACCCGCCTCCTACACATCAGTATAAGGTCTTCTTGTTCATTTTGGGCACGTTTAAAAGTGACAAGATAAGTTAAGGAAGAGGGGGAGGAGAAAAGTCAACATCTCAAAGCACGTTTTAATCATCACTTAGAGAAAGACATAACAAAGAAAAAGATAAGAAAATGCATCAACATTTTGAAATAATGATTTAATGATGGCACAGGCCTATTGATTCCATCATATGTATATACTTTAAAACAATTGGCAATAATAACGAGCCAAACATCAATAGGTTGGTCGGTCAGACACAAGTTCGCCACATATCAAGAACGGATTTTGACCAAAGTTCTTGTTATTTACTCGGTTAACCGGTTGGTTTCATCACCGATGCATGGTATAACACATTGCATAAGTTTAGAGCACTATGTAACGTAGGAGACAGATTGATTGATTGATTTATTGTTGCTTTAGGTCCAGCGGACTCTTCCGAGCCAAATCAGGACCGGACAACCCCCGATCCGCATAAAAGATCTGCCGAAACAACCCTAGTTGGAAAATTGAATGCCCTCCACCGGCCAGTCACTTTACAATAAAGACATCCCACGCGGGGGACGGCTGAGGGTTGACCTCAACTACGCGAACACCCCGGTTACAAAAACAAAATAGAATACAACCATCATTATAAATCATCAACAAAACACATACATATAAAATGCCTATAGTGCGAAATAATACAATCATAGGAAGCCCTAGTGACCACCCGGCAGAAAGCGTCCAACACTCCCAAGCTGATCCAACAGACCTCATACACAAACAAGGAGTCTTGTCCAGGAAGAGTTTTCAAGAAAAAAGGTAGGTCATTGATCTAGCGAAGAAGAAGAAAGTATAGCAGAGTGATAGGACAGATCAGGAATGGGAAAGAGCAAATGATGAAGACAGCGACAGTAGGAATTTAAAGCACTAAATTTCCAGAAAGTGGGGATACTATTTATACTGAAACCCCCGGCACTCCAACGGGGGGAACTGTTGCCGCAGTGAATTAGTCATGCCTACAAAGGCAAGACAGGTTTTCAACTGGGGCTTTCACTGTTCCCTTTATAGGTTAGAACAAGGAGACAGATTAAACTAGTGACTTCAGCAGACGTGTGTGTGTGTGTGGGTATGGGTGTGTGTATGTGTGTGTGTGTGTTGGATGGAGCACTCGGGCTCCATCACCTTGAGTATTTCTTGGAACTGGAAAGAGCGACATGGTATTAGAAAATAATTATAAAATACATTTTGAACCACAATCCTTTAGTTATGTTTACCGCTTGCACACTTCATTCCCCGCCTTTGGGTTGAAGTTTAGAAGGTATCCAATACACACTAGAAGATGATCCAACCACTTCTTGATCGGTCGCTGCATGCTTTGCACCCCAAAGTGTCGTCTTGTGTAATCCCTCGTCCGGTGTGCCTTGCAGTGACGTGAAAGAAGCGGTTACTGTTACTTATAGCCGGCGGTGACTGATTACGTTTTGTGAATGAGCGGGTATGCTTTCTGTGAGAACAGGGTACTTTAACTAAATAAACGGGTGTCTTTGGCTTGAATACACCGGGTATCCTGGACTGAATGAGCTGGATCTGGTTGCTGAGCGTGTCCCACCACCCCCTTTGACATAGCTACTTGATCTCCGCTTGTTATTTAAAAAGCGAGCCACGCCACCCCGATTTTTACTGCGCCCATCGACCCGTATCCCTTGTTACTAAATGTGGGGGTAACATTGAGAGTGACAAGTAAACGTTTCTTCCTTAGCTTTCATGTCCTACCTTGTTACTAAATGTGGGGGTAACATTGAGAGTGACAAGTAAACGTTTCTTCCTTAGCTTTCATGTCCTACCTTGTTAGAAACTATGATTTACGCTTTGAACTGATACATCATAAGAAAAAAGCGTTATCTAAACAATTCTTTATTATTATTATTATTATTATTATTATTATTATTATTATTATTATTATTATTATTATTATTATTATTATTATTATCATCATCATCATCATCATTATTATTATTATTATTATTATTATTATTATTAATATTATTATTATTATTATTATTGTTGTTGTTGTTGTTGTTGTTATTGTTATTATTATTATTAAGATTCTGCAGTATTTACCATTTAATTTAGATTTTGCAGTATGTTAGCACTTAAGATTTTGCCGCTTTTTCGCACTGAGTTTAGTTCTTTATTGTATTATGTTAGCACTTAATTTAGATTTGTCAAACTGAGGTATGAAATCCAAATTCACAAATATTGTATATTATTGCATTGAGTATGAGCAACAACTGTGAACGGCGCCATAAGAAGATATATATTAAAAAAAAAGTTCAGTAGTACTACGGATATAAACCAAATATTTGGTGGCCGTTCAATGAATCAGTCAATCAATTAATCAAGCATTTATCCCCTTGGTGTGGCTGCATCATTATGGATTAATTGATACTCGTGCGTTTTTGGTTAACTGTAGCATGCCACAGAGGTTATAACTATCATCCAATACAATACAATACAAGTTTATTGCTTTAGGTCCAGCGGACTCCTCCGAGCCAAATCAGGACCAAACTATCATCCGCCATGTTTATGTTTGGCGTTGGATACAAATGTTGTGTGAGAAAGAGAAAGTGAGGGAGAAATAACTGGGCCGATAGCCTGAATAAATAAACCTTCAATAAATCTTGACAGTACAACCTGATCTGATGTGTGAGAGACTCGAACCCCTGACTTCGGGCGCGCTACTAACTTAAACACTCATGGGTTTAAATAAAATCCCGACTTGTAACTAAAAGTGTGTGCAGAAATGTTGTTGGCAGTAGTTGTGGTTGGTTTACGATGTGGTGCAAGCAGGCTGCGATCTCACAGTACTACAACAATCTCACCCTGCTACGATCTCACAGACACTACTACAATCTCCCCAGCGCCATCTGTGGAGTGAATTTACGACTAAAGGGGCGACAACTTACCGTCAAAACGATCCCAGCAGGGTGCTTACTAATGATATAATAATTGCAGGCCCCAAACAAGCACTTTTTCAACAACTCTACAACGGCGGAGTGTTTGAAGAAGTGGGGGATTTTTGAAGACTCGCAAGGCAAGCAGGTCTGGTAAGGCGATTCTAGCCAAAAGTCGCCGTTCCGGAAGGGTGGCCACCTTTGGATGAGAAACTAAAACAAAAAGTTATTTCTGCAGCAACATCATTCGGCAACTGGTGCAGCCGCGGTAGTTTCGTACCAGGTCACTGTAGCGCAGAGAGCGAAAGTAGAAAGGCACCTCTTTGTATGCATGCATGTGGCCAGACCAGAAATAGATGCGAGAGTGAGAAATAAGGTAATTTCTTCACATACACACACACACACTCTCTCTCTCTCTCTCTCTCTCTTCCTCTCTCTCTCTTCCTCTCTCTCTCTCCCTTGACATGTGCGCAAGCAAAATAATATGTAATGAATTTTACTGCATCGCTGACGTCAGAATGCGCTCAGAAGTAAAAGGTCGGTGGCAGTGAATTCCAGACTCCAATTCCCAACGTGAGAAATCTCGTCGCGTTTCATCGTGTTAACCCAGCCGGCGGCAAAGCTCACCAGCCGGAACGATAGAAAATTGAAATACCGTCGGTTATAAAAGGAAACTTGGCCAGGAATTGCGATCAGAAATAGAAATTAAAACAAATAATTCCTGGGGGTTAAAAGGATAGGAGGTTGTAAGTTCAGGTCCTGAGCCCCTAATGAACTCTGCTTTCAACTCCTGATTTTTGTAGTTGTGTCGAGTCTGTTTTCTATGCTCACACAATTATGTTTTTCGAGTAATAATACATTCTGCCTCTCACATAATGTATGTTATAATAATTCGTGATTTTTTTTTAAACATAAAAGAACGTTGTTTAATGTTTAAAGATAATTTATAATATTCAGTAACGTTTAGGTATTTTAAAGGTTTGATAGCATTTTTTTTTTTCGTTGATTAATTATTTTTTTTTTACTTTTATCACACGCACTATATTATATTATATGTATTTGTTTTGAATGAAGAGATAGGGGGGGGGGGGGAGAGGGAGACTTATTCATAGGGGTGGGGACGGGGATGGGGGGGGGGGAGAGGGAGAGGGAGGGTTTGAAAGGTGTTTTTGTTTATTTTTGTTTTATTTTGTTGATAATTTTATATAATTTTTTTATAATTTTAGTTTTTTTATCATTTTGTTGTTTAATTTTTTATTTTGTGATATTTGTTTTGTTGAATTTATATATTTTGTATTGTTTTTTTTGTGTTTGTTTTTAATTTAATTTTTGTATTGATTTTTTATTTTTTTTTTTTTATTAGTAATATTTTTTTGTGTAATCATTCAAAGTGAATTTTCTGGTTGAAGTACATAAATTAAAAAAAAACGCTTATGTTTTTTTTTTTGTTTATTAATAATGAATTATAAATAAGGAAAAATATGTTTTTATTTTTATTATTTTTGATAAAATTTGGAGAGAAAAGTTTTTGAGGATATATTAGATATGTATTGATTGTTTGTATGTATGGATTTTGTAATTGTTTTTTTTTAAATTAATAATTTGAATGATTAAAAATATTGTATGGTAATAAGATTTAAATTCAAAATGAAATTTATACTGGAAATTTTTTAAAAGAAATGTAATCATTTAGTTTCTGTTGAGATGTTGTTAGCTTTTGTAAAAGGTGACGATGATGGTATTTTCTGTTGATTTCATTTCAGTGGTGTTGGTGCACGTCTCCCATCATATACCTTTCCCCCACCCACCCCTTTCACTCCCACCTTTCTTAAGCAGTTTTGAATTTTGTCTATGTTTTTCGACCAGCTTGGACCCCAAAGACTCATCTTGTCTTTCACTTTTTAAATAGCGCACGCCCCGCTACCGCAAGCGACTGACCCTACAGTTCAACCCCGACTAATCTGTGAACTCTATGAAAGGAAGGAGTGCGCCTCGAGAATCACCTGCAATAGTCCTGTCCTTATTTCACTCGTAGATCACATACAGAGTGGCAGAGACTCGAACAGGCCTTCTCCCCTATAAGTTGAGAGAGAAAAAGAGAAGGAGGGAGAGAGAGAGAGAGAGAGAGAGAGAGAGAGAGAGAGAGAGAGAGAGAGAGAGAGAGAGAGAGAGAGAGAGCAGGCATCGTCCATAGTCCCAGTAAGCTTTATGTCGTAGTAGATTCTTCTCCAGCTCTGTTTTGGATGACGCGCGCTGCACGTTGGCTGCCCGAGATTTCGATATTAAATTGCACGCATTCTGTTCAAACATGCAACTTTCAGCTCCGTTGAATAGGCCTTGTCCGCAAGCATCTGACCACTGACGCTGCAGTCCAAATCATTTTCTCTCTTGTCCTGTCACGCTTAGACTACTGTAACTCTCTTCTGGCTGGACTCTCTTCCTCTTCTGTTCATCTGCTCCAACGTGTTTAGAACGTAACTGCTCGTCTGGTTCTCAAAATGAAAAAAATCTGATCATATCACACCCTTCCTACATTCTCTCCACTGGCTTCCTGTATCTCAGAGGATTACATAAAAACTCTGTACTTTATGTTACTAGTGCGTCCATGGATTAGCCTCTTCCTACCTCACCCAGAACATTCACTTCTACAAGCCATCTAGAAATCTTCGTTCTTCCTCTGACACCCTAATGCTACAAATACCCCGCTACAAACTCTCCTCTACAGGGTGTCGATCCTTTTCATTGCTTGGTCCTTCAACTTGGAACTCTCTTGCTCTCTCTCTCTCTCTCTCTCTCGCTCTCTCTCTCTCTCTCTCTCTCGCTCTCTCTCTCTCTCTCTCTCTCTCTCTCTCTCTCTCTCTCTCTCTCTCTCCCGGGGTGTTCGCGTAGTTGAGGTCAACCCTCAGCCGTCCCCCGCGTGGGATGTCTTTATTGTAAAGTGACTGGCCGGTGGAGGGCATTCAATTTTCCCACTAGGGTTGTTTCGGCAGATCTTTTATGCGGATCGGGGGTTGTCCGGTCCTGATTTGGCTCGGAAGAGTCCGCTGGACCTAAAGCAACAATAAATCAATCAATCAATCAATCTCTCTCTCTCTCTCTCTCTCTCTTTTGCAGCTCTCCGAACATAGCCACTTTCAAGTCCAACTTGAAAACTCATTTCTTCCTTAAAAATGTATGATCTCGCCTCCCATCACCATCATCATTCTTTCTTTTCTGATTCAGACAACAAAAACACCCCCAGCCCCCTCACTCCCTAGCTGCTCTCCTCCTCGTCCCTCCCTCGTCTTTTATAGTTTACTTGGAAATATTATTTTTTCCACGTGTGTATTATGTCACTGCATAATTTATTATTGTCTCGTTTTCGTTTCACTGCTTTCCGATGTTAACGTTAAGTATAAATGCGTGAGAACTGCGGCTTTGAACTGATGTCTTTAGGAAAAAGCGCTATATAAATATCATTATTATTATTATTATTATTATTATTATTATTATTATTATTATTATTATTATTATTATTATTCAGTACACCTTACAATACAATATAATAATACAATACAACACACCTTTATTACCTCAAAAGGAATCACAACACGGCGAGAAACCTCCGTGGACCAGTTAGGCAAAACAAACTCATTATTTGTTCAACGGATCAGAGGGGTACAAGTGTGTCAGCATCCTGTGAGAGGCGATGAAGCCTGCAGCCACTTGTCTCCAGATGCAGGACGGAGATGCACTCACAGCTGGCATCATGATTTAGCATCTGAAGCTTATCAGATCGTCGTCTGCATCGTCTCCTCTCATCCAGAGATGATGACAGTGAATTTTACTCTGGCGCAAAGTTTAACGTGCGGTATGTTCAGGAAAAGTAGCTGACTGTGGTTTCTTTATGAGGGCGTCTGCGGTTTTCCCCAGTTTACCTTATGCTTATCCAAACAATGTATGTGTGGGTGGGTGTGTGTGTATGTTAAGCAGTAGTTTTCTAGTAAGCAAATGTTAAATAAGTTGGAAGTGTCAACAGAAACGGAATTCACACTGCAACGCTACAAAGGGTTTTCCGCGGACACGCAGATGCTTTGAATGTTGCTTATTTTGTTATAGATAATTGAGCTTGAAGGTTGGATGAAGCCAGGTCACTGCAAAGCATGGAAGAAGGATGGTGCTAAGTTTGTCGCAGGGTGCGTCCCAGACAGTCTATTTTGGGAGGTTCTTGTGTGCGTGTGTGTTTTTTCTTTCGGAAATGAGATCTTCAATGCGATGATAATCTTTGGCTGGGATCATCGCTTCCAGACTAAAACTAATTGTTGGTGTCCTCATCGCATGAAATGGTGGATACAGAAAAAGGCAAATGAAAATAAAAAGGAATACAAAATGGGGGAAAGGTAAAGGGAAATTATAGTTTCAAATTTCATGTCTCTAGTACAGGAAAAGCAGTTTCTATGGAAAGTATCTTCTGCCTTTATGAATGAATAAATGAGATAACTGTTGCGCTGATACCTGAAATGTGTGTGTGTAGGTGTGTGTGTGTGTGTTTGTGAATATGGGTGTGAATGTGTGTGTGTGAATGTGTGGGTGAATGCGTGTGTACTTGGATGCATGTGCGTATGCGTGTACTTGTCTTAAAATTGTTTTGCTTTTTTTAAATGACATTTGATCCCTCTTAACTTGTTTTCACTGTAAATGAAATTAGAAACTGCTATTATTATTATTATTATTATTATTATTATTATTATTATTATTATTATTATTATTATTATTATTATTTATTATTATTATTATTGTTATTGGTGTTGTTACTATTATTATGTGAATCACAAATATGTTTTCTTTTTAAACCAGATTAATGCCATTACACAAGCTTTTATTCTCTTCATCTGGCCTGTCATACGTTGTAACGATGTTTAGTTATTCAACGATTATTCTACTTTTAAAACTGCTGTATTTCACCACCATTTACACTTTACATCTTAGATGAGGCATTGTTGATGTGCCTCTTTTGGTATTAACGTCCCTCTCTTAAATTTTTTCTGTGAAATTATTCATTTATTTTATATAAGTTTATTGATTGATTGACTGATTTTATACTTTTATTTGTTGGTTTGTTACCTTTACTGGGTTTACATGTTGTCTTGTTTTTAAATGCAGAATAGATTTATTATGCGTGTGTATCTGTGTGTGGCTGCGTGTGATCAAGCGCTTTGTGAAGCATTTTATGTTTGAATTGCGCTATACAAAATAAATTATTATTATTATTATTATAACATTTAGTCAGATCCTCTTCAGGCATACGGGTTCCTTCTCCTCCTCCTCCTCCTAAATTCTCTTTCACTTTCTTCTCCTTTTTCGCAACGTGAAAGGTCTATGACTTGTAGCCCAAGGTTGTTTTGCTTGAGATCACTATTCATTGTCATCTCTTGTGCACGCACACCACTTTGGAAAATCATGTATAAAATTCCAATGTTCCCTCCCAATCTGTCTGTCTCGCCTGTCACTAAACATGGCGTCTTTCTCATCTCGTATTTTTCACATTTGGCCTGTTCTTATCGCCTTGCCTGTTCAGTGTTTGCAGCATTTATGATTATCTCCAAACCCTAGATCGCGATTTAATCTGTCTTTTTTTTTTAATTTCCCACTTTCTATGCACACACACACACAAACACACACACCAAAAATGAAAAACGGTCACTTCCCATTCCATTGATAAAATCGGGAGCTATTTTTAAATCTTGCATTGGAGTACGATGGATGGTTTGTTGTCATTAGGGAGACGCGGTAAGGCAGAGTGACCGGAGACAAAACCAGTGTGCGTTTCAGTCTGGTACTAGTTCAGCCAAGGTTTACACATTTTATTCCTTGAAGTTCCTGGATGAGCGAAGCGTCGTCTGCTCGGCACCAATGTCTGTCAGTCAGCCATTAGCCCAGGTAGAGGTTATCTCCCTTGATAGCCGCTAACCCCTGTCCTCTCTAGCGTAAACACACATCAGTTGGGCGTCCCCAGTCTATACCCTGTTTTGCCGCCTTCTTCTTCCAGTTTTTACACTCTTCTTCTGTCTTCTTTTTTTTCATCCTCCTCCTCCTCCTCTTCCTACTTCCAATTTTCTTCCTCTTTCTCTATCAAAATAATTCATAATCGCTGCTTGTCTCATCCGTCTTCAAAATTTTCCCCCCTTTTCCCTTCTTCTTCTACATCGCCATCTGGCATCATCATCGTCGTCGTCGCCGTCATCAGCACCATCTTCTTCTTCTTCTTCTCCTCATCCTCATTCTTCTTCTTCTTCTTCTTCTTCTTCTTCTTCTTCTTCTTCTTCTTCTTCTTCTTCTTCTTCTTCCTTTTACATCTTTTAATATCAATCATCATCATCATCATCATCATCATCATCATCATCATCATCATCATCATCATCATCATCATCATCGCCATCATCATTATCATCCACCACAACAACAAAACAGCATCACCTTCTTCTGTTTTCTTTTTCTTCTTACATTTTGAAGTTATATACCTCTTCTGTTCTTTCCTGATCCCATTTTTTCCCATCTTTTCTTCTTCCTGTTCTTCTCCTCCTTTCGCCTTCATCTTTTCTCCTTTTTCTCCTACTTTAATTTCTTTCTCAAGTTTCTTCTCTCTCCTTACTTCCTTCCTCTTCCTCTTTCTTCGCCTCCTTGTCCTTCCCTCTCATCCTCTTTCCATCCCCTCCTCTTTTCCTCCTTCACCTCCTCCTCTTCGTCCTTCTTTCTCCTCATCCTCTCTTTTGCTTTGAAGTTAAGAAATCGGGGCTTGAATTTCACAGAAATCGAGGAAGCTCTCTCTGAGGTGTGGCCCATCTTGACAGCTTGGAGAGGGTTCGTGTTGTTGCTGATGCTGAACGTCCGTTGAGACCAAGTGGGAATTTCAAGATGTTGTTTTGACCTAAAGTCAGTCCCGCCAAGATGACCCCATTACGTCATTTCCGTGTATTTTCGTCATGTCCTTGTTAGCGGTGGCGCTATTTTTGACCGCGTTTTCTAATTTTATGTTTCAGAGGGAGAAGGCCATTTTGCGTCTATCTCCCCAGAACAAGGCGCCGCCTTGTCTTGTCTTGTCAGTGCTAGAGAAAGAGGTAAGATTCGAACATATTACCCTCTTAGTTTTCTTCTTCTTCATTTTTTAAAATTTATTTTTCTTTTGCTAATTTAAAAACGTTACATTCCAAGTTCTCTTGTGAAGGGTTGTTGGATTTTTTCTTGCCAACTCGGATTTAATGATCATGTTTTCATCCTCTTCTCATATTCCCTCACCATTGTCACGACCCTTTTGTGCGCTCCCTCCTCCTCCCCCTCTTCCCTCTTCTCCACTCTCTCCCGCCCGCTCTCCTCCTCCTCCCTCCCCACTCCTCCACCTTCCCTCCCTCCCCTATCACTAACCACTCTTCTAACACTCCAATACTACGCACTCGATCCGATCAGAGAACATTACATTACATTACCAGTTAGTCGGTTTACTCGTTCGCGCTGTGTGTGTTGTGTTGTATTGTATGGTATGGTATTGTATTGTATTGCACGCTTTTTGAGCGTTGGGCAGGAGACATCTGGATCGTTTTAATACTAATAGGAAGTTGAATGCTGAATTTGTCATCTCCAGATTCTTTTGTACTGTATTTATTGTATCGGATTTGTATTGTATTATATCGTATTGTATTGTATGGAATTGCATCGCACGTTCTTTGAACATTAGAAACTGCAGATAACTTGGGCTGGCAGTCTTCATACAAAAGAAAAAAGTTTTATGTTGAAATTGTCGTGCCTAGATTTGATTTCCTTGGGAATCCGCTTCTGGACTGACTCTGTTATTTTCCATGTTTTTGCCTGTAGAAGTTTCAGTTGATACTGTATTATCATCATATTATTATTATCCTAAGCCATGAAAATAGACTCAAAGCCATCTCATCGTGAACACTTGAAACTAGTATTTTCTGTCTTGAAACTTGGGTCTCAACAAAACAAACACTTGACCTAACCTATCCTTTAGTACCGTTTGATGCTGATGATTAGCCATGTCGCGCCAGCATTAGTCATCGTGACTGACATCAAGAATCATGTCCTGCTCTGTTTGTGGAAGAGAAAGAAAACTACAGATGACTGTAGATATTTAGTTCACGCGACCTTCTGGCGCCTATTGGTTGTACAAAATAGTTATGGGTAAAGAGGACTGGGAAATGGAATAACGAGCAGAAGTGTAGAACAATCTGACTGAGCAACTCGAGCCGAGAGTCCTTTTGCTACAGCAGAACCATTGGGACACATCAAATTAATCTTGGTAAATTTGGGTACGTCTTCCGCAAGACACGTGACAATATATTTTTTCAGTCTTAAGGGTGATGAGATGGTGGTCTTTTTAAAAAAACTAATACTAAAAAGTTTCAAAACCTGGCGATCTGAATCAAAATACCTGTTCGCGTATTGCGTATGTTCAACTTGTTTGATGTGAATTACAGCAAGAAAAATCAAATCTTAAAATGGTAAAATGGAAACCTGACTGTGTTTCTACAGGTACTCACACACCTTCTCTATAGAAAAAATAAAACAAAAATCTAAAAAGTCAAAAGATAGGAGGAGAATATATTTTTCATAAATGGACACATTTTTACAAAACAGTAAAGTAAGAACTGGATCACAAGGAATACTAATAGGAAGCTCTTAAAAATCTAGAAATCTGCAAACCTTTCCTTTTGAAGTTTTAAATTTTAGGTTGACTGCATGAAGGGGAGTAGGAAACCGGAGTACCCGGAGAAATCCCTCGGTGACCTGAATAGCCTCGTACCTAAGTCACATAAGTTCGTCGCTTGCGGGAATCGAAACCCGCGACCTTCGGCATAGGAAACCGGCGACTAATCCACTGCGCCAACCAGCCATACCTTTAAGAAATCTGGAGAAAAAAGTCTTGCTCTAAAGTGAGGTGGAAGTGTCCTTTTGACAAATAGGCACATTTGCAGATAACAATGAAAAGAAGCGACGATGCTAAACGTTTGTAAGATAAGGCGTTTACATCGCCGACTACTTAGACTTCTCGCATACATCAAACGACGTGCGGGTGCGAAGAAAGAAGAAGAACATGCTCGGGTTCTTACACCTTGGGAGGCATGGGGCGATATCGCATAAGCAGGGTGTCAGGAAGACAAGCTGGAAAGATTAGAAGAGGAAGAGGAAGAAGAAGAGGAGGAGGAGGATGACGATGGAGGAAGAAGGATAAGAAAAAATATTATTATAAATGAAGAAGATGATGATGGTGGTGGCGGTGTTGTTGATGATGGTGATGGTATTGATGATGATAGTGGTGGGGGCCGTGATGATGATGATGATGATGCTGATGATGATGATGTTGATGATGGAAGAAAAAAAATAGAGGAGGAGGAACAGATTTGTGTTCGTTTCTTCCTCCATCTCTCTCCAATCATCTCTTCAAATTCAGCAGCCTTTTAACGTATCCCCATTCCTACTTCCAACAACCGATCTCCCCTACCCTCACCCCTCCTCTCCCAACATACTTCACCCTTAGGCTAGCGATATGCAAAGTTCAGGATCCTTGACGGCGTTCCATAGACGATTGATAAAGGAACAAGTGACGATGGATAGGGTATTGTGTGTCGTAATGATCTTTTAAAGACGTCACATGCAAGTCGTCAAATGGCAGGGAAGGGGGTTTCGCTTTCCTAACTTACATAACTGCGTATCTGAGACTAGCAGAGGCATTGCGTGGGCGGCTCTTCATCTTCTTCTTCTTCTTGGATTGAGCAGCCACAATCAATACGTTGATTCATTGGCTGCTGTAGGTTGTTGTTACACTACTTGTTTATACTTGGGAATAGTACTCGCGAATGTCCGCTGCGCTTTGTGTTCTTCAGTTTCGAATGCAATCCAATGTCAGTTCCATGTCGCTGACACAGTCATGCTCGGAGCGCACTGTCACCGAGTTTTCAGTATCACCGAGTTTTCAGTTTTCCATTGGGTTTACGGTCATCATTGATTTTCAGTTATCACACACAAAACAAACCAACCAAAACTCGAGCGACTGGATGGAGAAGTGTGTGTGTGTGTGTGTGTGCGTGTGTGTGTGTGTGACTGTCTGTAGTGGTGGTATTGAAGGACGAGGTGTGGCGCGCTTGCGTGATTGCGTGTGGGTGTGGGGTGGGCTATGTAAAAGCTAGTTTAATGGAACAGGGAAGTACAGTCCGATGCTTACTGTACGAGGTTTTTGTTAGGTTAACGTAACGCAATAAGAGAAAAAGGGAGATATGTTTGATATAGGTTTTTATGTTCGTCATTTATGTTCGTCATTTATAAGGCGCCTTAGCCTAAGGATCAAGGCGCTGGCCGATACAGGATCTAACTCAAACCGTCCGAGACGCCCACCCGCAGCCTTTGGCGCATGGTCTGACGCCCGGACAACTGAGCACAATCCTGGGCAGCCAGGGATGGGGGAGGAGGACCAAGTGCATGCTGGGTGTGTTCTTGTTACCGGCACTCACCCGTCTAGGACATGAGCGTCAGGATCTTTATAGTCCGTTATGATGGAATGTATGCGGCACGAGTTTTGCAATGAAATGTTGGAGAGAGAGAGAGAGAGAGAGAGAGAGAGAGAGAGAGAGATATATATAAAGGGGGGGGGTGTGTGTGTGTTTCCAAATGAGGAAGACCGTAACACAAGGATTAAAAAATGGCTTCACATTATTTTCCCCCGGGAAAAAGATAAAAATAATAAAGTTGGAAGAAAGAGAAAGGATGCAGAGGCGAAATTGAATCTGTACGAGTTTTATCAATAGGTTAGAAAACTCAGATAGACAAGCAGATGAGTTTTAACAATAAGACAGACACAGACACAGAGACAAATAAACAGGAGAAAAAAACAACAACGTAAGAGCCTAGGGCTTTGGGATTGCAAAGGGTGAGTTTTGACAGTGTCAGGTAGCGATGTCACGCCGGTGTGTGTGGTCGGGTGTTTTCCTTTGATCTGACTGCGTGATACGACGACCCATTGAACGTGACAGTTCGTGCAATGCGAGTAGCACGTGTTTTGACAACAGCGGTAAGAGGACACTTGCTCAGGACTGGATTCTCCGTCTAAGACTCTTTACAGTACAATTGTTGGGGTGAGGGGTAAGTCGGTGGTGTTTTGTGTTTTTAATTTTAATTTTGGTCTGCAAGGCACTTGCGCAAGAGAAAATGTCCTGTGGACTGAACAATCGAAAACGCCTTTTAAAAAAAATAGCCCTCTCCATCGAAAATATTAAATGTTTTGACACTTTTGAAAAAAGCTTTCTCCAGTGAGATGATCGAGAGCATCATTGGATGTTTTTTTAAAATAAAACAATTATATATTGTAGAAGATGCTAATTTTTCAACATTTTAAAACATTTCATAAGATGTTTAAAGGATATACAGTATTTGCAATATCGGAAAGTACTCTTCATATATCCATTTGATTTCATACGGACGCTTTCGTTCTTTGAAGCCTAAACCGTTGGTTGGAAGATTTGTGGACGAGGAAGGGTGAGGGCCCCTAGGGTGGGGTGATTATCGGATGACTCCAGTTGGTTAAATGACTCCTTTTTTAAAATTTATTTTTCACAAGAAAGTTAACAAGCAAGAATACAAGAATCCAACCACTTCCTTGACGTTTTCTCATTATTCTAATTGAATAAAGGGCTGTGTGTATGTGTGTGCGCGCGCGTGTGTGTGCTACCGATATTAATTGTTCCAACCTCTTCAGACAACGCTGTCAGGTTTGTGTGTCTGTGGGGGAGAGGGGGAGGAAAGAGTGTGGGAGTGTCCTACGTCAAAATGCAAAGCAGATCGTGTCATCATCCCCAAACTCCGTCATCATCCACAAGCTCCGTCATCGGCAAAAAAGTGGAACACAAACATAAACACAGACAACAAACCTTATCCAACGCAAACGAACTTTTTTTTTTTTTTTTTTTTTAAAGAAGAATGCGAGTGTACAGAGGTAACTTAAGGAGAACCGACTAGCCCTAAGGAGGAGTAGCAGAGGGGGCTCAGTGGGTAGCACAATGCTTGGGTTCCATTCTTGATGGTGGCTGGGGACAAAAAAAATCATCTCACAATATTCGACTTTCTACAATGACTTTGTGTATCTTGTGCTTCACCACTTCCATTCGTGTCGCCGCTAGTGGCACATTAAAGAATCCGGTCATTCTGGTGTTGTTTTTTTAAAAGGTCAGGTGACTGGCTCAAATAAGCACGCGTAGACCTACATCTAGGTTGATCCACAGGGGACATGATACAAGCTGGGGTGCCTGCAGTGGATTCTCCTTACCTCAGCGTTAACTGTCTCGGTGGTTGATCAGTATGGCGCAAGTTGTCCGGGAACCCGATTTCTACCAGCGCCTTTCGCTGCTGATGGAATTTGAGATGGTAAGTGCGCGGTATAAAAACGATTATTTTGCCTGACTTTAAATGAATCCAACGGAAATTGAAATAGTGCAACTGTAATGTAAAAACAACTGTTAAAAAATTTTGATTTTTGATTTAGATTTTAAAATTTTTTGACACTTTATAGTCCTTTTCTATCGGGAAGTTCTGGGCCGCCTCCTCTGGGGAAGGCGTAGTCGCAGCCTGTGGCGCGCCCAAGCCCAACCTACCTAATACTAGTTGTGTTTTTTGAAATTTTTCTGGGGGAGCAAACCGGAGCACCCGGAGAAAGCTCCCGAGACGTTGTCCGAGTCGAAAGTAAATGATATTCGGAGAAACATAACGTCTAGATGCTGGATCGATCCCACACCTGTCAGGCACCATTGGTTTCTGGCCTGTGGACAAGGCAAGTTAGTCCCGCCATTGACCACGCGGCCACATCGCTTGTTTAAATTGTTCTCTATACTTGGCGCTTTTCCATCTCTAGGGTTGCTCAAGGCGCTGGCCGATACAGGATTTCTACTCAAGCTACCCGTGGCGCCCATTATCTGCCATAAGCGCATCGTCTAACGGCCCAAGACAACCGAGTACATTCCTGGGTAGTCTAAAATGCATCAGACAAATGTTTTTGAGATCTCGTTGCCTTATCTTCGTGACTTGAATACACAGGGGAATGGGGGTGGGGGGTGGGGGGGTGGGGATGGTAAATTTGATCGCTTGATGCCGTTATCGTCTCTCGGACCCTTGCCTCGCCGCGCGGCAGAAACAAAAACATGGCCGTCCTTTGATTTTCTTCCCCAAAACTTGAGCATGGGTTTGATATGGGGACTGTTGGCAAAAATGGAAACAGAATATTACCTCCGTTACGACGAGATCGCCTCCTTCGGGACCCGGGGAACCCACAATATAGCCTGCCCTGTTTCTGGTTCCAAAAGCCAAATACGTGCCAAAACGCACACTATGATAATAATAATAATAATAATAATATAATAATAAAAATAATAATAATAATAATAATAATAATAATAATAATAATAATAATAATAATAATAATAGAACTTGCACATATCTCACCTCAAGCGACGCAAAGCGTACTCGTACAATTAAACAATTCAAGCACACTGACGCACACTTGCGAATAAATTACAAGAAGATGACAAGGCAGAACACGGCACTCTAAAATAAGCATGAGAAAATTTCAAATAATGATTATGTACATGGGCATTTACAACTGTAAACAAAGATAGATAGATAGATAGATAGATAGATAGATAGATAGATAGATAGATAGATAGATAGATAGATAGATAGATAGATAGATAGATAGATAGATAGATAGATAGATAGATAGATAGATAGATAGATAGATAGATAGATAGATAGATAGATAGATAGATAGATAGATAGATAGAATATGGATGGATGGATAGATAGATAGATAGATAGATAGATAGATAGATAGATAGATAGATAGATAGATAGATAGATAGATAGATAGATAGATAGATAGATAGATAGATAGATAGATAGATAGATAGATAGATAGATAGATAGATAGATAGATAGATAGATAGATAGATAGATAGATAGATAGATAGATAGATAGATAGATAGATAGATAGATAGATAGATAGATAGATAGATAGATAGATAGATAGATAGATAGATAGATAGATAGATAGATAATAGATAGATAGATAGATAGATAGATAGATAGATAGATAGATAGATAGATAGATAGATAGATAGATAGATAGATAGATAGATAGATAGATAGATAGATAGATAGATAGATAGATAGATAGATAGATAGATAGATAGATAGATAGATAGATAGATAGATAGATAGATAGATAGATAGATAGATAGATAGATAGATAGATAGATAGATAGATAGATAGATAGATAGATAGATAGATAGATAGGGGTGATTTAATCAAAGAAGAGTTCACGCAGCTATCGTGGTAGCGGTTTTCTCTATGTTGTGTAACTCGAGGGTATTGTTTATTTGTTGCTCCTTGGCTGCCCTGCAAAAACATATTACCAGTATCTTTACTGTTTTCCTATCGTCTGCGACGCTGTATGCATGCGTAATGTAAAATAAGCCTTTATTTTTGTTTAATTTTTACTTCTGGGATCTCAGGTTGTTGTTGTTGGTTTTTTTATAGTATTGTCTTGTGGCACAGCAGATCTACAACGAAGAATACAAAGCATGGAAATGAGGTGCTACAGAAGATTTCTGCGCATTTCCTATCCAGCACATCACCAACGACGAAGTCAGACAGACCATCACACAAGCCATTGGACAACCACTGCTCACAGTGGTGAAAAAACGGAAACCCCGATGGAATGGCCACGTCACCAGATCATCAGGTCTTGCAAAGACCATCCTGCAAGGCACAGTGCAAGGAGGTAGAAGAAGAGGGAGACCGAAAAAGAGGTGGGAGGACAGCATTTGAGAATGGACTGGTTTGACACTGAGCGAAACCATCAGGGTTGCTGAGGACAGGGAAAGATGGGGTACGCTGGTTAAACGATCATCAGTGGTGCCCCAACGACCTCCGAGTTACGGGATGGGATAAGATAGGATAGGATGTGGCAAGATAAGAAATCTTACCCTTTCCTTGACCATAAAGCAGATCTTCTAATTTTTTTTTCTTATACTTTAGGGGAGACATAAAGCTTGTGTACAAAAATATTATTTTATCAAAAAGGGTTTTGCAGTAGTAAACGTTTGTAGCCCCTTATTTATTTAATTAGTATTTTAGATACAGTAGTGGGAAGGGAGTGATTAAGAAAGATAATTAAAAGATAAACAGATAATAGGCTTTCCTCTTAAAAGGGTTTAAACATAACACCTCTTAAATGTGCTTAAAGATAACCAGGTTGTGTTCTTTTTAAATATGCTTAAAGAAAACCAGTTTTTCCTGTCAAACGTGCCTAAAGATGACAAGTGCTCTTGTTAAATGTTCATAAAGACAGCCAGCTTTCCGCATTAAACGTATTTAAAGATAAATAGTTTTTTCCTCTTAAACGTGTTTAAAGATAACCAGTTCTTTTCCATCTAACTTAAACGTACTTAAAGATAACCAGCTATTTTCCCTCTCACTTTATTGTGCTTAAACATAACCATTTCTTTTCCCTCTCACTTAAATGTGCTGAAAGATAACCAGGTTTTTTCCCTCTAACCTAAATGTACTTAAAGATAACTAGTCTTTCCTTCAAATTGTAGTTGTGGTCCTCATTCGGCTCTTTGCAGTCCGCTGGACCCTATAAACAATGAGTAACTAACTAAATCTTAATTGTAGTTGGCTTTAGCTTTGTGAACTTCTCTCTTAAAAGAGGGTTTGGGAGCTTACCATGGAATAGTAATATACTCGACGTTAAAACAATTACGTGTGTATCTAAATACTCGTCAGCCACATACAGTAGTACAGTATTGCGGGCTTTTTCTTTCCTACCCATAATGTTTGTGTTTACGGTCACGGGTCGCTCGCGCTCTTTCAGCACCTAGTGTACTGCAATTCTAGTTAACAAAATTCTCTTAGTACCAGTCATACTATTTATCAGTCGAACCTCGAGTTTCCTGATAGCTTTGTAGTATCTCACAAATTCAGTCACAGTAAACAGCTGGTCATATTTCAACTGTTTGTTTCATGTTTCACTTTTCCATACAGTTACGAAAGGTCTCGTGTAGTGAAAATTCTATGGTGTTGCGTTTTAGTTTAGTGTTTGGGTATGGTATTGAAATGATTAGATGGTAAAGTCTGTGGTGTTACAGTTTTGTTTGAAGAGCCCCAACTCGGAGACTTTGTTTACATTGGGCGGAAATGAGTGTAGCCTAAAATCCGCTTTGTTATTACGTTAAACAAAGATAAAGGGGCTCTTCAAACCAACCGCTCCAGTTTGACTGCTCCATTTCTGTTCTAATTATTATGGAGTGATTTCCTCTGTTTAACGGTACACCAATACGCTCCACGATCTACGAGATGATTTTTGTGGGCGCTGTAAAGGTAGCTAGCGGTTGGTATTAACAGACACTAAAACGACGGAACTTATTGATTTAAAAAAAAATAACTATATTGTCGAAAGAATTGGGCGGGGAGAGGGGGAGTGTGTGTGTTGCTGCTGCAAGCTAATTGTTGTCAGTGGGGACAACAACATTCACTGTGAATACTAAAGGGATCTGCCGATGGGGCTTGGTCATAATGGGCCCCTTTAAGTGTCTGGGTATGTGGGGTTTAGCTTTGGCAAGTATGGCAGTGTTTCGTTTTGGTATACTGTTACGTTTGGTACTATAAACCTGCCCGGGTCGTTGCATAAAGAAGTCAACACACAGTGCTGTCACGATTCGTGAATACTCAAGATGAGGTCAGGTGTCAAGTCTGTGGGTCTCCTTCCAGATGAGAGTATAAACCGAGGTCTAGGACGTGCAAGCACGCATCCCATCGCACGGACTTTAAAGCTCCTAAAACCAAGCAAGCAGTAAGGTCGCTCAAACGTGTCTGCTCAGTTGCCTGTGGCGTCACGATGCGCTTGGCAGCAGCCAGTGAGCGCCTCGTGCGGCTGGAGTTAGATCCTGTAATTGGCACGCGCCCTGAGCACTTCGTGAGCTGAAATATGCGCCGTATACAAACGACAACAATGAACCTAAATATGATGAATAATCGGAGGAGGTCGCGTGCTCGGTGCGAGCTCAAAATTGCTGAAACAGGTTTTCGAAAGCTGCCTTTACGGTCGCGTTCGTCTAAAATTTTAAAAATAGGCATTTAGGGTTTTACTTGAAAGAGGTTTGAATGTACAATAGAAATCTGATAACCGCATGCGCATTTTTGCTATTTTTATTCCAGTTCGACACAATATTATTATAGTATAGATTTATCCATAGTTTGCCGTTCAGTTTAAAAGTTTCATTAAAAAAATGTAGATAGACAAATGATTTAGAATTGAAGACAAAACGTTTTAACAGGAAGACAAGTACAAAAGAGATGAAACACACGATATGAAAAGATTCTCTCTACTGGTATTTTGCTTTTAAAAATTGCTTTGTCGGGAACCGACTGAGGTATAAAATCCAATTTCACGAAAACACACGATGCCGAGGTTGAATGGGATAATTACTATGATCGTAAGAAATGTCAGTACACAACTGTTTTGGTATATTATTATTATTATTATTATTATTATTATTATTATTATTATTATTATTATTATTATTATTATTATTATTATTATTGTTATTATGAGTCGTAATGTTATTTTTATAATTATTTCATCTCCTCCCTCCCCCACCCACTCACCCACCCAAAAAAAAATAAACACTGTTCATAAAGCGATTGAGGATCATATTTCACACACACACACCACACAAACACACACCTACATACAAACATAGAGAGAGAGAGAGAGAGAGAGAGAGAGAGAGAGAGAGAGAGAGAGAGAGAGAGAGAGAGAGAGAGACCCACCCACACAGCCTGAGTTAAATTTAACACTCAACACAAACAGTATCATCAAGACGGCTCGTTGATGGCTTTAACATGCAGAGGCAAAAATGTTGGAACTTTACGAAATGCGTAACCAGTTGTTGTTGTGTTTTTTTTCGTGGTTTATGATTTTTGCAGGCTTTGAAATAAATGTATGTAGTTTATAAGGGACAGAATCACGACTTATAGCGGTTCTTAAACCGAATTACGACTTCTGTCAGTTGTAGCAGGACTGAAAATTTTTATGCAAAGAACGACATACATTTTCTGCCATTTGCAAGCTTCAGTACTTGGCCTCTGGAGTACTTTTTCTTCTTTTTTTTAATCGGCAACAAATTGTTACAACCACCACCCAAAGGGAAGCAACTTGTGATGCCTCAGTTATCTGCAGTTACCGCCCGCTGTGGCGATGTAGTATAGGTGTCGCTGCAAGCCGATATCGCTTTTTCAATTACCTCCCCTTGATGATAAGATGGATCCGTAGGGGGAACTGGGGATCAGCAGAGCACCCGGCTTCGCTGCAGAAGAAAGTATTAATTAACGCAGCATGTGACAAATTGCTTCTGGATGAGGTGATTTAGTTTTGAAATGATGGTTCTCAATGAGACGACATTGAGTTTGTTGCAAGATTTTTAAAAAAAATGCATTGGTAACCACCCACTCTCCCCTCACCTTCCCCCTCACCCACCCTACCTTCACTCACCCTCCCCACCCCACTCATATTTTCCTTGCGATTGCTCTCTCTCTCTCTCTCTCTCTCTCTCTCTCTCTCTCTCTCTCTCTCTCTCTCTCTCTCTCTCTCTCTCTCTCTCTCTCTCTGTCCATCTTAGCAGTTTAAACTCTGGTGGTTCAGTGTTGATTTAGACCCTTGCTCTTCCCCGTCTGCCATATCCCCATTTGTGGGTGAAGACGTAAAACTTCAATGTTACTTCTTCTTTCCTTTCTCTCCCATAATATTGGTTGTTTCTTACACTCTTCTATCGTCCCCTATCTCTTCTTTGTGCGCGTCGTACACTTTTTGGGATAGATACCTGTAAGTGTAGATGGGGAAAGTTTGTGCGAAAGAATTATCTTCCAACAAAAGAATCCTTGCAAACTTTTAAATACCGAAGGAAAGTCGCTTAAATGTTGTGTTCTTTTCATTTTTAAATATCTTTTTTTAAATCTTTTTTTTAAATACTTACTACAATTTACAAAAAGGAAGATTTTAAAAAACTTAAATATTCTATAAAAGTCTTCTGATCTCAACCTGTTTTCTTTTACCAATAAAGCATCAGACATTGTACAAAAACACAAGGTTACGAATTAGGGATATGTGTGCAAGTTCCTTGTGTAATGTCACTTGGTGGAATACATTCTGTATTCTAGATGTGTGTGTGTGTGTGGGTGGGTGGGTGGGTGGGTGGGTGGGTGAGTAGAATCTGCGAAGTGCGAAAAAGAAACTATTCTCTAAACTTAACAGATCAACTAGGAGTTTGCATGGAAAAACAACCTGGATTTATACGAAGGACATTTTTCGTGGGTGGCGTAGAAGAGGAAAGACCTCGTCGCATAAACCGTGTCAGGCGCTCTGCAAGGTGTCGACCTGACACCGCCGCTCTTTAATGTACGACCACTGATCATCCAGCCCGCTTGGTTTTAAAGGGATGATAGATACGCGCGGCTTCTTTCCTCAGTTTCGTATCGTCATTCAGAAATTTTAGAAACCCGAATACTTTCCAAACAAATTTTCTTTGCTTTGTCTTGTTTATATATATATATAGAGAGAGAGAGAAAGAGAGAGAGAGAGAGAGAGAGAGAGAGAGAGAGAGAGAGAGAGAGAGAGAGAGAGAGAGAGAGAGAGATTGGATCAGGGAGGCAGAGATTCAGAAAATAACAACACGCGAAAGATGCTCATTTCCAGAAGCGAGAAAACGTTATGAAACTCTCACAACTCATGTGATGCGAACAAACCGAGTTTTGCTAAAGTGGCATCAACACACACTTTGCCAAAACATGCTCAAATCTATCTCATCAATGATATCTGTATCTAACAATTCTGCTCTAAGACGGATACTGAATTCTCTGAAAGAATTGAAAACAAACTCTAGAAAAACGTCTTTTTGATTGTGGCAACAAAGAAAAAAGATAGTAATGCCTCTTGTAATGAGCAGAGGTCGAGCTCAAGCGGGCCGACTACCATTAAGACAATTCCACCTCCTAAGATGTACGCGCCAGCGGCCGCGTCAAAAGCCGTTACCACACCTCTACCTCCTGTTGCACTTCGGGAAGAGGGAGGACGTCTGGTCCACAACCCTTTTCCTCCTCGCTCCATCGAAGTCGAACACCTTCGATTGGGACCACACATCGGTTAACGAACTCGAAGTCCTCTTCAAGGACTGAAAGTAAACCATGACCGTTGTCTTCTTTAAAAAAAAATGGCATTACTTCGAATCGTTTCACCGGCCTGGAGGTAGAATTAGTTGATATGGAGGAGTCACCTCAAAAGGGGTCAGCAATTCCATCTCCACCTAAAAATAATCTGTTATAATTGAGGAGAAATTTAAGAGTTGAAAATTGCTTGAAATAAAACATAGCGTGACCTTTTTAATACAATGGAACATTAGAGGCCTTAAAGCCAACTACGAACAGTTGCTCCTGCTTTCTAAACACCGACCAACTGTAATTTGTCTACAGGAAACTCTTCCGAGTCCTGATAAAATACTTCAATTGCCGGTATGCTCTTGCTTGCAATCCAACGTTTCTCGCGGGAACGCTTTGTGTGTTCGATCAGTTACCTTGATCACATCCCTAGAGGCGATTGTTGCTCGAGTTTCTTTAAAAAAAATTAAGCTGTAACAGTCTGCTCCTTATATTTATCCTCTTCAAAAACCATATGCAAAACTGACTAATTAAACTTGATAGGCCAGCTCACCTCTCCCTTTGTGATTGTTGGGGATCTGAACGGTCTCTCTCCCAAATGGGGAAATGACTATCAGAAACCCTAAGGCAAAATTTTTGAGAATGTTGTCGATTACCTCCACCTCTGTATTTTAAATTCAGATTCTCCTACGTATTGTAGCTATTTAGGAACATTTGCTATTTTGGGCCCGGCCATCTGGGACGCTCCTATTTTTTGGACCAGGATTGGAAACCTCATTCGGATCTCTGCAGAAGTGACCATTTCCCTATGTTTCTAAAGTTTCTAGAAGGTCAATCTGAAGCACCCCGGCGGCGCTGGAATTTCAAAAAAGCAGATTTGGACAAATTTGGACATTCTGCATCTTTTCGCCATGAACTATTTTCTCAAACGTAAAGCAAACCCTGACAATCCCGCTTATGGTTGTGTTCTAAACCCGTTATTGACACTCAAATACTCCAAAAAACCAACAGAAGTTCTTCCTTTTGGTATCAGAATACGTCCTCACTTTGACACTGCAGGCATAGATATGGACTCTGTTAATGATGACCAGTTGCTAACTGTGCTCCCACCTTGGAACTTCATCAACCCCATTATCAACGTCAACCTCACATCCTTCAAAAATAACGAAACTTCCGAAGGTGCTTATAGGCAACTTTATGTAGAACAATGTTCATTGTATAAAGAATATGAAAAACCTTTTTATGGACGGGTCGAAGAAAGGAGACTCAGTTGCTGCTGCGTCGGTCTCTGGGAGACACCTCGACCAGTCTTTGCAACAGATTATACCTGACTTTTGTTCTGTTTATACAGCTGAGCTCAAGGCAATTCATTTAGCTCTAAAACAGGTTTCTCAATCCAAAAGATCCTCGTTTTTATTCATGTCTGATTCACTGTCAGCACTTCGGGCTCTTTCCACGGGAATGGTATCGCACGGCTTTCGTGGCAAAGATCGATAACCTCCACACACAACTTGTTTCTGAGGGTAAAAAGATAGTTTTTATGTGGATACCTAGTCACATAGGCATCCGCGGCAACATTGCAATGGACAAAGCGGCTAAAGAAGCTCTTCCTCTAGATCCTCTAGATCTCCCTATAGAGATTTTCCAATTTGTTCCATACTCTGACCTGTGTTGTATGACTGGCTCTTGTTGTAAACGGCTCTGGCAGACCGAATGGTCTAATCAACTCAATAATAAATTATTTCAAATTCCTCCAGATTTGTCTTTTTCTTTGCCTAACTTTGCGTCCACCCGCAAAGTAGAAACTGTTTTGACTCGCCTTCATATTGGGCATACTTATGTCATCCATAGTTTCTTTTTAAAATGAGAAGAACCATCATGGTGCTTTGCATGTGACAAATCCGTTTCCGGCCTCCATTTTATGTCTGAATGTGCTGATCTGGCTGATGAAAGAGAAAGATATTTTGGTTCGATACCTTTTGATTGATTGATTGATTGATTGTTGCTTTAGGTCCAGCGGACTCTTCCGAGCCAAATCAGGACCGTCGATACCTTTTAATGAGATTTTTAAAGTTTCTGTTTGAATTTTTACATGATGTTGGTTTGTTTTATCGTATATATGTCATATCATCTTGTTTATATTCTTAGGTAAATTTTATTAGTAAGACTGGTTTTATTTACATCTTTTATCATATTTAAATGTTAGCAGTTTAGTCTGATTTTGCTAAGTTTCGTGTGGTCTTGATTCGGCTCTTGGCAGTCCGCTGGACCCTATAAACACTGAATATCTATCTATCTATCTATCTATCTATCTATCTATCTATCTATCTATCTATCTATCTATCTATCTATCTATCTATCTATCTATCTATCTATCTATCTATCTATCTATCTAACCATATATATAGACATTACACAACAATCTCACTTCAGTTTGATAATCTGTTTGGAGATGTCTTGATGTTTGTTGCACTGATAGGTTCACAATTTATTTATTCAGTCTTTGTTCGTGTCTTGGATGCCATTAGGCCGATCAACAACACATTGGGCTTGGGGGAGTTTTCGTGAAGATGGTCATCCCTTTAACGTGTAGATTTGTTGTACTTGACTGCATGCAATTGTATTGTATCAGTTTATAGTCCCCTCTCTTCCCGATAAGGATTTTCAGAGAGGAGACTGCATGCAAAACAATAGCTGAAAGTTATATAGCTGATTGGGTTCTATAAGCAGATTATTATCATATGGTTTGTATCAATTCCAGCTGCTTATCTCTTAGGCTTGTTATTTGTTAAGGCCGTTTCTGTTTGTTTCTTCTTCTTCTTCTTCTTCTTCTTCTTCTTCTTCTTCTTCTTCTTCTTCTTCTTCTTCTTCTTCTTCTTCTCTCTCTCTCTCTCTCTCTCTCTCTCTCTCTCTCTCTCCCCTCTCGCTCTCCTTAATCTGTTGCTTTAATTTTGTGAACATCTCAGCATCGCATGCCTGTGTCTGTTCATTCCGTTCTTGACCCTCTCACCATCTTGATTGCTCTTTTGGCGATTGTGTCACTCGCTTCACAAAGGAAATGTCCTCCCGATTTTTTTTGAATATCTGGGTTTTGTGTTCGCGAAAGGAAAAGGCCTCTTAAGCCAGGGATGTCAAAATTGCCTCCCTAAAATCACGTTTGTTCCTGAATTTGTCACGAACCGAAGGACCGGGTCCAGGCGGGCAGCATTTGAGGAAAATCAAGTTTATCCACAGATTTTCTGACTGCATCGCTCACCTTATGAGCAAACAGCAGAGAGATGCTTAAGGATTTTAGAAATACACACACACACACGCACGCACGCACATTTGCACAGAGAAGACGAGAAATGGAGTATGGATGGGTGTAAGGCTTTAGTAAAAACACAAAACACTCACTCGAACACGCGCGCACCGACCACACAGCGAAACACTCTCCACCAACACTAATACCAGCATCAGCACCACTACGCTGAAGAGAAAGAGAGAGAGAGAGAGAGAGAGAGAGAGAGAGAGAGAGAGAGAGAGAGAGAGAGAGAGAGAGAGAGAGAGAGAGACAGACAGACAGACAGAGACAGAGAGAGAGAGAGAGAGAGAGAGAGAGAGAGAAGAGATCATACAACCAGGGTATATCAGAAGTGAACTTAAGTTCTTCGTCGTCTGATTGCGGCGCATGCACGAATGAAAAGTCTCAGTGGCAGTGAAAATAATACTAAGGGAGGAAGAAGGAGTTGAAAGAAAGAAAGAGGAACATATTGTAAAATGTAAAGGAACGGAGGTGAGATGCTCCAGCAACTTCTGCCTTGGCCTCCTAATGTTGGGATATGCATGGAAAAGGGGAGTTGGCAGTATCAGCAGGGAGGACGAAGTAGAAAGAAAGAAGGATTGGGGAGAGAAGGGAGGTGAGAAGGAAGGGAGGAACAAGGGGTTGAGAATATTTAAACATCGACACTTTGTTGGTTTTGCAGTTGTTCTTTCCCTTGCTCTGCTGATTTGTCTGCCCCTTGTTTTGTTGGTTTGGATTTGCTCGATGCATTCGCCACTGCCTTGTTGGAATTTCGGTAAACAGTCTCTCCCTTGCCGAATTGTTTCCCTCTTCTGTTTCCTTTTCCGTCGCGCTTTCTCACTGGTCCTAAATGCCTGCCGTGGTCGCTGTCACTAATTATGATTGGCTGAGGCCTATTTTGATTGTCTTGAGCAGGAAGTGCAGTTATTTATAAAGTGGTGAGTAATTAATTGAACTCTATTTTGGACCAAATTAAAAAAAAATTAACCAAAATGGCGGACACGATACAGCATATATTCTGCATTATGATTATTTGAGAAGTCGAGATTTTCAATGTTATCTAACTGTAAGTGAATTATTGTTTATCAAATATACAAATAAAATGTTGAAACAAACCAAACAATATTTAGCAAATATCAAGGTGACGTTGCATATTATTTCCAAATTAAACGAAAGCGCGGGAATACTACAAGGTCAACCTTGTATTTCTAGTTTAACTAAGGGTGGATAATAATTAGGAAAACAGAAGGATGGAAAATTGGGCGGAAAAGATACGAAAAGGAATCTTTTTGGCGTGACTAATCACATAAATTCCGCTATAAAAGGTGTGTTGATGTAAATAATGTGGGAAATAAATTTTTCGTACATTATCACTGCATAAAAAAACAAGTCTTCTTTTACTTTGAAATCCTTTATCACGGTATACAAAGTAAATATTCCTGAGTTTATTCCTAGCTGTCGTCGTGAAGCTCGTCGTCACACTGATTCTGACCGCAAGTTACAGTAGCTTAACGACGGACGTGGACGTTCGCCTTCCGTGCTTTGTTTGGAAACACACGCCGGGGTCTTTGAAGAACGAAAGATAACCAGCCTGGAACCTAAACTGACCCGTTGATGGCCGTTAGAAAAGTGATAAGAGTTACTTTGTTGGTTCCTATCCAGATATATCTCGGCAACATTGAAATGAAAAAGAAACATTATGATACACAACACAGCACCAATTATTTAACATGAAAGTTGTATGGCATTTTGAAGTGAGCTTAAAATATTTATCTCTCCGTCCTCCCTATTCCCCACTACCCCCCCCCCCACAAAAAAAATGATTATATGAGGGTTGGTACCGTATTCGTATCTAGATTAACTGTTATGTGTCGGAAAGTTTGAAGGACATTGGTACATAAAGTTTCTCCACACTTCAAGTATCCCATCTACAGTCTCCCTAGCTACGCTGTCTAGAAAAGATTATTTTTACCCAGATGGATATCTTGATGACTGATACAGCTTTAGTCTAGTACTAGTCAACATTTTGTCTGGATGATTTTAGTAGCTTTATTGTATGCTGGTGAGTTTGAAAGATTTTAAGTAACATTTGTAGATTGTGTGGGGTTTTTATTTAATGCAATTATACAGTCTGGTTAAAACCTTGATTTGTGTATTGATGATGATAACGTTACCTATTTATCTGGATGGGTTTGGGGTAGCATTAGAGATGTTAACCCTGACCTTCTGTGTGAAAACGTCCTAAGTTAAGGATCGTAATGTTTATTTTTTCGGTTGGTGCCTTATTTATGAAAACTGATGACCTGTTTGACTTGCAAGAGCTGTTTGACAAATTGGTAGGTAACTTTTGACTCGTCACCGACTTATCAGTGAGTTGATGATAAGGGAAGTGTTCTTCCCATCGTTGCCACGCTGGTCGTGCTCATCATGGTATTTCTTGTTTGGTCTTTTAAAGGCAAGAGACATTGAAGACGAAATAGAACTAGTAGCAGGAGGAGAAAGAAAAACCACATAAATTCGTTCAGTTAGTTACATTGATAACGATGGATTTATGGCAGTTTGAATTGGTTTATGGTATTTAAAATTGCATGTTGGATTTAATATTTGTTTGTAAACGAAATTTATTTTTAGTAATGGTGAACGAAATAAATGAATGATAATTTCTTAGGTGCATAAATATTTCCACACAAGAATTAAGATTACAGCGATTATTCTATTCAAAGAGATAACGTTCATTAATACACAAGGTCACGGAGGACATACAAAATTAGTAGATTGCTTTGGTTTGCCATAAATACAATTGACAGCGGTGGGTGCTGAAGTTTGCATGCACGATGTTTCATAACTGAACTTCAATACTTGGGTTACTTTTGTAATTTTATTTTTTGGAAAGTTGTTGGTGCGTTGTCTCTTTGCGGTGGATGCTGTAACAGGAATTAAATATTTGGGCTGCATGAAGGCCATCTCTCTCTCTCTCTCTCTCTCTCTCTCTCTCTCTCTCTCTCTCTCTCTCTCTCTCTCGTGTGTATATGTGTATATATATATATATATATATATATATATATATATATATATATATAGAGAGAGAGAGAGAGAGAGAGAGAGAGAGAGAGAGAGAGAGAGAGAGAGAGAGAGAGAGAGAGAGATCGCTCTCTCTCACTCTCACTCTCTGTGTCACTCTCTCTCTATCTATTTATTTATCTATCTTTCTATCTATCTCTCTCTCTCTATATATATATCTCAGGTGTGCTACTGAAGGCTGTAAAACTGCTCCACTAGAACTCGTCTGGTCTTTTTCGTGTTTACGCCTCCCTATCTTTTGTGTTCCCGATAGCGCACCTGAGCCACTTGGACAATCGGTCTAAATAATGATTCTGCCATCGATGTGTTGTGCATTGCTTCGCCAA
>CM072512.1:14602516-14692516 GCA_036898135.1 Oncomelania hupensis
AGAGGGTTCGTGTTGTTGCTGATGCTGAACGTCCGTTGAGACCAAGTGGGAATTTCAAGATGTTGTTTTGACCTAAAGTCAGTCCCGCCAAGATGACCCCATTACGTCATTTCCGTGTATTTTCGTCATGTCCTTGTTAGCGGTGGCGCTATTTTTGACCGCGTTTTCTAATTTTATGTTTCAGAGGGAGAAGGCCATTTTGCGTCTATCTCCCCAGAACAAGGCGCCGCCTTGTCTTGTCTTGTCAGTGCTAGAGAAAGAGGTAAGATTCGAACATATTACCCTCTTAGTTTTCTTCTTCTTCATTTTTTAAAATTTATTTTTCTTTTGCTAATTTAAAAACGTTACATTCCAAGTTCTCTTGTGAAGGGTTGTTGGATTTTTTCTTGCCAACTCGGATTTAATGATCATGTTTTCATCCTCTTCTCATATTCCCTCACCATTGTCACGACCCTTTTGTGCGCTCCCTCCTCCTCCCCCTCTTCCCTCTTCTCCACTCTCTCCCGCCCGCTCTCCTCCTCCTCCCTCCCCACTCCTCCACCTTCCCTCCCTCCCCTATCACTAACCACTCTTCTAACACTCCAATACTACGCACTCGATCCGATCAGAGAACATTACATTACATTACATTACAGGGAGAACAGGCGAATTACAGTTAGTCGGTTTACTCGTTCGCGCTGTGTGTGTTGTGTTGTATTGTATGGTATGGTATTGTATTGTATTGCACGCTTTTTGAGCGTTGGGCAGGAGACATCTGGATCGTTTTAATACTAATAGGAAGTTGAATGCTGAATTTGTCATCTCCAGATTCTTTTGTACTGTATTTATCGTGTCGGATTTGTATTGTATTATATCGTGTTGTATTGTATTGTATTGAATTGCATCGCACGTTCTTTGAACATTAGAAACTGCAGATAACTTGGGCTGGCAGTCTTCATACAAAAGAAAAAAGTTTTATGTTGAAATTGTCGTGCCTAGATTTGATTTCCTTGGGAATCCGCTTCTGGACTGACTCTGTTATTTTCCATGTTTTTGCCTGTAGAAGTTTCAGTTGATACTGTATTATCATCATATTATTATTATCCTAAGCCATGAAAATAGACTCAAAGCCATCTCATCGTGAACACTTAAACTAGTATTTCTGTCTTGAAACTTGGGTCTCAACAAAACAAACACTTGACCTAACCTACCTTTAGTACCGTTTGATGCTGATGATTAGCCATGTCGCGCCAGCATTAGTCATCGTGACTGACATCAAGAATCATGTCCTGCTCTGTTTGTGGAAGAGAAAGAAAGCTACAGATGACTTTAGATATTTAGTTCACGCGACTTTCTGGCGCCTATTGGTGGTACAAAATAGTTCTGGGTAAAAGGACTAGAAATGGAATAACGAGCAGAAGTGTAGAACAATCTGACTGAGCAACTCGAGCCGAGAGTCCTTTTGCTACAGCAGAACCATTTTGACACATCAAATTAAACTTGGTAAGGTTTGGGTACATCTTCCGCAAGACACGTGACAATATATTTTTTCAGTCTTAAGGGTGATGAGATGGTGGTCTTTTTAAAAAAACTAATACTAAAAAGTTTCAAAACCTGGCGATCTGAATCAAAATACCTGTTCGCGTATTGCGTATGTTCAACTTGTTTGATGAACTACAGCAGGAAAAATCAAATCTTAAAATGGTAAAATGGAAACCTAACTGTGTTTCTACAGGAACTCAAATACCTGTTCGCGTATTGCGTATGTTCAACTTGTTTGATGAACCACAGCAGGAAAAATCGAATCTTAAAATGGTAAAATGGAAACCTAACTGTGTTTCTACAGGTACTCGCGCACCTTCTCTATAGAAAAAATAAAACAAAAATCTAAAAAGTCAAAAGATAGGAGGAGAATCTATTTTTTCATGAATGGACACATTTTTACAAAACAGTAAAATAAGAGCTGGATCACAAGGAATACTAAAATCGGAAGCTCTTAAAAATCTAGAAATCTGCAAACCTTTCCTTTTGAAGTTTTAAATTTTAGGTTGACTGCATGAAGGGAAGTAGGAAACCGGAGTACCCCTCGGAGGCCTGAATAGCCTCGTACCTAAGTCACATAAGTTCGTCGCTTGCGGGAATCGAACCCGCGATCTTCGGCATAGGAAACCGGCGACTAATCCACTGCGCCAACCAGCCATACCTTTAAGAAATCTGGAGAAAAAAGTCTTGCTCTAAAGTGAGGTGGGAGTGTCCTTTTGACAAATAGGCAAATTTGCAGATAACAATGAAAAGAAACGACGATGCTAAACGTTTGTAAGATAAGGCGTTTACATCGCCGACTACTTAGACTTCTCGCATACATCAAACGACGTGCGGGTGCGAAGAAAGAAGAAGAACATGCTCGGCTTCTTACACCTTGGGAGGCATGGGGCGATATCGCATAAGCAGGGTGTCAGGAAGACAAGCTGGAAAGATTAGAAGAAGAAGAGGAGGAGGAGGATGACGATGGAGGAAGAAGGATGAGAAGAAAATATTATTATAAATGAAGAAGATGATGATGGTGGTGGCGGTGTTGTTGATGATGGTGATGGTATTGATGATGATGGTGGTGGGGGCCATGATGATGATGATGATGATGATGCTGATGATGATGATGATGATGATGATGATGATGATGATGATGATGATGATGATGATGATGATGATGATGATGATGGAAGAAGAAGGAAATTGAGGAGGAGGAACAGATTTGTGTTCGTTTCTTCCTCCATCTCTCTCCATTCATCTCCCCAAATTCAGCAGCCTTTTAACGAATCCCCATTCTCACTCCTCTCTGAAAATCCTTATCTGGAAGAGAGGGGACTATAAACTGATAAAAAAAAATAATTAAAAAAAAAACTTCCAACAACCCATCTCCCCTACCTTCACCCCTCCTCTCCCAACATACTTCACCCTTAGGCTAGCGATATGCAAAGTTCAGGATCCTTGACGGCGTTCCATAGACGATTGATAAAGGGGCAAGTGACGATGGATAGGGTATTGTGTGTCGTAATGATCTTTTAAAGACGTCACATGCAAGTCGTCAAATGGTAGGGAAGGGGGTTTCGCTTTCCTAACTTACATACCTGCGTATCTGAGACTAGCAGAGGCATTGCGCGGGCGGCTCTTCATCTTCTTCTTCTTCTTGGATTGAGCAGCCACAATCAATACGTTGATTCATTGGCTGCTGTCGGTTGTTACACTACTTGTTTATACTTGGGAGTAGTACTCGGCGAATGTCTGCTACGCTTTGTGTTCTTCAGTTTCGAATGCAATCCGCAATCCAATGTCAATTCCATGTTGCTGACACAGTCATGCTCGGAGCGCACTGTCACCGAGTTTTCAGTATCACCGAGTTTTCAGTTTTCCATTGGGTTTACGGTCATCATTGATTTTCAGTTATCACACACAAAACAAACCAATCAAAACTCGAGCGACTGGATGGAGGTGTGTGTGTGTGGGTGTGTGTGCGTGTGTGTGTGTGTGTGTGTGTGTGTGTGTGCGTGTCTGTAGTGGTGGTATTGAAGGACTAGGCGTGGCGCGCTTGCGTGAGTGCGTGTGGGTGTGGGGTGGTCTATGTAAAAGCTAGTTTAATGGAACAGGGAAGTACAGTCCGAGGCTTATTGTACGAGGTTTTTGGTTAGGTTAACGTAACGCCATAAGAGAAAAAGAGGGAGATATGTTGGGTATAGGTTTTGCAATGAAATGTTGGAGAGAGGGAGAGAGAGAGAGAGAGAGAGAGAGAGAGAGAGAGAGAGAGAGAGAGAGAGAGAGATTAAAGGGGGGGAGGGGGAGGAGGGAGTGTTTGCAAATGAGGAAGACCGTAAAACAAGGATTAAAAAATGGCTTCACATTATTTTCCCCCGGGAAAAAGATAAAAATAATACAGTTAGAAGAAAGAGAAAGGATGCAGAGGCGAAATTGAATCTGTACGAGTTTTATCAATAGGTTAGAAAACTCAGATAGACAAGCAGATGAGTTTTAACAATAAGACAGACACAGACACAGAGACAAATAAACAGGAGAAAAAAACAACAACGTAAGAGCCTAGGGCTTTGGGATTGCAGGGGTGAGTTTTGACAGTGTCAGGTAGCGATGTCACGCCGGTGTGTGTGGTCGGGTGTTTTCCTTTGATCTGACTGCGTGATACGACGACCCATTGAACGTGACAGTTCGTGCAATGCGAGTAGCACGTGTTTTGACAACAGCGGTAAGAGGACACTTGCTCAGGACTGGATTCTCCGTCTAAGACTCCTTACAGTACAATTGTTGGGGTGAGGGGTAAGTCGGTGGTGGTTTTTTTTAATTTTATGTTTTTGTCTGCAAGGCACTTGCGCAAGAGAAAATGTCCTGTGATGGACTGAACAATCGAAAACGCCTTTAAAAAAATAGCCCTCTCCATCGAAAATATTAAATGTTTTGACACTTTTGATAAAGCTTTCTCCAGTGAGATGATCGAGAGCATCATTGGATGTTTTTTTTTTAAATTTATTTTGGTTTGATAAAACAATTATATATTGTAGAAGATGCTAATTTTTCAACATTTTAAAACATTTCATAAGATTTTTTTAAAAGGATATACAGTATTTGCAATATCGGAAAGTACTCTTCATATATCCATTTGATTTCATACGGACGCTTTCGTTCTTTGAAGCCTAAACCGTTGGTTGGAAGATTTGTGGACGAGGAAGGGTGAGGGCCCCTAGGGTGGGGTGATTATCGGATGACTCCACTTGGTAAAATGACTCCTTTTTTAAATTTATTTTTCACAAGAAAGTTAACAAGCAAGAATACAAGAATCCAACCACTTCCTTGACGTTTTCTCATTATTCTAATAATAAGGGGCTGTGTGTATGTGTGTGCGCGCGCGTGTGTGTGCTACCGATATTCATTGTTCCAACCTCTTCAGACAACGCTGTCAGGTTTGTGTGTCTGTGGGGGTGGGGGAGGGGGAGAGGGGGAGGAAAGAGTGTGGGAGTGTCCTACGTCAAAATGCAAAGCAGATCGTGTCATCATCCCCAACTCCGTCATCATCCACAAGCTCCGTCATCGGCAAAAAGTGGAACACAAACATAAACACAGACAACAAACCTTATCCAACGCAAACGAACTTTTTTTTTCTTAAGAAGAATGCGAGTGTACAGAGGTAACTTAAGGAGAACCGACTAGCCCTGGGGAGGAGTGGCTCAGTGGGTAGCACAATGCTTGGGTTCCATTCTTGATGGTGGCTGGGGACAAAAAAAATCATCTCACAATATTCGACTTTCTATAATGACTTTGTGTATCTTGTGCTTCACTTCCATTCGTGTCGCCGCTAGTGGCACATTAAAGAATCCGGTCATTCTGGTGTGTGTGTTTTTTTTAAAGGTCAGGTGACTGGCTCAAATAAGCACGCGTAGACCTACATCTAGGTTGATCCACAGGGGACATGATACAAGCTGGGGTGCCTGCAGTGGATTCTCCTTACCTCAGCGTTAACTGTCTCGGTGGTTGATCAGTATGGCGCAAGTTGTCCGGGAACCCGATTTCTACCAGCGCCTTTCGCTGCTGATGGAATTTGAGATGGTAAGTGCGCGGTATAAAAACGATTAGTTTGCCTGACTTTAAATAGAGGGGCCGGGTAGCCCAGTTGGTAAGAGCGTCTTGCTAGTAACCGAAAGGTCGCTGGTTCGAATCCCGGATTGATCAACGTGTGATCATATTATTTTCCCCTTTACCAACAACTGGCCCGCTGGTGTCAGTATAAATCGGTCCAGTAGTCACCTATATGCGAAAGTGTCATGTGACTATAATCTACAAACAACAACAACAACGACTTTAAATGAATCCAACGGAAATTGAAATAGTGCAACTGTAATGTAAAAACAATGTTTAAAAATTTTTGATTTTTGATTTAGATTTTAAATTTTTTTTGACACTTTATTGTCCTTTTTTATCGGGAAATTCTGGGCCGCCTCCTCTGGGGAAGGCGTAGTCGCAGCCTGTGGCGCGCCCCAAGCCCAACCTACCTAATACTAGTTGTGTTTTTTGAAATTTTTCTGGGGGAGCAAACCGGAGCACCCGGAGAAAGCTCCCGAGACGTTGTCCGAGTCGAAAGTAAATGATATTCGGAGAAACATAACGTCCAGATGCTGGATCGATCCCACACACCTGTCAGGCACCATTGGTTTCTGGCCTGTGGACAAGGCAAGTTAGTCCCGCCATTGACCACGCGGCCACATCGCTTGTTTAAATTGTTCTCTATACTTGGCGCTTTTCCATCTCTAGGGTTGCTCAAGGCGCTGGCCGATACAGGATTTCACTCAAGCTACCCGTGGCGCCCATTATCTGCCATAAGCGCATCGTCTAACGGCCCAAGACAACCGAGCACATTCCTGGGTAGTCTAAAATGCATCAGACAAATGTTTTTGAGATCTCGTTGCCTTATCTTCGTGACTGAATACACAGGGGAATGGGGGTGGGGGGTGGGGGTGGGGATGGTAAATTTGATCGCTGATGCCGTTATCGTCTCTCGGACCCTTGCCTCGCCGCGCGGCAGAAACAAAAACATGGCCGTCCTTTGATTTTCTTCCCCAAAACTTGAGCATGGGTTTGATATGGGGACTGTTGGCAAAAATGGAAACAGAATATTACCTCCGTTACGACGAGATCGCCTCCTTCGGGACCCGGGGAACCCACAATACAGCCTGCCCTGTTTCTGGTTCCAAAAGCCAAATACGTGCTAAAACGCACACCTATGATAATAATAATAATAATAATAATAATAATAATAATAATAATAATAATAATAATAATAATAATAATAATAAGAGAACTTATAACGCGCACATATCTCACCTCAAAGCGACGCAAAGCGTACTCGTACAATAAACAATTCAAGCACACTGACGCACTCTTGCGAATAAATTACAAGAAGATGACAAGGCAGAGACACAGCACTCAAAAATAAGCATGAGAAAATTTCAAATAATGATTCTGTACATGGGCATTTACAACTGTAAACAAACATATAGATAGATAGATAGATAGATAGATAGATAGATAGATAGATAGATAGATAGATAGATAGATAGATAGATAGATAGATAGATAGATAGATAGATAGATAGATAGATAGATAGATAGATAGATAGATAGATAGATAGATAGATAGATAGATAGATGGATGGATGGATGGATGGATGGATGGATGGAAAGATAGATAGATAGATAGATAGATAGATAGATAGATAGATAGATAGATAGATAGATAGATAGATGGATGGATGGATAGATGGATAGATGGATAGATGGATAGATAGATAGATAGATAGATAGATCTCTATAGATAGATAGATAGATAGATAGATAGATAGATAGATAGATAGATAGATAGATAGATAGATAGATAGATAGATAGATAGATAGATAGATAGATAGATAGATAGATAGATAGATAGATAGATAGATAGATAGATAGATAGATAGATAGATAGATAGATAGATAGATAGATAGATAGATAGATAGATAGATAGATAGATAGATAGATAGATAGATAGATAGATAGATAGATAGATAGATAGATAAAGTTGGGTGATTTAATCAAAGAAGAGTTCAGGCAGCTATCGTGGAAGCGGTTTTTGCTATGTTGTGTAACTCGAGGGTATTGTTTATTTTTTGCTCCTTGGCTGCCCTGCAAAAACATGTTACCAGTATCTTTACTGTTTTCCTATCGTCTGCGACGCTGTATGCATGCGTAATGTAAAATAAGCCTTTATTTTTGTTTAATTTTTACTTCTGGGATCTCAGGTTTTTTTTTTTTTTTTTTTTTTTTTTTTTAAAGTATTGTTTTGAGGCACAGCAGATCTACAACGAAGAATACAAAGCATGGAAATGAGGTGCTACAGAAGATTTCTGCGCATTTCCTATCCAGCACATCACCAACGACGAAGTCAGACAGACCATCACACAAGCCATTGGACAACACTGCTCACAGTGGTGAAAAAACGGAAACCCCGATGGTATGGCCACGTCACCAGATCATCAGGTCTTGCAAATACCATCCTGCAAGGCACAGTGCAAGGAGGTAGAAGAAGAGGGAGACCGAAAAAGAGGTGGGAGGACAACATTTGAGAATGGACTGGTTTGACACTGAGCGAAACCATCAGGGTTGCTGAGGACAGGGAAAGATGGGGTACGCTGGTTAAACGATCATCAGTGGTGCCCCAACGACCTCCGAGTTACGGGATGGGATAGGATAGGATAGGAGGTGGCAAGATAAGAAATCTCACCCTTTCCTTGACCATAAAGTAAATCTTAAAGTAGAAAAAAAAAAGTAGATCTTCTAATTTTTTTTCCTTATACTTTAGGGGAGACATAAAGCTTGTGTACAAAAAATATTATTTTATCAAAAAGGGTTTTGCAGTAGTAAACGTTTGTAGCCCCTTATTTATTTAATTAGTATTTTAGATACAGTAGTGGGAAGGGAGTGATTAAGAAAGATAATTAAAAAGATAAACAGATAATAGGCTTTCCTCTTAAAAGGGTTTAAAGTTAACACCTCTTAAATGTGCTTAAAGATAAAAAGATAAACAGATAATAGGCTTTCCTCTTAAAAGGGTTTAAAGATAACACCTCTTAAATGCGCTTAAAGATAACCAGGTTGTGTTCCTTTTAAATATGCTTAAAGATAACCAGTTGTTCCTGTCAAACGTGCTTAAAGATGACAAGTGCTCTTGTTAAATGTTCATAAAGACAGCCAGCTTCCCGCATTAAACGTATTTAAAGATAAATAGTTTTTTCCTCTTAAATGTGTTTAAAGATAACCGGTTCTTTTCCATCTAACTTAAACGTACTTAAAGATAACCATTTCTTTTCCCTCTCACTTAAATGTGCTTAAAGATAACCAGTTCTTTTACCTCTAACTTAAATGTACTTAAAGATAACTAGTCTTTCCTTCAAATTGTAGTTGTGGTCCTCATTCGGCTCTTTGCAGTCCGTTGGACCCTATAAACAATGGATAACTAACTAAATCCTCATTGTAGTTGGATTTAGCTCTGTGAACCTCTCTCTAAAAAGAGGGTTTGGGAGCTTACCATGGAATAGTAATATGCTCGACGGTAAAACAATTACGTGTGTATCTAAATACTCGTCAGCCACATACAGTAGTACAGTACTGGGGGGGTTTTCTTTCCTACCCATAATGTTTGTGTTTACGGTCACGGGTCGCTCGCGCTTTTTCAGCACCTAGTGTACTGCAATTCTAGTTAACAACATTCTCTTAGTACCAGTCATACTATTTATCAGTCGAAACTCGAGTTTCCTGATAGCTTTGTAGTATCTCATTAATTCAGTCACAGTAAACAGCTGGTCATATTTCAACTGTTTGTTTCATGTTTCACTTTTCCATACAGTTACGAAAGGTCTCGTGTAGTGAAAATTCTTTGGTGTTGCGTTTTAGTTTAGTGTTTTGGTATGGTATTGAAATGATTAGATGGTAAATTCTGTGGTGTTACAGTTTAGTTTGAAGAGCCCCAACTCGAAGACGTTGTTTACATTGGGCGGAAATGAGTGTAGCCTAAAATCCGCTTTGTTATTACGTTAAACAAAGATAAAGGGGCCTCAAACCAACCGCTCCAGTTTGACTGCTCCATTTCTGTTTTAATTATTATGGAGTGATTTCCCCTGTTTAACGGTACACCAATACGCTCCACGATCTACGAGATGATTTTTTTTGGCGCTGTAAAGGTAGCTAGCGGTTGGTATTAACAGACACTAAAACGACGGAACTTATTGATTTAAAAAAAAAAAACTATATTGTCGAAAGAATTGGGCGGGGAGAGGGGGGAGTGTTGTGTGTTGCTGCTGCAAGCTAATTGTTGTCAGTGGGGACAACAACATTCACTGTGAATACTAAAGGGATCTGCCGATGGGGCTTGGTCATAATGGGCCCCTTTAAGTGTCTGGGTATGTGGGGTTTAGCTTTGGCAAGTATGGCAGTGTTTCGTTTTGGTATACTGTTACGTGTGGTACTATAAACCTGCCCGGGTCGTTGCATAAAGAAGTCAACAGCACGCAGTGCTGTCACGATTCGTGAATACTCAAGATGAGGTCAGGTGTCAAGTCTGTGGGTCTCCTTCCAGATGAGAGTATAAACCGAGGTCTAGGACGTGCAAGCACGCATCCCATCGCACGGACTTTAAAGCTCCTAAAACCAAGCAAGCAGTAAGGTCGCTCAAACGTGTCTGCTCAGTTGCCTGTGGCGTCACGATGCGCTTGGCAGCAGCCAGTGAGCGCCTCGTGCGGCTGGAGTTAGATCATGTAATTGGCACGCGCCCTGAGCACTTCGTGAGCTGAAATATGCGCCGTATACAAACGACAACAATGAACCTAAATATGATGAATAATCGGAGGAGGTCGCATGCTCGGAGCGAGCTCAGAATTGCTGAAACAGGTTTCCGAAAGCTGCCTTTACGGTCGCGTTCGTCTAAAATTTTAAAAATAGGCATTTAGGGTTTTACTTGAAAGAGGCTCGAATGTACAATAGAACTCTGATAACCGCATGCGCATTTTTGCTATTATTCCAGTTCGACCCAATATTATTATAGTATAGATTTATCCATAGTTTGCCGTTCAGTTTAAAAGTTTCATTAAAAAATGTAGATAGACAAATGATTGTGAATTGAAGACAAAACGTTTTAACAGGAAGACAAATGCAAAAGAGATGAAACACACGATATGAAAAGATTCTCTCTACCGGTATTTTGCTTTTAAAACTTGCTTTGTTGGGACCCGACTGAGGTATAAAATCCAATTTCACGAAAACACATGATGCCGGGGTTGAATGGGATAATTACTATGATCGTAAGAAATGTCAGTACACAACTGTTTTGGTATATTATTATTATTATTATTATTATTATTATTATTATTATTATTATTATTATTATTATTATTATTGTTGTTGTTGTTGTTGTTGTTGTTGTTGTTGTTGTTGTTGTTGTTGTTGTTGTTGTTGTTGTTGTTGTTGTTGTTGTTGTTGTTGTTGTTGTTGTTGTTGTTGTTGTTGTTGTTGTTGTTGTTGTTGTTGTTGTTGTTGTTGTTGTTATTATTATTATTATTATTGTTATTATGAGTCGTAATGTTATTTTTATAATTATTTCATCTCCTCCCTCCCCCACCCACTCACCCACCCAAAAAAAAAAAACACTGTTCATAAAGCGATTGAGGATCATATTTCACACACACACACCACACAAACACACACCTACATACAAACATAGAGAGAGAGAGAGAGAGAGAGAGAGAGAGAGAGAGAGAGAGAGAGAGAGAGAGAGAGAGAGAGAGAGAGAGAGAGACCCACCCACACAGCCTGAGCTAAATTTAACACTCAACACAAACAGTGTCATCAAGACGGCTCGTTGATGGCTTTAACATGCAGAGGCAAAAATGTTGGAACTTTACGAGATGCGTAACCAGTTGTTGTTGTTGTTTTTTTTTTGTTTTTTTCGTGGTTTATGATTTTTGCAGGCTTTGAAATAAATATATGTAGTTTATAAGGGACAGAATCACGACTTATAGCGGTTCTTAAACTGAATTACGACTTCTGTCAGTTGTAGCAGGACTGAAAATTCTTATGCAAAGAACGACATACATTTTCTGCCATTTGCAAGCTTCAATACTTGGCCTCTGGAGTACTTTTTCTTCTTTTTTTTATCGTCAACAAATTGTTACAACCACCACCCAAAGGGAAGCAACTTGTGATGCCTCAGTTATCTGCAGTTACCGCCCGCTGTGGCGATGTAGTATAGGTGTCGCTGCAAGCCGATATCGCTTTTTCAATTACCTCCCCTTGATGATAAGATGGATCCGTAGGGGGAACTGGGGATCAGCAGAGCACCCGGCTTCGCTGCAGAAGGAAGTAGTAATTAACGCAGCATGTGACAAATTGCTTCTGGATGAGGTGATTTAGTTTTGAAATGATGGTTCTCAATGAGACGACATCAAGTTTGTTGCGAGATTTTTAAAGAAAATATGCATTGGTAACCACCCACTCTCCCCTCACCTTCCCCCTCACCCACACTACCTCACTCACCCTCCCCACCCCACTCATATTCTTCCTTTTTCCTTGCGCTTGCTCTCTCTCTCTCTCTCTCTCTCTATCTCTCTCTCTCTCTCTCTCTCTCTCTCTCTCTCTCTCTCTCTCTCTCTCTGTCCATCTTAGCAGTTTAAACGCTGGTGGTTCAGTGTTGATTTAGACCCTTGCTCCTTCCCGTCTGCCATGTCCCCATTTGTGGGTGAAGACGTAACGCTTCAATGTTACTTCTTCTTTCCTTTCTCTCCCATAATATTGGTTGTTTCTTACACTCTTCTATCGTCCCCTATACACTTATGTGTCCGGGGACGTTAATCTATTTTAACTAACTAACTCTTCTTTGTGCGCGTCGTACACTTCTTGGGATAGATACCTGTAAGGGTAGATGGGGAAAGTTTGTGCCAAAGAATTACCTTCGAACAAAAGAATCCTTGCAAACTTTTAAATACCCAAGGAAAGTCGCTTAAATGTTGTGTTCTTTTCATTTTAAAATATCTTTTTTTTAATCTTTTTTTTAAATACTTACTACAATTTACAAAAAGGAAGATTAAAAAAAACTTACATATTCTATAAATGTCTTCTGATCTCAACCTGTTTTCTTTTACCAAAAAAGCATCAGACATTGTACAAAAACACAAGGTTACGAATTAGGGATATGTGTGCAAGTTCCTTGTGTAATGTCACTTGGTGGAATACATTCTGTATTCTAGATGTGTGTGTGTGTGTGTGGCTGGGTGGGTGGGTGGGTGGGTGAGTGGGTGGGTGAGTAGACTTTGCGAAGTGCGAAAAAGAAACTATTCTCTAAAATTAACAGATCCACAAGGAGTTTGCATGGAAAAACAACCTGGATTTATACGAAAGACATTTTCCGTGGGTGGCGTAGAAGAGGAAAGACCTCGTCGCATAAACCGTGTCAGGCGCTCTGCAAGGTGTCGACCTGACACCGCCGCTCTTTAATGTACGACCACTGATCACCTAGCCCGCTTGGTTTTAAAGGGATGATAGATACGCGCGGCTTCTTTCCTCAATTTCGTATCGTCATTCAGAAATTTGAGAAACCCGAATACTTTCCAAACAAATTTCTTTGCTTTGTCTTGTATATTGGATCAGGGAGGCAGAGATTCAGAAAATAACAACACGCGAAAGATGCTCATTTCCAAAAGCGAGAAAACGTTATGAAACTCTCACAACTCATGTGATGCGAACAAACCGAGTTTTGCTAAAGTGGCATCAACACACACTTTGCCAAAACATGCTCAAATCTATCTCATCAATGATATCTGTTTCTGACAATTCTGCTCTAGGATGGATACTGAATTCTCTGAAAGAATTGAAAAAACCTCTAGAAAAACATCTTTTTGATTGTGAAAACAAAGAAAAAAGATAGTAATGCCTCTTGTAATGAGAAGAGGTCGAGCTCAAGCGGGCCGACTACTATTAAGACAATGCAACCTCCTAAGATGTACGCGCCAGCGGCCGCGTCAAAAGCCGTTACCACACCTCTACCTCCTGTTGCACTTCCGGAAGAGGGAGGACGTCTGGTCCACAACCCCTTTCCTCCTTGCCCCATCGAAGTCGAACACCTTCGATTGGGACCACACATCGGTTAACGAACTCGAAGTCCTCTTCAAGGACTGAAAGTAAACCATGACCGTTGTCTTCTTTAAAAAAGAAACCAAAAAAGGCATTTCTTCGAATCGTTTCACCAGCCTGGAGGTAGAATTAGTAGACATGGAGGAGTCACCTCAACAGGGGTCAGCACTTCCATCTCCACCTAAAAATAATCTGTTATAATTGAGGAGAAATTTAAGAGTTGAAAATTGCTTGAAATAAAACATAGCGTGACCTTTTTAATACAATGGAACATTAGAGGCCTTAAAGCCAACTACGAACAGTTGCTCCTGCTTACTAAAAACCGACCAACTGTAATTTGTCTACAGGAAACTCTTCCGAGTCCTGATAAAATACTTCAATTGCCGGAATACTCTTGCTCGCAATCCAATGTTTCTCGCGGGAACGCTTTATGTGTTCGATCAGTTACCTTGATCACATCCCTAGAGGCGATTGTTGCTCGAGTTTCTTAAAAAAACAAACTGTAACAGTCTGCTCCTTATATTTATCCTCTTCAAAAACCATATGCAAAACTGACTAATTAAACTTGACAGGCCAGCTCCCCTCTCCCTTTGTGATTGTTGGGGATCTGAACGGTCTCTCTCCCAGATGGGGAAATGACTATCAGAAACCCTAAGACAAACGTTTTGAGAATGTTGTCGATGACCTCCACCTCTGTATTTTAAATTCAGATTCTCCTACGTATTGTAGCTATTTAGGAACATTTGCTATTTTGGGCCTGGCCATCTGTGACGCTCCTCTTTTTTGGACCAGGATTGGAAACCTCATTCGCATCTCTGCAGGAGTGACCATTTCCCTATGTTTCTAAAGTTTCTAGAAGATCAACCTGAAGCACCCCGGCGGCGCTGGAATTTCAAAAAAGCGGATTTGGACAAATTTGGACATTCCGCATCTTTTCGCCATGAACTATTTTCTCAAACTTAAAGCAAACCCTGAAAATCCCGTTTATGATTGTGTTCTAAACCCGTTATTGACACCTAAATACTCCAAAAAACCGACGGAAGTTCTTCCTTTTGGTATTAGAATACGTCCTTACTTTGACACTGCAGGCATAGATATTGACTCTGTTAATGATGACCAGTTGCTAACTGTGCTCCCACCTTGGAACTTCATCAACCCCATTATCAACGTCAACCTCACATCCTTCAAAAATAACGAAACTTCCGAAGGTGCTTATAGGCAACTTTATCTAGAACAATGTTCATTGTATAAAGAAAATGAAAAACCTTTTTATGGACGGATCGAAGAAAGGAGACTCAGTTGCTGCTGCGTCGGTCTCTGGGAGACACCTCGACCAGTCTTTGCAACAGCTTATACCTGGCTTTTGTTCTGTTTATACAGCTGAGCTCAAGGCAATTCATTTAGCTCTAAAACAGGTTTCTAAATCCAAAAGATCCTCGTTTTTATTCATGTCTGATTCACTGTCAGCACTTCGGGCTCTTTCCACGGGAATGGTATCGCACGGCTTTCGTGGCAAAGATCGATGACCTCCACACACAACTTGTTTCTGAGGGTAAAAAGATAGTTTTTATGTGGGTATCTAGTCACATAGGCATCCGCGGCAACATTGCAATGGACAAAGCGGCTAAAGAAGCTCTTCCTCTAGATCTGCCTTTAGAGATTTTCCAATTTGTTCCATACTCTGACCTGCGTTGTATGACTGGCTCTTGTTGTAATCGGCTGTGGCAGACCGAATGGTCTAATCAACTCAATAATAAATTATTTAAAATTCTTCCACATTTGTCTTTTTCTTTGCCTAACTTTGCGTCCACCCGCAAAGAAGAATCTGTTTTGACTCGCCTTCATATTGGGCATACTTATGTCACTCATAGTTTCTTTTTAAAATGAGAAGAACCACCGTGGTGCTTTGCATGTGACAAATCTGTTTCCGGCCTCCATTTTATGTCTGAATGTGCTGATCTGGCTGATGAAAGAGAAAGATATTTTGGTTCGATACCTTTTAATGAGATTTTTAACGTTTCTGTTTGAATTTTTACATGATGTTGGTTTGTTTTATCGTATATATGTCATATCATCTTGTTTATATTCTTAGGTAAATTTTATTAGTAAGACTGGTTTTATTTACATCTTTTATCATATTTAAATGTTAGCAGTTTAGTCTGATTTTGCTAAGTTTCGTGTGGTCTTGATTCGGCTCTTGGCAGTCCGCTGGACCCTATAAACACTGAATATCTATCTATCTATCTATCTATCTATCTATCTATCTATCTATCTATCTATCTATCTATCTATCTATCTATCTATCTATCTATCTATCTATCTATCTATCTATCTATCTATCTATCTATCTATCTAGACATTAGACAACAATTTCACTTCAGTTTGATAATCTGTTTGGAGATGTCTTGATGTTTGTTGCACTGATTTAGGTTCACAATTTATTTATTCAGTCTTTGTTCGTGTCTTGGATGCCATTAGGCCGATCAACAACACATTGGGCTTGGGGGAGTTTTCGTGAAGATGGTCATCCCTTTAACGTGTAGATTTGTTGTACTTGACTGCATGCAAAACAATAAGCTAAAAGTTATATAGCTGATTGGGTTCTATAAGCAGATTATCATATTGTTTGTATCAATTCCAGCTGCTTATCTCTTAGGCTTGTTATTTGTTAAGGCCGTTTCTGTTGGTTTTTTCGCACGATAGGCAGTACCTAAAGAGAGAGATAGAACGGTATCTTCTTCTTCTTCTTCTTCTTCTTCTTCTTCTTCTTCTTCTTCTTCTTCTTCTTCTTCTTCTTCTTCTTCTTCTTCTTCTTCTCTCTCTCTCTCTCTCTCTCTCTCTCGCTCTCCTTAATATGTTGCTTTAATTTTGTGAACATCTCAGCATCGCATGCCTGTGTCTGTTCATTCCGTTCTTGACCCTCTCACCATCTTGATTGCTTCTTTGGCGATTGTGTCACTCGCTTCACAAAGGAAATGTCCTCCCGATTTTTTTTTTTAAATATCTGGGTTTTGTGTTCGCGAAAGGAAAAGGCCTCTTAAGCCAGGGATGTCAAAATTGCCTCCCTAAAATCACGTTTGTTCCTGAATTTGTCACGAACCGAAGGACCGGGGCCAGGCGGGCAGCATTTGAGGGAAATCAAGTTTATCCACAGATTTTCTGACTGCATCGCTCACCTTATGAGCAAACAGCAGAGAGATGCTTAAGGATTTCAGAAATACACACACACACACGCACACATACACGCACGCACATTTGCACAGAGAAGACGAGAAATAGAAAGATTATGGTAAGGGTATAAGGCTTTAGTAAAAACACAAACACTCACTCGAACACGCGCTCACCGACCACACAGCGAAACACCCTCCACCAACACTAATACCAGCATCACAGCACCACTACGCTGAAAAGAGAGAGAGAGAGAGAGAGAGAGAGAGAGAGAGAGAGAGAGAGAGAGAGAGAGAGAGAGAGAGAGAGAGAGAGACAGAGAGACAGAGAGACAGAGAGACAGAGAGAGACAGAGATCATACAACCAGAGTATATCAGAAGTGAACTTAAGTTCTTGTCGTCTGATTGCGGCGCATGCACGAATGAAAAGTCTCAGTGGAAGTGAAAATAATACTAAGGGAGGAAGAAAGAGTTGAAAGAAAGAAGGAGGAACATATTGTAAAATGTAAAGGAACGGAGGTGAGATGCTCCAGCAACTTCTGCCTTGTCCTCCTAGTGTTGGGATATGCATGGAAAAGGGGAGTTGGCAGTATCAGCAGGGAGGACGAAGTAGAAAGAAAGAAGGAGTGGGGCGAGAAGGGAGGTGAGAGGAAGGGAGGAACAAGGGGTTGAGAATATTTAAACATCGACACTTTGTTGGTTTTGCAGTTGTTCTTTCCCTTGCTCTGCTGATTTGTCTGCCCCTTGTTTTGTTGGTTTGGATTTGCTCGATGCATTCGCCACTGCCTTGTTGGAATTTCGGTAAACAGTTTTCTCCCTTGCCGAATTGTTTCCCTCTTCTGTTTCCTTTTCCGTCGCGCTTTCTCACTGGTCCTAAATGCCTGCCGTGGTCGCTGTCACTAATTATGATTGGCTGAGGCCTATTTTGATTGTCTTGAGCAGGAAGTGCAGTTATTAATAAAATGGTGAGTAATTAATTGAACTCTATTTTGGACCAAATTAAAAAAAAATTAACCAAAATGGCGGACACGATACAGCATATATTCTGCATTATGATTATTTGAGAAGTCGAGATTTTCAATATTATCTAGCTGTAAGTGAATTATTGTTTATCAAATATACAAATAAAATGTTGAAACAAACCAAACAGTAAATTAGCAAATATCAAGGTGACGTTGCATATTATTTCCAAATTAAACGAAAGCGCGGGAATACTACAAGGTCAACCTTGTATTTCTAGTTTAACTAAGGGGTGGATAATAATTAGGAAAACAGAAGGATGGAAAATTGGGCGGAAAAGATACGAAAAGGAATCTTTTTGGCGTGACTAATCACATAAATTCCGCTATAAAAGGTGTGTTGATGTAAATAATGTGGGAAATAAATTTTTCGTACATTATCACTGCATAAAAAACAAGTCTTCTTTTACTTTGAAATCCTTTATCACGGTATACAAAGTAAATCTTCCTGAGTTTATTCCTAGCTGTCGTCGTGAAGCTCGTCGTCACACTGATTCTGACCGCAAGTTACAGTAGCTTAACGACGGACGTGGACGTTCGCCTTCCGTGCTTTGTTTGGAAACACACGCCGGGGTCTTTGAAGAAGAAAGATAACCAGCCTGGAACCTAAACTGACCCGTTGATGGCCGTTAGAAAGAGTGATAAGAGTTACTTTGTTGGTTCCTATCCAGATATATCTCGGCAACATTGAAATGAAAAAGAAACATTATGCACAACACAGCACCAATTATTTAAAATGAAAGTTGTATGGCATTTTGAAGTGAGCTTAAAACATTTATCTCTCCGTCCTCCCATCCCCCCATCCCCCCCCCAACAAAAAAAATGATTATATGAGGGTTGGTACCGTATTCGTATCTAGATTAACTGTTATGTGTCGGAAAGTTTGAAGGACATTGGTACATAAAGTTTCTCCACACTTCAAGTATCCCATCTACAGTCTCCCTAGCTACGCTGTCTAGAAAAGATTATTTTTACCCAGATGGATATCTTGATGACTGATACAGCTTTAGTCTAGTACTAGTCAGCATTTTGTCTGGATGATTTTAGTAGCTTTATTGTATGCTGGTGAGTTTGAAAGATTTTAAGTAACATTTGTAGATTGTGTGGGGTTTTATTTAATGCAATTATACAGTCTGGTTAAAACCTTGATTTGTGTATTGATGATGATAACGTTACCTATTTATCTGGATGGGTTTGGGGTAGCATTGGAGATGTTAACCCTGACCTTCTGTGTGAAAACGTCCTAAGTTAAGGATCGTAATGTTTATTTTTTCGGTTGGTGCCTTATTTATGAAAACAGATGACCTGTTTGACTTGCAAGAGTTGTTTGACAAATTGGTAGGTAACTTTTGACTCGTCACCGACTTATCAGTGAGTTGATGATAAGGGAAGTGTTCTTCCCATCGTTGCCACGCTGGTAGTGCTCGTCGTTATATTTCTTGTTTGGTCTTTTAAAGGCAAGAGACATTGAAGACGAAATAGAACTAGCTGGAGGAGAAAGAAAAACCACATACATTCGTTCAGTTAGTTACATTGACAACGGTGGATTATGGCAGTTATAATTGGTTTATGGTATTTAAAATTGCATGTTGGATTTAATATTTGTTTGTAAACAAAAATTATTTTTAGTAGTGGTGAACGAAATTTAATGAATGATAATTTCTTAGGTGCATAAATATTTTTACACAAGAATTAAGATTACAGCGATTATTCTATTCAAAGAGATAACGTTCATTAATACACAAGGTCACGGAGGACATACAAATTTAGTAGATTGCTTAGGTTTGCCATAAATAGAATTGACAGTGGTGGGTGTTGAAGTTTGCATGCACGGTGTTTCATAACTGAACTTCCGTACTTTGGTTACTTTTTTAATTTTATTTTTTTTAAAGTTGTTGGGTCGTTGTCTCTTTGCGGTGGATGCTGTAACAGGAACTAAATATTAGGGCTGCATGAAGGCCATCTCTCTCTCTCTCTCTCTCTCTCTCTCTCTCTCTCTCTCTCGTGTGTGTGTATATGTATATATATATATATATATATATATATATATATATATATATATATATATATAGAGAGAGAGAGAGAGAGAGAGAGAGAGAGAGAGAGAGAGAGAGAGAGAGAGAGAGAGAGAGAGAGATCGCTCTCTCTCTCTCACTCTCTGTGTCACTCTCTCTCTCTATCTATTTATTTATCTATCTATCTATCTATCTCTCTCTCTCTATATATATATCTCAGGTGTGCTACTGAAGGCTGTAAAACTGCTCCACTAGAACTCGTCTGGTCTTTTTCGTGTTTACGCCTCCCTATCTTTTGTGTTCCCGATAGCGCACCTGAGCCACTTGGACAATCGGTCTAAATAATGATTCTGCCATCGATGTGTTGTGCATTGCTTCGCCAATAGTTAGCTGTTATATTGTTGTTGTCGTTGTTTAACAAGGGATAGGAAATACCCTTTTTACTATATTGTATTTTAAATGGTTTTGACTAATTTTCCCTTTCTTTACATTCCCACCTACCCCACCACTTCTACCCCATATCTCCGCCCTCATTGAGCCCAAAAAGAACACTCGGTCTGCATCTACAAGTATTGTCTAGATTTGTCTTTTATTTAGCAGTCTGCTAACTTCACAGTCTTTGTAAGGTAAGCTCCAAGCAGCCTCACTTGGTTCAGCCCATGCCTTGCCACCGGGCCTTGCCAGGGATTGTGAAGTGGAAACTGGATTGGCTTGGTATCTTTTGTTAGTGGAGGTGTTCCTTTAGAAATTGGAAGCTGGCTTGTATAGTTCTACATTGGCGAACGGAGATTGTTTTGGGGGTCCGGTAGTTATTCCGGACCAATTAACTGTGTCGGTTAGAAGTTGCTGCTATCTGGAGAGGTGTTGGAAGATTGCTGCCTGTAGCTTCTTTCGCTGTAGACTTCATTGGAGCGTCTCAGTGTCTTCTGTATTGGATTGTTTGTAGTGAGGCGCCAATAGCGTTTTGTAGTGTCTCACTAGGATCGCCTTCAAACTGCACACATTAAGTGTGCATCTCGAGACATTCTAGCATCATGTTTGTATTTCAAATGCGAGTACAATTCAATTGAACAAATCTTTATTATACCTTACGATGAATTATGACTGACATTAAACATTGCTCGAATACGTTATAGACATAAGAATCCTATCCTATCCTATCCTATTCCGTAACTCGGAGGTCGTTAGGGCACCAAAGATGATCGTTTAACCAGCGTACTCCATCTTTCTCTGTCCTCAGCAACCCTCATTGCTTCGCTCAGTGTCAAGCCAGTCCATTCTCGAATGTTGTCCTCCCACCTCATTTTCTGCCTCCATCTTCTTGTGCCTCCTTGCACCGTGCCTTGCAGGGTGGTCTTTGCAAGACCTTATGCTCTGGTGACGTGGCCATACTATCGGTGTTTCAGTTTCTTCACCATTGTGAGAATGCCATCGTGTTGTGTAATGGCTTGTATGATGGTCTGTCGGATTTCGTTGTTGGTGATGTGCTGGGAATAGAAAATGCTCAGAAGTCTTCTGTAGCGCCCCATGTCCATGCTTTGTATTCTTCGTTGTAGATCTGCTGTGAGGGTCCATGTTTCGCAAGCGTATAGGAAGATGGAGATGACAAGGGTGCTCAGCAATCTTACCTTGGAATGTACACTGATGGTCCTGTCTTTAGCATAAAATGTAAAAATGCATTACACACACAGAAACGCACTGTTGCCCACGCACGCCCATGTTCACAGCTCTCGCAACTCCTCTCACACACATTAAAATGTACATTATAACATTGACATCACATGATATCACAGAACCTCACATAAAATACAATCCGAGAAGTAAATTTAAACAAATAACAACCAAAAAACATAAATGTGCCTTTGGCTTCCGTCTTATATTTTCTGTAATATTAAATTAATACAGAAAGATTATCGAAATGAACATTTTTTAAATCAGACATCCTTGTAGTAGATCATTGGTTCAAAACGATGGGATTGAGCGTTGCAGCAATTTGATGGGAAATTGATCGCGAGTCATGTTTGATTTTTATTCGTTTCATTTTTAGAATTTGATCCGTTTCACTGAGTGGTCTTGAATCTGCTCCTAGTAATTGACCGGACCATATATTATTATTATCTATTTATCTATCTATCTTTAAGTGCCTTTCTATCTTATCTGTCTATCTGTTTCACCAAATGCTTGAATCGTTCTTTAGGTCACAATTGGCAGGAATAAGAATGGGTGTTTATTAATAAGGTTTGTGGGGTGCATTTCCGCTGTGAGTAGATTGCCTTCAAGCGGCCAATGAACATGCGTTTCCCCGGTAGCCAGAATTTCATAGTTTTGATGACACGCATGTTATCGGTCAATGGCTTTGGTGGGTTTTTTCCATGACAAGTCATAACATCTAAAAAGTCCCATTGGGCTGAGAGACTTCATTAAAAATCTTGGAATCTTTGTAACATTATGTTTCAAGACACAAACTTAATGTGTTTATTGCTTGACAAAATTATTATGCAGTTCTAGTGGTAGTTTCGATCAGAGTGCTCATTTTTGACATTTGAAAGGGGAAGTGGGGGGAGGTCAAGGGAGAGGGGGGGGGGAACGAGATGAGGATTGAAGAAAACAAAATTAAACGGGAAGAAGATGTAGCCAGTTGCGGTATGGGGGTCAGAGGTGAGATAGTGGGGGTCGAGCCGAGGACCAACACACACAAGCATCACCCGCGTAAACACCGATACACCACGTTGACGGAAGAGGCCTGACCCCCTGTGACCCCCCAGCCACGTGACCGCCGCCATGACGCGTTCCAGGGCGAGGCTGACCGCCCTGCCTCGGGTTAGAGCTGGAGTGATACCGGAAATTGCTGATGATTTTTCGGTGTGTGCTAAGCACCTTTGGCCTCCGCAGCCGGCTAACGAAGACGTTTTGCTGCCCGCCGATTTGCGCTCCCCCCCCCCCCCCCTCTCTCTCTCTCTCTCTCTCTCTCTCTCTCTCTCTCTCATTTCCTCCCTCCGTCCCCTCCACCCTCTCTCATTCATTCATGCAGCTGTAGTGGTGGTGGCCCAGGGTCGATTTTTTAGGGCGGCGTTTGTTTGGACGCGGAAAGAGTGGGCGGGAAGATAAGAGTTATCGTTGCTGAGTGGAATAGGCCGTAGATTGGTTATCGGCCCTTATCTTGTCGCTGACGTGTTCTTGCGGGGGAGAGAGAGGGTCACAGGAAGATTAAGCAGTTGGAAGTGGAATAAAAATCAGCTTTTACGGCCTTATATATTAAAATAAACTACAAACTGTGGAATATCCACTGGCAAAGATAACATTTTTGTATGTGCAATATTTACTATTAAAATTATACATATATTCCGAATCGTTCTAATATTATATATAGGCCTATATTAATCTGCATTTGACAATACATGCCTCCAGCGGATATCCGATGGAGCCATGTGTAAAAATGCAGATTAAGATCCCGGAAAATCTCGTCCGTAACGCGTTAACGCCATTAGGCCAGCGGACGTAAAACACGTCTGTTCTCGAGGAAAATGAAGGATTAGGTTATGGCCCAAAATCTTGAGCAACAAATAAATGTTAAAAACTTTGGAATATCCATTGGCTTACATTTTAATTTCAGGAAGTAATTGCTTCTTATTCTACACGGTTTTTTGGAAAACCCACAGAGGGATACGGCGCTGTTTGTATTGTGCGCCGCCATTTATTTCAGGTTAAGATCTAAATCTGAACAGCCATCTCCACATGCACCCATATTGCTAACAAACGCAGCTTGTTCTTAAATGTCTACGTTCCGTTAAAAAGATGTGTGCTTCTAACTCAAAATTTAAAATCCTTTAATATAATTATATACACTAGCTAGCCTGCACCTCACGGAGAAGATGACCTTTACAGATAAGTCTTGTGATATGTTTCCGTTGAAGATTTAGATAAAGAAATCTTAGTACTGTCATTTTATTTAAGGTACCAAATGCTCTGTCCAGTTTAAACTGATGTTTCGTGAAACTTTCAAGTCTTACGCGCACTTAAGACTCAGATCGTCGCTATTTCTTTACTCCAAATGTCCCTTTCAGGGATAAAATTCACTTCCATTATAGTTCTAGTTCTAAAAGAATTTGTTTTTGGCTTTGAAGAATTATATCTTGGCAAATTTCCAAATGTATTTATTCAAAGACTAATTCACAGAGAGTGTCCTTTGGTTGGGTATCAACTCTCTCTACGTGAGTTTTTTTTTCAATCTTGCTCTTAATTTATTTTCCGTTAAAGATTCAAATCGCTGCAGTTTGCACGGAAACACCTCGTTCAAGGAGGTGGGGGGGGGGGGCGGCGGAATTGGGTGAGAGGTGTGTGGAGGAGGGGGATGTGAAATCCCAAGTTAAGTTCAAAGTTTATTGGAACAGCCTTTGGTTCAATCTGTTCCTACAACGTAGACTGGGGAAAGACTTTAGAAAGGGGGAGTGGGGAGTGAACAGCACAACATAGGACCTAACGTTTGGTAAACTAGGGATCTGATCTGACTTTTAAAGCAAAGTTCAAAGTTCAATAAACAGGGAAAAGGCATAGATCTAACTGCTCGTAAACGGAAGCATTCTGATAAAGGCTGTTGCCTTGAAACAGCATGTCCAAACAAACGGGGCCCACCGGCAGCAGCTACTCGCCACGGCCATTTGTCCACATCATCACCTAGCTTTAAAGAAGAAGAAGAAGACGAGGAGGAAGAGAAGCTTTAGCAAGATAATGGTGAAAGAACAAGGAGGGAGAAGGGAGGAGGGGAAAGAGAGAGAGGGAGGAAAATGGTTGTTACAAAGATGGATGGTAAGGGGGTCTACAAACCTGAGAGGGAACTAAAGAGGGTGGAAGGAATGAGAGAAAGAGGGGGGTGGGGGGGGGTTGGAGAGGGGGGATCAACCACCTAACAAGATTAACATGGGAAAACCTAGGATGGGGCCACCTGTGGAATGATCTAGAAGTTGGTAGGTGTACACGAATTGTGGGTTAAGTTTTTTTTAATGTTATTTATTTATTTTTACGATTTATAATTGTTTGAGACTTTATCTCGTGGACCTGCTTATTTGAAATATTAAATAATTAATAATAAATTCGGTCATCGTGTAAAAGCCTTTTAAACTTAAATGGCTAATTGGATTAGGACTAGTTTACTCATTGGAAGATAGGAAACTTTAGTGATCGCAGTGTGTGTGTGTGTGTGTGTGTGTGTGTGTGTGTGTGCGCGCGCGCGTAGTAATATGGCAGTCGGAGTCTGGCGCAGTCAGTAGACTCATGAAAGTACAGAGCCATTAAACGAAGTAATAATATTCTACACATATAGAAGCTCCGAGTTAAGTTTGTGCATGCAGAGCAGTACATAAATTGATAAATGTTTGCATGGGAACTTGAAATCTACTCTTTTGAGGCAGACTTTTAGACATCGGAAGTAGATGGGGAGTGAGAGATATTTGTGGGTGAACAGATATCGTGCGAAGCATCAGTTGTAGCGTAAATGTAAGAACATCTTTGAAGATTTTTTTTAGCTAACGGCATCGGAAGATTTACACGGGATGTTCTCTCTTTCATGTTGGACGCTCTGATCCCTCCTGCGTTTAGGGCGTGGTGATTCAAAGGGACATAATCAGTGTGGGTTTAGATCCTTGATGGCTTAGCGGGTAGGCGATTTCTGGAAGACTTTAGATTCGGGTAAGTTTGTTAGTTTGTTGAATGTTACGCTCAGTCGGTTTGTTTACTATGATGAGGCGGTTATAGGTTTTTGAAATCTGGTTGATGTGTTCTGAAATTAACATTAAATTGCAGGTATTATAGTGTCATGGCGCGCCTTGGTTTGTGTATTCGTCTTACAGTATTATGTGTCAGCTGTACGTAATGCCGGTTTGGTATATAGACTAAAGTATATTTAACCATTACTAACGCTGTAATGTATTTTGCCTGTTACAGACTCGACCCCACAAGCTAGCATCGCCGTTCAACAAGTTGATGGTAAGTCACAACATTACCGATATTTGTGTGTGTGTGTTGTTTTTTTCGGCTTTCATCATCATCATCATCGTCATCTTCATCATCATCATCATCATCATCATCATCATCATCATCATCATCATCATCATCATCATCATCGTCGTCGTCGTCCTCTTCTTCTTCTTCTTCTTCTTCTTCTTCTTTCTTCCTCATTCCTCCTCCTCTTTCTTCTTCTTCTTTCTTCTTCTTCTTCTTCTTCTTCTTCTTCTTCTTCTTCTTCTTCTTCTTCTTCTTCCTTCTTCTTCTTCTTTCTTCTTCTTTCTTCTTCTACCTCCTATTTTTTTCTCTGCCTCTCATTTTCCACCAATTTTGTTAACGTCCGATTGAATAGCAGTAGATGGTGGTCACTGTAAAGAACTCCACATAAAGCCACGAGGCCACTGGACCTGTCCGTCTCTTCAGAGAACACGGATTGTGCACATACGATATGCCGTAAGATGGTTCCGGTTAGCAATTTCTTAGACTTCGAGTCAGAAAATTCACACTGTTGAGTTCCAGTTTGTAAACCTATCACACTCCCAAGTCAAAAGAGCTACGCCGCTGGCTTCCGGTCTGGCTCGTGCCCAAACAAAATGGTGGGGATGGTCTTTGCATAGGATTGTCTGTCGCGCGCGCGCGTGCTTTCACGTTGGTTTGGCGTTATCTTGCGAACAAGCGAGATCTCTTGGCGGTCGGGTGTCCCCTTTTTGGCATCTCAGTATACTTAGTGATCCGTTTCCTGCTCTGTCGCCTGACCCGCACATCAAAGAACTCGTTTATATTGTAAAGATATCGGAATAGACAGCAGTACCATGTTCCTAGAACATTATTTTGAGAAAGTTAGTATAGTTGGAGTGGGGAGAGGTTATTTCTTATGGATTACTTGTTCAAAAATGTACTTTAAAAAAAAGATTTCATCTGTCAGAAAAGGTATTGTTGGATAGCATATGTTTGGATGCGTGTTATTATTATTTATTATCGTATGTATGCGGATAATTTTTTTAATTAAGCTGTTTTCCTTTGTGTGTGTGTGTGTGTGTGTGTGTGTGTGTGTGTGTGTGTGTGTGTGGGTGGGTGTGTTTGTGTGTTTATATTTGTGCGTGCTTTTCTTATATTTTAGAAACAGCTGTGACACAGAGTTAATTAGTATAGCTTATGTATACATGCAAGTAAGATTACACACAATCACACAAGAGCAGTTACATGACTAGTCACTAAACACTCGATTTCCCAGGCACCTTCGGATTATGTTATATATTAAGAGCAAGGTCGGTGATTCTAATCTACCTGCAAGTCACGTATGTGCGTGAAGGATAACTAGTCAAACAGCAAGAAGACTGGCGCATGGTGACAACATACCTAGTTTGAAACCTATGAGGTTTGCTTACGGTAGGTGTTGTTTACAACCGTAGGTGCCTTTTCCACGAGGGCATAGGCGCGGCAAAGCACGTTTCTGGGGTGGAAAGTACGACTTGGAGAAAACTTATTCCGATTATTAATTCGCACCTCTAGCTTTGCTTTGTCCGTACATCGTAGTTGAGACTAAATAAAGTCATCTCTCTCTCCTTCTCCCCCTTCCCTCCCCCCCTCCCTTTCAAGATTTGAGAGATGAAGATTAGAAGAAAGGCCTCGACTGTGTGTCGGCTACTCTATATGTGCATTGTCTTATACCCAATTCCCTCCCTTTAACTAACAAGAAAGCGTTTGACCGAGTCTGACATGCAGGTCTGTGGGCAACCATGAGAGTGTACAACATCAGCCCTAACTTTATTGAAGTCATCAAAAGTCTGTCTGAAAGGCTACATGTACAGTCCTCCATGCAACAGCGCCATCGGGAACTGGTTGAGAACAACAGTCGGCGTGCTTCAAGGATGCCTACTCTCTCCAACACTCTTCAACATCTTCCTAGAGCGCATCATGTCAGATGTCCTTGCCGATCACTAAGGCACAGTCAGGATAGGGGGTAGAGCAATCTCCAACCTTCGTTTTGCGGATGACATTGATGGATTGGTTGGAAAGGAACAAGAACTTGAACAGCTGGTACAGAGCCTTTGGACTGGAAATAAGTGCAGAGAAGACGAAAATGATGACCAACAACACCAATGACATCAACACGAACATCAAAGTCCATGGCCAATCCCTCAACACAGTGCATAGCTTCAAATATTTAGGAGCCATTGTATCAGACAATGCGTCCCGACAGGAAGTCCTCCAGGATCGAACAAACAACTGCTGCCCTGACAAGTTTGAAGCCCATTTTGAAAGACAGGACCATCAGTCTACACTCCAAGGTAAGGCTGCTTCGCTCCATTGTCATCTCCATCTTCCTATACGCTTGCGAAACATGGATCCTCACAGCAGACCTACCAGTGTCAAGGACTAAGGTTTTGATGTTTTGTGTTCATGGAAGCTATTAAAAAAGGCAATATATCATACATTCGGGATTCAGTAACGCCCAATGACGGAATTTATCATAACTATTGAACTTGAAGGATTTTTTCCATGAAACAAGGTGTATGTTACTTCTGAAGTTAACCTGAAATTATATAAATAGTATAACGTGGCTGCGTCATGACGCATGATGTCCCATTGAAAACATGAATGAATTTTTTTAAGTACCGTTGTAGAACGACGGAAGTTCTCATGGTTGAGCTGCTTTGCCTTGTGGACTGTCATGTCTTAACGAGGACCACGACACTACTTTTCTTTTTCCTCCTTGATCATTCACAACGGGGGATACTGAGCTTATGAATGGAGGTAATGAACTTATGAAGGGAAGTAAGTTTAATCCTCTAGCAGGGGAAGTTAGAACTATTTTCTGGGTCAGAATTTGGGTATCTGTTTTGTGAGTGTTTGTGTGCGTGCGTGTATGTGTGTGTGTTATGAAGATGTTTATTAATTCTTTGTACCCAGACGAGAAATTGATGTTAACCTTCAGAGCCGCTTGCTAAAAGTCAAGCCGTAAAACATGCACGAAAAGTGATTAAGTTTTTTAAACTACGGTAGGCTTTTGTTTTCTGTTCGGTTTGGTACAAACCACGTCGCCATCTCTACCTCGTTCACAGTCACAGACGTCTGTGCCTGCTACGTAGTTTTTAAGTATTACAAAATATGTTGGACTCCGTAAGTGTATGCTAGTCAGTACATTTTCACTTTGATGTTGGGTATCAGTTATTTTCTCTCCTCGTGCATGAACGTCGCTTGAAACGTGTAAATTCACGTTGCCACACAAGGTGTCTCCCTTGATAAAAGATTTCAGAAGATTTTTGTTTGTTTGTTTGTTTCTCTCGAGATTCGACAGTCTGCTATGGCACTCTCATGGTTTTCTGCAATTGCTTTCATGTTTGTTTGGTGCAGTAAAACGGTATTTTTGGATGAAAGATGGGGATTCCTGATTGGTTAACACTTGATTCATACAGTCCCTGGTCTGCAAAAGATGAAAGTTGTTTGTTTATTGTGGGAAAGACATGGGAATGTCGCCTGCAGTTAATTCTTTTTTGCATTTTGTCCATTGAAACTTCCTTATTTGGATAAAGGTTGTCAATATGCATTTTTGTTTATTTTCAGGAAAACAACAAGTAGACAATATCGAAAATCTATTTAGTTTGCAAAACAAGTATTACTTATTTTTCAAGCATCCTAACCTATCCCGTAACTCGAAGATCGTTGGGGCACCACAGATGATCGTGTAACCAGCGTACTCGATCTTCGCTCAGTGTCAAGCCAGTCCATTCTCGAATGTGGTCCTACCTCTTTTTTATGTCTCCGTCTTGTTCTTCCTCCTTGCCTCCTTGAAAAGAAACATCAGGCCAGATGACGGCATAGAGGATTAAATTGGTTGGTATCAAGGGACGTAATCGTGTACAAGACTTATTACGTCCCCTTAACACACTTAGATTATTTATTTTAGAATATTTTGCTAAAGAATGCCTATACTACGTTGAACCCCAAAAATCGTTCGTTAGTAGGTTAATTTTTAAAGAAGGTGCAAAAGAAAATTGGGGGGGTTTGTTTGTTTGTTTGTTTTTGTTTTGTTTTGTTTGGGTTTTTTTCTTACTTTTTTTGGGGGGTGGGGGGTAGAAGTGGGGGGGGGGGGCGTTAAGAATGTGAAATTTAACCCTAAATTCAGTTGGGAGCATTTTTCATGGAATGTAAACTTTGAACCCCACAAACATTTAACATTGTCCTTTCGTAGTTTATATGTCGCATTAGTTTGATATATACAAGCGTCCTTGTCAAGTTTTATTATGATGAAGAATATGAATGTTGTCACTGTCTGTCTTTTCTACAAGTATGGTGTCGTCTGTTTGTCTTAAAAGGACATCCGGCCTACCACCACCCTTACCATTCCCCTCTCTTCCCTTGACCACAACAGCATCCACCTCCTATCCTATCCTATCCTATCCTACCCTATCCCGTAACTCGGGGGGTCGTAGGGGCACCACAGATGATCGTTTAACCAACGTACTCCATCTTTCCCTGTCCTCAGCAACCCTGATTGTTTCGCTCAGTGTCAAACCAGTCCATTCTCGAATGTTGTCCTCCCATCTCTTTTCCGGTCTCCCCCTTCTTCTACCTCATTGCACTGTACCTTGCAGGATAGTCTTTGCAAGACCTGATGATCTTAGAATTTCCTTGCAGGTGTTTGTGGGGACAATAAAGATTCTGTATTCTGATCTGGTGACGTGGCCATACCATCGGAGTTTCCGTTTTTTCACCACTGTGAGCAGGTCATCGTGTTGTCCAACGGCTTGTGTGATGGTCTGTCGGACTCCCACCCCCACGCATAGCAAATTTATTTGCATTATTTAACATTGTCTTTTGTCTTCGTTTTGGCCATCTACACTCGTTTAATCGTCTCTTTTGAATACATACTTACATACATACATATATACATGTAGACATATATACATACATACATACATACATACATACATACATACATACATACATACATACATGCTTACATACACGCATATATACCCAGGATTCAGCCTGACACAAAAAAAGCTATGGGCCATTGGGCCCCTCAGATCAAATTTCAATGGGCCATGATTTCAGCAGTAATTTACGTACATGTAAAAGATAACCTGGATATATTATTACAGAAATTAAAACAAAATAGATTATTGTGAGTGTGCATGTGTTGTGAAGCATGTTTACCAACAAAACACTAACACTAATAGATGTTGTTGGTGCTGTAGGTGTTTCTCACAGATTATTCTGAAAACTGCAATGTTTTAAAAACAATTTTAAAAAAATTGAAACTCTTTGCATTAAACAAAATTTCAATTCCTTTTTTTTTTTTTTTTTAAAGTTTGGAGGGGGGGTTCCGGAACCCAGGTAACCCCCAACCCCCCCCCCCCCCTGGGTCCGGCCCTGAGAACAGGGATCAGTATTTTGACTTGACTCGGGGCTCACACAATCATCTTGCGTAGGATTAGCGGCGGTAGACTGTAGTTTAACAGCAGCAAACGACAGTCTAGACTGTCCTACCTCAAGTTTAGGTATTTTGAGGGGTGGGGGCGGGGGGGGGGTGGAAGTGGGGGCGGGGCATTTTCAAAGCGCGCGGCACAAAGAAAAACACAAAATCCTCCTTGCACGGACACAACATACGCGCAGACGATAGCAAATTCTGATTTGGAAGAATCGTACAACACTTCTTATTGGCTGAAAGATCAACATCAGGGCCCTCATAGCCAATCGATGAACTTGCCTTAGCAAAAGCACGTTTGTCGCCTCCAATACAGTGCACTGTTATTGTGGTGGCGCACTGGTACCAAAAATTGAAGCGCCATTCGGCCCCTGGCAAGAATTGTAGATGGGTCATTTTTAATTTTTATGCGTCAATGGCGCAGGGCGCGCTGGTAAACTGATCCCTGTATACCTACATACATACATACATTATACGTTATTCGCGTCTTGGCATGCGATATGGATAATTGTCACATCGAGATTGGACAATATTCACGAGTGCGCTGTGCGCCAGTCCTCCTCCAAATCCTCCTCCCTTGACACCTTCTAATCACCCTCTTCCTCTACCGCCATCTTCCTCCTCCTTTTCCTTTTTCAATCCATCCATCCTCCTCTTCCTCCTCCTGCTTAACCGCAGATGACAAACAAACAGTTATAAGATTTTTTTTGGGAGGAGAGGGACGGGGAAGTTGGGGTGGGAAGAGGGAGGAGGGGTCAGCTGTAGCCGGTATCTTGGCGTCTGATATTGGAGATGCGCTCTTTTATCAGCAGGTTTGTTTTCGCTCGCATTGGCACAATATTTACCTTATGCTGTCAAATCATACGGTTAAGATTGTGCAGTGTGTTTTCCACCTGATAGGCCTGTGGTTGTCGCTGATACCGTACGGGAGTTAGTATTAAAGGACGGGACGGATGAAGCAATGTTCATGAGGGGATTTAGTTCTTGTTTTCTTTACTTCTGCAAGCATAATGTATAAGATATGCAACAGGACCTAAGCCGCCAATGTATAAGATATGTAACAGCGTCTCAGCCGCCAATGTATAAGATATGTAACAGCGTCTCAGCCGCCAATGTATAAGATATGTAACAGCGTCTCAGCCGCCAATGTATAAGATATGTAACAGCGTCTCAGCCGCCAATGTATAAGATATGTAACAGCGTCTCAGCCGCCAATGTATAAGATATGTAGCAGCATCTCCGCCGCCAATGTATAAGATATATAACAGCGTCTCAGCCGCCAATGTATAAGATATGTAACAGCGTCTCAGCCGCCAATGTATAAGATATGTAGCAGCATCTCCGCCGCCAATGTATAAGATATGTAACAGCGTCTCAGCCGCCAATGTATAAGATATGTAGCAGCATCTCCGCCGCCAATGTATAAGATATGTAACAGCGTCTCCGCCGCCAATGTATAAGATATGTAACAGCGTCTCAGCCGCCAATGTATAAGATATGTAGCAGCATCTCCGCCGCCAATGTATAAGATATGTAACAGCGTCTCAGCCGCCAATGTATAAGATATGTAGCAGCATCTCCGCCGCCAATGTATAAGATATGTAACAGCGTCTCAGCCGCCAATGTATAAGATATGTAGCAGCATCTCCGCCGCCAATGTATAAGATATGTAACAGCGTCTCAGCCGCCAATGTATAAGATATGTAGCAGCATCTCCGCCGCCAATGTATAAGATATGTAACAGCGTCTCCGCCGCCATGTATAAGATATGTAGCAGCATCTCCGCCGCCATGTATAAGCTATGTAACAGCATCTCCGCCGCCATGTATAAGATATGTAACAGCATCTCCGCCGCCATGTATAAAATATTTAACAGCCTCTCCGCCGCCATGTATAAGATATGTAACAGCATCTCCGCCGCCATGTATAAAATATTTAACAGCCTCTCCGCCGCCATGTATAAGATATGTAACAGCATCTCCGCCGCCATGTATAAGATATTTAACAGCCTCTCCGCCGCCATGTATAAGATATGTAGCAGCATCTCCGCCGCCATGTATAAAATATTTAACAGCCTCTCCGCCGCCATGTATAAGATATGTAACAGCATCTCCGCCGCCATGTATAAAATATTTAACAGCCTCTCCGCCGCCATGTATAAAATATTTAACAGCATCTCCGCTGCAATGTATAAGATATGTAACAGCATCTCCGCCGCCAGTGTATAAGATATGTAACAGCATCTCAGCCGCCACCCCTACCGACCTCTCCGCCTGTTAGATCTTCACACACTGCGTAGCTGAGACTGGTCGATGCTTATGGTGGCCTCTCTGCGTGACATGAGTGGCGAGGCAGAACATAGACGTCTGCAAGTCTCTGTGACGCAGTGTGCTAAATATTTTGTACTGTGAGCTAGGTTGTGTTTGTGTTTGTTTTTCGTACATTTCGTACATTACTTTCTCTCTCTCTCTCTCTCTCTCTCTCTCTCTCTCTCTCTCTCTCTCTCTCTCTCTCTCTCTCTCTCTCTCTCTCTCTCTCTCTCTCTCTCTCCCTCTCTCTCTCTCTCTCCCTCTCTCTCTCTCTCATTTTATTTTCCACCCCAACCTTGTAGTTATTATCCCTACACACACACACACACACACGCACACACGACTCACCCTCTCCACCTCCCATCTTTGCTGTCGTTGCCCGCTTCTCTTTCTGGCGATGTTGTTCATTCCATTCATTCGCCACTAGTAGTAGTTGACCTGATTTTGTGTGGGGAAAATATTGACGTCATCATATTGGTGTTCATGTCTCGTTGTCGTCATATCCTTCTTTTCCTCTTCGTGTTCTTTTTCTTCCTCACCCCCGTGGGGGTGCCGGGGGTTTCAGTATAAATAGTATCCCCACATTCTGGAAATGTAGTGCTTTAAATTCCCACTGTCGCTGTCTTTCTCATTTGCTCTTTCTCATTCCTGCTCTGTTCTATCCATCTGTTATACTATCTTCTTCTTTGCTAGACCAGTCACCGAACTTTTTTCTTGAAAACTCTTCCGGGACAAGATTCCTTATTTGTGTATGAGGTCTGTTGGATCAGCTTGAGAATATTGGACGCTGTCTGCCAGGTGGTCAATATGGCTTTCTATGATGTTATTATTTAGCAATGTAGGCATTTTATATGTATGTGTTTTGTTGATAATTTATAATGATGTTTGTATTCTATTTTGTTTTTGTAAACGGGGGTTCGTTAAATTAGAGTACAGCCTCAGCGTCCCCGCGTGGGATGTCTTTATTGTAAAGTGACTGGCTGGTGAAGAGCTTTCAGTTTTACTACTAGGGTTGTTTCGGCAGATCTTTTATGCGGATTGGGGGTTGTCCGGTCCTGATTTGGCTGGGAAGAGTCCGCTGGACCTAAAGCAATAATAATGTAATGTAATGTTTTCCTTCCTCTTACTCCTCCTTTTTCTTTTTCCTCCTCCTTCTTCTCTTTGTCCTCCTCCTCCTCCTCCTCCATCTTCTTCTTCTTCCTCTTCTTGAGAGGGATTGCAAGAAGACAGATAGGGGAAGTGACGACGGAGCGACAGCTACCACTACTTGCCTTTCTAGCATCGAAGTCTTATCTTTGCAAAGCACACCCGCTTTGAACAACCCGAACTCCTATCCCCCCCCTCCACCCACCCTCTCCCTCACACACACATACATTTGTCTCTTAACTCTCTTAACAAGCCACCATTTTGTGGTGTGTGAGAGAGGGAGAGAGATTGTGTGTGTGTGTGTGTGTGTGTGTGTGTGTGTGTGTGCGTGTGTGTGGGTGTGTGGGTGTGTGGGTGTGTTTCGACACTTCTCATACCCTCTCCAGTAAGTCTATATCATCCTTTGGCTGTAAATGTAATGATTGATAAGCGCTTCGTTTAGTCTGGTATTGAACGAGTTCTACTCCTTCATTTACGATTGTAATTTAGAAGGCAAGCGATAGTGGTGGGGGTGGGGACGATGATGATGATGGTGATGATGATGATGATGATGATGATGATGATGATGATGATGATGATGATGATGATGATGATGATGATGATGATAGTGATGATGGTGATGATGATGAACCATATATGAAACTGACGGAAGGTAGGGTTTTGATCATCAATGTTAAATTAGCTTGGCACAATTTTGTGCTTAATTAACGTACCCAAAATATAATTATGTAAAAATATTCCAAAGACTTTGAACCTTTAATTTTTTTTATAACACAATTATCCTTGATACATTTTCTTTTTTTGTTTTTTTGTTTTAGATGTGCGATGTCAGAAAGAATGTGTTTCGAATGCATTCGTCACGTGTAAAGCTTAAAGGTAATGCAATATTTGTTTGTTGGTTTTCTTTCTTTCATCACGCCTTACATGTTGCATACTCCCGCATACCCGCAATCCTGTACTACAAAACACCAGTGCTCTCAACATAAAGTCGGTCGTCTTGCAAGATATGGATAGCTTTTCTACATTAACAGGTAAATTCTTGGAACCCTGGCAGGTAAAATAAATTCAGGGCTGTTTTTTGGCAGCTTTGCTAATCAGTGACTAAACGTTGTAGCCATTGCACCTGTCATCGCTGAGATCGTCTCAAACATCGTTGTTATCTGTGCTAATCACGGGTGAAGGAGTGTTATCGTCGGTTTGGGCCCGAGAATTAATATGGGAATGCTGCTTTGCCTGGAGAATGTATCCCAATAATTAATTGGAGGAATATTCTGTAAGTGTTTAGTTGGCATGGACAGCGAAGCGTAGCAATAAAAGTGGAGGTCATCGTCGTCGTCGTGGTCAACATCATCAACATCAACATCACCACCATCATTACAATATTTACAATACGTAACGTTGATGCCCTCTAAATGGTGGTTACTGAACAGGTTTGCATGTTGTTCGGATCATGTTCTATTCATGTACAGCTGACGTATCGCATGAATATTTTTGGTAGATTCATTGATTAGATCTATAGGTGATAATCTCATCAGACATAATAATAACAATAATAATAATAATAATAATAATAATAATAATAATAATAATAATAATAATAATAATAATAATAATAATACAGGATGCTATAGGCGCCTTTCCCCAAGTCATTCAGGCTCAAAGCGCGGCGATCTATACCAACATACACGCTCACCTGTCTCATCCACCTTCACACACACCAAACACACATCCATCACTCACTCAAACAGGTGGTGTAAAGGCAGGGAGATCGCTATTAGAAGACGGAAAGAAAATCGAATTTTTATTTTTGAAATTTTTATATTGACTGCGTCCTGTACCATTATTGAAGGGAGGGAGGAAACCGGAGTGCCTGGAGAAAACCCTCGGTGACCTCAATAGTCTCGTACCTAAGTCACATACGTTCGCCCCTTGCGGGAATCGAACCCGCGACCTTCGGCATAGGAAACCGGCGACTTATCCACTGCGCCATGAGGCCACGTAAACGTCTGTGGTTTCCTTTCGGTTTTGGCAGTAATGAGGTGTCGGATAGCGCAGTGGTTGGAGCACTCGCTACCGTGTCGCAAGTTAAGCACCGTCCAGTGCGGTTAGCACTTGGATGGGTGACCGCAAAAAACGTGAAGCGACAAATAACAACGCCCCCAGTTGACTCAACTGTGACTGAGTACCTACTCTCTTAAGGGTGGGGAAGGTAAAGCAGCGAGGGAGAGAGATGGGCATCACCCTCATTACGCTGGCCCAAGATAAGTGTGATCTCCAACATCACGCTCCCCTACCGCAACAAGGCTATGGGACTACCTTTACCTTTACCTAACCTTACAGTAATGAACGGCATTTTTGGAAAGGAGATAATCCTGTAAAAGTTGGACACCGACGGGGCGAGCGCCACCGTATGGGACAACTGCAGCTCAGTCGGCCATTCCTTAATCATACGATGGCAAAAACTGCCATTGCAAGGTTGAGATCTACGGTAGTGGTTGTTTCTCTTAGCAGTTCTGTAGCAGTGTTTTTGGTAGCATAGATGCTAGGTCTAGGTCTGCGAAAAATCGGTAGCAGTATTTCTGCTTCCTCTGGGGCAACGAGGACACAACAATTATTCTCTCTTTGGAGCATTTGGAGTGCGATAGGGGTGGTTTCCCTTTAGAGGTTTGAAGGCACTTGTACAGCGTGTAAACAACGACGTCCTCCACTATCTGTGATTTGCGCCCCTTGTGCCAGATAACGGCTGAGGGTTACCTGCCCCTGAATCTGCCAGAGGAAATGGCTTTCTGGTGAGGGCACCTACACGACAGAGGTTTGCCCACTTAAGGTGTTCTAGAAGAAGAAGTAGTGAATCAGAAAAAGAAGAAGGAACAAGTGGGCGCCTCGAGAAGCTTGAGGTAAATCCTAGATCTGCCAGTGCCTTGCGCAGCTCTTGAGCTGAAAAATTGCGCTCGATATAAGAAGCGATTTAAAAAAAAAAGATTGCTTCTACAAGAACCTAGAAAACATTTTGCACAGCCAATAGTGAGCATGAAAAAAATCTCTTGTGTGCGATGCAGACATCTTCCATTTGGAAATTTGATAGTTTCTACATCGTTGATTGTTAAAAGTCTTGCAAGGCTTTACAACAGCATATTATCGAAATGTATAACTCCTTACTTTGTTTGGCATTACTTAATGAGAATTCATTCCTCTAGGATAGAATATTCAGGAATTAATGTCAGCACTGGATCGGTTATTTCCAGTGATATAATAAAAATGGATTGATGTGTAACTATACAGTTGAAGATGTCTTACAATTAGAAGGTGGTCATTTACATCGAAGATTCAATAGGCATTTATTGTACCCAATAATGAACAACAAAATATAGCGGGTGGAGTGACAAATCAAACAAAAATAAAAAGTGAACTTTCATGAATTGAATTTAAGAGCCATTTAAAATGTAACTGATAAATTGACAATTACCGTTTGAATTTACTGGGCTAAAATTCACCAAAGTCATTGCACTGAATGATGAAGTGTACCAAACAAGCTTAAGGATATACTTACTACATACAAAGCTATACTCTCACCGTATTTACCATGAAGTGCTCATCGCTGTAACCTGAAGGTGTCATTACACTGCTGATTGGCAGCGTGCTTCAACAGCCAGAGTTTTACGACAAAATAAGCATAAAGATGAATAAAGTATACATCTGCAGATAGACTTTGTAAGTGGTCGTTGATGAGCTAAGGGGTAAGGTTTTGAGCTTTGAACGACATCCAGCCGAATTTACGGCAGCTGTCATCAAGTGATGAGTTAAATGAACCATACGAATTTGCTCAGAAATGGCGATTTGGTTATTTGTTTTCAGTTAAGTCGCTCTTAACCTCCACTCTTATCCGCAAGAAAGTTGGAAGGAGGAGGAGGATGAGGTGAGAGAGAGAATGTGTGTGTGTGTGTGTACGTGCGCGCGCGTGTGGCAGTGCACCTACCAGCTATGTAGTATGTTAGTGGAAGGACTCCAGGAGTTGTTGCATTTTCCCAGAAACCACGAAAACATTATTTCGTAGCTCGCGTAAAGGTTGTGAGTTCACGCTCCTTCTCTGTTTTTGATCCAAGAATCTGGAACAAATTGCCCCTCTCTCTTCGCAGCAATCCTACAACTCTATATCTGCTCTCAAAACTCATCTCTTTCCGGCTCTGTGATCCATCTAGTTTGACCACCCACTCTGACTGGCTGTTTATTTTGATTTACTTGTCCTCTTCCTTGTTTTTTTTTTATGTTCTTACATGTCAAGGATATGTTGCAAAAGTGTTGACATGCGCCTTTGGTAGACTAGATTTGGCGGGATACAAATGTTCGTATTATTATTATTATTATTATTATTATTATTATTATTATTATTATTATTATTATTATTATTATTATTATTATTATTATTATTGTTGTTGTTGTTGTTGTTGTTGTTGTTGTTGTTGTTGTTGTTGTTATTGTTATTATTATTATTATTATTATTATTATTATTATTATTATTATTATTATTATTATTTATTCTACCACGATTTATACAGCGCGGCTTGAGATCAGACAAGGCATTCTCCCCATCTCTCTCAACTTTGATGGGGTCAAAGTCTAATAGTCTCAGCTGTGCTGTATGGCCACGAGTATCAGCTGCTGGACAGAAATGTTGGCACGGCTAGCATCACACTGCCTAGCTGAGACGCATGTTCGCCTCACTCCACTAGTGGGAGATTTACTGGGCGAGTCTCAGCTAAGCTGTTTGGGCACGACTACCCTGTTGGTCTTATTCACTCACTGTTTTATGACTGCTGTGTGGTGACAGCCTTCATTTCCTTACCTTTCATAACGACGGATGTTTGAAGGTTGTTGATGGTGGGGATTATGAACGAGCCTAAACCAACTCGCCAAAGAACTTGTTCCAGACTGTCAAAGCGTGGAGAGAGAAAGAAAGAGGGAGAGAGTGAGAGAGAGAGAGAGAGAACAAGGAGGGGGGGGGGGAGAGTGGGGGGAAAAGAGAGAGAGGGGACGAAACGTCGCACGACATTCACCTCAGTCCGCCCAGTTTGCGAATGAGTACCTGGCTCTCCGTAGAACCGAGGTATAGAGAGCAGCAAAGGGGATAAAATGATGAGGCGGAGGATGGTGTTTCGGTAGATGTCGCCAAACCCAAAATTTAGTATTTTGCCTATACTGAATAAACGTACTGCAGGTCCATACTAATAGCCCAATCGTCACTACGTGCTTGGGTGGCTCTCGTCTGTGTACATCTCTCTTGCTATTATTATTGTAGTGGAAAGTACATGATAGTATTGATGGACGATGTTTTGATTTTGCCAAGCAGTTTATTGTGATAGGGAATGTCATATTCTAATTTATTGACAAACAATGTTTACAAGACTTTGTTTATATAGTCGAAGCTTAACCTCACAGATTTGTCAAGTTGATTCGTTTTCTTGTTTTCCAAACCCGGGTGCGAACCTTTTACATGTTGATTTATGTTTTATGGATTTAAAAGTCAGATTATCGAACAATGTTAATTACAAGTCTGTGTGAACAGTATGTCTATGTTTCTTCTAGCGGCTGTAGAAACTGGATTTATTACTAAAGTTTTCAAATGAGGAGGAACAACGAAGCTTAACGTCCTATTGCATCAGCGTTAAGGACGATCACCACGTCGCCACCCTGACAACAATGATTATCATCATCATATCAAAGATGAGATCCTACGGATCTGTTCTGTCTTTTTTCAAATGAAAGAACTGGTTTCCCCTTAATATAGTCGTTGCTTTTTCGTCGTCCAAAGTGTAATTTTCGACCAAAGCATGTATATACTTAATTAAGGTAGAGATTAATTACAAACTTTTTGTTGCGTTCACTCTCCTGTTCTAAGTATTGACTGATGAACTAAGTTTGAATCAGTTTATTAAAAGAATGTGTAATATAATATATTATTATCATAATTCGTTCTTATATCATCATTTGTGCCCTACTGGCCAAATACAACGGTTTAGATGATGTATTTATTTATTTCATCCTTCTATAGCGCTTTTCCAGCTTAAGAGCTGCTCAAGGCGCTGGCCGATACAGAATCTAACTCATGCCGTCCGAAGCGCCCACATTAAAAAAAAAAAGAAAAAAAAGCACACCTACGTAAAGTCTGCTTCTCCAAACATAATCAATCCATCAAAACCACAATGTATTAGGAGTATTTAACACTATTTACCAATAAAGGAGTTTCCTGTGTAGATTGAAATAGACAGGTACATTATGTTAACAATAAGGGTACGTTTTTGGTTGTTTTTTTTTTTTTTTTTTTGGGGGGGGGGGGGGTTATTTTAACAACTTTATTATCACCAAGGTGAAATTCGGGCACTTTCATTTTCGAAAGTACAGCAGCCCCAAGTGAAGCGCTTTACCCAAGGTACATGCTGGGTGTGTTCTTGTCACCCGCACTCACCCGTCTAGGACATGAGCGTCAGGATCTTTAAAGTCTGTTATGATGGAATGCATGCGACTTACTTACTTACTTGCATATATTAAAGTCTCCGGACACATGGCGTAAATGGGACAAGTGCATGCGACACAGACTAGACCTCGGTTTATACTCTCATCCGAAGAAGTAGGAAACGGGTGTAAAGTGTCTTTCCCAAGGACACAACACAAATGCCCCGGCCTGGGCTTGATCTCGGGACCTTCAGATCCGCAAGCCAACGCTCTAACCATTCGGCCACCGCGCCTCCCACGTTAGTGATTCAGTACAGAAGCGAAGACGAAAGCGTGAAGGTTATTGTCATTGCAGTGTATTGGTGGACACGTATTTCTTTTTTGTTTTTGGTAACGCTTTATTGTCCCTTTTTATCGGGAAAATTTCCGGGCCGCCTCCTCTGGTGAAGGCGTAATCGCAGCCTGTGGCGCGCCCAAACCCAATTAGTTGTTGTTTTTTGAAAATTTTGCTGGGGGAGCAAACCGGAGTATTCGGAGAAAACCCACGTTGCCCGAGTCAAAAGTAAATAATATTCGGAGAAACATAACGCCCAGGTGCTGGATCGATCCCACACCTGTCAGGTGCCATTGGTTTCTGGCCTGTGGACAAGTCCCACCTTAGCCCACTTGGCCACAACGCTCGTTGTGTCAGTCAGACTTTAGCGGGGAAGATTTCAAACATTAACAGACGTTTGATGTAGGCGTGTTGAACTGGAGCAAAGAACTATAGGTTGTTGCCACAGGTTGTTGTTTTATTTTTATTTATTGTTGTTGTGGTGATGGTGGTGGTGGAGGTGTGTTTTGTTTCCTCAATGCAAACCAACTTCATTGACGGATGAAAATCAAATTATTGAGAGAGTTGCTTTTTTTGTAAATAATAATTATGAAAGTGTTCTTGCCAAACACAGTTACCAGCGGAGTACACTTTGCCTTCGGGTCATCAGAACTAAGGAACAGCGCATGAAATAGAACGACGATTGGTTAAAAAGCCATTATCGCAGAAAAGAGATTAAACGCTGTTTAAGTTGTATGGTTAGCCTGATGGGGGTCGGACCCGGGGCAAACCTATTTATTGTTTTGTGCCGAGCTTAACCCCTTGTCGAAGGTCCATTCCAAGAGAGAGGAGTGTAAACAATCTTGGAGTCCCCTCGCTCGCCAGAAGTGAATAGCCTGGAGATTAATGGTACGTCTGAACGTAGTGCGGTAGAGGAGCAAAGCCCCTTGACTACCCTATTATAGCTGTGCGTATTGAACAAGTTGGGTGCGAAGGATTATTCCACTGTTCTTGTGACTGATAGATACTTTTACTCACCCACCCCTTTTTGAGACTTGGAGAAAAGTGGGTAGGCGTGACGTGATGAGAGGGAGGGAGAGAAAGATGATTCAAAGGTGTTTGGAGTAAAGGGGGTCGAATGAGAGAGAGAGTGTGTGAGAGAGAGAGAGAGAGAGAGAGAGAGAGAGAGAGAGAGAGAGATTTTATTTACCATGTACAACCTGTTGGGCGGGGGTGAGGAGAGGGGAAGGGGGGGTACAGACAGAGAGAGAGAGAGAGGGAGAGAGAGAGTTGCTCGTGAGCACACAGCGTAGCTGAGAAACGCCAGGTCTTATATTGGCTTAAGCAAAATGTACTGGTGAGTGTCAGCTACGTTTTGTGTGTATTGGGAGCGAGCTGTAGGAGGAAGATGTATGACGAGAGAGAGAGAGGGGGAGTAGGAGGGGTGGGGGGGGTGATTAACGATGGTGATACTTTATATTCAACAGTGACCTTTTTGCTGTCCTACCTAAAAAAAAATGCATCGCATTGATAACAATTCAACTTTAGACGATGGAAAAACAAGCTAAAAGGGAAGTTGAAATTTGAAAATGGCTTAGGACAGGGAGTGCTTAAGATTTGTCTGCCAAAGAAAATCATCCAACCGCAGATCATGCATCGAAAATGGTTTTTTTAGTTGTTTATTTTAGGGTTTCTAAAAACGGAGCTGAGAAATATCTTCTGAGGTTTTTATCTATCCAATTCTTGTTTGGGTCATCGTCATTTGCTAGTTCTGCTATGATAATTCTACAACGCACCTTTTATTTGTTTGTTTATCTTGTTCTTTTACAGGTTATTGGCTTGAACAAAAGTGTTACTTGAAACAGAAACACATATATAACTGACAAACAAACAACGCTTACCAGGACAGGCAAACAACGAGCGTACATAAGCTTATATTATACGAGGTTACTCATTCATCATGTTGTTACTGTAGCTTGCTCCGTGTACATTTGGTCTTTTTGTACAGTTTCTATTTTCTTTTTCAAAAATGCCTTTTGCTTTCAATTATAGGGCTCGGTAGTTTCCTCCTGAACATTAACATTTAATAGACGAACAACGAACACAGACACCCATCTGATGAAACCAAGGCAAACCAAGTTGCAAACAAAACTATTTTCAAACTGAACAAACGTGACATGAAAATGTCCAAAAGAGCAGTTTAATAGGTCAGATTCAGACAAACTTGAAACAGAAATGTCAAAAGAGTAGTTTAATAGGTCAGACTCAAACTAGAAACAAACATGTCAAAAGAGCAATTTAATAGTTCAGACTGAGACATTATATGTTCAAGAAGGATGGAGATTGTAGGCTAGGCCTAATCTTACAATCTGTCCTTTGCATCGTTCCCTCTCCCATTCATGGTCATAATTAGACATTTTGTATACAATTCTGTTTTTAACCGAACATTCAAGCGTTCCTCCACAATTTAGAATGCACACTTTTAACGTAATAGGCATCGAATAACAGTAACATGTAACAACTTTGCAGTAACACTAAAATCATAGCATATTGTTCAAAGTGTTATGCCAGTAACTTGCTTCGAGGAGCTCTGTTCAACAAGGGAGACAAAAAGTTGGCGTAATTGTCTCGCCTGAAGAGATGTGACTGGAGTCAACGTTCGTCCTTGCCCTTGCATGTTGTAATTGACTTCACCATCTTTGTCCTTGCTTTATAAAGGTGTATCGTTGCCATGTGGTGTGTATCGCTGTACCTGTGTACCGTTTAATGAGACGTACAAAACTGGAAAACTGGTGTAATTGAAGCTGCCTCGGTCCCGAAATCGAGTGACATGCTGTCTGGTTACTCCTGCGCAGTGATCCCCGAAGGCCTTGACACATAAAACGTGAAACTTGAGTCATGTGACCTAATCCACTCAGAACCTAGAACTACGTCTGCAAGGCTCTCCGCCACACACTGTCTGTCGTCGTCTTCCACTTCTCTTCTTCTTCTTCTTCTTGCTCTTTCTCCTCTTCCTCCTCTTCCTTTCTATCCTCCTCTCGCCTTCTCCTCCCTATAATAATAATAATAATAATAATAATAATAATAATAATAATAATAATAATAATAATAATAATAATAATAATAATAATAATTCACACAATATAAACGTCTTCTTCTTCTTCTGTTCGTTGAGGGCCTGCAATCAACTTGTCGGTCATTCTGGCTTCTAAACCCTTTCTATTATAATGAATGGTTTAATTACATCACAAGAGAGAAGGTACAGATGACGTTTTTAAAATTTTTAATGGATACCTAAAAGGTAATAGGTTATACTTAGACTTGCCTGTCTGAGGTGTACATGTGGTGCTCAGTATAACCATACTTTTGGGGACGGTATGAGAGAGAGAGAGAGACAGACAGACAGACAGAGAGTACTGTAACAAGAAGTCTACATTACTGTAACAAAATAAATCATTGACCGTCTCATATTCGTCCTTATTTCCAGTTTCTTTTACATTATGTCTAGTTTGCTTTAATTTTAACTCGGCACACAGGTGTACATGTTCGAGGTCAACACACGCTTCTTTTGTGGGGAGTTGTATTTTATAGAGGGGTCCAAATAACGCCATCTTTGCGCACGCTTTTTAATATCTGCAAACGCTGTGTTGAGAGAAAGTTAACCCATAGGCAAGACCAAATACCCGATACTTGTCATTTCTTTATCACGTTTGGATAGTCTTTCGCGTCTTGTTTAATTATATTGGTTGCCAAGACAAAATTGCTGAACAAAACGTCTGTCAACTGAAAACATCACGTCGCCTGTGACGCGTTAAACGTTCATCGATCACCTGATCAATCAGCTGATCACCTGTTGCGATGGAACCCAATCTGGACCTCGATACATGTCTTGGTGCCATGTAGCCACATGACAATCCATCGATGACGCGGTACATTGAAGATCTGACAGATCTGTCAGTCTCAAAGAGTCCGTCAAAGGACATGGTAAAGATAAGAAAGATGAGATCCATCATATATATATTTTTAAACCGTTAAGATAAAACATGTGGGAAAGCATTATTAAAACAAGGCTATTATGTCAAAGGTTCCTACTTTTGACCACATCCCCTCGACAAACCCTTTTAACATTCACCGTGAGGGGTGCCCCTACTAACAAATAAGCCTACAACAACAGGAACAAAAACTCTTTCGCAAATATAGTTGTTGTTATTTTTTAATGAATACATTCCGTAGTTTTGTGCCTACTAATAGCAAGGGCCAACCCACATTTTGTAGCTAAAAATAGCATCTACCAAAGCATTTAAAAGACAGAACCCGTAACAACCAATTGCTCGTAATTTGTTTCGTTTTGAGGTTGATGAATTAGTCCATACCGTACCCAACAAAGAGGCACACTTCAAGCTGCTTGGTTCGCTCAGAAATAGGCTCAATTGTCACACGGCTGTGGTATCGATGTATCGTTAAAACAGAGGAAATCACGCGCCCACCGCCGTAGCTCAATTGGTAGAGCGTTCACCTGGCACACCGATGACCCAGGTTCGAATCCCGTGGTGGGCGATATAAAATGTGGCCAATTTCACTGTCCATTTTAGCAGTATGATTGCTTTGGTGGTTCAGTGTTGATTCAGGTCCCTACCCCTCTGTTCCATGGGAGGGTTATCCCCGTCTGCCATATCGCCAATGGTGGGTGTAGACGTTAAACCTCAATGTTCAGGAAATCACTCCCTGTCAGTACTGAAATAGAAAATTCGAACTTTAGCCGTTGATTTGAGCAACGAAAGCCCGCTTCATCATTGTTTATTGTAATAAAAAGGCGAATTTTAGGGATAAACAAAGCCTTCGAAATGGGGCGTTTTAACATAATCTCTAGGATCGACATGTTGCGACATACACACAGGCTAGGAAAGGTCGTCGTCGAAGTCCAAAAGACACAAGAAACCTGCTGGGTAAATCCACAACAAAGAGAATACGTTACGTTCATTCACAACTTCTCCGACTGACCGATAGTTTTGGGTGATTTCTGCAAGGAAGGGTCTTACACCTCTCACGCAAACCAAACTGCAGGTTAGATTGACTGTGACAAATCTCATATCGGTTATCCCCCCGTCACGCGCCAGTGGTCCTCGATGTAGGTCACGTGACCTGACATCACGGGTCGCGTGACTTGTCCATGGCGGCAAGATGGCGAAGGGTAGATCCGTCATTTCTACTGCGTGCTGTCACGCGACACACGCGTCCATCTTCAAGCTTTGCGAAGAAGTTGTGTGGGGGTGTTGTTTTTTACTCCAACAAATATTTCGGAGGGTCACACTGACTACCGTCTAGCCTCACAATATCTTATTTCTGCAGGACTGAGTGAGGACAGGAAGAATCGAAACGTAACCTTACATTTGTGGGTTGATTTAGGACTTGCGTTTTCGATGAATTCATTAATTTTATTTTATGTTGTATTCTACGATTTGTTGTTGACACTGTAAAACCGATTCCTGATGGTCCATCGGCGCTTCTGTAGCACGATGTAATCGCCTTCAACAATAATATCGTCTCAAAGTTAAAAAAAAAAACCACAATAACAATCATGTCTTAAGCGCTTAAGGCAAATCATCCTATTGATCTACTTTTATGGCTAAGCTAGAGGTTTGGCTGCTCTGATTGACAGGTGGAGATAGTTAGTTAAGGAGGGTTTGTCACATTACGTCCGCTACGCTATGAACAAAAGCTTTCATTGTGCTCTGACACTGCTATCCGAGTTTATGACACCATTGTTTTCAGACATACGACCCTCGGGATTCTGTGTTGGCGAGTACCAGAGGTTAAATCCTCAGTCATGACCTTGGGCTGCACGCTCGGAAGACTGTGCTAAATGCTAAACCATTTTATGCCTTTTTCAGCCCCCCATCTCCTCTCCCATCCCCCCCTCCCCCCCTCCCCCCGTCTTCTTCCCCTCATATTTCATTCATTTCTTCTTATTCTTCTTATTTTTTTCAAGGTCTATAGCCTATCTTATTTTTGATATCAAGTCAAGTCAAGTCAACCGGTCTTTATTATTCACGAGGAGGAGAATTCACTGCAGCAGTTGGATAGGGACAGTGGAGACCCAGGGCCGTGCCTCAGCGCTAATGATAGAGCCTGGCACGCCGATGGCCTAGATTCGAATCCTGTTGTGTGAGCAAGTAAAAAATGACCTTTTTTTTAACTGTCTACCATAACAGACTTATGATTCTTCTGGTGGTTCAGTGTTGATTTAGAATCCTACCCTCTTCTTATCCCCGCGTCTGCCGTGTTGCTAATGGTGGGTGTGCACGTTACACTTCATTGTTTGTTATTTCGTCAAGACAGTTGTGGATTTTCAGCCTTATTCGGTGCTTCTTTTTTTTCCATTCAATCCTTTCCTCTAAAGTCGATGATTCTTATCCTGTTTTTATGTTTGGCTAAATAAGGGGTGGAATAGTCCAAATTATTACATGTAGAGTAGCATACTGTGAAAAAGAATGGACAAACTTCACCGCATGTTCACAAAATATTAAATCTTCCTCACCAATCTGAAGAAAAGGAAAACATTTCTACCCAAACAAGTCGTATACAACTTTCCATATTTTCGCCTTTATTTCAAAGGGCTTCCTCGAGGTTAAACAAGAATAACACACACACTTCCAATTAATTTGTAAAATGGATAAAAAGTAATCTAAATCATGATTCATCTTGTTTACCTCTTTCCCCAACAATTATACAATTACGAAACAAGGACTTCCAAGTAAAACACTGGACTATTCCATCATATATTCCTTGCAGAACCAGTTAAATTGTTTTTAAAAATCTGGATAAGAAGGATTTTTGTGTGCGCAAATACCGACAATTGTTACAAACGGGTGGTTTATAGTTTTAAAAGATCTTTGAAACTAGATTTTTTTTTTCTGATTTTCCTGTTGGAGGTCGACTTTTATGATCTTGCGCCAAATTCTCTTGGTGTGCAAGACACAAGTGGCCATTTTTCACTGTCCATCTTATCAGTATGATAGCTCTGGTGGTTCAGTATTGATTTAGGTCCCTACCCCCTGTTTTCTGAGGCGGTTATGCCCTGTCTGCCATATCGCCAATGGTGAGTGTAGGGGTTAAACTTACTGTTCATTAATTTTTGTCCTCAAAGTCGTTTTGAGTACATGTATACAACATTGAAAAACATATTAACCCCCAGTGTCCATATTGCAGCTCCTTAAAAAGTGCCGCTTGAGTCTCTAAAGCGCCTTAACAACTAACTAGGTGCAGTACTTTGTTTTAAGTCCTTAAAACTGGTGTGTTGAACCCAACTTGCAGATTTTTATATATACTCTAATTCAGTTAGTTAGAGGTTAAGTCTGATTGATTGCTCATTGCACGTTCTGCAGAATTATATATTAGGTATATTTTGCATGCAGTGTAGAAAGGTTGAATTCGACCAAGCAGTTCTTAAAGTAGTCTGTAAATGTGGTGTTTTTGCCTTGTCCTACCGAGGTCTATGGGTCCATTACAAAGGCTGCCTGACACTGTCTCCACGCCCCCCACCCTCCCACAAGCCAGATTTACTGCAGGGCCATGACTGTCTAGAGTCCTCTGTTTAATACTGAGAGGCAGAGTTTGATGGTTTGTAGTTGAGGAAACCCTTAGGTTGAGAAATGTCTCGTTGAGGTCTTTAGTAGAGTATACTAGTCTTATTATGTGGGCTGCAGCCTTATTTCTGATGTTGGGGCATAGGCATGGATGATGGTGATATTGAAAGGGGCTGCTCTCAGACGGATGGTAATGAGTCTACTGGAGACTGGGCGGCTTACATGACAGTGGCTGTTAATGTCTTTGTGGACAAAAAAATCCAACGCCGTGTTCGTGCCTGTCATCTCTACCGCTTAAATAAAGCTTGTGGCCTTTGTCGGTCGTTGTTTCACATAGGTCTTTCCAGCGCAGTTCGCTGGTACATAAAATGCTCCGTCGATAGTGGTCCAGCTCGTGGGACAGTTCTTTTAATTTTCTCTCCGCAGTTAGGGTCCTGACATTCCAGGTTTATATGATGATGTTGTCTCTGATGAGGATCTTGCGAAATTGTCCATCAGTAACACACTTATCACCTCCGTCCTGATGGCCAACGGAAGGCTGGGTCCTTGGTGACCAGGGGACGACCGATCCGGTATGGAGTGAGTGGTTCTTTTCATCATACGTTGTGTCATGGGCAAAAAAGACCTGGCGGGGCCAAATCCTCTCCAGGCTGTTGGCCACAGCCGAAATTCACGAGTACAGTGTGGCTCGAATTGGCCCCGAGCACGTGATCGATGAACCTTTAGTAACGTGAGGTTCCTCCGTCGTGGCCGGTGGCTTAAGTTCTGTGTAGAAGACTTTCGCCCAGTGGTGCCATGCTGACGTCATTCCTTTTAGTCGCCTCTTGCGACACGCTGGGAAACGTTAGGTCTATTCCATTCAGTGCCCGAACCCACAGTTCTAGGTCAAAACATCAGACTATGACGACAGCGAAGTCGAGGACTTTTATGAACATCTGCAGGTTGTCCTTGACTAAGTGCCGAAGAAAAACATAGTCATAGTGCAAGGCGACTGGAATACCAAGGTTGGCCAAGATGCGTACTACATGTGGACCCACTGCAACAACAAGGCAAATGAGAGGTGTCTGAGACTCTTGGGGCTTGGCAGATACAACAGTTTGAGACTGGCAAACACGCTTAGTCTCCACAAAAAATCCAGACGATGGACATGGCATAGTCCCAGCGGGGAGCATCACAACCAGATGACTACATCATGGTCAAGAAACACTTAAGATCAAGCGTCAACATTAGCAGGACACGCACTGTTCCAGGAGCAGACATCGGAAGTGACCACGATCTCGTGATGATGTCTTTCTGGCTCCACTTTTAGAGAGTAAACATAGCAAAGTGCACCAGACTGAAGTTTCGACTTGGACAGACTGCAAAATCCGTAGGTGGCAGAAATATTCCAAGCCACAATTGGATGGAAATTTACATCATTGCTCAATTTGGGAGCTTGTGAACTAGATGTTAACACCATGACCACCACCTTCAACTCAGCTGTGACAGATGCCGCCTCTGAGATCGTTGGCAAGCACCGCCCAAAGAAGAAGACGTGGATCACACCTGACCTTTTGGACCTCTGTGACAAACGAAGAACACACATCACAGGGAGCTGATGCCTACCGAAAAACCAATAATGACCTCCGAAAAGGCATGCGCACAGCAAAGGAGAACTGGTTAGAAGATCAAATTGTATCCTCTTCCTCCTCCTTCCCTCTCTCCAACTCCTCCTCCACATTCTTCTTCTCCTCCTCCTTCTTCTTCTCCAACCTCTTCCTCCTCCTCCTTCCTCTCCTTTTTATTCCTCCTTTTCCTACTCTTCCCCCTCCACTTCTTCTTTCATCTTCTTCCTCCTCCTTGTTTTTCAGGTGAATTTGGGAACTTGATCGAGTCACAAGGTCGTTACGGAGCTGGGTGGCTCCCTGTAATTCGTGTCTCGCCGATTTCTCTCCCCTCCCCTCCCCACCCCACTCCGCCCCCTCCCTAGTTCCCTACACCCATTGAAAATTGCTCACCCTCACCCGTCTTCCTTTCTTAATCACCTACCTCTTCTCACCCCCAACCCCACCACCTTTTTTTTTCTCCCTCTAACTTGTTACACCCTAGGAATAGCGGGAAAATCTTCGTAATTGTATGTGTTGTCTGTTTCTGTCCCATAATCTCTGTGTTCGTGTGTGTGTGTATGTATGTATGTATGTATGCATGTATGTATGTTTGTAGAGAGATAGAGAGAGAGAGAGAGAGAGAGAGAGAGAGAGAGAGAGAGAGAGAGAGAGAGAGAGTGAGAGAGAGAGAGGTAGGTAGATAGATAGATAGATAGATAGATAGATAGATAGATAGATAGATAGATAGATAGATAGATAGATAGATAGATAGATAGATAGATAGATAGATAGATAGATAGATAGATAGATAGATAGATAGATAGATAGATAGATAGATAGATAGATAGATAGATAGATAGATAGATAGGTAGGTAGGTAGGTAGGTAGGTAGGTAGGTAGGTAGGTAGGTAGGTAGGTAGGTAGGTAGGTAGGTAGGTAGATCCACACACGCACACTCTCTCTCTCGCTGTCTCTCTCACACTTACACATTGCACAAAAGGCAACGAATCGATGTGAATGAAATCGGACCCATTTATTCCCAGTTCATCTTGCCTTTATAGGTCCAAAACCGTCCTCCGGTTAAATCTTAAAGAGCTCCTGGTTTCCGCCAAGCATTATTAGAAGGGTATGGACAACATAGGGTTAACCTCATCGGTTTTTCCCACGCAATGTATGCCAACGATAATTGTTTCCTATTACAATCGTCAACTATCGCACGCGGGAACAGCAGGACACGGCAGAGGGAAAATGTGCATACATCATGACTGTAATATAGACACGGATGTATAAGATATATTTATTATTCGCTGTTGAAACGTTTTTGTTGTGTTTTTTTTTTTTGAAAGCTGTATTACTGTTGCGTTATATGGAAAATCGGGTAGTGGGCAGTGCAGCGCCAAGACAGGCCATGAGAACGCAGCTAGCTGTGAAAGTGTGCAATACAACATGATGGTAAATAACCATACCCCGAAACGCCTCATGATAATCTTTTCGTTGAAAGATAGTTTTTAGTTACGGACCCGTGCTTTAAACTCTGTTCACAAGTTCAGTTCAGTTCTTTTATTTAACGTCTATTCATTTCATACAATGATTTTAGACGATCATACACACACACACAAACACACACATACATACACACACACACGCGCGCGCGCACGTCTATACAATCAAAAAATATCTTTTAAATCGGTATTTAAAATAATACTTGCTATAGTTTCTATTATTGCTTGATTATACAATATATTACTAATATCATCAGTGTTTTTTAGCATTACATTCTTTGCTGTGTACAATGGTATCAAAGATGTACACTCAAATAATAAATGGTTTATGGAAACTGGCTGTTGACATATACATTTAATATCTTTTACATATTTTGTTAACCACGAACCCAAGCGCATTTTATATATAACTTGTGCAATATTTCTTGAACATGATAAAATATTTTTTTTATTTACTAATTTTTGAAAATGTTTTTCCAATATTGAAACGAGTTCATGACTAGATAATTTCAGATTACAATCATTTATGGACTTTACATTTGAAGCTCCTCTTTTTGCAAGTTCACAACACAACTGTAGAGGTATGATCGTGTGCGTAATTGCAAAGTGGTGAGGAGATTGAAGTGGAATGGTACAGAGAGAGAGAGAGAGAGAGAGAGAGAGAGAGAGAGAGAGAGAGAGAGAGAGAGAGAGAGAGAGAGAGAGAGAGAGAGAGAGAGAGAGAGAGAGAGAGAGAGAGAGAGAGAGAGAGAGAGAGAGTTCTTCTTTTTCTCCTCTTCTTCCTCCATCCTCTTCTTCTTCCTCTCCTTCTCTTCCTTCTTATTCTTCTTCGACTTCTTGTCCTCCTCCTCCTCATTTTTCTTATTCTTCCTCCTTCTCATAGTTCTTCTTGCTCTTCTTCATTCTTCTTCTTCCCCTTCTCCTCCTCCTGGCCTCCTCTATCTTATTCTCCTCCTCATTCTTCTTCCTCGTCCTCATTCTTCGTCTTCTCTTTCCCCTCACCTCCATTCCTCCTCTTTCTCTTCCTGCTTTGTCTTCTTCTCCTCCTTCTTCTCATTCTTCTTCTTCCTCCTCTTCTTTCTTCTACTTTTCCATCTTCTTCTTCTTCTCCTCATCCTCATTCTTTTACCTCCTCCTCTTCTTCTTCCTTTTCCAACCTTCTCCTGTCTTCTTCATCTCCTCTTCCTCCTTCTTTCCTTCTTCTTATTGTCTGGTGGTGACAGCATCTACATTCTTCTACTTTTCCATCTTCTTCTTCTTCTCCTCATCCTCATTCTTTTACCTCCTCCTCTTCTTCTTCCTTTTCAACCTTCTCCTGTCTTCTTCATCTCCTCTTCCTCCTTCTTTTCTTCTTCTTCTTCTTGTCTGGTGTTGACAGCATCATAACATATAAAACACTTTGAGAGCGCGCCAGCAGCCTTGATCATAAATCTAGCGGGGCTATTGTATTCAATGAAATATGGCTGACAATAGATTTCAGCTCCTGCACACCGACAGCACAATATTGAGAAAGGGGGTGTCATTAGCCAGCTCTGTACCTTATCGCCGCCGGGGTGTCGAAAGGTCAAACCTCAGGGGTGTTTTAAAAGAGGAAGATCGAAATAAAATTAAAAACCAGACACCCAGGCGACGTCCTTTAGACTTTCCGAAGAAGGAGGAAGAAAGAACTAGAAAAAAAAATTAGATAGGAAAACAGATTTAGAGGTGGAAAGATGAAATACAGAGGGAAAAAAAGACAAGTAAATTAATCACAGCGGAAGCGATTTATTTAAGGGGCGCTTTTGCGAAAGGTGTGGTAGTTTTTGTTGAGTTTGACACCTTAACTTGTGCAGGCTGACAGCCATGAACGCAGCGGGTCGCAGGGGATGAGTGATCACAGGACATACCAGGCTGATGGTTATTGTTATGGTGTGACGGTAAAATCCACCCAGGTTAATAAGTGTAGGATTATAGAAGTGTAGGGGTCTAAATCAGTGAAGGTACGACTTTAAATATCTTTACGACGAGGGGTATGATTAAAGCTGAATCAATGAAGGTACGACTTTAAATATCTTTACGCCTAGGGATATGATTGAAGCTAAGTCCTTGTTTATAAAGTATGTGTGGTGTGTTGTATTGTGTTGTCTTTGTGTTGTTGTTGTTGTTTTTAACTCTTCTTCAATTATGTAGGTTTCTGGGGTAGAACTCTGGTCTAAAATGGGGTTTTGGCATCCTGGGACAGACGTAATGTCTAGTAAAGCAGTTGCATTACTCCGTTACTGGTGTTATTTTGGATATTGGTAGAGGTTGAAATTGCAGTTTTGTGTACGTCCATTTCCCCCATGTAGCCACAAGTTTACTGTTTTCCAATGTAAATTGCACATTTTTTTAGGAGCGGTAGAAGGCGGTTTTTAGAAACAACTGGTAGCATTAATTGTTTGTACCGTTGACGTAGGGTTTTGATGTTCAAGATTTTGGTAAGTGTTGTTTTATCGACATTAAATCTCCATGTAAATGTTTATGAGGACAATAAAATATTCCTATTCTGATTTTGAATGTTGCACTGTACTGCATAAGTAACATTAGGCCTTCAGTGCATCGCCTCATAACAAATTCCATTGCTATATATTATATTACAAGGTGTCAATCCCAGTTTTAATCGTATTTATCTGCATTACAAATTCCATTTCGAAAGTGCATTTGTGAGGAGGGTAATATGTACTTGTAATATGCAAAATTCAGATAAGTAAGCTATTGACTTTTTGTTCTGTATTACTCTACTAAGTAATGTTTTTTTGTAAATTACACAACAATTTGCAGAAAATTGACACTTAATTATTTGATATCAGCATTGAGTCTGAATATATTTAGGAGCAATTGTATCAGACATTGGGTCCCGACAGGACGTCCTCTCCATGATAGCACAAACAACTGCTGCCCTGACAAGGTTGAAGCCCATTTCGAAAGACAGGATCATCAGTCTACACTCCAAGGTAAGGCTGCTGCGCTCCCTTGTCATCGCCATCTTCCTATACTCTTGCGAAACATGCACATTCACAGCAGACCTACAACGAAGAATGCAAAGCATGGAGATGAGGTGCTGCAGAAGGCTTCTGGGCATTTCCTATACCAAGCACTTTGGACAACACGATGACGTGCCCACAGTGGTAAAGAAATGGAAACTCCGATGGTATGGCCACATCACTAGAGCATCAGGCCTTACAAAGACTGTCCTGCAAGGCACAGTGCAAGGAGGCAGAAGAAGAGGGAGACAGAAAAAGAGGTAGAAAAATAGACAACATTTGAGAATGGACTGGCTTGATGCTGAGTAAAACCATGAGGACTGCTGAGGACAGAGACAGGTGGAGTACTTTGGTTAAATGATCATCTGTGGTGCCCCAACGTCTATCGAGTTACAGAATAGGATATGATAGAATAGGATAGGACTGAGTGTGAATATAGACCCGGCAACTTTATTAGTTATTTTAACACTAGTAATTTGGTTCATTAATTTTGCATTGAAAAAATTATTTATAAAAGCCAAGCCAAAGCTGATGGTTGCCCAAACAATGAATGAATGAATGAATAATTTATAAAGCGCGTAAATATCTCCACGCCGATGGGCATGATCGCAGCGCTGGTGGGAGGGAGATGGATACACACACACACACACACACACACACACACACACACACACACACACACACACACACACAGAGACAATGGCGGGAAGGGTGCATAGATCATAACTTAACATTTTAACTTCTTCACTATCGCTCAACACATTCTAGCATGCAGACCAATCAATTAACATTTATGCAATACTTTCACGCAGTGACTTATGAAATTGGGATGAGATCAGATAATTATACATCCAGATTAGCAAGAAGAGAATAATTGTGTTTTCAAGTTTCTGCGAAATGCATCGACAGAGTCTGCTCTCTTTATGCCTTCTGGAAGAGCATTCAACCAGACCGGTGCAGTGTATCTGAAAGACCTCTGGCCATAGCTCTTAGTCCTACACTGCTTGTGCCCAGGAACAATGAATAAAGACTTGGAAGCTGAGCGGAGGCTGCGAGATGGTTCGTACGCATTCAGAAGTTCGAACAGGTATTCAGGAGTGTGCTCTTTAACTGCGCGATAGGCAACTGAATGCAGTTTGTGTTTAATGCGTTTGTGGACAGGAAGCCAATGGTGTTGCTCAAGAAAGGGGGTGATATCGACTGATTTACGACTTTTTGTGACCAATCGAGCTGCAGAATTCTGCGCAGATTGGAAGCGTTTGATCTGTGTTTGAGGCAGATTGGCAAGAAGGCTGTTGCAATAGTCTAGTCTTGACAAGACCAAAGAGACAGCAACAGTGTTTGCTGCACTACGGGTCAGAGAAGAACGGATTTTACCAAGAGCTCTTAAATGAAAGAAACAGGATCTCACTACTGCTGAAACATGCTGTTCAAGTGAAAGGTCACAGTCAAGCACAAGGCCAAGAGTCTTTACAAAAAGGAGAGAACTGAATGTCAGCATCACCGACCCGCAGGGACTGGAAGGGACAAGATTGTCTTCTAATTCGCGGCCCACATAGCAAAGCTTCTGTCTTCTGTTCATTTAGTTTCAACTTGTTCGCATTCATCCACCTATTGATCTCAAGACAGCATTGCTCCACATTTCTGACGGCTGCAACAGCAGCATCACAATCAACTGGAATTTTGGAATATAGTTCCGAATCATCAGCGAAAGAGTGATGATCAATGGAGAAACTGCTTATGAGGTTAGACAACTGGCGAACATACAGAGAGAACAGAAGGGGTCCAAGGACAGAACAATGTGTTCAAATGCATTATGGCGAAGTGGAAGGCGACTGCTGGGGCCTTAAAGTAAAATGGTGACATTAATTATTGATCACTGATCAACACCTACCTAGTCCACAAAAAAAATCTTCAGTACTTCCCAATCTTGGACCTTTAAAGAAGTCTAACAAGACTCGACTCGCCGCCTAGTGTTTGTGTCTGATTTGTTTGTTTGTTTTTTCTCCATTGGAACTTGTTTACCAGCTTAACAATGTTAAAAAAATAGTTTTTACTGCATAAACAGCATGACACGACGTGAATGGTATTGAAGAGAAATTTATGCACTATTGCATTTAGCTCTATAGTAAGGACAGGGTCCGTAGCGGTCATGGAATTCCTGGAAAGTCATGGAATTTGAAAATAAGTTTTCAAGGCCTGGATTATCATGGAATATCAGTCTAGGTCCTGAAAGTCATTGAATTTTGAAATAAAGAAGAAAATAAAATAAAAGAGAGTATTTGTCGTCGAGCGTGACGATTGCATGTGCCTGTGAAACCGGATCTTGCCGGTCACTCCGCGTCTGGGTCTTACATGATCATTTCTTACATACACTCTGATTGGTTAGTTTTAACTTCCGCCAATGAAACAAGGCGTCTGATTGGCTCGTTCGACTCCCATTGTGACAAACTTTGACAATGCGTGCGAAATCACTCATTGAGCTGCAGATCGATCCATCGATTGATGGTGATGACCCACGCGAGGAGAACACTGAAAACCTGCAAAATGCCTGGAAAATGTTCTTTTCAAGTTTCTTGGGTCAAGAACAAGGATTATGAAGCCTGGCTATCGGCTGGTTCGACCAGCAGGAATGCACTGTGCACAGCATGTCAAAAAGAGTTTGACATTTCAAATATGGGTGAAGCGGCCATCCGATCTCACGCCAAAGGTGCTAAACACAAAGAGAGAGTAAAGGAAAAAGAAAAAGAAAACCGGGCTGTGAAAATAACAACGTTTCTACCCAGCGAGATTCGGATTGATAATCTGCCTTCAAGTTCAACAGAAAGTTCAACATAGGCGCATCGGAAATCCCACACCAGTCTTGGAGTGAGCGGCGACGACGAGTTGAAATCAGAGATCATGTGGACATTGAAAGTTGTATCATCCCATTATTCCTTCTCCATCTGTGCCCAAATACCGTGGCTCATGCAGACGATGTTTCCGGACAGTGTTTTGTTATGTGTGCTTCTGTGTATAGCTGCGACTTTGAAGTGAGTGTATGGCATGTTTGTGATGTAAATATGAAGGGGGAAAGTGATTGCATATGTCTGGAAAAGTCAGGAAAAGGTCCTGGAAAGTCATGGAAAAGTCATGGAATTTTGTGTTGGCAAACCACTATGGACCCTGTAAGGAAATTTGTATATAGCGTTTTGTTTCCCATAAAAGCTCACCTCAAAGCGTAATTCTCAATTTTTAGGCTGATTTTCAGCAGGGTTTTTTTTTCGGCTGTTTTGTTTGTGAATAAGTGGGCAGACGAACCTTTTCAAATCAAATCTACACCCTGCAGTAGTTTAACTATCTCCCCAAGCAAATGAAGACTTGTTGTACCCAATTCAACTTCCCCTCTTTCCAAAGTCAAGCAACCAAAGCTTGGTCAGGCGACGACAAGGCGCCAGTAAGGTGCTTGAGGACAAAGTCTTGGAATTCATCACCCAGCCACAAAGCTGAGAGACTTTCTCACCCATGTGACAGCAGACGCACGCCTCTGGATGCTGAGGATGTTGCACTGTCGAGTAGCTCCCAACAACCCCCATAATGCAGGTCCTTAGGTATACTCTTTTGTGTGTATTGTTGGAGAAGGAGGAGGAGGATACAATTCAGGAAGTCTCAGATATTGACGATGAAAAGTGGTGATGTCAACCTGAACAATGCGATGAGCATGGATGGAGTATTGAGATGCCTTCAAAGCCTTAGTTAGAATTACACTAAAAGTCTTGTTGACACGTGAGTATTTTGACCATCTCCATTTTTAAAGGGTTTTAACTTAACCACACACACACACACAAATCAAACTCTTCAGTGTTATTGGCTATCCGGGGGGTGCATCTATATAGAAAAGGAAGGAGCCTGAGACGGAAAGTTTCTATTTTGTAGTGTCAGATATTCTGTAAAGGCGAAGGACAACACGATGCAACGTCAGACGCAACTCGCGTTCTGCAGGTTTGACGCATCATTGTCATTTTCAAAGAGAGAGAGAGAGAGAGAGTATTTCTCATCATGCCAGTATACTCTTCTACACTATCAGGTCTTGAGTATAGACAGGTTCTGAAATTTTCACTGCGCTGCAACATGCAGGGCTAGGAAACTCTTTAAACTCGGTATAGTGGAATATTGATATTGTTTTGGTTTATGCAGTCCATGAGAACATCAAGTGCGTGGCATCCTTCCCCCCCCCCCTTCACCCTCCGCTCCTCACCCCCCCTCACCCCCCCCCAAAAAAAAAAATTCTCCTCCATCTTGACCAATTTTAGACTTCTTGAGTTCACTTGTCCGTCGTCTCTTTCATCGTGTACTCTCGAATGCTAGCCATACAAGCTCAGACTGCGCCGCATCCAGGGAACTCTCTACCTCGGTGTTGTGGACATTGATGTTGCCGGTTTGTGCTCCGTCAATGGGCGGCTTTGTTTCCATTTTCTGACGCTGAAACAAACAGCCAAGTGCACTGCCCTTCCGACATGCCCAAGTCCTCTCCGTATGACCATGGTCACCTCCGTTATAAGGAGGTAAAACAAAGATAGGAAGCTGAAACCTTTTTTTTTTGGTTGTTTTTGTTCATTTTCAGAAGCGAAAGTCCGTTTCTATTTCTTCCCCCTTTTATAAATTTATGACAAGTAATCTTCACAATTAAAGATTTGATTCCAGCGGCAGTGACTGTCTGCTTTCGTAATGATTTATTTGTCCACTGCGAAATGTGAACATTAAAATCCCCAATCCCGATCCCCCACTACCATAAAATGTCATAAAGATAGCGCATGTTTGATTTCTTCTGCAAAAATACATAAGCCGGGCCTTACGAGGATCAATCAGAAGCGAGAGTGTGACGTCACGAGTTTAGAGGTCAACCCAAACTCCTCCCCTTACTCATGATTACCGCAACAAATGTCTGGCGAGCAAAGGCAGTTGAGTTCACTTGTTGACTGTCGATCTTGGTAATGTTGTTTCATATATAGTCAAATCGCGATCGTGAAAGAGTTCATTACATCGTCATGAAAAAGAGCCTTTTTATAGTAAAATTACACAGCTACACAGGTGTATACATTCCAACCGGGCCATGATAAACATGGAGCCACTAAACCTCTGACCCCGTGCATAAGCCGAAAAAAAGTAAGCCAAATGTGGCCACTTAACTCATAAGGTATGGCCACCTGTAAAAATTCCGGCCAGTGAAAAATCTCATAACCCATTGCATAAAGCCGTAAAACGTGAGCCAAATTTGTCCACTACTTTAACAATCACTGTTCAAACGGTGTCATTTTCTTTTAAAAAAGGATAGTTTCATATCTTTACTTTTGTGTGCTTTCAGTTTCGGTCTCTCGGCCTTTCTGCCTTCTATAATAATAATAATAATAATAATAATAATAATAATAATAATAATAATAATAATAATAATAATAATAATAATTATAATAATAATAATAATAAATATTTATGAATGCTAAACGGCTCTTATTCCTAAATCAGGCTTAAAACAGGGCGATGTGTAACCAACATACACGCTCGCATGTCTTATGTTCACACTGAGTCTCCACTAACGGGGCCAGAAGTCCTTTATACTCTGCAAAACGCGTTCTCTGTTGGTCTGTTGATGATCTGGGAGGGTTCCATCCGTTACAGACCTAATATAAACTGTCAACAAAACAGCGCGGGGCACGCAAACACAGCGCCGTGGACACTGTCGTGCAGATCATCTTGAACTTTGAACCAGCGGCCGACCACTTTCGATCGACCAAAGGCTAGTCTCCGATATACAGTCCTGGAGAATCAGCTTACAGCGGTCGAGGGCAGCAACTTCTTGCCTCTTAGTTTCGTCCTCTGCGCTTCAGGAAACTTGCCAGGATATCAAGAATGTCTTTCTTTCTTTTGTTTTTTTTTGTTTTTAGTTCCTAAAGCGTAAGTTGGGGAACTATTGTTTTTGCCTGTGTCCGTCTGGCGCCCGGAGTCCGGTTGACACTTTGCACGTTATTTATTTATTTTTTTGTTCTTCTGAATTTAATAGACGTTGTTGTTGTTCATGTTTATTTGTGACAATAAATTTACTCGGTAAATTGCATTATTGTAGATTAACATTAACAGTTTATTGAATGGGCAAAGTAATTGTTGCTCAAACTGATTGCTAAGCTTTGAAAGAAATGTGCTTACTATACACATTATCGCTGCTGTGCTGTTTTTAGAATCAATCTTGGACGTTATAAATAGGCCCGTAAACATATGAATTACTAGATTTATATTGAAACTATTTTTTTCGAAAGAAGTAACATTTTGGCGTAATCTGTTTTTCTTGGTTGGGCAACACTCATTGTGAATTTGAACTGGATCTGTGACGCTGATATGTATGATCTTGAGGCCCTTGAAGCTACAGTACCAACGTAGGCGTTACACATATTTAGTTGGCTTTACTTCAGACGAAAGCGTGAAGGACTCTCTCTCTTTCCTTCTCTCTCTCTCCCTCTCTCTCTCTCTCTCTCTCTCTCTCTCCCCCCCCCCTCTCTCTCTCTCTCTCCCTCCATCTCTCTGTCACTGTCTCTGATGTACCTGAATACAATTTAGAAAGGAGACGAACATTGTTAAGTGAAACATAGCTTGCCCAGAAACTCAGTTGGAAGTCCAGTAAAATTTATATTTGGCTGGACTGTCTTTTGGAGTCTCAAGACTGGATTTGACGAGGAATCGCCAGGTCCGTGATGCTCAGCGCAGCAAAGCGCCATGCCCGGGCGACATGTTTGACCAGCAAATGGACACAAATGGACAGCACCAATATTGACCTGTGTGCAGTGATGACCCTCACCAGTACACACACTCCCCCTTAGCCCTGCCTTCCTTTACACCACACTTCTTCCGGCCGGCCTGGACTTAACGGGGAGGACGGTAAGGCTCCACAACAGTGAATTTGGCACAGTTCAAGACCTTTTTTAATTTGTCCAAGAGTTCACGGGGGAAAAGTTGATTCCGGCCAAGTAAACTTTAAAAAAGTAGAATTATAACAAATAATTTAAAAAAAAGAAAGATATTACTCTTATATAGCGCACTTATAAGCTCAGAGAGCTTCTCAAAGCGCTGGCCACTACTATCCAGCAATCACAAAATAGTTTGCTGAAGTCAGGATTGGAACCCACGTCGCCCGAGACGCACGTACGACTGAGCTATCCCTGCGAATTTCTTTAAAGAAGGAGAAGAAGGGGTTACTATATTATAACATAGACGAGCGAAACGAAGACTGGTGATTCTTGAAATAATGATGACCACAGATAAATTGAAGCCATGCATGCATACACAAAGAAAAGATGCAAAACTTGACAGAGAAAGAGAGAGAGAAGTCGAAGTCGAAACCTTTAATAGGATAATAGCATTAGGTCCGAGAGAGAGAGAGAGAGAGAGGGAGAGAGAGAGAGAGGGGGAGAGAGAGATTTCAAACCCGCTCGCTTTTATTGATATATCGCTTAATATTCCGATCCTGTTGTTATAGGTTGGATTTTCTTTTTTTTCCTCTTTTTTTTACGATCTGCTCTATTCCATTACTGGTTATATTGAAACACTGGATATATTCAAATACTAGGTATAGTCCAATCGGTCCATAGACCTATCTGCTCAACGTTTTCTTAAGACAACTCCGCTCAGTCGTTGATTTGTTTAAATTATTTTTCCCACGTGTTTTGTGTATGGTTGAGGATGAGGAGTTGTGTGGGCGAGCGCGCGTGTGTGTTTGTGTATGAGGCGATAGTTGAAATCATTAGTGCTTTTTTTTTTTAGCTTTCGTCGGTAAAGCACGGCAACCTCAGTACGGCCCACGGCTGTCTCGGTGAATTGTTATCGTTTCATTTGCTGTAACCTACTGTGTAGTGACGAGTCATGTTGAAGAAAGGGAAAGAAATGTGTGTGTAATCGCACAACTGGGGATTTTTTTTTATATATAAACTTAGTAACAAGTAGGGCAATTGAAAAAAAAATTGAGAAGCAAAAATCTTCCCCATTTTTTAAACGATATTTTCCACTCAAAAACAGTATAGCATGACCCTAAATATCGAGAAGTTGTGTCTTTCCCATTTGTCACAAAATGGGGTAGATACATGTAAGTGTGTAAATTATACACACCTGTATAGTAAGTTGCGCTACAAACAAAATCAGGTTTGCAGGGCAGATTACCCCTCAATCCCGTACCTCATTCATACATCTACCTAATTTTATCAAATACAACATTTGATTTGTAAATATCACTGAGAAAAGGCCATTCCCCAATTATACCTTGTTTTTGATAACATTCCCGTTTAATCGGCTTATACACATGTGTATGTATGTGTGTGTTTATAGATAGATAGATAGATACATAGATTAGATTAGATTAGATTAGATTAGATTAGATTAAATTAGATTATATTAGATAGATAGATAGATAGATAGATAGATAGATAGATAGATAGATAGATAGATAGATAGATAGATAGATAGATAGATAGATAGATAGATAGATAGATAGATAGATAGATAGATAGATAGATAGATAGATAGATAGATAGATAGATAGATAGATGATCGATAGATATCTTCCCGTGTCCGAGCAGAATGCCTTGATTCTGGTTGTATTATTTTCTCCAAATTGGGTGAAGTCTCATTGTATTTATAATGTGCATCAGAGAACCTGAATAAATTAGCCAAATGTGTGTGTTTGTTTGTTTGTTTGTTTGTGTGTGTGAATATGGTACAGTTTACACCATGAGCGAGAGGGGGGGGGGTGCGGGGGGTAAGTATGTGGAGGGGGGGGCAGAGAGATAGAGGACTGTTTTTCATACAGTCATTCGCGCTCTACATCCCCATCTCCAGGTCCCCCGACAAAACATTGCACTAAATTAATAACTTTCACAGAGGCGCACAGGTCGCCGTTTTCAAAAACGAAGAAACCCAACACAACCTTTTGGGCTCTTTTTTTGAATCTCCTGAGAACATCCATCAAATTAATGGTTGTTGCACGTAATATTATTTTCGAGGTGTCTAGTTGGCAAAATTATTGCAACTCTGAAGGCTTAGGTCGCACATATTTTGGCTTGTGAATACCGATTTGGAGATATAAGCCTGAGAGCGATGTAGACTAAGCCTACTTATACAAACACAACTCGCGCATCCTAATATGAGGATTAAACTAAGTCATACAACAGGATTTTATAAGGAGCGTCGCAGACTAAAAATAAACGAACTATATAAAATTTAATTCCATTGCGCATGGTAGCCTATTTTGTAATTTTTTTTCTGGGTATTTACGATACGTTTAAGTTGGGAGATGGATGGTTGGAGGAGGGAGAGGGTGGGAGGGGGGGGGTAATATTACAAGCACTTTGAATGCGCGACGTGGTTTTCATTAGCCGAGTGTAAGTTTCACTTCCTATAGTAATGTGGTCTATTTTCGACCGGGCTGCTTTGTTGTCTCGTCACCGTAACTTCCCAAAATAGGTCCACAGTGAAACTGACTAGAAAAAGACAAACGAGGCAGGTTGAAAACAAATTTAAATAATAATAATAACAAAAATACATAGAAAATTCCCAATGCAAATATTTGTTTCTAACCATTCTGCTGAAGCGAGTGCATGCGTGTACGCAAATGCGCGCTCGCACACGTAAACACCTGCACACACACACATACACACCCACACACACACACGCACACTCTCACTTTCTCTCTCTCTCTTTGTTTCTCTCAAACATCATACACACACACGCACACACAACACACGCACACGCACAGAGGAAACGCAAACAAAAATATCTTCCTGTACACATTTCGCATCGAGATTGAAAACAAAATATTGATGAAAGCAATGGAAATTCCCCAAACGAATCGGAAATGCATCGATACGGTTATGTTCCTTCCTGTTGAACCCCAAACTGGCCAGCATTCCACATATCCATCCCCCTAACCCTAAAAGTGAGCCTGACATCAAATTCTCAAACTGTTATTCGAGACAGTATCATGATAGAAGAAGAGTCTAATAAATTTTCATCCAAACTGATAGTGATACGAACATTTATATAACACCCAGTCTGGACAAAAATAGTCTTCTCTGGGCGCTTAGTACACTGAAAACTCAATATCTCTCCTATTTTATTTAACCCCTAACTCGAAAGTCGTTGGGGCAACACAGATGATCGTTTAACCAGCGTACTCCATCTTTCTCTGTCCTCAGCAACCCTCATCGCTTCGCTGAGTGTCAAGCCAGTCCATTCTCCAATGTTGTCCCTTCCACCTCTTTTTATGTCTCCTTCTTCTTCTGCATCTTGCACCGTGTCTTGTAGAGTGGTCTTTGCAAGGCCTAGTGACGTGGCCATACTATCGGAGTTTCCGTTTTTTTCACCACTGTGAGCATGTCATCGTGTTGTCCAATGGCTCGTGTGATATAGTCTGTCGGACTTCGTTGTTGGTGAAAGCTCTCTGAACACAGCGGATAACGGGGGCTTTACTCCATAGATAAAATATATGTTCAGGACAATTTAAAAACTCTCTGAACAGCATATAAGCCATTTAAGAAGACATTGGGCTCCCCTCTATGATAACGTCACGACGCGAGTCTTAACCAAGGGGTCCTGGCTATGTGTACAGTCATCAAGCGTCAACCCATAGCACAGGCACCACAATGCGCTCACTTGGTTAACTCACAACAACGCCTATCTGGGAGCATGTAGATCAAACTCGGTTGCGTTTTATCTGTGTGAGCGTTAGCGTACCATTTATTATAAATGGAGGTAAGGCATTGATAAACTGCTATAGCAGTACGACCTTTGTCAACGCTCGGACACAAAGCTTAGATTCAAATTTCGCAGAATATTTAGACACCCAAAATGTGTACAGATATGTTGTAAGCAAATGATTATCTCTTAGCGTGAACTTTAAAAATTTTTTTTTAAATTGCTGTTCTGATTTAAAAAAAATTGATTTCGATCTCAGACGCACTTTAATGTCACGCTTTTCATTTTAACCTTTGGTTTTTGTTTGATGGTGTGATAGGTTATCAAAATGAAAGCGATTGCGGCAACTCTCTTCTTCCTTGTTTCTCACGAATTCCAAGCAATCTCTGCCCATATCCAGCGCCCAGGATTGTTGTGCTCGGTTAGTTTGTCTAGGCACGCGTCAAACTATGCACCCAAAAGCTACAAGAGGGCGCCTCGGGTGGGTTGAGTTTGATCCTGTATCGATCGGCCAGCGCCTTGAGCAGCTCTTGAGCGAAAAAAGCGCTATATAAGAGCGATTGAGTAAACAATAAATGAATCGATAATCTTCTACTTAACCCTTTCTCATTGGTCTGTTTGCATTGGCATGGCCTACTTGTTGTATATGAGCAGCGCGCGTGGCTGAGATTAGTCGATTCGAGAATGAAAAAAGATCTCAGTGTTAACGGCCATTCAACGGTCGATTCAGCCTCAATGCTTGAATCTTGTGTAACTGGAATTCGTTATCCGCGCAGCCCGTTCACTCAGTAACAAAGGCAGAAGTCGTCGTTATTGGCCAATTTGCCCATTCGTAACATTATGGTTAAAATTTACGTATGGGCAAGACATACCACCCCTGGAATCTAACTTTATTCCACAAAGATACAGACGGCATCAACAACAGCATACAAAATCTCTTTCCCGAAATAAATAATTAAATAAATCACCCTCCAGACACAAAGACAGTGCTTCTTATAGCCTGCCTATCAACAATGTCGAAAAATGCAAAACTTTTTAAAATCAACAACCAATTAAAAAAATTAACAAAACAAGTCATCGCACTGTTTTATGTCATAGAAAGTTCTACAACCTTCGAAAATTAGGAGTGTTACACTCGTTTTTTTTTATCAGTAGTTGATTCAGCCCCGATGCTTGAATCCTGATAGGTGTAACTCAGATTCGCTTATCCACGCAACCTGTTCACTCAGCAACAAGCCAGGAGTTGTGGTATGAAGTTTTCCAACTTTATTCAGCGAACATCAACAACTGCATACAATCGTTTTTTCCACTTTTTACTTCTTTTTTTTGGAGTAAATTTACGTCCCCGGACACATTAAGCGTATAGGGGACGGGTGAACCACCACTGTAATTTTTTTAACTTTTGGAACAGTGCGGCACTTATATAGTCTCTCTATACTCCAGAGAAAGAAAGAACCTTCGGGCAAGACACAATTATAACCAATCAGAATAAATTTCGTCATCACTATCTTACGTCATACAACCATATTTAGGCTAAAAGAATCTCTCAGCTGTTACTACACCCATCGCGAAACTTCGATCGATAGTAAACAACCAACTCTAGAAAATTCTCAAATAATATCGACCAACTAAAATTACCAACGTTATACACAGCTTCTTCTAACAACAACGCAAAATCAAATCAACGGTAAATACACTCTATAACTGCATGCTTTGCAAAATAAAACGATCAGATCAGATCCATCGCGCGCGTCTCAAACGTAACAACGAGATCTGGAAACGAAAGGTCTCCAAATTGGCACAACCATAATTATCGACCGACGGCAACAAACAAGCATTATGTAAGGCCCCTCCAGCAACGGCGCATGGAATCAAAGGTAAACTAACCGCTAGGATTGCACGCATTGGGCTCTATGCACAAGTCGGCGCGCGAAAGCGGCATGGTCACGTGGCACGGGAATAACAAAGCGGTCATGGCCTCTTTTAGCTCGTTGTACTCCAATGCTGCTTAAAAATTTAACTTTACCGACATTTTGGGATATTGTGATGTTTTGAACATAGCACATTCGAGCAATAATGATTACAGACAAAAAATTATCAGGGGACAGGCTTTTTTAAAAGAGCGATTTGTCACTGACATTCAGTTTAGAGTTCATCAATATTTCATCTTTCAGTGGAAATCGATGAAAGGAAATGTTCTTTTCTTGGCATAAAGGTTTTACGTCGGAGGTAGAGCATCCAAATGCAGCACAGTACTTCATCATTTTCAAACTCGATCACGCTGTGTTATTCCCGCAGCACGTGACCGCCACGCCTTTGTGCATAGAGCCCGCACAACATTCGTAATTATCCTGCGCGCCTCCATCGTAGCACCCAGCTACGCTGTATGCGCTTTAGTCCTGACGCGTACACCCCAGCCCACCTCCACCCACCCTTCATCCCTCTCCCCCAACCACCCTGCCCAGCTGAGGCTTGTCGAGATTTACGTTCGCACCTCTCCTTATTAGTGGAGAGGAGAAAGAACATACGCCTCTGCTTAGTCTCAGCTTTGCTGTGTGTTTTTTCAACACACCTGCTATGCCCTTTGCACACTATGAAAGAAACTTGATAAGACCATACATTGTGATTTGTCAGTTAGCAGAGCATGCCTGGTGTGTCAAAATAGGGGGTTTTCGTGCATTCATTCATAAGACTGGTCTGACAGCTTTGATGCATCTTTTCCTCATGGCGTTGTATTTTGGGAGGGCGCACGTTTTCGTAGGGTGTGCGTAATGGCGTGCTCTCAACATTTAAAACGCCCTCGTACCGTGCGACCACCTGTTGTTTCACATTTAGCATGTTTAGGGACTTTGGTAGAGGAACAAAACTAACAGTAAGCTTAACTGGATATTTTCATCGCTGTTGGTTCTATTGCAATGCCACCACATTCTCCTCCACCACCACCACCACCTTTCTCCCGCCGCATTCTCCCCCTCTCCTCTTTCCCCGGACTGCCCTCCTCCCTCCCCTTCCCGCCCCACCTTTCTCTCTCTCTCTCTCTCTCTCCCTCTTTCTCTCTCTCTCTCTCTCTCTCTCTCTCTCTCTCTCTCTCTCTCTCTCTCTCTCTCTCTCTCTCTCTCTCTTGAAATGAGTTGTACTGTGTTTTTTTCTTATTTTCTGGATGTATTTGTTTGCTTAAATAATTGTATTATTTGCAATGGGCCCAGAGCTAATGGGCTCTATGCACAAAGGCGTGGCAGTCACGTGCTGCGGGAATAACACAGCGTGCTCGAGTTTGAAAATGGTGAAGTACTGTGCTGCGTTTGGATGCTCTAACTCCGACGTAAAACCTTTATGCAAAGAAAAGAACATTTCCTTTCATCGATTTCCACTGAAAGATGAAATATTGATGAACTCTAAACTGAATGTCAGTGACAAATCGCTCTTTAATATAAGCCTGTCCCCTGATAATAATTTGTCTGTAAAATTTGTCTGTAATCATTATTGCACGAATGTGCTATGTTCAAAACATCACAATATCCCAAAATGTCGGTAAATGTAAAACATTTTAAGCACCATTGGAGTACACGCGAGCGAGCTAAAAGAAGCCATGACCTCTTTGTTATTCCCGCGCCACGTGACCATGCCGCCGACTTGTGCATAGAGCCCATTCATTCAAATGTATCGTATTGTATCCTCCCTTCCCTCTCTCTTTCTCTCTCTTTCTCTCTCTCTCTCTCTCTCTCCCTCTCTCTCTCTTTCTCTCTCTCTCCCTCTTTCTCTCTCTCTCTCTCTCTCTCTCTCTCTCTCTCTCTCTCTCTTTCCCCCCTCTTCTATTTATTCTCTTACCTGCCGTCCCTCATTCCTACCCCTTTCTTCATAAAGCAATTTTAAAAATAAAAAAGAGATAAAATTATCATCCTCATCATGCACGCCGTCATATCTCATTATGCGTGCCTGTGACCTTCATATATAAATTTGCGCCCCAACGACCGGAAGTGCTACGTTGCATAAATTATCGCCAATCTTTGCCACGATGTACCTCTTTCTTCGGATGCTTGTTTGTATTAGTTAACTCTCTCTTTCTGTATTATTTATTTATTTCATACACATTACTTTTTCTTCTTCAGATAACGCGTTGTATATTTTCTTCTGTAAGCTGTCCATTTTGTTTGTGCGCTCAAAATACTCGGAACGTTTGTTCCGTGTTTTAAATAGTTGACTATCTTCGCCAGTATTTCAGGACAAGTCACAAAAAAGTGTGGAAAGTCATATGAGATTCTACACTTAAATGGTTGATGTTTGTATTACTCAAAACCCAAGCGCTGAAAAGATACGGGTGCACACGTGGGAACTCTTTTGGCATTGACAGGTTAGGTTTTCACTTATTAAATTTTAATTTTAATTTTAAATTTTTACTTATGAAATTCACTTATTAACTGTCACAATAATTTTTTTCCTTTTTTGGGGGGGTGGGTGGGTGGGGCGGCGGGAAGGGGTAAGTATTGGACCAGTCGGATTTTGATACTAGCGTCAGTATGTAATTAGTTTTTATTTAAAAACTTCCTTGGTGCTTTTTATTTTTAACTGATTTTACCAGCCACATTGCTTTCACAAACTTTACTAATGTTTTCTCAGAATAAATGTGTTGGCTGAGTCTGTTTCCAAAAATTAAACCTTCTCTCTTGTTCTTTCTACTCAGTTCTATCAATCTACTATACCATCTTCTTCGCTAGACCAGTCGCCCACCTTTTTTCTTGAGAACTCTTCCAAAACTCCTCATTTGTGCATGAGGTCTGTTGGGTCAGCTTGGGAATTTTGGACGCTCTCTGCCAAATGGTCACAGTGACCGTCTGGTGGAGTGCCTTCAGTGTTACCACTGGGGTTGTTTCAGCAGATCTTTGATACTGATCAGGAGTGAGATGTGTAAAATGCGAGATAGAGGGGGAGGGAAGAGAGAGAGAAAGAGAGAGAAGGGTGTTGCGGGGTGAGGGTGGGAGGGGGGAGAGATGAGGTAGGGAAGAGTTATAGACAGCGTATCATCAGCAAGTTTGCTCCCGTATCTTTTCAGCGCTTGGGTTTGGAGTAATACAAACAACAATCATTTAAGTGTAGAATCTCATAGGATTTTCCACACTATTTTTGTGAATTGTCCTGAATCAGTCAGAAGGAAATTTGCATTATTTTACGAGCATGAACTTTATCCGTGATTACCTACGCTATGCAAGACGACATTGTCGTCATTGTAGTCGTCGTCATCGTCATCCTCACCATCATCATCATCATCATCATCATCATCATCAAGAAGACAAAACACGTTTGCAGGTGCGTACCTATGTCGAGTGAGTCGACGGAAGCCAGGATTGTCTTATCATCCGAAACTTTGACTGACATGCCCCTTTCCCCCTCTCTCCTTCGTGCGTCAGAATTGGAGTTTATTTATGATAGCACGAGTGCTCTACATATACAGACAGCATGCTTGTCGTTAAACAATTTTGCAAAAAATAGAAATGTAGAAGCAACGTGGATGCTAGAGAACTCTTTTTTGTGTGTGCCTTTTTTGTTCCTGCTATCCAAAAGTCCTGAATCTAGCTTTATATTTAGTTTGCCACTGTTGCCATATTGCCAATGCCTATTTGAAGTTAGTCTTTTTCTATTGCTTTTCTAAAGCAGACTTTCTGTTCGAAAATAGGACCACCCAGTGTCTCCCTCCGCGTGTTCATTATTTGGTTTCTGCTTAAATTTGCCTTCGCTTCTATTGTTGCTGCGCACAAGGGAAAGAAGTTCGCTGAAATTTATAGAATTATCTGTCCTGTGTTATTTCTTGAAAGTCGAATCGCGATTGAGATTTTGAATAGAAAGAGTGCGAGAAGAGAACGACATAGTCTTTAGCCTAACAGGAATAAGACCGAATATACATTGTCGCCTGAGATTGAAAAGTTATATTACAGCCTAAGGTCGAAAATATAAAACTTACCTAAGACCGAATCTACATTGTTGGGCTGAAATGTATGTCCGGTCTTAGGTGGCAATGTATAAACGCTACCGTTCGACCTTATTCGATAATGTATATTCGGTCTTAGGCGACGATGTATATTCGATCGTATTCCTTCCCACTAAGCAGGATTCTCTGTTTTTTCCAGGCAGAAATTGCGTTTTCTCCCTTTGTCCTATAGGTAAATCTTCTATTCATGAAAATAAAACATTTCTGCTGAAGCAAGCTGGTAATATTTTTTGATGATATGTGTGAAAGTATTTCTTTTGCGGCGCGCGCACGGGTACACACGGTCTCTCTCTCTCTCTCTCTCTCTCTCTCTCTCTCTCTCTCTCTCTCTCTCTCTCTCTCTCTCTCTCTCTCTCTCTCTCTCGCTCTCTCTCTCTCTCTCTCTCTCTCGCTCTCTCTCGCCTCTTAAAACACATAAAAAATTAAATAAAATTTAGATTGTTAATGTTAATTGATATTTTAAAAAATTATTTGATTTTTTCAAAAAAAATAAGTTTTTTTTCTAATGATGACCTTGTTTATTTGTTATTGTTCCATGATGTTAATGTTATAATATTAAGTTGTATTATTTATTATTATTATTATTTATTTATTTTTTAGTTATTGTTAAAGCCCCTGGGCAAGATGACAAAAAGTGCATTCAGCGCTGATTTTTTTACCCGTGCAAAACAAAATTGTTATCTTATCTTATCTCTCTCTCTCTCTCTCTCTCTCTCTCCCTCTCTCTCTCTCTCTCTCTCTCTCTCTCTCTCTCTGAGTTTATGGTCCGCAATCAATTTTTAAATATTTGTTGCGTGTTTAAAAAAAAAAATTACTTTTGTATCTTTAAAGACATCAAGATTTGCGATAACAGTTCAGGCAGATGTGGTTTGCTGGTAACGTGTATGTATTTTGTGTTTAAATCCGTTTTCAAGTCAAAAATTGGGTTTGGAACGTTTCGGAAAACAAACTTTTCTTTTGCAATAATTATAATTTATATTCACATTACATTTGGATTTTGACTCCTGGTTTGTGAACGTTATTTTGTCAACACATATAGATTGAATTTTTAAAAAATATCTTTTACTCATAAAAGTGATTGCTCCCGTTTGATGTACAACATTACAGTAATGCCACAACATGATAGTAACATTATCAGTTTTCTTTCTGTACCCTAGAACTGCCCCGTCACCACGTGACAATAACATTACCATATTCATAACAGTAACATAACCATTTTTTGCGTCGTTTAGTTGTGGTTTGAACAGCATGTTCCAAATTTGAAATGGGTCAGACCGACGGGATGTTTTATAGGCTCCGTCCACCCATTTCTTATGCCTGTTTGCGCAAAGGGTAATAAAAGAATAGACACCCTGCTCCCTTCGTCACAAAGAAACAGGCGCTTAACGGGTGGCGGAAAAAAAAACAACCGGTTATTTCCCTTTATCACTCTCAGACAACCACAATTATTTCCCTTTGCGCTGTACGCTAAGTCTGGTTGCGGATGGGTGTAATGCGGTTAAATATTTACGTTTTTTATTGGTATAGGAAGGGATGGGGGATGTCGGGTAAGGGGAAAAATTAGGATAAAAAGGACTTCCACCTCATAATAATTATTGTGGCTTTTATCGGGGTGGAGAGGAGGCTCTTTTTTCAATTGGTCCTATCCTATTCTGTCCTATCCTATCCTCATACTCATACTCATACTCATACTATTTTATTCATCCATAAGGAAATTAAATTCGTCATCAGCAGGTCATCAAGAAGACAACAAAACAATATAATAAATATACTAAAATTCCAAGCATCACACCAATTATTAAAACTAATAGACAACAGTCATCAAGAAGACAACAAAACAATATAAAAATATACTAAAATTCCATCATCACACACCGACACACACACCATATGCAATCACACCAGAATTATTAAAACTAGTAAACAACAGTCATCAAGAAGACAACAACAATATAATACATATACTAAAATTCCAAGCATCACACCAACAACCACCAAGACTATAGAACAACAGTCATCACACACCGACACGCACACCATTTAAAAAATAAAAAATAAAAATAAAAATAACAAATAACAAATAAAAATAAAAATAAAAATAACTGAATAAAAATAAAAATAAAAATAAAAACATTCCGAAACTCTGAGACCCCCAACAGTGCTCGGCCGCCGCCCACAGTACAAAACATCAGACAGCTGCAGGAATGAAGGAATGCAGCAACAGTAAAACAACAATCACATATTGACTAAAGTGCATTAGGCCTACTCTAAATCTGTGACCATAACAGTATTTCGGTTACCGTTAAAAAATCTAACAGCTGCAGGGATAAAGGAGCGCCGAAAACGCTCCGTTCGGCACCGTGGCATGGTAAATCTACCGCTCCGTGCACTGTGGAGATGCAACAGTGCGCCGTGGAGGGGATGCTCTGGATCAATCAGAACAGCCCTGGACTTGCTGGCAAGCCTCTTCTCAACAACAATTTCAATTTGATCAAGGCTCCCGCCTACAACAGAACTCGCTTTCTTTATCAGTCTATTAAGTCTGCCCTTGTCCCGCGCAGAGGCGTTCCCTCCCCAACACACCGATGCAAACAAAATCACACTGCACACCATACTCTGATAGAACATATTCAACATCTTGTTACACACATTGAATGATCTTAGTTTGCGAAGGAAAAACAATCTTGACTGTGTCTTTTTGGAAACAGCATCAATATGACTAGACCAACTTAGCTTGTTGTCTAAAACTACTCCTAAGTACTTGTACTCATTGACAATCTCAATAGCCTCACCCTTGATGACAACAGGGAGGACAGTGTTTTTCTTTTTGCGAAAATCAATAATCATTTCCTTTGTTTTACTTGCATTTAATACCAAAAAGTTGGAGTCACACCAAGACACAAAATCATCAATACGTTCTCTGTACGAGTACTCACCATCATCAAGAATACAACCGACCATGGCAGAGTCATCAGAAAATTTCTGAAGATGACATGACTCGCCTTGCACTTTAAAATCAGATGTATACAATGTAAACAAAAATGGTGACAAAACGGTACCCTGAGGCGCTCCGGTAAAAGTGTTTATCGTATTTGAAGTACACATACCATTCCATCGTACAAACTGTGGTCTGTCTACCAAATAATCCAAAATCCATTTCACTGTGTTAGGGTGCAAAAACATATTTTGTAACTTATGAGCCAAAAGATGAGGCTGAATTGTCTGAAATGCCGAAGAAAAATCAAAAAACATGATTCTGACACAGGCAGAGCTCTTTTCCAGATGTGTGTACACAGAGTGCAACATGTACAATAATGCATCATCCACCCCCATCCTATCCTGTCCTATCCTGTCCTATCCTGTCCTATCCTATCCTGTCCTATCCTATCCTGTCCTATCCTATCCTATCCTGTCCTATCCTATCCTATCCTATCCTATCCTATCCTCGAAAGTCGTTGGGGCACCACAGATGATCGTTTAACCCTCATCTTTCTCCGTCCTCAGCAACCCTCAAGGCTTCGCTCAGTACCAAGCCAGTCCACTCTCGAACGCCGTCCCACCACCCCACTCTCCTCCCTCTCCGTCTCTCTCCTTCCTCCTCTCCCATAACTCCTCCCCCCTCTCTCCCTCCACATTGCTCCTCCTTCCTCCACCGATAAACCTGACAATATTCTCTCTGTCTGTCTCGCTCTCTCTTGCTCTCTTTTCTCTCTCTCTCTCTCTCTCTCTCTCTCTCTCTCTCTCTCTCTCTCTCTCTCTCTCTCTCTCTCTCTCTCTCTCTCGTTTGCTTTGTTCATTAATTTATAGGGAAGGAGCGGGAGGAGGAGCAGGTAAGAAGGAATTATTGCAGTTTTAGGAAATGGGTTTAGGGTGATGAGGGACTTGCTTATTTTCCCAGACTTTCTACAGTAGGGTAAGGGAATATGTTTCTGTTTTCTGTTTTATTTTTATTTACAATTTTCTTATGTCTTGATCGTGGGAAAGGAACACAGATCAAAGACGGACTTTCCCCCGCACCCCCCCCCCCCCTGTCCTTTAATTTCCTCAGCTACTAATGTTGTGGTTTTTTTTCTGTTCCTTATAGTTTGCCATTTTGTATACTCATTTTCCCTACTCTCGATTGTCATGCAGTACCCAATCATGTTTCTATTTGTATGTATTGTTCATAGACGATGTAAAGAGTCCTCTGTCTTAGTCTCAATATCAGTACATAGAAGTTATAGTTTGGTATTTGCTTGTCTGACTTCTGTATATTCGAAATGAGAAACACCTTGACTAAGACTTGTTTTGGATCTACTTTGACAGTATGGCCTGTGTCAGGTTTGGAGTATTTTCAGTGTGCAGTTCAAGCAGTCTCAAACTTCGCCCTTTGTAGATAACAAGAACACTTCTTTTCTGCACTCAAGATCACTTCAAAGATGGTCTTGATAATGCAAGCGGATGATGATGACTCAATCTAAAACTTTACCCCTTTCTTCCAGTATTGGTATTATTATTATACTACGTGAGGCTGATGTGAGAGTCGAAAATAGATGTCAGAAGTTGGGTTGGGGATTTTGTAGACCGGGCCATACGTACTTGGAAATTTATTCTACAAACAGCGTTCTTCACTTCACTCCAACAGATCCGTACCTAAGGATAGCTTTAACTTGTTATGGGTTTCTCGTGTGGTTGTTGTTGTTTTGTAGATTATAGTCACACGACACTTTCGCATATAGGTGACTACTGGACCGATTTATACTGACACCAGCGGGCCAGTTGTTGGTAAAGGGGAAAATAATATGATCACACGTTGACCAATCCGGGATTCGAACCAGCGACCTTTCGGTTACTAGCAAGACGCTCTTACCAACTGAGCTACCCGGCCCCTCCTCGTGTGGTCAAATGCCAAAAGGCTTTTAGGGTCGTGAGGTGGTGATCTCCAACTTTATGAGCTCTCCCACCAATGACGAAGTTCGACACACCATAACACAAACCATTGCATCACACGATGACATGCTCACAGTAGTGAAGAAACGGAAACTCCGATGGTATGGCCACGTTGCCAGAGCATCAGGCCTTGCAAAGATCATTCCTGCAAGGCACGGTGCAAGGAGGCAGAAGAGGGAGACAGTGAACGAAGTGAGAAGGCAACATTCGAGAATGGACTGGCTTGACACTGAATGAAACCAGAAGGACTGTTGAGGACAGAGAAAGATGAAATACGCTGGTTGAACGATTATCTGTGTTGCCCCAACGACTTTCGAGTTACGGGATAGGATAGGATAGGATAGGACGTATAACGTGCATGACGAATAACGTGACATTATGATGTCATTTCTCTGACCCTTGTTACGCTGTAACAAACCGCCAGTGGACAGCTTAGCTATTACTTATGCGTTATTTTTCGCTTATGTTGCAGATAACTGATGTCCTGATGGCCGAGAAAGCTGACCCTGGACCTCTCCGAGCATGCGCCTGACATCGCGCACGAGTGCCGCTTTCAATTATCATCTGCTACACCAATTGTGAGTTAGTTCCCTTATTATGAGAACGCGGTGAGTCTTTCCCTGACTGTGTCCCTTGTTTTTAGGTAATAATAATAATAATAACGGATTTTTATATAGCGGGTACTCCAGCCTATGACCAGACTCACCACGCTTTACATAGTCACAACATATAAATACATGCACTCGATGAAACATCACTTTTGCTACAATACACCAAAAGACGGGACAGTAAATGTACAGACTATTTACAATTATGTACATAAATTACAAAAAAGACAAAAATATACTATTTACAACTATGTACACAAATGACAGAAAAAAAAAGACAGAAAGTAGAATAGCAAAAACCTATTCACAGCTATTTATATGCCCGGTTAGGCCCAGGAAGGAAAACAGTATAAGTATTTACAGCCGTGTATACACTTACGGATCAGACATAGACAAGAGATGAGAGAATGGCAGCAGGACACAAATCAGTCTGAATAATGCAGTTTGAAGAGGTGGGTTTTGAGGGCCTTTTTGAATGCTTGTGTTGATTGTATGTTGCGGATATGGGAGGGAAGGGAATTCCACTGCTTAGGTGCGGAGTAGGCGAATGCACGTTGGCCGTATGTCTTAGTGCGGGTGACGGGAACCTTGAGTGTGCGAGTGTCAGCAGATGATCTTAAAGTGCGTGAAGGGGAGTAGACAGACAGTAGATCAGCAAGGTAGGAAGGACAAGAATCTGTGAAGAAGTTGTGACAGAGAACAGAGAGTTTGTACTCTATGCGTGCTTGCACAGGAAGCCAGTGAAGGGAATGTAGTAGAGGTGTGATGTGATCACGTTTCTTTGCTCGGAATACTAGTCTAGCTGCTGAGTTCTGAACCTTTTGTAGTTTGTCAATGATGTGTTTCGGGGAGCCAACTATACGTTTGTACTGTGATAGGTTGGTACTGGTGATGGTGGTCTTCCTCTTCTTCTTCTTCTTTTACTTCTTCTACTTCGGCTGTAACTTTCACAATGTGAAAGTGAATCTTCTGAATCATTGTTTTTGTAGATTTCACTTTGGCTGATACATTTCTTTTTAAGACAGAAAGGGGCAAAATAATGTTTTTTAACTCCTCTGGGACACAGAACATAAGCTTTTAAGTCTTGTATGATAACGAGCATTTATTATTTGGTGAACAAATGGCTTTTCGCAATACATTTTAACCACACACAAAACGTCACAGTTGCTAGTGTTGTTTTTTTTGTGGAGTGCGTTGAGAAACTGGCTAAAATGTATGAACTTTCTGGAGATTTGGAACGTTGAAAAATATGTATATCTTTGTCTGTTCCTATTAGCTTTGGGACAGCTGTAGACATTGAAATTTACTGTGGTTTTGAAGACATTTATTACAAACGCATGACAAATCCGACATCTTCGTTGCAAACCGGAAAACGTCATTGGGGTCCCCGCCTGATATATTTCCTTTGATGCGAATGCGCCCTTTTTCTTTTTCTGCTGTAACTAGGGGACATAATTGCACGTTTGGGATTTAAATGTATTAAAAGCATTAACATGAAGTGAAAATTTATTTTGCGTTATTTTCGTCCATGACTTTTTTTGTTATTTTCAGATGAAATGTTCAGAACTAACTCTAGGGAAGAGTTATTTTTAACAGGCGACGTCAAGGAATGTTAGGAAGTATTTCAGTAGATGCATCTGTGTTTACATCAACAGCACAAATTGTATCGCCAGTAGTAGGATTATGAAGAAGAAGAAGAAGAAGAAGAAGAAGAAGAAGAAGAAGAAGAAGAAGAAGAAGAAGAAGCTACATGAACAACTTTTCCATTATCTCGTCATGAAGAAGAATATGTAGAAGAGGAAGTACTGAGAGTAGTGAGAATTAAGAAAAAGAACAAGACTAAGAACAGCAAGACAAGATGCTATAAATATGGGACAGAGAGAGGAGTGACTGTACTGCGAAGAAAACTTTGAGAAAGAAAGAGATGGGTGTGTTCGGTTTAGTATAGTCAGACATATTTTAATCTGGTCTGGTTTGGAACATAAACTGAAACAGTTCCAAGGTAACAATAGCTACTTTACCTCCCCATTATCAGTTGCATTACATTGCTTATCAAACATTCACTCCCTTTTCAATACATCTTATATTTTGCCCCCTTGCCTCCATCTGTGGTACATCTATAGTGGTCTGTGCTGCAGAGTATGTCAGGGTAGTACAGCAACAACGAACGAGCTGGCAAGAAAGACTTTGCAGACACGACAAACACCACAGAAGGCTTGATCCTGGGTGAGTCTGACGATCGCGCTGACCGCTAGGTAGAGACGCTGCAGACAAATGACGAACACTCATCCCCACAGCACGGAACGGCATTCAAGAAAATACTCGCCAAATGAGGCAAGCTCTGCAGTCATAGGTCCTACGTCGAGTTATCAAGAGACGTACAGAAGAGCTGTGCGCGCTGGTTAACACTGAGGCCGCGAAAGAGCCGTCTTCTTTCAACCGGACCGACATTATTGGAACGGTCTCAAGAGCACATCAAAGTCAAGGCGAAGAGCGTGCGTGTGGAGCATTCCCGAGCTCTGATAGGCCATCTGGAACTGACCTGAAGGGCAGTACACAGTAAATGTTTACTACATCTTGTGTTTCTCAGTTGCTGCCTAGGTCGCGCCGGAGTCAAACATTTAAAAGTCACTTTACATTTTTGTTTTCTTTTAACTACACGTATTTTTTCTGTTTTTTTTTTTTTTTTAGTAGACGCTGTGCCGGTGACACGCGGAGTAAATGCTTTAAGTCGCTACAATGAAGTAAACGTCACTCACCATCACTATACACACACACATACACACACACACACTCTCTCTCACACACATGCACTCGCACAAGCATGTACACACACTGTCCCTCCTTCTTTCCTTCCTTCCCTAATTCCTTCCCTCTCTCTCTCCCTCTCTCTCTCTCTCCCTCTCCCTCTCTCTCTCTTTCTTTCTTTCTCTCATGGATTCTTCAGTATATACTTCCATGCTTTCTCTCTTCCCCATTCTAATCTAAGGCTGCACCCGCCTTTCTACACACACGCTCGCTGCCTCCCGATTACGTATGACCCCCACGTGAGTAGGGAGTCCCAACCTGTTGTAGTCTCGTTGCCCTACTCGTTCCGTCTTTTTACACAAATTGTTCCATCTTTGTACCCTAATCTTTCTCTTTGTCAATCTACCCTATTCTTTCTGTTGCCTTACACAAATATTTCCATTCTTTACACCCTAATCTTTCTCTCTTTTTTTTTTTGTACCCTCGTACCCTTCACAGATGTTATTACTAGTTTTGCAGTTTGTGTTTTGCGAGGAAAAAAAATCTCTATCGTAATTAAACACGATTCTGCACGCTTAATATTTGCCCCACACCAAACAGTTTGTGCAATTATAATTCAACAGCAATAACCGAGTTTTTGACCTTTACATAGCTTAATTCTGGCCAGAAACTTTTTCCGCTTTTTTTCAGACAAAATAATCAGTTTGGGTTGGGTCTTGAAAAATCCGCCGCTATAGCTCTTTTCGCAATGCTTTTTCAAGTCATCTTTCGCTTTTTCTGAATTATTTTCCTCATCAACTTCAGCTCATTCCAAAAATGTGTAATGTCAATTAAATTGCGAATGTCTACTCTCGAGGCACGGGCAATGAACCGGGTCGTTGTGGACCTAACCCTTTGTTTTCAGCAGGTTTGGAATCCACTGCGCTGTTATTATTTATGTGGGGTCAGCTACAGTTTAACGGTTAACACGTTCGCTAAATAATTTGAAAGTCATTGGTCGTCGCCGTCTCCAAATATCTGCATCATTAACGATATCGGCACTCACCACTGGTGTTTATTTATTTATTTATTTATTTATTTATTTCTTCTTCTTCTTCTTCTTCTTCTTCTTCTTCTTCTTCTTCTTCTTCTTCTTATCATGATGATGTTGATGATGACGATAATGATGATGATGGTATTGATGATGATGATGATAATAATAATAATAATAATAATAATAATAATAATAATTATTATTATTATTATTATTATTATTATTATTATTATTATTATTATTGTTATCTTCCTTTTTTTCTTAATATAATAATATTGATGATTATTATTATTATCCTTATTATTATTATTATTATTATTATTATTATTATTATTATTATTATTATTATTGTTGTTGTTGTTGTTGTTGTTGTTATAATCATATTAAGAAGAAGAAGAAGTTGTTGTATCAATTTTTATTCATCAGATTAACATAAGTTGTACAGAAGAAGAAGAAGAAGAAGAAATAAATAAATAAATAAATAAATAAATAAATAAACGCCAGTGCCGATATCGTTAATGAGGCAGATATTTAGAGACGACTTATTATTATTATTATTATTATTATTATTATTATTATTATTATTATTATTATTGTCATCATCCTCATCCTCATTATCATCATCATCATTATCTTCATCATCATTCTCATCATCCTCTTCATCCTCATCATTGTATGTTAGTTTGGTTGGAATCTAGCTGGACAAAGCCGGGTTGGGCAACGCAATGAAAGAGAATATCCCCGTTTCTCACGAACCCCTTTAAGCGGATGTGACAGTTGTTTGTTTGTTTGTGTCTTTTCTGTTAGCGTCTGTAAACACAAATCTGCGCCTATAAACACAAATCAAGCCGTCTGTAATCCCCAAATCTGTGGGAATCTTGGATCCTCAAAAACGTTGACTGTGAGAATAAATGATGACCCGGCAGGAAATTCCGAAATTGTAAATCCGCCTCTTCTGTTTGTGTTTGTTTGGTCAACAGTACTTGGAAAGTTAAACATTTTCAGTTTAATTACGTATTCCACCCGAATCCCACTCCCACCCCGATCCCACCCTGCATACCCATTTTCCGTCCACCGGATAGTTATTGTGATTGGCGGCAGGGATAGCTCCGTGGTCAGACTTGTGTGAGTGTGCTTTGGGCGACGTGGTTTCGAATCCTGACTTCAGCAAACTATTGTGTGATTGCTGGATATTACGGGCCAGCGCCTTGATAAGCTCTCTGAGCTTGTAAGTGCGCTATTTAAGATAAATCTCTTTTTTTTTCTTCTTTTTTTTAAGTTAGGCAATTGAATTTATTGTTGTTTGTGTGTAGTTTTTACAGTTTAGCAGCTGTTACGTGAGAGTGTCCTTGGTGCATGTTGTATTAGTTTGTGGGTTCAATTGTTAGCGGAAGTATACGAGTTCAAACACTCTTATTTTTTGAGGACGACATATCAGTGTACAAGAGGCTAAGAAACAACAATACGATACAATACAATACAATACAATACTACTTTAATATCTTATTTTAAAAAAAGGAAATTTGCCTTTGTGTATGCATGCAACAACATAAGTAACGATTATAAAGTAATAAACCTTTGGGCTACATTGAGTATTATGACACAAAACTATAAAAAAAAATGACAATAATAATAATAATAATAATAATAATAATAATAATAATAATAATAATAATAATAATAATAATAATACATTCAGAAGGAATGGATACTGCAGTAAAATGCTTTAGTACAAAGGTACAATATACATGATCTTTTCACTCATTCATTCACTTATTCGTTCTGTACAAGATGCAGCAGACAGTTTCAATGTTGACAGACCACACACATATAATACATTTTTTTCTTCAGTTCTTATATACCTATAGGCCTTTACTAACATGACATGTAATATGGTACAGTTTTCTTTGGTTCTTAATGAACGGAGATAATTATAGTACTGGAGAATCAGCTCAAGTTTTCGGAGGAACTAATTTTTTTGCCTATAGTTTAGGGTCCTTTGCGTTTCCAGTAAGCTACTGTATGATGTATCATGGTCTGGGGAGATCGCTATTCCATTATCTTGTAATACTTCAGACCGATATGCAGATGACAAAAGGAAATTAGTACGTGAAACTTCGCTGGCGTATAAAGCCAGCTGCAGATCTCGTTTATATAGATCTTTGCCGACTACGACACGTGACGCCTGTCCTTGAACTTTGATAGACCATTTTCACTCTCCAATGCGAATCCTCTTGTTAGCGTTTTGAAATAAGTGTCTATTTACCCAGGGTACATCTTTTATGGTATTAGCGAAGTCTGCTTCCGGGCTTATTTGTTGGGTTGAAAAGAAAATCTTCCCTCCGCTGGGTGTCGGTTGAGAATCTGATATTATCTCGCTGTTACGTAGCCATGCAGTATTGTGTCAATCTTGTGGACTTATTTTGTTTATCTGCAAGATTCGTTGTAGCAGAAAAACATTTTGAAAAGAAGAAAGGAAGTGCCTGCATATAAGTAGATGAAAAGGTTTCTGTTCTATATAGAATATCAGTTTGGGCATAAAATGCATGATAGATAGAAGATTGTAGTAGAAAACATACAATAGAACAGGTCACATTATAAGAGAACTTGCCTTACACATTTATACACTGGCGACGTTAGCCGCGTCGCAGTGAAACATCTGTCAGATTGATGAAGCATAGCGGAGAGGATTTTTTTAAGAAGTCGGGTACGAAGGATGAAGGATATAAAACACAACGAATAGAAAGATTTCTCTGTACATGTGTAGCGGAGAGGGAGGCGACTGGTTGAGGCTTGGGAGAGAAATTGTCTACCTTGACTTTCTTGGTTGGACTAGCCTTGGGTGGCTCCTGCTTTGCAGAATCCTTTGGGTATGCCATTGGGTTACGCAGGACAAGGCGAAACGACACTTGTTCTCCCCGGCTGACCATTCGCCGGCTGCGTTATGGTGGCGAGCGGGACCACCTTGTCGGCAGGCATTTTATGCAGGTCGGTGGCAGCGACTTTGCAGTAGAGTGCGTGGCACTAGTAGCCGGCAACCCGGTACTCCCAACCACGCTTCACCGCCTTGCAGGGCAAATATTTTTATGTCCCTCTTTTGAGGGATAAAATGAAAATAACAGCTCGGGTGGAGCAATGTTCTCAAGGTCGTGGCCGAGAGACGGGAGTCAAATACTCCGCTCAGCTACACATGTATTTTACTAAAATTGTATCGTCAGGAGTTAAGTTACTACTGAGGTAGCGAATCCATTTCGCAAACATTGTATGCCCTGAAGGAAGTCACTTTCTTGAAAAAGGAACGAACCTTGCAGCAAACCTGCATTTGCCATATGCCGAGGGCAGAAGCTGTTACCATTCCTGCCATGTCGTTTGACTTGAAAGAAAATCACCTCCTCTTATCATTGCCCTTGTATTTTCTGTGGAGGAATCATGCAATTATTCCCAGCTGTTTCCATGTAAAGTATTGTGATTTCTATTGCTGAAGATTTCTGTTTTCTTCAGATCGTAACAATGGAAAACGAAGGCAAGTGCACAGTAGGTGTAACATGAGCATGGGGAACGGACGTTGACACAGAGAGAGAGAGAGAGAGAGAGAGAGAGAGAGAGTGAAAGGGGGGGGGGAAGGGTGGAGTGAGTGTGTGTATGTGTGTGTCTGTGTTCATGTGAGCTACTGGATAGATCCGGTTGGACATAATTTATACGTCCATTTATTTTGTTGTTTACGCAATAAAGGTTTAAACTGAAGGTTGTAAAATCTACCCCAGATGTCGTTGCCAAGCTTTTTAGGTCACCGATTAAACAGGGTTAAAATATACCCTTGAAGATGAAGGAGTCAACTTGTAGGTCTATACACATGCAGATGACTGATCGGCTTGTAGGCAACGTCACGCTCACGGCAGGGACTTTAATGTGAGTAGTACTCACTATCGCTGATCAAAGTTGACGTTGCCACCCCCACCCCCAAATAAAATATATTATTGAAGATAAAAATTAAACCGAGGTTTTAGCTCATCTGGATCACCAGTTATGATTCAGAGAAGAATATGACTCAACTGTCAGCTGTGTTTTATTATAGATATTGTGTCATTTCATATCTATTATTCAGTTGGAGAGATACGATACTATGCGATATGTTCTGGGCCCATTTTATAACTCTGAGAGAGAGAGAGAGAGAGAGAGAGAGAGAGAGAGAGAGAGAGAGAGAGAGAGAGTACAAGTGTGTTTCAGTGTGGTAAATGTGTTTGTTGCTGTGTGAGTGTATGTGTGTATTTAGACATTTATATTATGTTAGTCGGTATTTGTGTGTGTATTTATGTGCTTGCTGCTGGGCTATCCTGTGTTTATGTATTCATTTATGTTTATGTTTATTTAAAGTTTCATTAGAAATTTCATCGGTGTTTGTTTGCGTGTGTGTGTGTGTGTGTGTGTGCGCGCGCGTGCCTGCCTGTGTTCGTGTGTGCACGCGTAAGTATGTGTGTGTACGCGCGCGCGTATGTGAATATATCTGTGCGCAGTCCTGTGTTGTATGTGTGTGTTTGGCAGGTTTCATTGAGAAAACGCCTTTTAGTCTCCCGTGGCGTGATGAGGCCCATCAGAACAGGAGCGAAAAGTGTAAAGATGACCTCCTGCTATCGCCAGCTTAGTGCTTGTTGAGAAAAAAAATGAAATAAACACACGACACGGGTGGGTTGCTTGTTTAGATTTGGAAATGAGGGAGGGAGGGTGGGGGTAGAGAGCGGAGAGTAAAGGGTATGATGGTGTTAAAGGTTAGAGTTGGTAAAGCTTTGTTGTTGTTTTGTTATTCTGTTTGCCTTTTACAGTCTTGTGTTTTGACACCGACAACAAAGATGATTTTTAGAATATTTGTTCAGACTACACGACCACCGAGATTTGTAAGACCAATGGGCATGAGCTGTTAAGTAGGCGCTACGCAATCAAACCATGCATGCGAGTCTAACATAATGTAATTCTATTTGTTAACAGTAAACATGTCTTGTGGCTACTCTGCTGGTTTTTCTTGTTCTTCTTCTGTGGTCCTGATTCGGCTCTTTGCAGTCCGCTGGACCCTATAAACAATGAATAACTAACTAACTTCTTCTTCTTCTTCTTTTTCTTCTTTTAGAAGCGCATTAAGCATGCTCGCATACAATCTGTCGCGCTATACAAATAACAAACACAATTTTTTTAATGTCGTTTGGTGTTGGTTTGCCTTCCAAGCATGGGTCAATCCATCCAGGTACTATACTAACCCTCCCCGACGTTGCTTTACAAAACACGGGCTGATGGAAATATGCTAAACATATTTGAAACCGTTTTAGAGCACGACAAGACACCAATAATTACTAAACCAACCAAGTGTCCCATTTCACGCATACTTTTACACTAAGTTGACTGGTGATTATCCATGCACATAATCATCAAACGGATAGGGACGATCTGTCCTTTTATTTTCTTCATCCACTCGCAAGAAGTTTATATAATGTGTTGCGTTAGTGTGAAATAGAAACTTGATGTTCATTTCGCTGTTTACCGTCACTGGAGTCTTTGTTTTTTATTTTTGAAACGAACCTTTTAAAAATAAAAGCCATTGGTGGTTTCCCGAGCGCATAATTATCAGACCGTTTGGGATGGGGTCTACGTGTGCTGTCTTTTGTGTTGCGCAGACACTTTTGCCATAAAACGTCATCAAGGTAGACACATTTTCAATATGGCGTGCTCATGTCTGTGTCACTAATTAACTCGTGCTGGTTGTGGAAGAATGATCCAACAGCAAAAATTAACATTTCCACTGGCGTTTTTCCAAGCGGATGATTATCCAAACACGCCTTCGCAATAACTGGGGTCGCGTCGCGATGGCGGCGGTGGACGCCTCGTACAGATACGGCGGTACGGTAGTCGTTTCGATTTAAGGCTTTCGGCTCATGCGGATACTAATGCATATTATGGAACGGACAGTAAACATTTACGTCTCCGAGCCGTGGGCCTTTTAGAGACACTTGAAACGATACACTGTAAAATGCTAAGAAAACATGTTATTGTATATTCATGGCATAGGAGGCGACACAGGGTAACCCGGTGGAGAAGCGTTTCTTTTAGCGTTTAGGAGAACCTGGGTTCGATTCTCCATCACTACTACTACTGCGCAGGCGCGCGCGCGCACACACACACACACACACACACACACATACTTAAGAGTACGACTCTTTTTGCCCAGTTTTGCTTACTTGCGACAACGTGAGTCTGTCGGTATTATGTGTGTTTTTATGTATGAGTGCGCGCGCTTAAATAAATATAGATATGGGTGGTGGCTGCTGTTGCTTTTGCGACTGTTCGCTGTAACTCTGCTTGTGGGGAATTTGAATTATGTTTGCTTTTGTAGTTGCGGTGGCTGTTGCTGCTGCTTTTTGTCGTTATGTTTGATGTTGTTTTTTGGGCTGTAAATCCGCTGCTTTTTTGGGCTGTTTTTTTTTTTTTTATACTATCGGACATATTCGTGTACTTATTGTTGTGAAATGTTGCTGTTGCTTTGAGTATGCTATGAATTTTTAACGTTTTGTGTTGTCAACTTTGTAACTGTGAACGCACTTTGTTGTGGACCTTGTGCCTGACAAATATCATTCAATTGTCACACACACACACACACACACACACACACACACACAGAACACCCACACACGCACGCACATAAACACACAAAATGGCAAGGATTGTAACAAAGGAGATTTTGTCTCCCAAGAGTCGACTTAATTTTAATGACTCTTTATAGATAGGGTGGTTTACCTCCCTCCCCAATGTTGCCACAGCGGCACGTTAAAGATTCATGTTACTGCGTCAAAAAGTGCCAGTAGTGACAAGCTCAAAACACACTGCATGCCTACTACCTAGAAGTCGAATGGAGTGACGCAGTTGTTCGGGACGTTTGACAGTGCTCTTGATGCTGCTGCAAGTTGTGTGTGTGTGCGTGAGTGTGTGTGGGTGTGTGTGTGATTTTTGTGTTTGGTTGTTTGTTTTTGTAATCAGCTTTGTCTTAGATTCTTTTATTGAGGGCAGTTCCTAGAACAGCAGTTTGAGCTGGTAAGTCAAGTTCGCCAAAGTCTTAATTGCTTTTCCAGCAATCGCTTAGACTGAACTTTAGGGCAATTTTTACTAAATAGCCGACCTTGACGGTAGCGGAGTGTCAAGAGATCTGTCAAGCATAGGCTGTGTTTAGGCGTCTGTCCTCAGCTAGCAGCCGATGGCACTTAGATTGGGGCCAGCAACGCTTTCGTGAAGTGGGAGGGAGGTTGTGTTGGGGTGGGGTGGAGGACTGCCTCTGTTAGCTTGGTAGCAGCCCGATAGCGTCGAAAGGTCTCGCTAAGACAGAGAATTTTAGTATCTAATGGACTAGTCCCGTTAGGTCTACATCGGAAAGCACCACATTACAGTTTGTGCTTGGCAAAAGGCATTTTAGCGTGAGTTACTTCGTTGGTACGCATCACGCAGAAGATACTAACATAAAATGGTTGACCTTTGATTTCCAAGCGGTGCCTTAATCTAGAAGGTTCTCTGTCTCGCATTGCAACTTGTGCTTGTGAATAATAATAATAATAATAATAATAATAATAATAATAATAATAATAATAATAATAATAATAATAAGGGTATTTATATAGCGGTTTTTCCTAATGACCTCAGTTCAAAGCGCAGTTTTCACGCGTGTATACTTAAAGTTAACATCGAAATGTATACGAAAAGAAGTGAAACAAAAACAAGACACTAATAAACTATGCAAGAACATAATATAAACATGAGAAAGAATATGTACAAGTAAAATATAAAAGACGAGGGAGGGTGGGGGAGGTAGAGAACAGTTAAAGAGTGAGTGGGGGTGAGGGGGTGTGTGCGGTGTGGCGACAGTGGTCTGAATCACAAAAGAACTTGTGATGCTGGTGATGGGAGATGTGATCAAACATTTTTAAGGAAGATGCGAGTTTTTTAAGTTGGACTTGAAAGTGGCTATGTTCGGAGACCTGTGAAGAGAAAGACGAAGAGAGTTCCAAGTTGAAGGACCTATGCATTGGGACCATGAATTTATTTTGGGTGTTAGTTGATCTGTCGTGCGACTATTCTGAACGCATCTTGTGAATGCTTTTTAGTGTGAGTAATTCGATACGGTGTACTCGTGCATTACGTAGAATAAATACCACAACTAACGGTTCGCCGATTTCCAGTGCTGCTTGTATCCATCATTATTTTCTTTATTTCGCATTGCATCTTGCTCCTGCGACTACTCGCAACACATCTGTAGGTTGTTGCTTTTTTGTTGTTGTTTTTTAAATACGTTCTTTGGTGTGAATAATTCACTCGTGTTACTCTACTCGTAAAACCTATTGTGAATGCATTTTGGCGTGAGTAATTCGCTGGCGCGAGCAGTGTATACTGGCGCATCACGTAGAAGGCTAAATTAATGGTCGGCCCTGGATTTCCAAGGGTGTCTAAAACCTTTTATTTTCTTCACATACCCGTAATTGCGCGTTTTGGTAGTAAACGGAAGACTCGCTGTGAATGAAATGGTCCTGCCTGGCTGGAGAGAGAGGAAACACTAGTCGGGAGAGAGAGAATGTCATTCGGATAAAGACTGCAGAACTCGTCGCTGTTGTACTGACATGTGATTCAAAATGAGACGGGCGTCCTTCTCATCCCTCCGTCCAGGATGTAGTTTTTTTAATGAAAAGATAAAAACAACAAACACCTGTGTTAAGAGCAACGAATTTTCGATTGGTTAAAATCTG